>OZ014519.1:705765064-706965064 GCA_963966055.1 Lathyrus aphaca | reverse complement strand
AAAACTGTATCCAACTTCTCTCCTTGCTATGAGCTGCTAGTCAAGGAATTCATTGTAAACCTCCAAGAAGATTGTGTTGATGGTAAGTATGTTGACTTCAGAAAGGTATATGTAAGAGGGAGATGTGTGGAATTCTCTCCTAGGGTGATCAACCACTATCTAGGAAGAGAATCTGATGGTCCAAATGAGTTAGGGAAGACTGATAACCAGGTTTGCAAGGTCATCACTGCAAATCAGGTAAAGACTTGGCCAGTTAAAGGGAAACTGTCTGTGAGTTTGCTGACAAGAAAGTATGCAATGCTGCATAGGATTGGCACTGCAAACTGGGTTCCTACCAACCACACCTCCTCAATAGCAACTGGACTGGGCAGGTTTATATATGCTGTGGGCACCCAAACAAAGCTGGATTATGGGGCTTATATATTTGATCAGACATTGAAGCATGCTGGATCATCTGCAACTAAGCTGCCAATTGTCTTCCCTTCCTAGCTGTGTGGAATTATGCTTAATCAATATCCAGATATCCTCACTGAGAAGGACTCCATTTGCAAAAGAGAAAGTCCTCTGGCCTTCCACTACAAGCTGTTCTTGAGTCATCATGCAGCTGATGTTGAAGCTCCCTCTGGGACATCTTCTGGTCCTTCAAAGGCAAAGTCTCCAATCTCCAAAGCTGCCTTGATTGTTGAGCTGAAGAACACATGCAAAGAACTGGATGCAAGGAAGCAGAAGCTTGAGGAGATTATCCAAAGTCTGGAGATTGAAGAGAGTGCTCAGAAAGCTGCTGCTTCTGATGAGGAGACTGAGGAAGAGGAAGACACTGAATATGAGGAGTCTGAGTGAAAATTGTATGTGAGGAATATGTAATGACTGCTTCTGCATTGTAATTTTGAATTAGTAACTTTGGCCCCAATTTATGTCTAACAAGGGGGAGAACTGAACAACACAACAACAATGTATGATGCTAATTACTGATTAATGAAAAACTTCTGTTTGCTTCTGAACTAAAGCTGTAATTTTAATGAAAATTTCTGTTGCAACAAGACTGAATACATGTATGTTTGAGGGGGAGTAAACTCACACATGACTCAACAGAAAAGAACTGCTGCACTCTGATAACCAGAAAAGTATGTTAGCCAAAAATTAGCCAAAGGGGGAGTTTGTAGATGTTTAGAATTGGCAGAATTTTTGACCAACAAGAAGTTATGAATTTAGTTCAGGATGTCACACCAGATGTTGTGACATTATCAAACAGAGAATAAGTAAATGAACTTAATTCAGGATGTCACACCAGATGTTGGGACATTGTATCAGTTAATGAAGTAAGTTCAGTTTACAGGATGTCACATCAGATGTTGTGACATTGTATCAGTAAATGAAGTAAGTTCAGTTTTTCAGGATGTCACACCAGATGTTGTGACATCTCAAACCTGATACCAAAATTAATTAATGACTAACAGAACTGAGTAAATTAAGGGAAGTTATCTGGAATTAATTATGGATGAATGAAACAGAATAAGGCGCATCTGTAGGGAGTTTTGTTATGTGACTTCAGCATAATCAGAAGAACTGAATCACCTAGAATCTAGGAAGTAACAAACCCTAATTCAAGGTGATGACAGCATGCGTATCAGGATTGGATAAACCTACAGAAAGCCCAAAATTCAAACACCTATTTAAGCAATAGAAACTCTCAGAATAGAGTACGAATTTAAGAAGACCAAATAGGGTATTTTGTGTTTGAATAGCAGGTTGTTTAATTGTACTACTTTATGAGCTTTTAAGCAAAAGTGTATTTGTGTCTTGATTGAAACTGTGAAGTAAGATCAAGCTATTTTGTTTGAAGTATGACTTCAATTGTATTCAACTTGTAAACAGATCACTGTGTGATTGAGGGGGAGTGAGTTGGTACTCATATCTAAGTTGTGTCTTAGGTAGAAATTGCATTGGGTAGATATTAAGTGAAAGATTAAACTGAGTGGTTTAAGTCTAGAATTAATATTACTTATATTGGATTTCCTCCTGGCTTGGTAGTCTCCAGATGTAAGTGTGGTTATACACTGAATTGGGTTAACAAATTCTTGTGTTGTTTAATTTTCCTGCACTTTAAGTTTTAGTTAAGTCTTCAAGTGTTTAAACATCTCATTCGACATCTCGTACCTGATCACAGAATTTCAATTGGCATGGTGATCCATTGCATGGATAATCCTAAGAGACCTATTTGTAAGAACAAGATTTGGTTCTACATCTTATTTCTATGTTTTGATGATAACAAAGGAATATTTGCGTGAAAACAATTTGGTGCTCTAATGTTTGTTATTTTGTAGATTTAACAAGCAAGTTATGTTGATTGATAAAGACCATATGCGATTCAATATGTGTAACATAAGTCGCTTTTGTGCCAAAGAAGCAAGGTTGCTTATGTATCTTATCACATTCAAAAAGATTCTAAGAAGACTATATACAAGTCACTATGTGTGACATAAGTCGCGTTTGTGCCAAAGAAGCAAGGTTACTTCTGTTTCTAATCACAATAAAAAAGATCCTAAGATGACATTATGTTGTTGCTGCAATGCTCTCTTGGATTCTGTTTTGTGCGTGATTCAGATGATCTACTTCTGAAGCCAGTTAAGCTTCTGAAGTTGTTATCTTCTAAAGACTAAATGCTGAAGAATTCTAAAGACAAGGTTATGCTTAACGAAGTTCTGAAGATTCTAAAGATTAAAGGTTCAAGAGATTGAGTGCTAAAGACTCTGAAAACAAGGTTATATTGAACGAAGTGTTAAAGACTCTGAAGACTTGAGTTTCTGAAGACCAAGGGTTTCAAAGATAAATGTTGAAGTTTCTGAAGACAAGGTTCTACTAAACAAGTTCTGAAGACTCTGAAGACTTGAGATTCTTAAAACCCGATTATCATTCTTCTATTCATGCATCAATCATCTCATAATTAGAAACCTTTAAAGAACAGAAGATAAGGTTACTGTTTACGTGGGAATAGTACACAGTACAAAAAACATTATATTCCACTACCTTTCTACTAACCTGAGTTTTGGAAAAGGACATTTGTGGTTGTACAGTTTACATCCATGCGTAATAACATTCCTTCAGTAGCCAACTCATTCAAGAATGACTGATCTACCCTCCAATAGATCTATTTTTATCTATATAAGGATGTGATCACGTGAAGAAATGTGGTTGTTACAATCAGTGACAATGCGACCGTGAGACGGTCATAGTGACTATGTGAGTGATCTTAATGATGAATGCAGTTGTTGTTGTTATAATGAAGAAGACTTCACACAATATTGAGCTACCATAAAATGTAGGCAAAATACCCTTTTTGGTCCTTTAACTATACCCATGGGTTCAGTTTGGTCCCTTAATTTTTTTCGTGTCAGATTGGTCCCTTAACTCTTAAAATATGTCATATTAATCCTTTTTGTATAATTAGCGACAAATTTAGAGACCGATTTTTGAATTTTTCTGTCACTAATTAGACAAAAAGGACTAACATGACACATTTTAAGAGTTAAGGGACCAATCTGACACGAAAATAAATTAAGGGACCAATTTGAACCCAGGGGTATAGTTAAGGGACCAAAAAGGGTATTTTGCCTAAAATATAATATTCATAATGTGTGTATGCGTGTGTGTGTGTGTGTGTGTGTGTGTTTATCTTCCAGTCCAGTGATATTCAATGTGTTTACCCAGCTTATGAAGAATCACTCATTTGTAAAGAAACCCATTACAAACAGTTATTTGTATTCCTTAAAGGACCAGTGAGGTCAGAAACTTTAGGAAGACTAGGACAATGTGTAATAATGTTTGTTAGTCACGACAATTAGTTGTGCAAGTTTATTAGTCACAACAGTTGGTTGTGCAGTGTTAGTCACAACAATTATTGTGCAAAGTTGTTAGTCACGATAATTGGTTGTGCAGAGTTAGTCACAACAGTTGGTTGGGCAAGGTGTAACACCCTTCTAACCCCACAGAAAATACGCGATAAAATATTCATTTATATTAGAGTGCAACATAGAAAAGTGTCACATATACTTCTTTAAAACATCATAATAATAATTATGCTCTATAACACATGTTCTTTCAATATCTTAATTCAAAACATCGCAACAGAAAAACTTTATTTCAATAAGATCAAAACTCCAACATATCTAAAATGAAATCATAACAAATAACCAATTTAACAAAAGAAAATAGAACTCGAAGGTTCACAATTTTCCCAACCCGATGTTACATATTCAGAGCAAGAAACCCTATAAACAATTGAAATGAAAAACTGACTCCAAGGCTAAATCTTCATGCACCAAAAGCTAATCCGGATTATCTGCATGTTACCCACGTGGAGGAAACATTCAAACAGGAAGGGTGAGTATTCACAATTCATTATAAAAGATATAAAGTAAATGATATAAATAGGACAACATCAACATCATCATAACATCATCAATAAAGTATATACAATCAATAACAATTTACACCATTCACATGCAATTCCATTTAGTATGAAATGCAACAACATCAGAACATGCATGTGGTACCAATCAACATAAATGGACACTGTGTCGTTAACCCTCCACAAGGGAGAACAACATAATCACTTCGATCCACATAATGGGATTTAAGGCAACATCAGACTGAAGTCCCAACATAGTATGCCATGAATATATGATGCAACAACATCGTCATAATTATCAACATAAGTCATCAAGCTTGCATCATAACTCGTGTATTAATCCATATTAATCACCATATAAAACATGTAACTCGACTAAACATGTAATAACAACATGATACTAATGTGACAATAGTATATACAACATATTCGCACCGGGACAGTCACCACAACATCAAAATATCAACATATCAGCAACCCCATAATTATCCCAAAAATTAATCTGACGTTTTCTTAAATTCGACAATGGAAAAATACTTCATATTGCTAATTTTATTTTACCAAGATAAATTTCATAATGTCAGCTTTTCGGTGCTTCAAACGACACTAAAATCGGATTACAGATTAAAAGTTACGAATTTTCAAATTTTCCAAAAACTGTATGTTTTAGTGGTAACCGGTTACTCAAAACAGGGTAACCGGTCACTACCTCTGTTTCAGACTAAGAATGCAGATTTTTCAAAGGGTAACCAGTTACCTCATATTGAGTAACCGGTTAGTCACCCGACAAAATCAGTTTTCTATTGTTTTACGAATTCTGCATCAACCCCTCAAATCTCCATATGTTTCATCATTGTACAACCCCAAAACACACATAGATCAACATATTATCAAAGTACAACATTAACATATCAATTTAGACAACACATATACCATTCATAATCAATTAACACATTCAAATTCATCAATTTCATCCTAATTCAACATATCTCATCATCAACCCCTGAAACCCCTTAGACCCCAAACTATTCTACATACATCCTAACTCTATAACAATCATAATGAAAGCTATACTCTTCATACCTTTGGCGTAAAAATATTGATTCTCCTATTTGTGTTCTTCACGAATTCAGTGAGCCCTAGCCTTTCCCTCTTCTTCCTTAGAGCATTTCTCACAAAAATACGATCGATAAAGTGATTCTCCCCAAACTCCAATTTTATGTTTTGTCACTCTTAACCATTAGACCCCTATTATGTTATTCCTTCTTTGACCTCACTTATTCCATACAAATTTACCACTTTACCCTCAAAATCTCTAATATTATTATTTATTTAATTATTTAGATTAATCCTCTATTAAATCTAAATAATCTCAATTAAATAAAAAATTAGAACTAATCCTCATAACTTATTCTTAATCCAACACTATCCCACACATCATTATATCATCATGCATCATAACCATATAACATCACATAAACTCACAAAATCATGCTAAATCAATTAAATAACTAATTAATTTAGATTTTCGGGGTGTTACAACTCTCCCCTTCTTAAAGAATTTTCATCCTCGAAAATTACCTGAAAGTAACAGAGTCAGATACGACTCCTTCATCTGATCCTCACGCTCCTAAGTCTAACTCTCACCAGCTGGTCCTCCCCATGATACTTTCACCAAAGCAACCTCTTTACCTCGCAGGTGTCTCATTTCTCGACCATCAATCCTCACGGGCAATGCTTCAACAGTCAGGTTATCTCTAATTTGTACAACATCCATTTGGATCACATGCGACGAATCCGGAATGTATTTCCTCAACTAAGACATGTGAAAAACATCATGCAAATTTGCAAGTGACAGCGATAAAGCAATCTGATAAGCTACTTCTCCTATTCTCTTCATAATCTGATAGGAACCAACAAAACACATAGTGAGCTTTCTAGACTTTAAGACTCGGCCTATAACACCCCGAATTCTAGATTAATTATTTTTTAAATTAATTTAGCTAGAATATATGAATTATATGAATTTATGTGAAACATTTAAGTTCGGTGACGCGTTGATGTCAAATATGTGACAAATGATGGTTTTGAGGAATTATCGAGTATTTTAGAGTAATTAGAAAAGTTTAGTGAAATTCTGGTTATGTAGATACTCGAATGTCCCATCGAGTATTTTTGAAGTGATGCAGTTGTTAGCTCCTAATTTTGACGCATATGGGATTTCAGGAAATATTGATGTAAGGATCATATTATTTAGAAGAGTAAAAAAGGCTTCGACTAAATCTTGTTGAAGAAGCCTGAGTCGAAGATATACTTGGAAAACAAGGATTTGGACTTAGAATATTTTCTAAGTATAAGAAATATGATTCGACCGAATGTACATATGGGTGTTCGATTTGCAACAGTTGAGATTCAATATTGGAGGGAAACTTATGGTTCTTTCAATTTTAAAAAAAAGGACAAGTGGCACATAGTGGAAGTTCAAGATCATGCAAAGCGCTGTAACACCCCAAAATTTGCCCTCTCATTTATAACCTTAATTGGCTTTATGTCTTGCATTCATTTGCATTTGCCATCTAGGTCATATAACACTAATACATGCATTGGCATAAGCTTGTCATTTGGATCAGAGGCTTCGAGAATCAGGGTTTTGTAGTGCTTTGCGACTTCACTATTTTACAGGTTTGTTTCAGTGGAAAATACAAATATTAGGGAATATGGTTTGTTTTATGAGCATATGTTTATCAGAGAGATTCTCAAGAATGAGGTTTATTTCCCTAAAACATATGATTTTCAAATATGGGTTTGAAGATTGGGGATCCAGTCGTGCATGGTTAACTCATTGGTGATTTGGTCAAGAGATTCGTCATTTCCATGTGAAGTTCATTTTCAATTCATAACCGTTTTCGATGACTTTGAATTGGTTAATGGATTGTCACATTCCAATTGGTTAAATTTATAAGTTTGTTGTTAATTAAATTTACTTTATTTTAACAATAAACTTAGTCATTATTAATGCCTTTCTTTTAAACCAAAATTTAATCCAATAACCACTTTCAAGTTTTTTCAAAGCCCACTTTTCTTAGCCCATTTCAAATCCAAATCCATTTGCCCATAAAATACATTTTTTAAATTCTTGTTTAAAACCAATTTCCTAAACTTTGGTATACCCATTAATCCATTTTTATTCATTAAACCACATTAAACACATTTGTGCTAATTTTCATTGCACCCGATTTATCCAAGTCTGAGCCCAATATCATTTTATGCATCACATTTTTTTCCCAATCTTGAAACCACTAAGTGCCATTAATTCACAAAAACCATTCACTCGTATTTACCACAAATAAAATAAATGTATTCATAATAAAAAAAGTCAATCATATTCATGAATATCCATTGTCACTACCCAAGTGTCCGTACCTATTTTGTTCATATTCAAGTATCTTTCTTAAGTTCAAGTCTAATTCGAATGCCAATGGGTGTCATGTTGGTCAAGTTTTAATGTGCCTTCATATCTCCAAAGTCCAGTGAATTTCATATCTCTCTTGATCGTTCGACAGATAAAAACCATGACTTATACAAGCCACTACATAACAGATCTATGGATAACATGTTAATTGAGTATTCAGTCTGCACATCTGGGCGTCAGAATCAAGCCATACTACCCATACTATCCAGCTTACTCAAATATGGCAAGTGGTGTCAATGGTTATAATACTACATTCAGGCCTTCAAATGGTCCTTAGAGAAAAAAATCCACTACAAGAAACTTCTGAGAACCATAACAGAAAAATTATAATAGAAAAAAATTCAGAAAGAAAAAATAACAAAGACTTGAAGATAATTCCAAAGTCTCTTCTCTTCCATTCAAGTCCAGAAATATAATAGAAAATATCATAACAAAGAACTCAGAAAATTCAGAAGAAAAAGTCAATACAAAAACAGTTACAAAATCCCTAACAAAATCTAACTAACTCTAACAGAAAATTTTCAGAAGCTTCATCTTCATCTCTGTATATATTTGATCTTTCATCCATTTTCCTTCTTCTTATGATTCATTCATCTTCCTCATTCACTCCACTTCATCTCCAAACTCTCTTACTTCCTCCATTTTTCATCTTCCATTTTCATCACTCTTCATCAAGACTCCACCCTTACTCTGCAATCCTTCTCATCATCAATCTCGTAACAGAAACCAACAACACTTCAAACTCATAGCAAGAAGAAGAACGAGATGGTGACGCAAAAAATGTAATCGTTTGTACCTGGATATCTTCATCAATCATCATCCTCTGAAGCATTTCTTCACGTCTTCTTTCAATATGCTTCAACCTTTATCAATATTCATCGCAAAGCCTTCAACATCTTCATCAATCACCCTCAAAGCTTCAAATGAACCGATTCTATAAACTTGCACCATCAAAAACACATTTTCCGCGACCTCAAATCCAACGCCGCACCAAACCTTTAGCATTAGTGTCAATAGTTGCATCATCTTGAACCTACAACAATCTCCATCAACCTGCACGAATCAATTACCACAACAACTCAAAATCATAAAAACGCAAGAAGAAGAAAGAGTAAGAAATCACAACAAACGCACCGCAAGCGTTTGGTATCGCGGAAGAACGAGAAGAAGAGAACGAAATAACTTGGTTCATCATTCGTCTCGTTAAAGATTCGCGAGGTACGTAAACCGATCTGAACTCCCTTGTATTTGGCGGCGTTCGTTTCTGTTATAAAGATTTAGGTTCGGTTTAAGAACTTGAATCATCTCTTTGATATTTGAGTGCAGAATTCGCCAATTCGATTGTTCAGTTAAAGGTTTGGAAAATCCAAGTGAGGATTTGTGATCATGAGCGAAAATAAGGAGGTGTTTGTGTTGAGAAGTTGAGGTTTGAGGGAGGTTATCGCTGGTGGAAAACCGCCGCCGCAACTAGGGTTTGGAAGGGAAGAAGATGATTGTTAGAGGAGGGAGGTAACGCATGAATGAGAGAGGGAGAGATGTGTTTCTGATTTTATGATTTGATTTTAATTTATGTTGAACAAATGAATCTCATAAAACACAATACTCTCACCCTCAATTCAATTAAGAGGATAAGGTTGGTTTGGATGATCCACTCCAGAGGTGACTGTAAACACCCCAAATTTTCCCTCACTCATTTCACCATTGGCTTGTGATCTTCCATATTTGCATTAGCTTAAGCATTTCATTTCATACTGCATTTTTGTTTCACTGCATTAGCTCAAGTTCATCTGCATCTAGGATTTGTGATCTGAGCAATCCAAAGATCCATCTGAGCTACTCCAAAGGTTTTCAATCATTCCAAGAGGATCCATTTATGTTCTAGCATCATATTATATCCCTCAAAGATCAAGGAAGCCAAGAAATCACAAGAACTTGGAAAGCATGGAAGCAGAGCTAGGGTTTCACTACACAGATGACCTGAAATTAGGGTTTTGGTTTCAGAGGCCATAACTCCAAATTTTTTGGTCATTCTTGTTTCTAATAGTCTCAATATGTTATAAGGATCATGTGTACCAAGTTTGATGAAATAATTCATTGTGGAAGTCATCTGTTCACTGGATAGCTTCTTGAGCAAGTCAAAGCAAAATCATGGCATCTGAGGCCCCCAACAATGGAACCAAAGTGTATTTTTCATCAAATTGAAGTTATATGATCTTTATTTGATCATTGAAGTGCTTGTAAGTTCACAAAATTGAAGAAAATTGAGCTAAACCAAAAGTTGCCAAAAATGGAAATGACTTGTAATGGAAACTTTCCATTTTGGGAAAGTATTTCAACCTCCTCTTTCTCAACCAAAAATGCTTCAAATGAAAACTTGTTGGTCATGAAAGTTGTAGATTGGATCATTCCCTTTTCAAAAAGTACAAGAACAAGTTCTAATTCATTATGGAACTCAAGTTATGGCTTGACAAAGTTGGCAAAAATCCTATAATTTTCACTTTCACACCAAAGAGGATTTTGTGCAAATTCACATACCAAGCCATTTTGTGACTTCTAATACACTTCTAGGCATCATACAAACATAGTGCATTGCCTAAAAATCAGAATTGCCCAAAGAATCATGCCATTTCATGTCTTGCACATCAAGAAATTCAAAAGGGGCCAAACTTCCTCAAAATTGCAAAATGATACAAAACCTCTCATACACTTGCTGAATCACCACAAAACATTTCCCATGGTCCTCCTTGATCTTTTCTGAGCCAGGATAAGCCAAAAGCCAGTTGCAACATGAGCCCATACCTCAAGTACAAGTTTTGTTGACTTTTTACAAGAAGACCCATACCAATCACCATAGGCCACAACAACTCTTCTGACCTATCAAAGCTTGTTATGTGGATCAAACACAACTCATAACACAACACAAGTCAACCTAACACTTCAGAATCACTAAGTTCCACAAAATCACCCCAAAAGCAAAAGCTTTCGAAAATCATAACACACACACACTCAAACTTCAAGCTTCCTTCATCAATCAACTCAGCATCACAAGAGGATTATTTCCCACCCTTCATTGTAGCCTAAACACACCTAAAACCAAAACACGATTCTGGTGCAGCAAGAGTGCAAGCTCTCAAACCAGCCATTACAAACTTCTTCCAAGCATCAAAGCTTCATCAGGAGGTCAAGAGGAGTGGGTTTGCACAAGAGAGGAGGTCCAAAAGCTCCAAACTGAGGAAGCTCAAGCTCAGATAACTCCAAGAAATTTTTTTCCAGAACCTTCGTTTTAAGTTCTTAATTGATTCTATGTGCTCTCCTGATGATCATGATGTTTTTACTTTTGAAAATGATTGAGAAACAAGCATGTATGAAGCTTCTGAAATTTCTGTTTGATTTTCCGTTTTGCTTCGAATCTTGATGTTCGTGTGAAATAAATGAAATTTGTTGGTTGATTCTTGTTTAGAATGAGGTGAGGATCATTTCTGGAGAGTTTGGTGAGTTTATTTTACGTTTTGAGTGAGATAGCAAGAGTGAGTGGCCGGAGAAGATGACCGGAGCTAGCTCCGGTCACCTGAAAGTGGTTAGAACCCTAATTAGGGTTTAGTGGCCAGGTTTAAATGCCAGCCATAGGATCTTAGTTCTCGCGTGTGTGGATGGTCCTGGTCACTCCATTTAAGATTAATTATTAATTAATTAGGTTAATTATATAATTAAGTCAGATTCCATCCTGTCCACACATCTGCGCGTGCAGTCAACATAGGTTCAAATCTAAGCCCTTGGATCAGCTGACTTCCCTCTTAATTCATTTTTAATTCATTTTATCCATTTATCTTGTCTAATTTATTTAAAATACTTAGAAAATTCCAAAAATATTTTTCTTCTGCATTTTGGTTTCAAATATATTTCTTCACCCAATAACATTTTTATTTTTATTTTTTGCATTAAAAAACCATTTTAAAAATATTTAAATGTTTATTTTAATTAATTAATGGAAATTAATTAATTAAAATATCATTTAGGTTTCTAAAAATTCCAAAAAAATTCACATTGCATCTTAGGACATTTAGAAACATTGTCATACCATTCATACAAATTTCTTTTTGGTTTTGATCTAACTTTGACATTTTTCTTGAATTTAGGGTTCATAAAAATCCCTTTTTTTAAACCCTAACTTCAAGAATTCTTTTCTGCCTAACCATGAAGGGTTTGACATTGGTTCTTTTTGTATTGATCTTCATATAGCATGTAGTGTCTAGCATATATTCTTCACAAATTTATCTTGCATTTTCCATTTGATTTTCATTTTTCCTCTTGAGGTACCCTAAAACCCTAGCAAACTTAGAAAATTCACAACTTTCTTTAGGTTAAGAGTTAGACCTCCTCCTTTGGGGTGTGATATCATATGGGGTTAGGGTTACTTTGAGTTAATTTGAAAATTTTTATCTTGTGATTTGCTTCTGTTTTGACTTTATGCGTCTCATGTTGCCTTAAAACCCTAATTTCTCATGTTCATTTGCATACATCTTGCATATGCATCCATACATGAACTTGCCATGACATTTCTTGCATTCATATGGCATCTAAGACATCTTAGGACATATTAGAATCATTCTTGATCATTTCTTCATTCATTTGAAATGATGTGCATTCATTTCATTTCATAAACTTTCATGAACTTTCAAACTTCAAAGCATGCCTCCTTTGCATCTCATCTCTTGTATGAACATTCATAACATTAGATATGTCTTTGCATCATCTCATAGCATCATTTAAATCATGTATTTGCTTCTGGTTTTGGTTTTTACCTTTGCATACATTTCATTTTCATTTCATTCCTTTCCTTATGCTAACATTTTCAGGTGGTAAGTAACTTGAGAAGTGAATTTACCTTCACTTCTCATTTCTCTTCTCATTCCTATTTTGCATCATTGCTGCATTTTCATTTGCTTTAGAGTGAGCTTTCTCATTCATGTTCATCATTCACTTTCTTTCTCCAAGTTACTTATCTTCTTCAGTGAAGTAAGTAACTTGTTTCTTCTGCTTCTCCTTCTTTCATCTGATTCTTCCATTAGTGGCTTCTTTGAAGATCTCTTGCAAGCCTTACAAACCATAGGAACATCCAAGCATGACAATAATTAGGGTTGTGATTAGTCCCCCTTAGCTTTTACCTTTGTGTCTTCTTTCTGTCTCTCTTCTCATCTCATCATTAGAGACTAAACCTTTAAGGTTTTAAGACTTTGTGATTAGGGTTATGCCTGCATCCTTCTCTTAGGATGAAGTGTATAACTTTAATCCTAAGTGTTAAACCCTTAATTTTTTTAAACCTCTTAATCAATCCATCTTAATAATCACTAATACATTAACTTGTAACTTGGGCCTTGCATTAGGGTTCTAATTCTTCCATTATTGGTTAAGAAGGACTAACCCTAGTGTTAATGGACAAGTCCCCCTCAAGTTGTCTTACAAACCATAAAATTCACTTCTTAATCTCACCCTTAATTAAAATCCACTTTAATAAAGGTTTGTTTTGTCATGAGGTTAATCCCTAATCATGGATTAAGTTGAGGTATATCTTCCTCAGCTTAAGTGTGCTCATCTATTATCCTTCTATTAGGATGGTGTAATGGGTCCACTAATCCTTGATTATGGCTTAAACTCATTACCTAACACTAAAAAAAACCCAAAAACATCTAAATAATCACAAGTAGGTTAATGATATTAATCCTACATCATGGTAATTAAGTTTGAGATGTTTATCTCATACTTAAGGTATTCTCATTATCCCTAATCAAAGGGAGGATATGATGAGTTTACTAGCCCTTGGTTTAGGCTTAAGCTCATTAACTTATGACAAACACAAAAAAAAGAAATAAAAGATTGAAAACACAAAAACGAACAATAATCGTCTCCTTCGGGATTCTTTTCTCATCATCTTCATTCACAAACGAGAACTCGCTTCTTCCGTCTAATGCAAGACAGTTAGCACTCGAGCCAGACGAGTCATACACTTGAGCATAGACAAGCAAACAGTTCACTAGTCATTTTATCTTTCAGTCTCTTTGAGTCGAACTACGGTGTTCTGACTTCCTCATTGCACGAGAGGATACGTAGACATAACTTAACTGTTATCGAACAAAAGTCTCTGTATCTTCCCCCTCTTTCAGCATTCTTCTTAAGCCTTATTCCTGAGCATTTCACTTCACTTTCCTGCACTGACACTTGTATATTCTTTTCCAGCTTTTGCACACATATAGCACAGACACTACCCCTTTAAACACAAACTTTCAAGCGTAGATCCCATCAAGTAAGACGAACAATCTGGGTGCTAATACCTTCCCAGGTTGTAACCAACCCCCTTTCTCAATTTCTCTGGTTCGCAACCGTATTATCCATCTTTTCTAGGTTTATGCAGCATTACCTTTCCTTCGGGATAAAAATGCCTAGCTGGTGACTCTATTCATCTTCATTTTCATTTTCTCCTTTCGCCGACCGTTCGCGTCTGTACCCTATCTGATCCTGTGTCTTTTAGCGGGAGCGACAGCTTGGCGACTCTGCTGGGGAACCTACATTGCAACCAGGGTTTCTGGTTCTTTTTGTGGGTTCCTCATAGCGCTTGTTTGATTTGTGTTTACGGGGGTGTTATGTGCTACTTGTGCTTATTTATTTGTTTTATTTATTGCTTTATGTACAACTTTATTTATTGCTTTCATTTACAGTTTTTATGCATTTCATACTGTCATTATCATGTGCTGGATCTCTTGCCTGTTTTGGTGGGTGGGGTTTCATTAAGTGATTAAGGTCCTATATGTAGAAGCATACTTCAAGCTCATTGTTTTTGATGACGTCAACATTATCCAAGCTCATTCCAGATTGCAAAAAGTCGAGATGACAACAAACGATCAAGATCATGGCTATGCATCATCAATGGAATGCTTCCGATCGTATCAAGCTTTTGTGCAACACTTTCAAGACTTGTCTCAAGGATTAGGTATATCAATATTTACTTCTTAAATATTATATACAAGTGTTCAATATATTCATCATAATTTTTAATGCATGTGCATATTTTTAGAAAAGAAATTGGAACTGGTTTTAACACTTTAAACATAAATATTTTTCTGTATTTTAACAGTGTTAACCGGTTAACCATATGGGTTAACCGGTTAACGGTAGCAATTTTTCAAATATGTGGTAACGTTTCTGGACGTTAACCGATTAACCTATTTGGTTAACCGGTTAACACTGTAGAAATTTTGAAAAATTGTTTCTTTACAAATTCAAATAATTTTTAAGTGTTATACCTTTTCATTATTTTATTTCATAAGTTTTTTATACCTTTTCAAAGAATTTCTTTTTAAATTCTCATACCTTTTTGAATAGGTGTTTTAACTTCTATAAATTTCAAATTCATAAACACCTCCTAGATTTTTCAAATATTTTCATACAATCAAATTCACTAAATTCAAATATTTTTCATCTTTCAAAAGTGTTCATAAGTTCATCATTTTCATATTGTCTTGAACACTTGTGTTGAATATTAAGTAGTGAATTCTTGATTATAGGAGAAGATCAATTTTTATTGATACCATTCATTGTACTCTCACTCAAACAATATTATAGAAAGAAGTTAAAAGATCAAGGCTTAACACGTTGAGTCAAGAATATGAAATGTTCCGCATGCAGCCTGGAGAATCTATTGTGGCTTTACAAAAAAGATTTGTTCATCTAACCAACCACTTGATTGCACTCGGAAAGACCTTCACCAACGACGATCTCAATTTGAAAGTTCTAAAGTCTTTGACAAGGGAATGGCAACCGAAGGTGACCGCGATTTCGGAGAAGAAGAGTCTCTCAACAATGACGTCCGCTTCTCTATTCGACAAACATCAAGAGCACGAATTGGAACTTGGAAGGCTCGAGAAGCACGAAAGTCAAGAGAAAAAGTCCAAAGGAATTGCTTTGAAGATTGACACGAAGGATGACAAAGATGACGAGATCTCCGAAGATGAGAACTTCATGCTTCTTGTTAAGAAGCTTGGTAAGGTTTTTAACAAAAAAAATAATTCTTCTTTTCCTAAAAAGAATAAACATTTCAGGAAGAAGGATACATCCACATCGAATCAAGAAGTTACATGCTATGAATGTGGAAAGCAAGGTCACATAAAACCGGATTGTCCAAGACTTGCGAAGAAAGGAGGATTCAAAGGCAAGAAGGACTTCAAAAATAAAAAGGCTTATGTCGCGTGGGATGACAGTGAAGTTAGTTCCTCATCGGAATCGGAAAGCGATGAATATGCAAATATGGCGTTAATGGCGTCACATCACTCCGATGAAGAAAATGACGAGGTTAGTAGCAACTTTTCAATTTATGAAAATAATGCACAAGAAGTCATAGATGAACTTCTAAAAGAATGCAAGACTTTGTACAAAAATATTTCATCCCAAAAGAAAAAAATATTATCTTTAGAAGAACAAAATGCATCTTTTGAAAAGTACATTGAAAATGAAAAACAAAAGATAATGGATGAAAAACAAAGCCTTGCATGTAAAAATTGTGAGTCATTGTCTTTTCAAATTGTTCAACTCAAAAGAGTTTTAGAAAGATATGAAAAAGGTCAAATTGGCTTGGAGGAAATTCTTAGGCACCAAAGATATCCAAATGATAAAAGTGGCCTAGGATATTCTAAGTTTTCCAAACCAAGCACAAGTGAAACCGTTTTCGTAAAAGCTAGTGAACAAATTGTTAAGGAAAAGACTAAAAATTTTAAAACTATGCATCAAAGTCATAAAAAGAAAATGATAATTAAGAAACAAAAATATATTCCTAGATTTAAAAGTCAATTTCAACCTACTTGTTTTTATTGTGGAATCAAAGGCCATACACCTAATGCTTGCTATGTGCGCAACATTGGTGTTACTAAAGGGCATTATGTGTGGGTTGAAAAGGGTACTAACTATCAAGGACCCAAAGCAATTTGGGTACCTAACAATACTTGACTTTGTTTTGTAGGTATGCTTGAAAACAACTTCTACGTTATGGTATCTCGATAGCGGTTGTTCAAAGCATATGACGGGCGATATCAACAAATTTTCAAGTCTAACACTTAAGGCCAAAGGATACGTTACTTACGGTGATGATAATAAAGGAAGAATTCTTGGAGTTGGAACCATTGGTGCATCTCCTCATACAATCATCGAAGACGTCCTTTATGTGGAAGGCCTTAAACACAACCTTCTTAGCATAAGTCAATTGTGTGACAAAGGGTTCCGAATCAACTTCACAAAGGAGGAATGCTTGATAGAACACGAAGTCACTCATGAACTCTTGATAAAAGGTAAACGATTTAATAACATTTTTATGATTTCTTTTGATGACTCTCTCTTGAAGGTGAAATGCTTAATGGAAAACAACAAAGAGGCATGGCTTTGGCATAAGAGGATTGCTCACATTCACATGGATCATTTGAACAAATTACTAAAGCATGATCTAGTTGTTGGTCTTCCTAAGATGAAGTTTATCATGGATAAGCTTTGTCACGCATGTCAAAAGGGGAAGCAAACCAAAACATCTTTCAAGACGAAGAAAGTGATATCTACTTCAAGACCACTACAATTGTTACATATGGATCTTTTCGGTCCATCAAGAACAAAAAGCTTCGGAGGTAACATTTTTGCCTTAGTTATTGTTGATGATTTCTCTAGATACACTTGGACTTTGTTTTTAGTGCAAAAAAGTGATGCCTTTAAAGCATTCAAGAAGTATGCCAAGCAAATTCAAAATGAGAAGTCACTCTCAATAGTTTCCATAAGAAGCGACCATGGTGGCGAATTCAAAATTCATCATTTGAAGATTTTTGTGAAGAACATGGAATCTCTCACAATTTCTCCGCACCAAGGACTCCTCAACAAAATGGTGTCGTAGAAAGGAAGAATAGGGCATTAGTGGAACTTGCAAGGACAGTGCTTAGCGACTCAAATCTCCCTAAATATTTTTGGGCGGATGCGGTTAGCACGGCTTGCTTTGTAAGTAACCGTGTCAATATTCGACCTATTCTCAAGAAGACCCCATATGAGTTGTTCAAGGGAAGGAAACCCAACATATCTTTCTTCCACATTTTCGGATGCAAATGCTTCGTTCTCAACAACGGCAAGGACAACCTTGGTAAGTTTGATGAGAAATCTGATGAAGGTATATTTCTTGTCTATTCTCTATCAAGTAAAGCCTTTAGAATTTTCAATAAACATACTCTTACTATTGAAAAATCTATACATGTTTCGTTTGATGAGACTAACCCCTCGAAAAAGGATAATATTATTGTGGATGATGATGATGATGTAGTAGATCTATCACAACAACAAAAGGAGATATCAAAAGAACAAGCAATATCACAAGAAGATGACTCACCAACCATTGAAGAACATCAAGATCTTCCAAAAGAATGGAGAACTCATAGAGATCACCCGATAGATAAAGTGATTGGTGATATTAGCCAAGGCGTTGCAACTCGACTCAATCTCAAGGATGCTTGCCTCAACATGGCGTCCGTGTCTCAAATTGAACCAACAAAAATCGATGAAGCCTTAGGCGAAGATCAATGGATAATAGCTATGCAAGAAGAACTCAACCAATTCGAAAGGAACCAAGTTTGGACTCTTGTACCAAGACCGGACAACAAACATATCATAGGCACAAGATGGGTGTTCAAGAACAAACTTGACGAGAATGGGATCATAGTTCGTAACAAAGCAAGATTGGTCGCACAAGGCTACAACCAAGAAGAAGGAATCGACTTTGATGAAACATTCGCTCCGGTAGCAAGGTTAGAAGCAACTAGATTATTACTTGCTTACGCTTGTTCTATGAATTTTCAGTTGTACCAGATGGATGTCAAAAGCGCTTTCCTAAATGGTTACATACATAAAGAAGTCTACGTCAAACAACCTCCGGGTTTTGAAGACTTCAAGAATCTCTCTCATGTCTACAAGTTGAAGAAGGCTCTTTATGGCTTAAAGCAAGCACCAAGGGCTTGGTATGATCGCCTTAGCAACTTCTTATGTGAGAAAGGTTTTACGAAAGGAAAGGTTGACAAGACTTTGTTCATCAAGAATCTCAAGGGCAACACCTTACTTGTTCAAGTCTATGTCGACGACATCATCTTCGGTTCAACGAACAAAGATCTTTGCGAAGAATTCTCTCTTATGATGCAAGGCGAATTCGAGATGTCCATGATGGGAAAGATGAACTACTTCCTTGGTTTACAAATCAAGCAAACAAAGGATGGCATCTTCATCAACCAATCCAAGTATTGCAAGGAATTATTGAAAAGATTTGATATGGACAATTGCAAAGAAATGTCTACTCCAATGGGATCCGGAACGTATGTTGATCAAGATCTTTCCGGCACTTCAATAGATATTACAAAGTATCGAGGTATGATCGGTTCACTTTTATATTTGACGGCAAGCCGTCTTGACATTATGTTTAGTGTTTGTTTGTGTGCCCGCTTTCAAGCTAATCCAAAGGAATCACATCTCACTGCCGTGAAGAGGATCATGAAGTATCTCAAAGGAACGACGCACGTCAGATTATGGTATCCTAAAGGTAGTACTTATTCTTTAATTGGTTATTCTGACGCTGATTATGCAGGATGTAAGACCGATAGAAAAAGTACAAGAGGTACTTGTCACATTCTCGGGAATGCACTAGTGTCGTGGGCATGTAAGAAGCAAGCATGTGTTGCACTTAGCACGGCCGAAGCGGAGTACATCGCAGCAGGAAGTTGTTGTGCTCAAATATTGTGGCTTAAACAATAACTTCTCGATTTCGGTATAGATCTCGGTTGTATCCCTCTCCGGTGTGACAACACAAGTGCCATCAATATCACGAAGAACCCGGTCATGCATTCAAGAACAAAGCACATTGATATCCGGCACCACTTCCTTCGAGATCATGTTCTAAATGGAGATGTCGATGTTACATTCGTGGATACACACAATCAACTCGCCGATATATTCACTAAACCGTTGGCTAAAGAGTAATTTTACAAGATTCGACGAGAACTTGGTATTCTCAATGAAGGTGACATCTAACCCTTACTTTAAAATTGCTTATTGTATGTTTTTATTGCATTTTATGTATGTTTGTTCATTTTTTAGTCATAAAAAGCTAGCACTCCTATTTCGCCGTTTTTCGTTTTTCTCACTTTCGTATACCCGAAAATAATCGGTTTCAAAAACTTTTTTGATCGAAAGTTGCGTTTTGATGAGTGCTAACACTTTATGAAATTTTTTTTATGAAAAAATGATTATTTTTGGTCTAAAACATGCTGCTGGATTTTTCAAAAAATTCAATTTTTTTAACCGTTAACCGGTTAACCTATTACGTTAACCGATTAACACATCCAAAACTTGGATTTCCAGCGCAAGTTTCAGATTCTGTCTGTTTTTATTTTTTTTTGTTTTCTTTGTTTTACTATGTTTTAATATATTCTACAAGTACATGTATTGCATGTTTGGTTCATTCACTTCCACATGTTTTAAACTCTTCAACTCTTTGACTACCATAAACACTATTTATCATCCTCTTCCAACTTCCAACCTTCAACAACTTAAACCCCCATTAAAACCCACTATCTCTTCATCTTTATAACACTCTTCAAACTACATTCAACTCACCAAATATCAAATCCGAAAATATCATCTCCTCCATAAACCCTAACTCCATCATTGTTCATGGCACCCCAAAGGAAAGGAAAGGAACCGGCTTCTGTGTCAGAAGAAGCTCCAGCTGTAGAAACAATGGAATCTACCAAGAAGAGGAGGTTGGATTTCAAAGTCAGAGTTAGACCACTGCTTAAGGGTAAATATGTTCTTCTGAAATCCTTCAAACCTCCAACCTTTAAATTTCCTGCATTGCTAGAATTTCAAGGGATGCTTGATTTTGTTGCTGAAAACGGGAGAGTTTACCCGGATTTGGTCCAATCCTTTATGCATAACTTTTCTCTCAACATGGATAGGCATGGTAAACATAAGTTGCATACTCTTGTTAGAAATTGTGAAATTAAGGAGGATTTAGGTGCTTTGGCTGCATCCTTGAACATTCCTTTTTCCGGTGTGTTTCTCCGCAAAGGCGTGAATCACATTGATGATATTTGGTCCGACTACAACAAAATGGAGTATTATTACTCAATCTGCCGTTTTCCGAAGGATGTTGTGACATCGGGACAACGCACTTCAAGAACTCTATGCTATGCGAAGAATTTGACTGTTGATGATCGGTTGTTACACTATATCATTTGCTATGTGCTGCTGCCCAAGGATTCAAATCACTCTCAAATCAACGACTTGGAGATGCAAGTGCTGTTTGCTATCAAGAAAAGGGTGAAGATTAATTGGATGCTCACAATGATGTATCACTTGAAGCAACAACTCTCTTTAAAGACAAGACTTCCGTATGCTAGGCTCATTTCTCGGATCATTGAGCAAACCGACTTGGTTATTGGTAAGGAACCTTTTATCGCCATGAAGGCTACGGCGAATGAAATAAATGAGATTACAATTGTGAAGAATACCGGAATTGTGTTACGCAACGATGGTTCTTATGAATATGCCGATGGTTCCTCCGCTCCATCCTTTCCTATTCCCGAAGGTGGCATAACCAATGACTTCCTTTACACCACCATCATGACACACCACCGAGAAGCTCAACAAAACCACCGTGAAACCCAACGCACTCTCAAAAGTCTTCGGAAATTGATTATCGATTCTCACAACCAACCCGAAGAGGAAGATGAAAGTGAAGTCGGTAGTGAAGATGGTGAAGATGGTGAAGATGAAAGTGATGATATGTCGGAAGAGGAATGAACATGCATGTCTTGTTCCTTTTGTTGTTTGTTTTAGTTTAAAAATTCTGTTATAAGTCCTAAGTTTGTTAGGCAATTTTGATTTTGTTTCGGTTATGTTTTCGTACTCTTATCCGTTTTTAATCCAATTATGTTTTTGTTATATTTGTGTTTTCGTGTATGCTTTCATACTAAGTTGCATCATGCTGTATTTTCATGTTTATGCTTGATCCTCTCTTCCGTTTTGCTAATGCCAAAGGGGGAGAAGAGCTTTGGTTTCTAATATCTCTCTGTGCAGAATTTTGCCTCTGTTTAGATAGGGGGAGTTGCTGGACATAGGGGGAGAAGCAAGCCTAGAACATCATTGATCGATCAAAGCTTGTACGCAAAATTTGCTCGGTTGTCATCATAAAAAAGGGGGGAGAATGTAGAAGCATACTTCAAGCTCATTGTTTTTGATGACGTCAACATTATCCAAGCTCATTCCAGATTGCAAAAAGTCGATATGACAACAAACGATCAAGATCATGGCTATGCATCATCAATGGAATGCTTCCGATCGTATCAAGCTTTTGTGCAACACTTTCAAGACTTGTCTCAAGGCTTAGGTATATCAATATTTACTTCTTAAATATGATATACAAGTGTTCAATATATTCATCATAATTTTTAATGCATGTGCATATTTTTAGAAAAGAAATTGGAACTGGTTTTAACACTTTAAACATAAATATTTTTTTGTATTTTAACAGTGTTAACCGGTTAACCATATGGGTTAACCGGTTAACGGTAGCAATTTTTCAAATCTGTGGTAACGTTTCTGGGCGTTAACCGATTAACCTATTTGGTTAACCGGTTAACACTGTAGAAATTTTGAAAAATTGTTTCTTTACAAATTCAAATAATTTTTAAGTGTTATACCTTTTCATGATTTTATTTCATAAGTTTTTTATACCTTTTTAAAGAATTTCTTTTTAAATTCTCATACCTTTTTGAATAGGTGTTTTAACTTCTATAAATTCTAAAAATTTCAAATTCATAAACACCTCCTAGATTTTTCAAATATTTTCATACAATCAAATTCACTAAATTCAAATATTTTTCATCTTTCAAAAGTGTTCATAAGTTCATCATTTTCATATTGTCTTGAACACTTGTGTTGAATATTAAGTAGTGAATTCTTGATTATAGGAGAAGATCAATTTTTATTGATACCATTCATTGTACTCTCACTCAAACAATATTATAGAAAGTGTCTTTCTATTTGTGACTTGTGTTCCAAGGATTGTTTGGACATAAGGGTAAGTGTGGCAAGAGGATTGTTCTTGCACACTTGTTTGTATAGTTTGCTAGAAAGTAGGCCTCACCATTGAAGGTGTGATAGGTTGTATTGTTCTAAAGAAACTAGTGGAAATATCTTTCGTGTTGAAAGGGGACTGGATGTACCTTCAGATTGTGAAGGGAACCAGGATAAACCTCTGTGTCTTCTTTACTTTTCTGCTTTACATTTTTTGTTCTTTAAACCGTTAAAAGCAAAATCCATCCATCGAAGATAAAGAATCATAAAATTTGATAACACCTAATTCACCCCCCCTCTTAGGCGCATTCTGATCTTACACTATACCTGGGACCTGAATGACACATAGGCTAGAGTGGCTTCATATTCTTTCCCATTCCATTTCGGTCTGGTGCGGGAATATGAAACACGGTTCAGACATGGGTTTCTTCTTGAGAACTCTGTGCTACAAATTTGCTGTAGTACTAGGGCTATTTGGGAAGCCTGCTAAGTCTAGATGACCTCTTTATGACCTTCAGCATCTGAGGTGAACTAGAGGAGGATCTTTTATGGTTATTGTAAACATTGTACCTCCGAGTTAGAAGTGTTTACACTTCTCATAACTGATCCAAGTCTGAGGATCCTTGTTCTAGAACATTACATGTGAGGGGGTTGGGATGTTTGCAGGTTTGCAGGAACCCTTGGCCTCATCATACCTTGTTACTAGATTTGTTAAGGTTGTATTATTTGGACAGTTCTTGTGATTACCCTGGACTTGTGACTCTTTATTTGAGTCCCCCACCTGGTTACCGGATTTCTAAGCCTCCATCTGGACTTATGAACGTACATGGATTTTTACCAAGGCAGATAAATAGATCCAGCACTTGATCACAAACCCTTTGCATATCATTTGCATACATCACTTTTGCATCATTTAACATTTGTTTATTTGTTTTACAGGGTATCCATCATATCATCTTTGGTTTGGTTTTGACCCCTTCTGCTGCTTAGACTCCTCCAGTTTATCTTCTCCAGCAGCTTCAGCAGTTTGTCAGTGATTCTCCTCCAGCTATCTTCATCAGAGACTTATCTCCAGCATCTCATTCAGTGACCTTCATCAGCAGTTGTTTTCAGCTTCTTCATCAGCATCCATCATCAGCATGGACACTTCAAGAAAGAGCAACATCACTTACCACTTCTTTGAGCCCACCCTGACTGACATCAGGCAGGTCTAGTCCCTCATTACCCCTGATCATGTCCCACTATTCAGAGAGCATAATGGAGAAATATTGAACATGGTCATGGATCTAGATGCATCTCAGAGGAGCATGATCCATACTTGCTTGCAGTTCTATGATCCTCCACTCAGATGTTTCACATTCCCTGATTTCCAGTTGGGACCTTTGCTAGAAGAGTTTTCCTTGTTGTTAGGAGTTCCTATCAGGAGAGGGATTCCTTTCAACCCAGAGGCATCTCGAAATTTGCCTCTGTGTCCTTAATGATTCATGACAGTCTGGATTTGACTTCTCACCTTTCTAGTGTTGTTTTTGTTTACATTAACAAATTTTTTTAATGTTGTAGCCCATGCTCTTGTTGGTTTTGGGCACACCTTTGGTTCTAACATTTGGCCGGGTTCCATTCCCGTTGATGTTTGTAGTCCGGGTGGACCTATGCTATCTTATCAGTAATGAAATCGTCTTTTTCATAGAAAAAAAGTATGATTGGTCACTGCAAGAAGAAATTTCCAAAGAACATGTATATAAGTTTTCAGGATACACCACACTCAACTAAAAATTACTTTTGTTGAGTTTTGTATCACTCTCATTGAAAGAAGAAATTCAACATTTTCCTACAAAAACCCCATAAAAAAATTGAAGATAAGACAATTAGTCTACTTTCTGCAACACTAACATCACCAATTTAGCATAATAAATAACCTTAGAAATATGATAATATAGAAATCATAATTCTTTTTCTAAGGACAACAATTTAACATAGTAAATAATGTTTTATCATTCTTGTTCTGCATTTCAAATTTTGATTTAAGGCATTAAAAGTTAAAAAGTATTTATGTTGATTGAAGACATTCTTGTTTTGCATTTAAAACATGAAAGAAAATTGTTAAAACAACAACCGAGACAGTAAAATGTTGATTTGAGGCATTAAAAGTTAAAAAAAACGTGTTCATAAATTCTTAATATATTATTAGGAAACCGTAAGAGACCTTGAAGTTTATATTAAAAAATATTCTTAATACATTAGAAATATTAATTATACCAACAAACACCGAACATTGGAGGATTAGAAAGAGAATTGCAAGAGGGCAAGACATGAATCTGCTTAAATAGAGATGATGATTGAGCCGTCATCTTGTGGAAGCCACTTAAACATGAACTTGATTGCAACAAAAATATTAATTCCAACGCTCAAACAATTTATCATCCCCATTGTGCAACATTCATTCAAACAAAAGATTTTCAATTTATCATATAGTTAGTGGGCATTCTACATCAAATAAACACACACAATCTAACACACAATAACTTGTAGTATATTAAAGTTATAGACTCACATAAATTATGAAAACGACGACATCTACCTTTAATAGACCTTTTCAACTATTGTATGCTTCAAATTTCATACATACTTGCTACAAAATAAGAGCAAAAACTTAGATTCACATAGTCAAACTATAGATCTAACTTCTCAAATAAACAGAAATCAGGAAACACAAACAAAACAAAACACAAACCGATGTCCTTACGATGTAAGTAACCTATGTAGTTTTTCAACAACTCGTTGATGAAACGATTTAGATCAATCAGATCTAATTTAGCGAAACCTGCAACAACAAAAACAACAAAATATATCAATAATAACACAATCGTTGATTTTCCATAGATTTAAAAAGAGAAGGATAACAATAACACTTTTGTTGAAGAAAAGAAAAACATGAGAAAGCAACATAAGAATAGAGAGGAAGCAAAAGATAGAAGATGAGAAACCATAATAAGAAATTTAGGGTTCAAGGAATTTGAAAATGGGGGAAAAGGTGTGGATGTTGGGTAGAAAAAAAAACTAACATGATAAGACGCATCACACTGGAAAGACAAATGCAATCGCCGACTGGAAGAAGAAAAAAAGAAGGAAAAATTCTGAATATACATCTTTGAATTGAAAAAGTAAATTCAATATTATTGTATTATTATCTAACATATAAGCATGTAGCATAGCAGAAAAGATGGAGTATAACTTTATTTGCAATCAAATTTTAAAGAAGAAAAAACTAGATGTTATTTGGTTAGATCAGTCACATGGCACAATGAGATATCAGAAGGACAAAATGGTATTTGACAGAGTATTAATCTTTCTTATATGATAGATATATACTATTAAAACTTTGTAATAATGAGATATTTGATCGATACTAAATGCTCATGGCAGGAAACTTTGGCAATTTATGTGGGCGAGATGCACTTTTATCAATGGCCCTGATCCTGTTTCACCATGCGTAATATTTTAGGTTTTTTTTGGTTTAGTGTTGTTGGAGTAATTGGTTTAGAGTTATTTTTGGAGATTTTTTTTTGTTTTGTTTTTAATTTCATTGTGTAATTTGAAATGCCTTGTTATTGTATATTTATAAGTTGAGTTTGGTTGTACACCCTCCAATTACCGGTGTAAGCAAATTTGTTTATTTTTTATTCATTATTATATTGATAAGTCTAATTTATATAATTTAGATAATTGATTATTAAATGAAGAAAAAGAAAAGGTAAATTTGTTTGTAACAGGGGCTAAATGTATAGCTTTGGGTCTAGTTTGTTTTAGGAAATGTAGGACTTTTTTTCACCTTTAATTTGGCATGTTGGTTGGTGTGATATATATTCTTTGTGCTCTGTTTCTTTTCTTGATGCTCTGTTGTTAATGTAAACTAATATATTACACAAACTTCCAATTAAATTATTTTATATTGTCAAATCATAACTATATTTTAAAAATAAAAGTGTGATGTCTTCTTATTTAATAATTTAAAAATATTTTACATTATAAATGTATATTCATTTTACTCATAAATTTAATATCACAATTTACTGCTTAATTCCCTTGGTATATTTAAGAAATTTTATATTTACAAAATGAGAAAATAAACAATACTAGTGTAATAACATCGTATCATATTTATATCTTAAAATTCTTTTAGTGATATGGTATAATGTTAATTTTCTGCCTATTATTTTATAATTCTCTGGTGATATAGTATATTGTTAATTTTCTACCGTAGTGTCTATTACTCTAAAAAAAAGGAATAATGCACGTATATCGTAAATTATGGATCCGTTTGTTTTGACTTTTTAAAAAAAAATTATTTTTTAGTGTAACATAATTTTGTGAAAAACAAATTTATAAAAAGATTTTTCATAGAAGTTTCAAATGAAAATTTTGTTTGAATAGTTATTCTTAAAATGTTATTTTAGATATTTTATCGGAAAAAAAATATGGATATCAAAATTTTAAAAAAATCACTTAATTTTGAAGTATTTCAAATAGATTTTCATAAAAATCATTTTTGAGATATAACTTTTTTCAAAAATTGTAATTTCGATTATGTTTTGATCTTCAATAATGTGTATTTATGTTGTACGATGTCAAAATTAGTCTTTCAATTTAAAAAAAAATGAATATAGAAAAAATTGTAATATTTTGAAAAATGATTTTACAAAATCCATTTTCGAAAATACGAAGAAAAAAATATTTTTTTAAAGTTAAAACAAACATGACCTATATTTATCCTATTACAGTGACAATTTTGTATTCTGCATCACACACACTATTTATCCTATTAATCAGTGACAATTTTGTATTCTGCATCACACACACTATTTATCCTATTAATCAGTGACAATTTTGTATTCTGTATCACACACACAAAAGATGATTTGTTTTTGGCTAAATTACAGTTTTGGTCCTCCTGTTTTATCAAACTCACGGTTTTAGTCCCCATATTTTCTTTTTAAACAGTTTTGGCCCCTCATCCCAAATTTGATCTATTGTTTATGCATTGTTCATGTACGGATCATGCACTGTTCATGAACAGTCAGCGCTTTTCTGGACTAAAATTGGGATGAAGGACCAAAATTGTTTAAAAAGAAAATGGAGGGACTAAAACCATGAATTTGATAAATCAGGGGGACCAAAATTGTAATTTAGCCATTTGTTTTATATTAGATAATGGTGTAAAACTATTTTATACTGTCGGTACATATTTATTAAATTCTAAAAAATATTGTAAAATTAACCTGAAATTTTAAAACAAATTTAAAAAATACTTGAATAAATTAAACAAGAAATTAGAACTAAATATAAAATAAATTAAAATATTTAAGGAGTGTCGGTGTATATTTATTAAACTCAAAAATATATTGTAAAAGAAAAAAAGGATGATGCACTGATGAATAAATTATTTTACACTATCAATTAATAATAATGATATATCCTTCTAAATCAAATTGAAAATTTTAAATTAATCATAAAATATGCTAAAATGTTATATTCCTATTGAATAACAACAGTGTAAAATAGCATCACCATTAAACACATTGCAAAATTAACCTAAATTCTTAAAAAATAAATTTAAAACATATTTGAATAAATTAAACAAGAAATTAAAATAGTCATGGGAGTATAATTAGTTAATGCAAAAGTGTACCAAACCAATATATAAAAGGATTTTCCTGCTCACTCCTCATTTTCTAGAAACCCTAATTCTTACACTCAGCAACCATGCCGCCAAAGCTCGACCCGTCGCAGGTGGTGGAGGTGTATGTCCGAGTCACCGGTGGCGAGGTTGGTGCAGCGAGTTCACTCGCTCCCAAAATCGGTCCTCTCGGTCTCTCCCCAAAGAAGATCGGAGAAGACATTGCAAAAGAGACGGCTAAGGACTGGAAGGGTTTAAGAGTGACGGTAAAGCTGACCGTCCAGAATCGTCAGGCGAAGGTTGCGGTTGTTCCATCGGCGGCTGCGCTTGTCATCAAGGCTTTGAAGGAGCCGGAGCGGGATCGGAAGAAGACGAAGAACATCAAGCATAATGGGAATATTTCTCTTGATGATGTTATTGAGATTGCAAAGATTATGAAGCCGAGATCGATGGCGAAGGAGCTTGCTGGGACGGTTAAGGAGATTCTTGGGACTTGTGTGTCGGTTGGATGTACGGTTGATGGGAAGGACCCGAAAGATCTGCAACAGGAGATTAACGATGGAGATGTTGAAATTCCGCAGGATTAAGGAGGTGGTTTATCTTTTTTTATTTTGTTTTAGACTCTTTTTAATATGTTAAAGTTTTGAATTGTTGAAGATTTTGATTAATGGATTTAGTGCTTGAGTAATTGAGATGATTTTGAGATGTTTTATATGCTGTTTAAGATTTTTCTGTTACTGTTAAATTATAGTTGTTAAATAAGTGTTGTGTTAGTAAATTGTTAAGTTGGTTGAGTTTAAGAGCTTATTGTAAAGCTTTAGTTAGTTGAGTTTCTGCTCTCATTGTTTTGGATTCAATAGAGGGTTCCCTGCTGTTACTTTGGTCATATACAGTGGCAGCTTTTTAATCGGACCCGAAACCAAACTGGAGAGATATACTGAGATATACTGGTCATGTTCGAACTGTTTTAAAGCTCTCCAACCGAGACAAAACCGGAACATTCAAATAGATTCAAATAGATTTACTTTAGAGTATAGGCCATGCTGATTCATTAAGTAACTGGATGAACCATATTTGCTTTTTAAAACATTGGAATCTAACTTAAGATGATGCTAGTCGTTGATATTTTCTGTGGGTAATTCTGTTATCTCAGGAATCGAATTGCAGGTCCACCTGTTTGTGTGTTCATGTATTTTGTTTCTGCACTAACCGTGAAGTACACGATAAGTTATAATTTATTTCTCACCTGTGTAAAGTCATAGATAGTAATACTCTGGGCTGCCTTACATTTTCCTCATTGTGTGTGGGGCAATTTGGCCGGCAGACTTAAATGCTTTACTTTGTTTAGATGTTTCCTGTGTAACATTACGAGTTTCCTACGACAGCAAAACACTAATCCTAACATCCTCTTAGAGGAGAAACATCTCTTTAAAGGAAATGATCGATCAAAGAAGTTGCTTTCACCGATTAGGTGGATGTTGATCATATTATTTGATATGATTTTGACGGTTGGAATGTTATTGGACGATCTTTTTTTTTGAAGTTGATTCTTGCACATTTTCATCTATGTTATTTTGACTGTGGGCAAACATGGTTAGGGGATTGATAATTGAAGAGGTTTGATGAAATATATCTTGAGTTAGAGAGCTTTGTGTTAAGTTTCTATTCATTAGATGTGTTTTTTTTGTTCTTCTGTCTGTTTTTGCTACTTACTCATTAAGCAGAAGAGTAAGCTGGAGTAGTTTTCCTCATTAAAGCAAAAGTGTTATCCATTTCCATCATTTTCCTAATTTTCACATTCACTGATTAATTCATTTTATGGAAAAAGACTTTTTTTTATATTAGATTAAGCATGTTGCAAACAATTTAGTTATTGGATATTGATAATGGTAATCTCCTAGTTCTTTAAGAAATTTTGTGCATTAGGTAATTTAGGAAGAAATTTTGTGCATTAGGTAATTTAGGTTGTAGCCTGTAGGGGTCTGCAGGAAACATAATTCCAAGCTCATACATGTGAGTGTGATCATCTAATTCTAACACGTTTATTCTGCTTGAAATGTGGGATTTTATCAAATGCACCATACTAACATTGAAATTTGGACGTTACCATTTAAGTTTTGTGGGCATGCTTTCTCTCTCTTTCTTCCCTTACATTTCAAATCAAATAAAGAATTTCTCTCGAGCACTAGAGCTCATAAATTTAAGTTTTTTTTCTTCTAATTTTGATGCATGCACTTAAATGATTCTAGTTAAAATAAACAATTTGATTTATCACATTTAGTAAGTTTTTCATTCTTGTTTTTTTCTCTTCCTTCTACTTTTGATTAGGGGTGGAAATAGATCAGGCCGATATGATATCGGCCTGGTCAACCTATATAGGCTTAGGTCAGGCCAAATTTTTTAAATAAATATGAAAAACTTATGTTTTTTTATAAATCTATTTAGTTAAAAAGACTAGATTTCATGTCATGAAAAAAGCCTCTTAATTCTAACATATCAGCCTATTTAAATAAATATGAATAGTTTTATTGTCACTATGTTATGTATTGTATTTTGAATTAAATTACATAAATAAAAATTAGTTATCTTGGCGAACTTATGAAAGTAAGATGAAAACACCTTATAAACAATGTTAAAAGTCGTTTTCATAAGTTATCTTAAACAAATAGTCTCACAAAACTTATGTTAATAGGTAAGTTAAAATAAGTTAATGCAAACAAACATTTAGTCTCATTGATTTTTTAGTTTGTTAGTCTATTTAAACATTATTTTAATTGCTTATTTAAATATGTCTAAAATAATAGGTTTTTATGTAGGCTAACAAGCTAACCAGACCTTAGAAAAGGTCAGACTCAGATCTAAAAAAAAGCCTATGACAGACTATAAGCCAGACTTAGGCTTCAATTTTTTTGTCAGACCAAACTTAAGTTTGACAAAGCTTAACTCGTTCCAGCCTATTTCCATCCCTATTTTTTATGCATACAACCTTAAATGATTCTAGTTAAAATTCATTAGGTTGCATCAATGAAAAATTATTTAAGCCACATTAGATTACATCCTTCGATAGAATTATTCTGCATTGAGTTGTAGGGTGACTGTTGGGAGTTCACTTATACAAAGAAAAACACTGAATTTCAAAGTCCGTATTCAACTTCCAAATTTAAAATCCAAATTTTCAAAATTCGAATTTCAAAGATCTTATTCAAACCTATCATATATTTTAGGTGTAATTGAATTTTAAACATTGAAGAGTGCGAAAGGGTAATTCCGAATTTCTATAGATTTTTGAGAGTAATGTATGGAGTGTAATGAACAATTTTCAATATTAGTGGAAAACTCTTAATATTGTTTCGAATGTGGGCCTTTTTCTTATGAAATTAAATATGAACACATGTTAACAAGACCCATTAACAAAAACAAATAGTAACTTGACATCCCAAAAATATTTTCTTTTCTTCTGATTTCATACTATGAAAAATTTACCAAATAATCCTCTTCCTATTTTGAAGACATTCTAACCACCGATATTTTGTTTTCCATATTTAGCAATCATAAAAACAAATCCTCTATATTTGTTCCTCATTGATGGTTTTGAAGCTATTAGCCATGAGTTATTCTCGTTTCTTTGCTTACCAACCTCACATTACCTTCCATAAGTTTGTATATATAGCCCTCTTCATTCCTCAATACCAATTCATTCAATCAACCAACAACATTCAAACAACATCTCAAAGAAACCTTAAACTATAGTGTTCCATAGTTATTCTTTTCGTTTGCATTCTCTCTCCTTGTTTCAATCAAGGGCATAGAGAGAGATTGACCTAATAATAATAAAGCTTCATCAAGCGTCACGCACACCACCGCACCAAACAAGCTGCAATGGCAGGAGAACAAAGGCCCGCGATGAAGCCATGGATGGAGGTTGCACCTTCACTTCTTGAGTTCCCTTGGAAACCCTCCAACATTCCTAAGCTAGAGACCATATTTGAAGATAGAGATGAAGAATGTGAAGAAGATGGTCTTGCTGATTTTTGATTGTTTTATGCTTTCATTTGGGCTATTCAAACATGGTCCAAATATCATTTCTTGCGTCCATGTTTTGTATATGAATCTTGAGACGTTGTTTAAAACAATTATTAGCAGCATATAGAAACTATCAGAGGTTGAATGACTCTTGTAGATGCCATTTTCTCTCATATGTTTCAACATTGCATACTGGAATTTGTAAATAATCCTTTTGTTGTGAAATAATGAAACCAAGGAACTCAAATTTGAATATGTTTGGCTCTTCCTTTATTTGTGATAATTTAATTGGATAATAACGGACACCAAAAAAATACACTTACGCTATATCGGTGTGTAGGTGTCCGACATAGACACAGATAACAATATTTTTTTTAATCCTAAAATGTCAGCATTATACGGATTTCGTTACTAAGCTGCAATTGTTTTCAACTTTAAGACTATCATTCAACTTTATGAGAGAAGAAACACATTGAAAATCAAATTGTCAAAAAATTTGGTATAGATTTGATGATAGGATGATTTTCATGATATGTAGGAGAGAAACTATGTATTTTTTTTATAGATTTGTAATGAGATTATTATTTAACATATTTAACTATGAATATTCTTTATATATACTTTTAAATTTATACTATTAGGCAAACATATTCACATCAATATTTGCGAGATTAATATATTTTACTATCAACAAATTGACACATCAAGTGAAACAAAGTTAGAGATAGTTTATATGTCAAATAACAACTAAATATAACAAAGTTAGAGATAGTTTATATGTCAAATAACAACTAAAATGATATTTCGAATGAAAGTAATCAAGAGATTAATGTCTTATAACATTGATGAAATATTTCAAATAAAATTTTCATTGAATATCTTGAGAAGACAAATTAACGATGACACAAATAATATTAACTCGTCTATTAAAAGGATTAATACTATAATAATTCTATAAATCTCCTCACAAGCAGGGACGGAGCTACGTGCAATTCAGGATATGCAACTGGATCCCCTCAATTTTGAATTTTACACCTATATTCTTAGTTTTATAGATATTTGAACCCCCTCAAATTATAATTTTGCACCCCAGAATTTCTTTTCCTCTCTCTTTTGCGCCACACAAATTTTTCTTTTAAAAATCAATGAATAAAAGCTACTATATTACACACAATTCAATACTTATGCCACAACTTCTTTTCCATTGTACTTATTATCGTGTAATCTATCACATGTTTCAAAGGGTAAAAGAAACAATAATTGCCACTTATACTTAGGTTTTGATATTTATATATTAGATAAGTTATTGAAAAATAAATTAATATATATTAAAATTTATATTTTACTCATATAAAAAATAAAATATTTATCTTTACATACTTATTTAATAGTTATTATAATAATTAATACTATTAATACTATTATTATATTTTAAAATAACTTACACTCCTGTACTAGGGTCCTGCTTCCGTCACTGCTCACAAGGATTTGTTCCTTCTATATAAGTTGCTCATGCAGTGCCAGACTTGGCTATGCGTTTACCTATTCATATTAGGAAAGAGATATTGGAGTTGAAGCAAACCAATCAAGAACAAGAATGGTTGATTTCTTTCATGGACATTTAGAAAATTAGATACACTCTCCAATGATCATAATTACACTATTATCATTTTAACAATAAATAGATGAAATTAATACAAAGTGACGAATCATAAATATAGTAGTATATAAGATATCTACGGTGTTTAACCCTATAATTTAAAACATTAATGGTCACGTGTTGACTAGACAAATGAGTTGAATAATTAATGTATTCGACGTTCAATATTGGTAACCATAATGGGATTTATCAAAAAAGTTATAACGCAACTTTATTTAAATGAACCACATTAACTCTCGAAATATGATAGTGGTTAACACATATCGTGTGAGATATTGGAACAAATTCTAGTTTTAGCATGTCGTCGAAGTCCGCTCACATGATGTCGTTAAATTAGGCCTTGTGTTATGGATCTAATTGTTTAAGTTAGCTTGTACCCTAAATTAGCTTGTAATGGATAATTGTTAAAAAGCCCATTAGGTTAGTATGTTAGTTTTCTTATAAATAGCATACTAGTCTCTCATCTTTTCAATAAGGGAAAATAGGAAGATAAAACCCTAATTCAAAAGTGAGAGAAGTTATTTGTTATTCTTATATACTTGTAATCTTGTTTCAAGAGAAAGGAAAGAATAAAAATTTATAACTAATCCTTGTTGTTATCATTGGTTACCCTAAACCCTAACCCTTGTGGATTTCTTGATCATAAAAAAACCTATTATAGTTTGTTTTTAAGGTATCAGATTCACAACAAATTGGTGCGGTCAGCATGGAGAAGATGCATTCAACAAAGTATGAGATTGAAAAGTTCATCGGTGTGAACGACTTCGGTCTGTGGCGTTGAAGGGTTGCTTGGAAGCGTTGAAGGGAGAGACGACCATGAATGTTGCGTTAACAACATCTGAAAAGATGACCATGATTAAGAAACACACAACACAATACTGTTGAGCCTTGGTGATAAGGTTCTCCAACAGGTATCAAAGGAGACGATGAAGTCAAGGTTATGGTTGAAACTTGAAGGTTTGTACATGACCAAATCGCTGGTGAATCGACTCTACCTGAAGCAAGCTTTGTATTAATTCAAGATGAGCAAAGACAAAGTGTTGGATGAGCAGTTGAATATATTCAACAAGCTGATTCTTGATCTTGAAAATAATGATGTGAAGATCTATGATAAAGATCAAGCGTTGTTGCTGTTATGCGCTTTGTCCGGAACACATGATCACACTTCAAAGAAACCTTTTTGTATGGAAGAGAGTCCTTGACCTTTGAAGATGTTCAATCTACCTTGTATCCTAAGGACTTGAACGAATGAAAGGAGCATAAACCTTCGATGGCTGGTGAAGGTTTGGCTGTTAAAGAATTTTTTTTGCGAAAGGATGGTAAGTTCTACAAGAAGAAGGGTAAAATTCAACAGAAGTCTTATAGTGGTGAAGCATTTGGAGTTCGATGTTATCATTGTAAGGAGGGTTACATTCGAAAGAAGTGCCCTGAACGTCTGAAAGACCATTGAGGTAAGGATAATGGCAATGCGGCCATTGTTCAAGGTGATTTCGAATCATCTGATGTTCTTGTGGTTTCAAGTGGCGATTCAAGAAAAGAATGGATTATGGATTTAGGTTGCACTTGGCACATGACTCCAAACAAAGATTTGTTCGAGGAATTATGTGATCAAGATGATGAATCAGTGCTACTGGGAAACAACAAAGATTGCAAAATTTAAGGTAATGGATATGTGAGATTCAAACTCCATGATGAGTCAATAAGGCTATTGATTGAAGTTAGATATGTACCCAACTTGAAGAGAACCCTGATTTCTCTTTGTGAATTCGACAAGAAGGGATATGTTTTTCAAGGAGAGAAAAATATCCTAAGAGTCATGAAGGGGTCGAAGGAAGCCTTGAGAGGTGTGAAAAAACAAGGCTTTTATACCCTTGAGGCTGAAGTTGTAAGCGGTTCGACAAATGTTGCATCCACGAAACTGTTGTCGAAGACAAAATTTGGCACATGAGATTAGGCCATGTCAGCGAGAGAGGTCTGGTCGAACTGGGGAAACAAAACCAGCTAGATGGTGACAAAGTCGAGAAGTTGGAGTTTTGTGAACCTTGTGTATTTGGTAAATCCTATAGGGTGAAGTTTAACAAAGGTAAATAAAGAACACATGGATCCCTTGATTACATCCATGTTGATCTTTAGGGGTCTGCAAGGAATCTTTCACATTCAGGTGTAAGGTATTTTCAATCCATAGTTGATGATTATTCCATAAAGTTATGGGTATTCATTCAGAATACTAAGGATGAAACCTTTGAGAATTTCAAGAGTTGAAAGGTTTTGGTTGAAACTCAAACTGGAAGAAAGGTCAAGAGGTTGAGAACCGATAATAGCCTTGAATTATGCAATGAAGCTTTCGACAATTACTGAAGGAGTCAAAGCTTATAGGCTATGGTGCCTAGAGCCAGGTTACAAGGGGTGTATCACCAGTCAAGATGTAGTTTTCAATGAAGTTGAGATGGCTTTCAAGAAAACTTATGGTGTTAATGAAGAGCTGGAACAGGGAGAAATTCATGTTAAGGTAAAGCATATTGATGTTGAATTGCATGAACCAAATGAATTCGAATAAGAAGAAAAAACTGTTGTCGAAGATAAGGAGACTGATAATGGCTACCTGATGGCAAGTGACAGGTCGATAAGAGTCATCAAGCCACCTCAGAGACTAGGTTATGCATATCTTATAGCTTATGCCTTAATCTCTGCAAGTGAGGTTCTGGAAAAATAACCTAGAGACTATAAGGAAGTTATGAGGAGTCGAAATAAGACTGAATGACTGAAGGCCATGGATGATGAGATGAAATCTTGTCATGATAACGGCACATGGGAACTGATCGAAAAACATGCTGGATCCATGTTATTCAGTTGTAAATGGATTTTCAAAGTTAAAGAAGGAATCGAAAGAGTGACGTCAATGAGATACAAGGCAAGATTGGTCGCTAGGGGTTTCACTCAGAAAGAAGGTGTCGACTTCAATGATGTGTTCTCTCCTGTTGTGAAGCACAAATCCATTCGAATTTTGCTCGCTATGGTGGCATAGTTCGACCTTGAACTAGAACAAATGGATGTGAAGACTGCGTTCTTGTATGGTGATCTTGATGAAACAATCCTGATGAGGCAACCTAAAGGGTATGTCGAATAGGGGAAAGAAGAGTATGTGTACAAACTGAAGAGATCTTTATATGGGATGAAACAATCTCCTAGACAGTGGAATAGGAGATTCGACAAGTTCACGACACGCATAAGTTTCATCAGAAGTCAGTTCGACCACTATGTTTACTTCAGATTTCAACCGGGTAATTCATTTATTATTTGGTTGCTCTATGGGGATGATATTCTAATAGCAAACAACAATGTCGAAGATATAAGGAGGGTAAAGGCCAGATTTAATAAGGAGTTCAACATGAAGGATCTGGGAGCTACGTCCATGATTCTTGGGATTGACATCCGAAGAGATAGAAAGCAGTCAAAATTATGCTTATCTCAAGAGGTATACCTACAAAAGATTCTCGAAAAGTTTGGTATGTCGAATTTAAAGCCTGTTGTGACTCCGATAAACCCTCAATTCAAGCTGAGTATAGATCAGTGTCCTAATATTGATATTGAAAGAACTTATATGGATAATATTTCATATGATAATATAGTAGGTTCTTTGATGTATGTTATGGTATGTACTAGACCTGACATATCATATGCAGTAAGTATTGTAAGCAGGTACATGGAGAATTCCGGAAAGGCTCACTGACAAGCATTAAAGTGGATTCTAAGGTACATAAATGTGTCTTTGAACAAAGTCCTAATTTATGGTGGAGCCTTAGGTGAAGATAGTAAAGCAGCAATCGAAGGATATGTCAACTTTGATTATGCAGGTTGTATAGATTCCAGAAAATCTATTTATGGATATGTTTTCACTATGTTTGGCAGAACAATTAGTTGGAAAGCAACACTTCAGAAGGTTGTTACCTTATCAAACTGAAGAAAAATATATCCCCCTAACTGAAGCTGTAAAGGAAGCATTGTGGCTTGAAGGTTTTGCAAAGGAGCTAAAACTTCAAGGTCGAGGTATCACTATTAAATGTGATAGTCAAAGTACAATACACTTGTTGAAGAACTCTACCTATCATGAGCGAACCAAGCACATTGATGTGAGGATTTATTTCGTCAGAGGGGTAATCGAGCATGGAAAAATCCAAGTGCTGAAGGTTTTGACAGATCATAATGTTGCTGATATGATCACCAAGACGTTACCCAGTTGCAAGTTTTTCCACTATATGCAGTTGATAAAGCTGCATGAAGAAATCTAGTTTGTTTCATTTTGTTATAGAGTTTGTTCCAAGGTGGAGATTTGTGAGATATTGAAACAAATTCTAGGTTTAGCATGTCTTCGAAGTCCGCTCACATGTTGTTGTTAAATTGGGCCTTGTGTTATGGTTCCAATTGTTTAAGTTAGCTTGTACCCTAAGTTATCTTGTAATGGGTAATTGTTAAAAATTCAATTAGGTTAGTATGTTAGTTTTCTTATAAATAACATACTAGTCTCTCATCTTTTTAATAAGGGTAAATAAGAAGATAAAACCCTAATTAAAAAGTGAGAGAGATTATTTGTTATTCTTATATACTTGTAATCTTGTTTCAAGAGAAAGGAAAGAATATCAATTTATAACCAATCCTTATTGTTATCCTTGGTTACCCTAAACCCTGACCCATGTGGGTTTCTTTATCATAAAAAAACCTATTATACTTTGTTTCTAAGGTATCTGATTCACAATATATCGAGATGTTGATAATACAATTCAACAGATAATACAAACCATATGAGATCAAAATGTGAAAAATGTCGTTGAGAAAGTTAACATAAATTCTTCCCATATAATCAAACCTATGTACCATCCAACTGATAGAGGGTATAATAGTAATAGTTTAAATAATATATTAAAATATTAAATAAACTATTACTATTATACCCTCTATCATCACCAACACAAAGAGAACACATATTCTACCACATATGATCCAAGCGGGTCAATGTTTTAGGAATAATGCTTTCCTATCTTTCATATACATACCTTGAAAAGTGACCGTACCATAAAGCCTATATTTAAAATAAGTGGTTAAAATCATTTTGATAATAGTGAAATTTTGGTGTAGCAGATCATATGTGTCCCGTGAGATATCAGAACAACTGATCTTTGCCGTTGCAAACAATGAACAATTAAATATGCAGAAAATAAAGAACATGCAATAATTGTTTACTCAGTTCGGTCTAACACACCTACTCTGGAGGATACCAATCCAGGAATGAAATCCACTAAATAATATTAATTCGAAGTGAAACAACCTCCAGTTTCCAACTTGTCACTTAATCAGTACCCGTGCTTCATTTCTACCTAAGACATTTTCTAGGTCGGGACCCTCCTCCATTCCTTAATAATCACTACGTGACTAACAACACACACTATGCTTAAAATCTATAGAGTACACACTTTAGAGTACACACTTTAGAGTACACACCTTCAACGATAACAGTTACCAAAACTATTATTGATGCAGATGTCGAGAGATCTTTGCTGAGACATCTCCTCCAACATTTTCTAAAAACTTGTTTTTCCTCAAAACAAAATCATATCTTTAGTTTGTCACGACACCTTATTTAACATGACCAATTAAAGTTGTTTTACCAAAATTACTATCAACCTTCACTGAACAGAATTAACAAATATGAATGTTCCGATTCATTTCTCTCGAAAATACTACTTAAATAAACTCTTTAATGATTTTGAGCCAAAACCTTCAATGTATGGTTACCCAAAGTGTCAAAAAGAAAACATGTCAAAAATACAAATTCAAAGAGTCTAAATAAATAAATAAATAACAATTATAAGCTTGTGAGTGTCAAAAACATGTAAAAAATACAGATTCAAACATGTCAAAAAAGATATATAAGAATTCCAGTAATAATTGTAAGCTTGTGAGTATCACTATAAATAAATATATATATATATATATATATATATATATATATATATATATATATATATATATATATATATATATATATATATATATATATATATATATATATATATATATATATATATATATATATATATATATATAATGAGGTATTGTACTAGAACTATGGAAGGAAAACATAGACACCAAATATGAAACGATGAAGATAACTTAGTCACTAATGAGTTTGAAATTGATTTCGATGATGATGTTAAACACTATTTAAAAAAAAAACTCTATTTTAAAAAAACATGATTTTTTAAAAATACTCGATTTTTTTGAAAAATATTCGATTTTTAGGAAACAACGCAATTTTCTATAAAAAAATCGATTTTTCGAAAAAATATGCGATATTTCGAAAAAAAAACTCGATTTTTCGAAAAAAAACTCGATTTTTCAAAGATTATTCGATTTTTCGAAAAAAAACTCGATTTTACAATAAAAACCCGATTTTTTGGGGAAAAAAAACTCGATTTTTCGAAACAAAACTCGATTTTACGAAAAATATTCAATTTTCCTAAAAAAACTCGATTTTCGAAGAAAAAAAATCGATTTTTCAAAAAGTAATCGAAAAAAACTCGATTTTTCGATAAAAACTTGATTTTTTCCAAAAATGTTCGATTTTTTGATTAAAAAACTCGATTTTTCGGAGAAAGAAACTCAATTTTTTTTGAAAAATATTCGTTTTTTTCGAAAAAAAAATCGATTTTTGAAAAATATTCGATTTATAAAAAAAAACTCAATTTTTCGATAAAAAAGTCGATATATTTTTCGAAAAAAAAAATTCTTTTTTTCTAAAATCGATTTTGTTTTAAAAAAAAAGTCGATTTTTTTGGAAAAAAATATTCCTTTTTTTCTTCTTCGAAAAAATTATCAATTTTTAAAATTAAAAAAATTGATTTTACACTCTTGGTTGTACAATCTAGATTTCTTCAAATGATGGTCATTTAAGATGAAAAAAGTTACAAAATTTTGTTTAGATAACACTCTTGGTTGTATTCATGATAGTTCACCATTACGGTATAAAAATAGGTGCAATGATGAAGTTTGGAAGCTTAAGGTGCATGATCCATTAGAAGAAATCAAATTAGAAAAAGAAGTCGTTAAACCTAAACCTATGTATGTAGTGCTTTGTTAGGGTGTTACATAAAATCTCATATTGATTTGAGATCAACCTCTGTAAAATCTCAGCTCGGTTGAAGATTATCTCAAGTAAAATCTCAGTCCAACCGGAGATTAATCTGTGTAAAATTCAGCTCGATTCATAGGTCAATCAGTGTAAAATTTTAGTTCGATTCGGAGGATAGCAAATAAATTGGAAGCTAACCATTAAGCTTCGGATCTTTGTAAAAGAAAGTTCATGAGCATATCCTATTAAAAGGTTTCAAAATAGTATAAACTTTTAAGAAGAATTTTTGGAAAGAGGATTATGTCACATTCATTTAGACTAAACCTCTTTAAGCGAATTGATTTTAATTAGTCAAGATGTTGCAAAAAGGTTCTTTAAATTATTTTAAGAGGATTGATTTTAATTGGTCAATTTTAAGAAAAACGATAAATTAAAGATTTAAGTACATGTTGATATGTATTAAACTACGTTATGTTATATTGCTGAACAACAAATGAGAGCAAGCAGACGATATTTATAGCCAAAATTATTATTATCAACATATACTCCATACCAAATGGCGCATGAGAACTAACCAAATAAAAAAATATTAAAAAATATAGCAGTCAAATTGATTGGCGACTGTATGGAGTTTCATATTATTTTTTCTTAACACATATGCGCCAAACCAATTGGCGAATACATGCAAAAGAAAAAAAAATTACAATACACAAATGCGCCAAACCAATTGGTGAATACATGCAAAAGAAAAAAAATTACAATGCACCCATTAGCCAAACTAAATGGCGCATGGGTGCGTGTTTATTTTTTTTTTAATTTGTACTTATATGCCAATTCATATGGCGTATAAAGTATTGCACTACGTTATATTGGTAATTTCGCCGAAAACTACGTTATTCTCGTTTTTTTTTAAATTACGTTATTCTAAAAAAATTCATTTTCGCCAATTGGTTTGGCGCATTTGATATATATATATATATATATATATATATATATATATATATATATATATATATATATATATATATATATATATATATATATATATATATATATATATTTTCTTTTTCATGTATTCACCATTTTATTTGGCTAGTATGTTTTAATTTTTTTTGTATATACTCATGTGCCATTTGGTATGGTGCATGAGTTTAATTTTTTATTTTTCATGACTATGTACTCGAACATATTTTTTTTTTCAATTTGTATTTATACGTCAATCCATATGGTGTATAAAGTATTAAACTACGTTATATTGATAATTTCGCTGAAGACTACGTTATTCTCGTTTTTCTTAAAACTACGTTATTCTAAAAAAAAAATACACAAAATGCACCCAAATACAACATGGTGTATTTTTGTTTTATTGAGTATAATGTTTGAAGATTAAAAAAAAACTTTGAGCTAGGTATATGACGAAACAATAATAAGCATGATTCAAATGCAAAGAATGAGCCAGTAAACACATCAAATTTAAGATTAGAGAAAAAATATGTCTCTTGAATTTCATGACTATGTACTCGAACATAAAAAATAAGGGGATTTCTTAACACATCCCATAATTTTTTAGGTATCTTGCGTGCTGACAAAAATATCCCTCTGTTCCGGATGTGTAAATCAGGACGCATCTTTTTTTTGAATTTTTTAGTTTTTCCGGATGTGCACATCCGATATAAATCCGCATTAGCAAATACGGAAGAAAACCGAATTCAGAATACCAAAAATCCAGCATTGTCTCTCACATTCATAACATAAAATGCGGATTGCATTCAATTCGACATTACATCTACATAAATTTAAATAGTACAAGGATCAATAACCCGGTGGACGCTTGTACATCTCTAAGATGCCATAGACCGTTCTTCGGACGGTCGCCTCGAACTCGAGCGAGAATCGTTCTTCGTAACCGAAAAAAGTTTTCTACATCGCTCTAACATCTTCTGGATTCTTGAGCTCAACAATGTTGTAAGCGACATTCCCTTCGTTGTTAACCGAAGGTGAACGCTACTCAAAATTCGCAACCTTCCGGTTGTCTCGGTAAGGTAGGAGATGTTAGATCTTATCAATGATCTCGTCGATGGATTGGTGCACCATTAGCTTAAACGTGCAACTAAGTGTTTTGCGGTCGATGTAGGAGGCACTTGTGTCACACCAATGGATCTCGATTTCATACAATTGATACATTTTGTGTTTGTGTGAAAGATATCAAATCAAACCCCTAATTTATAGAAAACCTAGGGTAAAATAAATTTTGCCTAACTTCTTTCCAGATTTACCGATACGGAAAAACCCTATAAATATTCGTTCCGGATGTGCACATCTGTTACTTTTCCGTATGTACAAATCATAATATTTTACTGATACATATTTCAAACAAAATTGACTATGTTATGCAATGCTTTCATTGGAATAAAAGACATTAGTGCGTTAAAAAAACATATGAATAAAAATAAATATATTTCACTTTAAAAAATTAAATTTTGTTGTTCGATTATACAAAAGAGTTAAAACAAAATTCTCCATCTAAATCTATCGAAGCTTGACCTTTGGACTTTTTCGCATTTGATGCCTTTTCAATTTCGTTCAATCAATCGAATTCAATCATCCTTTCAACAAAACTATCCGGACACGACTCGACAATTGTGGTTGCATGTGTCGCCCATTGCGGTGATTTAGGTGGTATGGGGCATCCAGGTTTCAAGATAACTTGTAAAAAATGTCTTGATTTTGCAAGCCATCTGATACACATAATACGATCACTTGGATTGGACGATGGTTTTGTGCGGTGTGGAAAAAATGGTTTCCGAAAAATCGTACCACGTCAAATTAATACACATTATATCATACACGCATGCGATAAGATTACCCATCTCGAGGAAACTCATCCATTTCGACACCGGGGTCAGACCACTCAACCACAGAACAAATAACTCGTAAATCTTGTCGTAGTTTTCTTTATTTTCAAACAAAAGCAAGTATGCTTGTTTTTTTTCTTCCAAAAAGTTGATTGATAATGTGAGGAATGTAGTTGATAAAGTTGAATATTTACCTGAAATTCAATCTTCTCTTGCTCCTTTTGATTTGTTGCACCAAAATGTTGGAGTTTTTGAGTGAGAAATAATATTGATGAAGTAGGGTTTTTTTAGGTTGGTGAGGGTGAGTGTGGAAGAAGAAAGGTTAAGAGTGGAGAGAATGAAGAGAGTAATCATGCAGGTTCAAATATATCAACAATTATTCCAGATCTGCATATACGGAGACCTTCCGTATATGCACATCCGAAACAATTTATTTTAAACGCCATGATGCATTCTGATTTGTACATTCAGAATCAGGATGTATAAGTGAAATTTTGTGCAGTGTCTAAAAAACTTATGAAATGTATAAAGAAATCTTCGTAAAAACAAAAACAAAGACGAAAAAAAGATAACAATGTTGAAATGCAATGGTACTCATTGTTGAAATGTAAGGGTAGTCGTTTTAAAACCTTTTATGTTAATTTTTGTTTATACACAGCCTTATGTCAAAGTTGCAAGTTATGTCAACTACTACAAATAGATAGAATATGACCAAAATTATGGTGTTCATTTCTTCTAATTATACTTGCCCAAATGTGGCATACATTCACTCTAAGAGATTCAAAGTCTTCATGCTCATTATGTGCAACACAATTTTATCAATACAATAACCTTTTTACAATTGTTTCTAATTTATACTTACCATTTATTCACATATTAATTTTATGGGTTCGAATAGAAATTTTTACAATTTAAAATAACATATATGTGTCTCCTAAAATAATAAAAACAATTATTTTTAATTTTTTACTATTATTATCCATTATCTTTATTTTATTAATAAAAAACTTAATATTAAAAAAGATTTAACTTATATTTTGAATAACATTTGTTGAGATTTATATCTTTACAAGAGAACAAATTTTAATAATTCAAAATTTTACATAAGCAAAATTTGATAAAAACATTTAAAATTTAAATTTTAAAATCAAATTCAATTTTCTTAAATAATACTACAATCTAACAGTATTTACCAACTACTTATAAATATGATAATTTGATTAACATAATTCAAACAACTTAACACCATATTCTATTTTAGATGACACTAAAAAACATAATAACAAAATATAATTAAGATAGAGAAACAATAAATACCTTTATTTTATAACTAAAGAAACATTAAATACTTGAAGCTTACAGTCTGTCATGATAATCAATTGTGTGGAGTGACATATGACAGGCTGACTAATAAAATGGGGCCACCCCAATAATTACACATCAATATGTCTTCTTCTTAATTTCCACCCACTCTCCTGACATGGACAACAAATATGTCACTCAAACAATGTTTATTTTTTCTTTTTTAAAACATAAATTCTTTGTTATTAATTTATATTCATATAAAATAATAAAAAACATAGGGGTGGCAAATGATAATTGACCAAATAATTAAATAAGTTTTTTATTTTAATTTTTGTATTTTTGTTTTAGTGCATGTAGTTTACTTCTGCATTTATTTTAGTCTCTAAAATCAAAATTAATCGAAAATTCGAAGAGTTTTTTTTAAAAAATTTGCGAATTTTACTACAGATTTTGATTTTAGAAACTAAAACAAACACAAAAATAAAAATATAGAAATTTAAGTTATAATTCAGAATTGACATATATGTACGCTATTGCCGCCCACCTAATTGAATTCCATGTGCATAATATAAAGTCTTGAATTTTCATATTTGAAATACTATAATCAATGATTAATATGTATATGGTTAAGATAGAACCATGTGTTGAATATTTGTTGGACAGATTTTATGTTGAATAAGAATATTTTGTTTGCATGTGTAAGATGAGAATGACTCATTTCATGGTCGGTGTAGTTTTAAATTAAATTTTGATTTCATTATAGCTTATCTTTGAGCTTCATTGAATGCGTTTTGTTGTTAGGTTAATTATGATGAGATTGTGTTCTTATTGCTCACTATGACTAGGACTAACACTGTTTCTTTAATCCTGTCATTGTCTATGAATTCATCTTCATTCTTTGTAATTAATCTTGTGAAACAACTAAGGGTTAAGTGCTTTTAGAGAAATTTATTTGATTAGGAAACACATTGCTCCGCACACATAATTGTTCTTGTTTGTTTTAATAAGTGTTGTTTTTTCCGAATACCAATAAAGTGGTGTTCACTGTGAGTGTTAGAAATTTAATATAAATCGAATGGACTGAGGTTGAAATCGTAAACGAAATTATTTTTCTTAAAAGTATTTTAAACACTCTCAAAAATTATCTTAGAGTTGGAACGCAGAAATATCCAGGATAATTCAGCCTTTTATCGAGTCTGCGCAAGACCGACGAAAACTCGATTATGTAGCGAAGAGTGTTTAGAATTTTGTATAAGAGAATATTTGGTTTATGATAATTTTTCTGAATTCCGGAATGAAGTATTTATAGACATGCATGTGTTGTTTCACAAGGTTGTGACCCTTGATGAAATAATACCTTTTAATCAAAAGTTGTCATGTTTTCAATCATTACCTATTTTCATTCCGCAACAACACTTCACGAAGTGTTGCTTCTCTTCCATTTTTCTTGTCATTTTGAAACACATCAATTGGACATTTAATTCTCATAAATTACAACAATCTCCCACTTGTTCTAATAATGACAAGACCAATTCCAAAAAAGAGAAACAAAGAATGTTAATACAGTTAAGTATCTTTCGATTTGAACTTAACTTTATTATGAATAACGCAATGTCTAATCGGAACGTTAGGTAGTTATGCTTTGAACCGTTATCCCATGTGATTAAACCGGAATTACCATACACACATTCTTTAATGGTTCTTCGCCTACATCTTTCGCACAACACTATTTATGACCATGTGCTTTTCCTGTTTTCATGAATTTTCCATGAGAAAAACTACAACTCTCACTTTGAGATGGCACCATCTCGAAATTCACATAGGTGAAGTTCATATTGTATCCTTTTCCATGAGACACATACCCTTGGTATTGAACTTAATTAAGAGTTAAAATAAAACTCAACCCTCATTTTAAAAGGTCAACATTATCACGAAATGTTCGACAAACGTCCAAATCAACGACTTGTTGTTACCCATTGAATCTTGAGGTTAATGTTCTACTAACGTAAGATTGGGTTGTCACCGCTGTCAGAACTCTTAATCAAGGAGTTTCAACCTCATGCCTCTCGAGGTTGTTTTTACTAAGTCTTTGACCAGTGGTTTGTGTAAATGGATCAAGAAAATTATAGTTCGATCTATATATGTGAATGTTTACATCCTTAATCAATTTTCTCATGAAAGAATGTCTAAGTCCTACTTGCCTAGACTTTCTGTTATACATTTTTATATGTTTTAGTTAAAGTGGTTTGACTACCGCAATGTATCAACACTTTGAAACATTGTCTTCAGTCAATGAAACTTCCAAAAGAAGGTCTCTCAAACATTTTTCTTCTTCACCAACGGAAACAAGAGTCTCAAACTCTGATTCTATGATTGAGAGAGTGATTCACATTTGTTTCTTGCTCTTCCAAGAAATTTCACCCTCAACTAGTGTAAATATCCACCGAAATACAAATTTATGATATTAAACACTTGATATCCAACGCGCCTTGGTATATCCTTATAATATTGCAAACAAATCAACCATAATGTAGATCAAATTTTTTTTCTTCATAAGATTGCCGAAAATCCCAATGATGGCCTTCTAGTGCTCACCATTTGGATTACTAGTAAAATCCACTCATTTTACTAATTGCATATGCTATGTTGGTTATAGTATATTGCATAAACTTGAATATTCCAACTAAGCCACAACTCTTTCATCATTCTTTTGAAGTTTGACACTAGAAACAAATAGAGTGATCACTTCCTTAAAACGTAAGTGTTTGAACATATCAGACACTTTCTCAATACAATGTGTTTGACTAAGTTCATAACCCCCTGTCACACCCTAAATTTTGACTGAACTTTTTTCTAATTTTCATTCATCTGACACATTTTATCATAGTATCGATAATCGGTCTTTTTTTACATTTTTAGTCCATTAATCGGTGATCATGCATCATTCGATTCATTTTTTATCATCCCATGTCATTTTAATTTTATTCTAGACGTTAAAATTTTGTTTTCGTTTTGTGATTTAATTATTTTAGTTTCTAGTTAATAATTATTTTAAATTATCTTTTTTAAATTAGTTTTATTATTATTATTATTATTATTATTATTATTTTTTATTTTATTTATTTGGTTTAATAGTTTTTTCGTTTAATATTTCAATTTAATTTAGTGTATTTAGTTTAAGTTTTACTTAATTTAGTTTAGTTTTTTTTATTAGTTTATTATTTCAATTATCGTTTCAATTAATTTATTTTCTCTAGTTTTTTTATTATTAATCCAATTAGCTAACCTTTAATTAGTTTATTTCTAATTAGATTAGTTAAATTTAATTTAGTGTTTTGTTTATTTATTTAATAGTTTTTATAATTTAATTAACATTTAAGGGTCTCCCAGAACAGTTCAACCTTGAGCCTTATACCAAAATCAGTCTGCCCTGCGACAACAATGAAAAATGCAGACCTGCTACAACAAAGCCAAAAACTTGGCTCATCAGACCTGCACATTTACACCAATATGGTTAAATCAAACCTGCAAGTAAAAAGGGCCAAGATCAAAAGACAAACAAGACCATGTAAACCTGCGACAACGACCCAACAACACATCCCACAATAATCTGCAGTGAAAGTAACTAGTCAACACAAGGAACTTAGTAGAGAAGTCTTGAATTGTTTAAAAGGAGGAAGAAATTTGAACCAAAGGGAAGAAGTAGTTTTTCTGGAAAAAAAAGATAATACAAAGGCGGAAGAACACAAAAAACGTATAACAAAAAAAAGGAGAGAGTTTCTGCTAAATCTCAAACCCACCTTCATCCTGCAACAACTCCACCACACAATCACAAACTCACCCTCATTCCGCACAATCTCAAACTCACCCTTCACCACCACGTCAACACCTTGAAACTGAGAAACATCCAATAGAAAACTCAAACACAAAAAACCATTTTCTTCTTTCAGAACAAAAAAACAAGGAAAATACAGGAAGAAATTTTCAGGAAACAAAACTTGAACAAATCGTTCATCACTAAACCACGGCCATAACCATCCGCCGCGAAATCCAACACCCTTTCTGAAACAAATATGAAATCTTCCTCAAACCAAACACAACATAAACCTTTGAACCTTTTATTTGAAACTCGGAAGTTCATAAACCAGAACCAACACCAGCGAAATTAAAACCTTAACCAACACTGTCGAAAGCGTTGAAACTGCATGAGAAACCAATACCGAGCACGAGAGATCCACCACCATTGAGAGAATCTGATTCGAATCCATACCGAAACAGAAACTGAGAAAACCGAGATGATGAAAACGAATGTAAGCGAGAGAAATCCGCGCGAGTTGAGAGAGAAACGAGTTGAGCGAGCGGAGAGAGAGAGAGAGAGTCGCGACAGAGAGGGTGACGGCGTTTTCTTCTTAAGAAATAGGTGAAATAACGCTTTGACTTTACTGATAGCATTGTTTTGTTTTTTTAACCTTATTTCTTTTTCATAATCCTGATTAGATTTTATTTCTTAGGCTTACAAGCCCAATGCTTTTTCATTGCTAATACATACTCAGTCTCAACGATTACACCATCTTTTTATTATTTTTATTATTTTTATTTTATTATTATTTAATTTTATTATTTCAGTTTATATTTTAAAAGTTATTTCAGTTTAAATCTTTCTATCTCGCAAACAAGCTAATGCTTCAGCCTCCGCCGCGAGTAAAAGCCAATGCTTAGCAGTTAGAATGTGTTTTCAAACAATTGTTCATTAAAAAACACAAACTGTAGTCGCACAAACTACGAAGCTCTGACTTTCCCATTGCACAAGGGAATACATAGGCACTGGGATTTCAATCCTTCGCGAGCATAATAATAAAAATCTTTTCTCCGTCATAATAATAATAATAAAATTTATTTTCCTTTAATAAACATATTAACAAACATTTAGAAGACAAATACATTAATCAACATTTAATCGCATGGTTAGACTAAGAGGTTCCCATTGAGTACAACGGACGTGAGGGGTGCTAATATCTTCCCCTTGCGTAACCGACTCCCGAACTTAGAATTTGGTTTCATTGACCATTTCTTATCCTTTATTTAGGTTGTATCTATATCTTCCTTTTCTCTCTTAGAATAAATATAATTAGGTGGCGACTCTGTTGTTCTTTCCGCGTCCATCACGAGGATCGTATTTTTCGAGGTACGAAATCTGGGCGACTCTGCTGGGGACAGTCGAGCCTAACTTAGCTTTATGTGTTTCTTTGTTTGATCTTGTCTTTTTGTATTCCCTATGTTTGTTATGTTTGTTTGTTTCTTTCTTTATTACTCTCTCTTGTATGCTTGTTATTTATTTGTGGGATCTTGGGTTTATATCACAAGTAAAAGATGAGTTGAGGAAAAAGAAGAGGGAACACCTAGGATAGAATTTGTAGTTATTAGTGTTAGTCTCCAAGAACTCGCTTCTTGAGGGCCTAGCATGAAAGCTCCCCCAGATAGTTAGACTTTTCGTAGATCTCGTCGCAACGCAGCTAGCCTGTTGCATGACCTGATTCATGAAAGGGCTGTGACTCTAGGACTCCCTAGAACCAGTTTAAATATTGGCAGTTGTGTAGTGTTAGTCTCCGAGGGCTAGCCCCTTTGTCAGCCTAGCATGAGAACTCCACTCAAGGTAGACCTTATCGTAATTATCGTCAAAATGCAGCTAGCATGCGGCGGGGCGTTAGTACGATAAACGTCTGTGACTTTGAGTTTCTTAATACCATCACCGTAGAAACTATCTTGTGAGTGAGTTTTATGGGTGCAGACTATAGAACCAACCTCTTACAGCATACCAAATAGGAAGTTTCAAGTTATTTTCAATTTCTGAGTCTGTTTGTGCTTGTGACCCTAAGCATATCTGCATTGCATGATATTGCATACCATCTGCATCATTTGCATTATTTCATACACCCGGGTTGTTCGTCAATTCATTCAAGTTGTCTATGTCTTCCAGTTATCTGTCAACCGTCAAACTGAAGCTTCGTAGCCGATACAGAACCCGAGCTTACCACAGACGCAGGATGTCAGAACAGGAGGTTCACAAAGCTGAAGTCCGAATGGAAATTGATGAGTTGAAAACAAGTGTGACGAAGCTGACTGAGATGCTTCAAGTTTTGATTGCTAGAGGAGAGCCACCTCAAAGGACAATGATCCAAGAGGTTGAAAATGTTGTTTTCGAGCCTCAACCTACCCAGTTGCCACCTTCAACTTGGCCATAGTTTGGTTTGGCACACAACTACTTTCCACCTCACATTACTACTTATGTGGTCGGTCAGGCGTCTAGACCCGTTTTTCAAGTTCCTATTTTCACTGAATCCATACCTGTGATTCATACTGGACAAATTCCCTATGAACACAATGTTTCTAGTGCTCAGGGTGATAATCTTGAAGATATATTGAACCTGAAGTTGATCGTGAGCAGTATCGAGCTATTGACAAGCGATCAAGGGCTTTATATGGTAATGACTTCTTCAATGTTGATGCAAGTGATATGTGTTTGGTATCCGATCCCATCGTGCCTGCCAAGTTCAAGATTCCAGAATTTGAGAAGTAAAAGGGGCACACTTGTCCAAAACTCCATTTAACGATGTATTGTCGCAAGATGGATGCCTATGCCAAGAATGACAAAATACTTATTCATTGTTTTCAAGACAGTTTGAGCGGTTCCTCTATGAATTAGTACATGGGACTGGAGAAATATTATATCCATAGCTGGGCAGATTTGGATGATGCTTTTGTGAAACAATACAAGTACAACTTGGAAATGGCACCTGATTGCCGTCAATTGCAGAATATGTCTCAGAAGGAGAGGGAATCCTTCAAGGAATATGCTCAATGTTATAGAGAGTTGGCATCTCAGGTTGAACCTCCTCTAGCTGAGAAAGAAATGACTGGTATATTCATGGATACTTTGGCTCCCTTCTATTAGGAAAAGATGATTGGAAGTGTCTCTTCCAGTTTCACTGATCTGGTTACCATTGGACAAAGACTTGAAGAAGGAATCAAGAATGGTAAAGAGTCCAAAGCCGTTGCTGAGTCTTCCAACAATGCAAAAAAGCCTTTTGGGAATTTCCAAAGGAAGTGGGAAGATCATACCAATAATGTTTTCGTTATGGGTAGAAGACCTCAATACAGGGCTCAACATGATAATCAAACTTATGTTGCCGTTGTTGCTCCTATGATTGCTGCTCAACCAGCTAGAGCTCCTCAATGTCCGGCTGTTTAACAAACTCAGAATCGTGATAGGGTTCACTTTGACCCTATTCCCATGATGTAAACTGAGTTATATCCTGGTTTGGTTCAGAGAGGTTTGATAACCACTAGACATATGCCTCATCCTTCAGATCCTCTCCCACCAGGCTACAGGGCAAATATTCATTGTGAATTTCATCAGGGTGGAGCATGCCATGATTTGGAACATTGTTTTGCTTTGAAGACAAGAGTGAAAGAGTTGATCAGAGACAAGATCCTCTCCTTCCGTGATACCAATCCAAATGTCAAGGACAATCCTTTGCCAAGGCATGCAACTTGAAGCTTCAATCAACTTCAACCAGTTCTCCCTAAAGCCAGTGTTTCAAGACAGGACAACTCATCCTTGTTTACTGATTAGTCACTAGGCCTTTGTTTCCTTTATGTTTGCATTTTCCTTGTATTCGTAACAACTGTTTTCCTTTTAATTATGTTTGTACTTCTTTGATTAATGAAATGAGAATTTTCATCTTTTGAATTCAGTTCATCTGTTTATTTATGTCTTTACACTTTCTATTTAAAAAAATACATATATACCTTTTGTTCAAAACTTTTGATTATGCAAATGTTTGAGGGAGGATGATGAAAAATACCTATAGCTATTGTGGTTTGCTTTCGGAATAAAATCTTGTCGATGATGTACATGCATTGTTTTAATTCCCAAACACTGGAGAGATAAGGAGTTAATCCCTAGTTCACCACTTCGAGCCTAGAAATAGGAGTTTCTTTCGGATCTAAACCCTTATGTTTAACCTGGGGCAGGGTAGTTGTTCAGTTATTTTGATTACACATTCGAATTACAAGATGATCCATTACAACCAATGGTTTGGCAGTCATAGCTTTCAATATTTAAAAAATACAAAAATATATATATATATAAAAATCCCGATAAGTCAAACACAAAAAAGGGGGACTTAGGCAAAAGTTAGGGATCCGTTCAAAAAGAAAATCAAGCAAAAGAGGCTCTCAAACCATCAAACTAACAAGATTTAGTGACCACCATGTCCGAAATCGATGGGTCACTACAAACATCCATCAAAGCCAAATAAAATGATTGTCATTTCCAGTGAACCTCAAATCAACATCTTTACCCTTACATTGTCAAGATAAATGTGTGCAGATTTAACTGAATGTAGGAGTGGAGATTCATCATGAAGAAGGGTGGGTACCAACACAATTTTGAGTCTTTATCCATTGTTTCATAAACCGTGAATCAGGCCACATTACAACCCTCAAAAGACCTAATTGAGGAAAAGTTTATTCTGAAAGCATACTACAGTAAGGTTGTGTAAACTCACTCCAAAAAGATCTTTGCAAGTCATTTTGTTTTGTACATATCTTTGCTTTACCTTTCACTTTGAATGTCATAAATCTTCGTGTTTTGACTAGTGATTCATTTGCTTTTCTTCCAACAATGATTTTGATTTCAAAAGTTGCATTTGCTTTTAATTACCATGATTGCATAAATGTTTTTGTTCGCAAACTATCTTTTCTAGCAAGGAATTTTCAAACAGTGAAGAACTGGCCCGGTGATCCTATCAGGGACAAGTTCCTTCCAGACCATGTTGAGAATTAGTGCAAGTCCATCTCAGAGTTAATTTATCCAAAAGATTTTACAAGACTTATACTGAGGCAAGCTTCCAAGCGCATCATAAGGCAATCATTTTCAGAATCAGACAAGCTGAAGCAACGATCAACTCATCTACAACAGTCAGCTTATCTGGGGCAATTCATTGGAAGAATCCCTAAAGAAACTTTTCATCCCTTCTCTAAGGATCATCAACTTGGTACAGTTTATTAGTGTGGCAAAGGTCTGTTCCACATCAACATCTTTAGTCCCCAAGAAGGATAACAACAATCTCACAGTGTTGAAGAATCAGTCTTCCAATCTTGTCCACTCCATAAAAGAGTCAAGCCTTGTTGTCAGTATCTGCATTACATGTATTTGATCATACATCATAACAAGTTCATATACTATGCATAGCAAGATGTTATCCTCATTTTCATTTTCATTTTCATTTTCATAGGTCATGTTGTGGTCAGCACCTTACCCTGTGGTCAAATACCAACTTACTTGGCACATACCAAAAACTTACCTTTCTTCCACTCAAGTGCCATTCCTGGATATATTCTTTCACTCCAGTGTTATTCCCGGGTCTTTGTATTATTCCTCCAGTGCTATTCCCGGGTCTTTGTATTATTCCTCCAATGTTATTCATGGGTCTTTGTGTTTTTCTTCCAGTGCTATTCCTGAGTCTATATTTTGTTCCTCCAGTGCCATTCCTGGATATCTTGTTACTTCAGTGTCATTCTTGAAATATTTATCTGTATATCCAGTGCCATTCCTGGATATAGTGATTTTCCTTTACCTTTAGTGCCATTCTTGAAAGTTTTATCTGTATATTCAATGTCATTTCTGAATATAGTGATTTTCCTTTACCTTCAGTGTCATTCCTGAAAATCATTACTCACCTTATCCAATGCCATTCTCGGATATCGTGTTCCTTGTCTAAAGTCATGATTGGATGTCTTGCCTTTTGCTCAAAGCCATGATTGAAAATCTCTTACTTTACATTCGTCCAATACAATCCATGGACGTTGTTCCTCTTTGTCATCCAATACAGTCCATGGATGTCAAATTTTTCGTCCAATCCAATCCATGGACGTTGTTTCTTCTTTGTTACTATTCTTGTCTCAGTTGGTCCATCGTGCCACTGCGCATTCACTTTGAATACTTTCTTGCCATCCTAAGTAATTTGAATTTACCCGTGTTAGTTAAACCAATATTTTGGATTTCCTTTTGTTTCCATTTTTTGTTATTCTTAGTGTCAGCAGTTACACTTGAACCTGTTGATTTATCACATCGAATACTTCACTTCTTTGTTTCTTCATCCTCATTGTTCTCGGACCCTTTCCCCAATTTAATCTTGTCTCATAGTTTGTCTCATATAGCATCTTTCCCCGCATGATTCAATCTCCCATACATCCATTCACATTGCATTTCATCTACATTCGGTCAAAATTCTAGGTTTTCTTATATTTAATCCTCTTCTACCTTGAATGTTAAAAAAACTTCTTTTCTATTCATTCAGGTTCAAGATGATTAAATAGGGGCATCTGTTACACCCTAAATTTTGACCGGACTTTTTTTTTTAATTTTCATTCGTCTGACACATTTTATCATAGTATCGATAATCGGTCTTTTTTTTGCATTTTTAGTCCATTAATCGGTGATCATGCATCATTCGGTTCATTTTTTATCATCCCATCCCATGTCATTTTAATTTTATTCTAGATGTTAAATTTTTATTTTCGTTTTGTGATTTAATTATTTTAGTTTCTAGTTAATAATTATTTTAGATTATCTTTTTTAAATTAGTTTGTTTTTATTATTATTATTATTATTTTTATTTTTATTTTATTTTATTTATTTGGTTTAATAGTTTTTTCGTTTAATATTTCAATTTAATTTAGTGTATTTAGTTTAATTTTTACTTAATTTAGTTTAATTTTTTTTATTAGTTTATTATTTTAATTATCATTTCAATTAATTTATTTTCTCTATTTTTTTATTAATCCAATTAGCTAACATTTAATTAGTTTATTTCTAATTAGATTAGTTAAATTTAATTTAGTGTTTTGTTTATTTATTTAATAGTTTTTATAATTTAATTTACATTTAAGGGCCTCCCAGAACAGTTCAACCTTGAGCCTTGTACCAAAATCAGTCTGCCCTACGACAATAAAGAAAAATGCAGACCTGCTACAACAAAGCCAAAAACTTGGCTCATCAGACCTTCATATTCACACCAATATGGTTAAATCAAACCTGCAAGTAAAAAGGGCCAAGATCAAAAGACAAACAAGACCCTGTAAACCTGTGACAACGACCCAACAACACATTCCACAACAATCTGCATTGAAAGCAACTAGTCAACACATGGAACTTAGTAGAGAAGTCTTGAATTGTTTAAAAGGAGGAAGAAATTTGAACCAAAGGGGAAGAGTAGTTTTTGTGGAAAAAAAAGATAATACAGAGGCGGAAGAACACAAAAAACGTATAACAAAAAAAAAGGAGAGAGTTTCTCCTAAACCGCAAAACCACCTTCATCCTGCAACAACTCCACCGCACAATCGCAAACTCACCTTCCTTCCGCACAATCGCAAACTCACCCTTCACCACCACGTCAACACCTTGAAACCGAGAAACATCCAACAGAAAACTCAAACACAAAAAACCATTTTCTTCTTTCAGAACTAAAAAAAACAAGAAAAATATAGGAAGAAATTTTTAGGAAACAAAACTTGAACAAATCGTTCATCACTAAACCACGACTATAACCATCCGCCGCGAAATCCAACACCCTTTCTGAAACAAATCTGAAATCTTCCTCAAACAAAACACAACATAAACCTTTGAACCTTTGATCTGAAACACGAAAGTTCATAAACCAGAACCAACATCGCCGAAATTAAAACCTTAACCAACACCGCCGAAATTAAAACCTTAACCAACAACACCGAAAGCGTTGAAACTGCGTGAGAAACCAATATCGAGTGCGAGAGATCCACCGCCATTGAGAGAATCTGAGTCGAATCCATACCGAAACAGAAACTGAGAAAACCGAGATGATGAAAACGAATGTGAGCGAGAGAAATCCACGCGATTTGAGAGAGAGACAGGTTGAGCGAGCAGAGAGAGAGAGTCGCAGCAGAGAGGGTGACGACGTTTTCTTCTTAAGGAAGAGGTGAAATAACGCTTTGACTTTACTGATAGCATTGTTTTGTTTTTTTAAACCTTATTTCTGTTTCATAATCCTGATTGGATTTTATTTCTTAGGCTTACAAGCCCAATGCGTTTTCATTGCTAATACATACCCAGTGTCAACGATTACACCACCTTTTTTTAATTTTGTTTCATTATTATTTACTTTAATTATTTCAATTTATATTTTAAACGTTATTACTGTGTTTTTATTATTTTGTTTTTTGCTTCATCATTTAGAAAAAATATCTTAATTTTTTTTATAATCGGAATCCATTGACTCTTATTTAATTTCTATTGCATTTGGGCCAATGATATAATAAAAAGCCACGATAAATCGATTCCGATAAATCGTGACAAATATGAGGCCATTTATTTTATTTTATTTCCATAAACTTAATTTATTTTTATTCCATAAGTTTATTTTATTTTATTAGGTCTATTTATTTATTTACTTTATTTTTGCATTTTATACAATATTAAGCTTCGACGCCTCCGATTAATTCATATACTGCACACACGCTTTCTCTTGGGCAAATTACAACGAGACCCTTTATTTCATCGCATTCCTGTGTAAATTACTTTGTATCTCTCTCCCGATTACTTTGTACGCAATTTATCTTTCCGTTTTTTTACGGTTTCGTATTACTAGGAACACCTTTAAGGACTAGGATTCGAATTTACATAATCAATTAAATAACTCACACGTCTACACTTTGCACACACGTAAGTCGGTCACCTATGTGATCGCCATCCGCACAACTTTACGCGTCATAATTAATTAACGAGGAACTGAACTCAGGAATCTAGCATTCCTCGGGTCCTTTAATGAACTACTCTTGAGGCTAGCCTTTGAGTTGTGTTTCATTTACTCATTCGTTTATAAAATTTTAAACCCTAAATCATCAAAAACAAACGCAATACTTAATTCACATATTAAATAACGGAGGAACTGAATTCTGGAGTTTAGCACTCCACATAGTTCTTGAATAAATCATTCTTGAGACTAGCCTTCGAGTTTTGGTTTATTCGCCCTCTCGTTCCTAAAATACCGGAAATCTTTCAATTAATTATACGAAAGAACTGAACTCAGGAATCTAGCATTCCTCGGGTTCTTGAATTGAATTACTCTTGAGGCTAGCCCTCGGGTTGTAATTCATTCACTCTTTTGTATTCAAAACACTTAACAACTCAAAGGATGAGACATGATTCATCCCCATAGGAAAGATATTCCTCATTTTCCCACAAACACAATAGTCAATTTTCTCAAACAATTTCACTTAAGGAAGAATGTGGCAATCGCTTGTCAATCATATATCAGAGTTTGAAGCTTCTTCCGTTTTCAATTTCTTTCCTTTAACTGTTTGTGGAATAGGCGAGATATCTTCCTTAAAGATGACAACTTGTCTCTTTCTTTAAAATACAACTTAAAACTTACCAACAAATACAAATCGTTTTTATAATTAATTAGCGAAGGAACTGGATTCTGATGTCTAGCACTCCACATAATTCTTGAATGAAATCACTCCTGGGCTAGCCCCACCCGTTGTGGTCCATTCTCCCTTTCGTTTTAAAACACCTTAAGTAAGATCAAATATCTTTCTCTAAACAAACATTGTTTAAATCTTTCTATCTCGCAAAAAAGCTAAAGCTTCAGCCTCCGCCGCGAGTAAAAGCCAATGCTTAGCAGTTAGAATGCGTTTTCAAACAATTGTTCATTAAAAAACACAAATCGTAGTCGCACGAATTACGAAGTTCTGACTTTCCCATTGCACAAGGGAATACGTAGGCACATGGATTTCAATCCTTCGCGAGCACAATAATAAAAATATTTTCTCCGTCATAATAATAATAATAATAAAATTTCTTTTCCTTTAACAAACATATTAACAAACATTTAGAAGACAAAGACATTAATCAACATTTAATCGTATAGTTAGACTAAGAGGTTCCCGTTGAGTACAACGGACGTGAGGGGTGCTAATACATTCCCCTTGCGTAACCGACTCCCAAAATTAGAATTTGGTTTCGTTGACCATTTCTTATCCTTTATTTAGGTTGTATCTATATCTTCCTTTTCTCTCGTAGAATAAATAGAATTAGGTGGCGACTCTGTTGTTCTTTCCGCGTCCATCGTGAGGATCGTATTTTTCGAGGTACGACACCCCCACTATTTTACTTTACTCTGATCCTCAAAAGTGTGTCAACTAGTCCAAGATCATTCATCTTGAATGTGGAAATTAGAAACCTATTTGTTTATGAAATTCTATTCATATCGTTGCCATTGATCAATAATATAATCAAAATGGAGACAAGTGAATAACACAATATTCTCACACAACATTGTGTAAAAACACTTGTAACAAGAATCAGATGAAAAGTATTTTTAGATAATCATGCTTGATGATGCAAGAAGGTTTTAGATGAAGTGAGAGATGCAATTATGAGCAATTTAAAGTATTATATTATAAATTACAATGAACACCTTATTTATGTTCACTTGTCTTGAATCATCACTTGAATTTCTATGCTAAACTTTCTTTATCAACTTCATCATTGATGTGCATGACACTTTTGAACCTTTTCTTCTTTGATAATATTTGTCTTCATCAAAATAGAACTAGATATAAAATGTACTCCTCACAATAAGATTGAAAAAACTCCAATGTCAATTTTCATGTGCTTGTTTTAATCCATACATGGATTTTTCATACTTTCACACATTTTGTTCATTACCATATATCTTCTAGTTTCTCCATATAAATCTCCTCATTGAGATCTCTATTTAGGAATTTTATTTTGACATCCATTTGAAAAACTATAAGTTCAGACAAGCAATACTTTAATTGTCGCCATCCTTGCTAATAATGCATATGTGTCGAAATAATAAACACCTTCCTTTTTTTTAAAACTCTTGGTTAATAATATATACATGTAGGTGTTTAATGTATCATCATTGTGATACAAATACCCAAGTGTGGTTTGACATTATTGAATCCATTTCGTCTTGGATAACATCCTCTTAAAATGAGGAGTCCCTTGAAGCCACTACTTCCTTGAATTCGCAAATATATCAATAACTATAGTGGACTTTGAATCAAACCAATTTTTAGAATCTTTATCCAACAAATACAAATATATCACTTTCTATTTGCAAATACTTTCAGAAAGTACACACACTTTCCTTACAAATTAAGTCACCACACACTTGGTGATCAGTTACAATACTTGACCAATTTTGAATATATGAAGTTGTTCTTAAATCAATTTCAATAGAAAATTGATTTTCTCTTTCAATTCACAATTCAATAATATATGTACCTGTCTTCTTTGTAGAATCAGAATGCGCCTAAGAGGGGGGGTGAATTAGGTGTTATCAAAATTTTCTCGATTCTTTTTCTTAGATGGATGGATTTTGCTTTCATGGTTAAAGAACAAAAATTGTAAAGCAGAAAAGTAAAGAACACACGGAGGTTTATCCTGGCTCCCTTCACAATCCGAAGGTACATCTAGTCCCCTTTCCAAACCGAAAGAGATTTCCACTAGTTTTCTTTAGAACAGTACAACCTATCACACCTTCAATGGTGAGGCCTACTTTCTAACAAAATTATACAAACAAGTGTGCAAGAACAATCCTCTTGCCACACTTACCCTTATGTCCAAACAATCCTTGGAACACAAGTCACAAAATAGAAAGACACTTTCTATACTATTGTGAGAGTACAATGAAATGATATCAATAAAATTGATCTTCTCCTATAATCAAGAATTCACTATAAATATTCAACACAAGTGTTCAAGACAAAATATGAAAATTATGAACTTATGAACACTTTTGAAAGATGAAGATAATTTGAATAAAGTGAATTTGATTGTATGAAAATATTTAAAAAATTTCTAGGAGGTTGTTTATGAATTTGAAAATGTTAGAATTTATAATAGATGAAACACCTATTCAAAAAGGTATAAAAATTTGAAAACAAAAGATTTTGAAAAGGTATAAAATCTTATGAAAGAAAATCATGAAGAGGTATAACTTTAACAAAATATTTGAATTTAAAAAGAAACAATTTTTCAAACTTTCTTCAGTGTTAACCGGTTAACCAAATAGGTTAATCGGTTAACGCCTATGAACGTTACCACAGAATTTGAAAATTGCTGCCGTTAACCGATTAACCCATATGATTAACCGGTTAACACTGTTAAGATTCAGAAAAATATTTCTGTTAAAAGTGTTAAACCAGTTCCAATTTCATTTTCAAAAACTATGCACATGCAATAAAATTATGAAGATTATGTTGAACACTTGTATATCATATTTAAGAGTTAATTATTGATATACCTAAGCCTTGAGACAAGTCTTGAAAGTGTAGCACAAAATCTTGAATTGATCGGAAACAATCCATTGATGATGCATAGCCATGGTCTTGATCGATTGTTGTCATCTCGACTTTTTGCAATCTGGAATGAGCTTGGATAATGTTGACGTCATCAAAACAAAGAGCTTGAAGTATGCTTCTACATTCTCCCCCTTTTTGATGATGACAACCGAGCGAATTTGCGTACAAGCTTTGATCGATCAATCATGTTCTAGACTTGCTTCTCCCCCTATGATCAGCAGCTCCCCCTATCTAAAACAGAGGCAAAATTCTGCACAGAGAGATATTAGAAACCAAAGCTCTTCTCCCCCTTTGTCATTAGCAAAAAGGAAGAGAGGATCAAGCATAAATATGAAAAATACAGCATAAAATTCAGCATGATGCAACTTAGTATGAAAGCATATATGAACACATACACATAGCAAAACAAATAAAACAAAAACAATTTAAACAGACAGAAGCTGAAACCTACGCTGAAAATCCAAGTTTTGGATGTGTTAACCGGTTAACGTAATAGGTTAACCGGTTAACGGTTAAAAAATTTGAATTTTTTGAAAAATCCAGCAGCATGTTTTAGCCAAAAAATAATAACTTTATCCCAATTTTTTTTCCATAAAGTGTTAGCACTCATCAAAACGCAACTTTTGATCAAAAAAGTTTTTGAAACCGATTATTTTTGGGTATACGAAAGTGAGAAAAACGAAAAACAGTGAAATGGGAGTGCTAGCCTTTTATGACTAAAAAGTGAACAAACATACATAAAAAGCAATAAAGACATACAATAAGAAATTTTTAAAGTAAAGGTTAGATGTCACCTTCATTGAGAATACCAAGTTCTCGTCGAATCTTGTAAAATTGCTCTTTAGCCAATGGTTTTGTGAATATGTCGGCGAGTTGATTGTGTGTATCCACGAATGTAACATCGACATCTCCATTTAGAATATGATCTCGAAGGAAGTGGTGCCGGATATCAATGTGCTTTGTTCTTGAATGCATGACCGGGTTCTTCGTGATATTGATGGCACTTGTGTTGTCACACCGGAGAGGGATACAACTGAGATCTATACCGAAATCGAGAAGTTGTTGCTTAAGCCACAAGATTTGAGCACAACAACTTCCTGCTGCAATGTACTCCGCTTCGGCCGTGCTAAGTGCGACGCATGCTTGCTTCTTGCATGCCCACGACACTAGAGCATTCCCGAGAATGTGACAAGTACCACTTGTACTCTTTCTATCGGTCTTACATCCTGCATAATTAGCGTCAGAATAACCAATTAAAGAACAAGTACTACCTTTAGGATACCATAGTCCGACGTGCGTTGTTCCTTTGAGATACTTCATGATCCTCTTCACGGCAGTGAGATGCGATTCCTTCGGATTAGCTTGAAAGCGGGCACAAAAACAAACACTAAACATAATGTCAGGACGGCTCGCCGTCAAATATAAGAGTGAACCGATCATACCTTGATACTTTGTAATATCTATTGAAGTTCCGGAAAGATCTTGATCAACATACGTTCCGGATCCCATTGGAGTAGACATCTCTTTACAATTGTCCATATCAAATCTTTTCAATAACTCCTTGCAATACTTGGATTGGTTGATGAAGATGCCATCCTTTGTTTTCTTGATTTGTAATCCAAGGAAGTAGTTCATCTTTCCCATCATGGACATCTCGAATTCGCCTTGCATCATAAGAGAGAATTCTTCGCAAAGATCTTTGTTTGTTGAACCGAAGATGATGTCGTCGACATAGACTTGAACAAGTAAGGTGTTACCCTTAAGATTTTTGATGAACAAAGTCTTGTCAACCTTTCCTTTAGTAAAACCTTTCTCACATAGGAAGTTGCTAAGGCGATCATACCAAGCCCTTGGTGCTTGCTTTAAGCCATAAAGAGCCTTCTTCAACTTGTAGACATGAGATGGATTCTTGAAGTCTTCAAAACCGGGAGGTTGTTTGACGTAGACTTCTTCATTGATGTAACCGTTTAGGAAAGCGCTTTTGACATCCATCTGGTACAACTGAAAATTCATAGAACAGGCGTAAGCAAGTAATAATCTAATTGCTTCTAACCTTGCTACCGGAGCGAATGTTTCATCAAAGTCGATTCCTTCTTCTTGGTTGTAGCCTTGTGCGACCAATCTTGCTTTGTTACGAACTATGATCCCATTCTCGTCAAGTTTGTTCTTGAACACCCATCTTGTGCCTATGATTTGCTTGTTTTCGGTCTTGGTACAAGAGTCCAAACTTGGTTCCTTTCGAATTGGTTGAGTTCTTCTTGCATAGCTATTATCCATTGATCGTCGCCTAAGGCTTCATCGATTTTTGTTGGTTCAATTTGAGACACGAACGCCATGTTGAGGCAAGCATCCTTGAGATTGAGTCGAGTTGCAATGCCTTGGCTAATATCACTAATCACTTTATCTATCGGGTGATCTCTATGAGTTCTCCATTCTTTTGGAAGATCTTGATGTTCTTCAATGGTTGGTGACTTTTCTTCTTGTGATATTGCTTGTTCTTTTGATATCTCCCTTTGTGATAGATCTACATCATCATCATCATCATCCACAATAATATTATCCTCTTTCGAGGGGTTAGTCTCATCAAACGAAACATGTATGGATTCTTCAATGGTAAGAGTACGTTTATTGAAAATTCTAAAAGCTTTACTTGATAGAGAATATCCAAGAAAAATACCTTCGTCGGAGCTCTCATTAAACTTACCAAGGTTGTCCTTACCGTTGTTGAGAACGAAGCATTTGCATCCGAAAATGTGGAAGAAAGATATGTTGGGTTTCCTTCCCTTGAACAACTCATAAGGGGTCTTCTTGAGAATAGGTCGAATATTGACACGGTTACTTACAAAACAAGCCGTGTTAACCGCATCTGCCCAAAAATATTTAGGAAGATTTGAGTCGCTAAGCATTGTCCTTGCAAGTTCCACTAGTGCCCTATTCTTCCTTTCTACGACACCGTTTTGTTGAGGAGTCCTAGGTGCGGAAAAGTTGTGAGAGATTCCATGCTCTTCACAAAAATCTTCAAATGATGAATTTTGAAACTCGCCACCATGGTCGCTTCTTATGGAAACAATTGAGAGTGACTTCTCATTTTGAATTTGCTTGGCATACTTCTTGAATGCTTTAAAGGCATCACTTTTCTGCACTAAAAACAAAGTCCAAGTATATCTAGAGAAATCATCAACAATAACTAGTGCAAAAACGTTACCTCCGAAGCTTTTTGTTCTTGATGGACCGAAAAGATCCATATGTAACAATTAGAGTGGTCTTGTAGTAGATATCACTTTCTTAGTCTTGAAGGATGTTTTGGTTTGCTTCCCCTTTTGACATGCGTCACAAAGCTTATCCTTGATAAACTTTATCTTTGGAAGACCAACAACTAGATCATGCTTTAATAATTTATTCAAATGCTCCATGTGAATGTGAGCAATCCTCTTATGCCAAAGCCATGCATCGTTGCTGTTTGCCATTAAGCACTTCACCTTCAAGAGAGAGTCATCAAAAGAAATCATAAAAATGTTATTAAATCGTTTACCTTTTAGCAAGATTTCATGAGTGACTTCGTGTTCTATCAAACATTCCTCCTTTGTGAAGTTGATTCGGAACCCTTTGTCACACAATTGACTTATGCTAAGAAGGTTGTGTTTAAGGCCTTCCACAAAAAGGACGTCTTCGATGATTGTATGAGGAGATGCACCAATGGTTCCAACTCCAAGAATTCTTCCTTTATTATCATCACCGTAAGTAACGTATCCTTTGGCCTTAAGTGTTAGACTTGAAAATTTGTTGATGTCGCCCGTCATATGCTTTGAACAACCGCTATCGAGATACCATTGCGTAGAAGTTGTTTTCAAGCATACCTACAAAACAAAGTCAAGTTTTGTTAGGTACCCAAATTGCTTTGGGTCCTTGATAGTTAGTACCCTTTTCAACCCACACATAATGCCCTTTAGCAACACCAATGTTGCGCACATAACGAGCATTAGGTGTATGGCCTTTGATTCCACAATAAAAGCAAATAGGTTGAAATTGACTTTTGAATTTAGGAACATATTTTTGTTTCTTAAAAATCCTTTTCTTTTTATGAATTTGATGCATAGTTTTAACATTGTTAGTCTTTTCCTTAACAATTTGTTCACTAGCTTTTACGAAAATGGTTTCACTTGTGCTTGGTTTGGAAAACTTAGAATATCCTAGGCCACTTTTATCATTTGGATATCTTTGATGCCTAAGAATTTCCTCCAAGCCAATTTGACCTTTTTCATATCTTTCTAAAACTCTTTTGAGTTGAACAATTTGAAAGGACAATGACTCACAATTTTTACATGTAAGGCTTTATTTTTCATCCTTTTTCTTTTGTTTTTCATCTTCAATGTATTTTTCAAAAGATTTATTTTGTTCTTCTAAGGATAATATTTTCTTCTTTTGGGATGAAATATTTTTGTACAAAGTCTTACATTCCTTAAGAAGTTCATCTATGACTTCTTGTGCATCATTTTCATAAATAGAAAAGTTACTACTAACCTCGTCATTTTCTTCATCGGAGTGATGTGACGCCATTAACGCCATATTTGCACATTCGTCGCTTTCCGATTCCGATGAGGAAGTAACTTCATTGTCATCCCACGCGACATAAGCCTTTTTATTCTTAAAGTCCTTATTGCCTTTGAATCCTCCTTTCTTCGCAAGTCTTGGACAATCCGGTTTTATGTGACCTTGCTTTCCACATTCATAGCATGTAACCTCTTGATTCGATGTGGATGCATCCTTCTTCCTGAAATGTTTATTCTTTTTAGGAAAAGAAGAATTATTATTTTTTTTTTAAACTTACCAAGCTTTTTAACAAGAAGCATGAAGTTCTCATCTTTGGAGATCTCGTCATCTTTGTCATCCTTCGTGTCAATCTTCAAAGCAATTCCTTTGGACTTTTTCTCTTGACTTTCATGCTTCTCAAGCCTTCCAAGTTCCAATTCGTGCTCTTGAAGTTTGCCTAATAGAGATGCGGATGTCATTGTTGAGAGACTCTTCTTCTCCGAAATTGCGGTCACCTTCGGTTGCCATTCCCTTGTCAAAGACCTTAGAACTTTCAAGTTAAAATCGTTGTTGGTGAAGGTCTTTCCGAGTGCAATCAAATGGTTGGTTAGATGAACAAATCTTTTTTGTAACGCCACAATAGATTCTCCGGGCTGCATGCGGAACATTTCATATTCTTGACTTAACGTGTTAAGCCTTGATCTTTTAACTTCTGTTGTTCCTTCATGTGTTTCTACCAAAGTATCCCAAATCTCCTTCGTCGATTTGCATTGTGATACACGAAAAAATTCGTCCATGCTAAGAGCACTTTGAAGTATGTTGATTGCTTTCTTCTCATTTAGGATCTTTCTTTTATCATCTTCATCATACATATTCTTCAACTTCGCCGTTCCAACACCGTTGATTACATTGACGGGATTATGCGGACCTTCTTCGATTGCTTCCCATATGCCTTCTCCTTGGGCTTCAAGATGTGCCCTCATTCTGATTTTCCAGAAATCGAAGTATTCGCCGGAGAAGAGCGGAGGCTTGTTGCTACTTCCACCATCTTTGAAAACGGGATTCGAGTTTGCGGAAGCCATAGGATCTTGTAGGAACAGGTTACCTAAACCTGCTCTGATGCCAATTGTAGAATCAGAATGTGCCTAAGAGGGGGGGGTGAATTAGGTGTGAAATTCTGTGATCAGATATGAGATGTCCTAAGAGATGTCCCAACACTTGATAGGACACTTGACAAATTTAACCAAAACTTAAATAGCAAGAAAAGTAAACAACACAGAAGTTTGTTAACCCAGTTCAGTGTATAACCACACCTACATCTGGAGGCTACCAAGCCAGGAGGAAATCCACTATAAGTATTATTAATTCTAGACTTAAACCACCCTGTTTAATCTATCACTTAATAACTACCCAATGCAATTTCTACCTAAGACACACCTTAGATAAGAGTACCCTACTCACTCCCCCTCAATCACACAGTGATCAAGTTTACAAGTTTACAAAAATTGAAGACATCCTTCAAACAATACAGCTTGATCTTACTTAACAGTTTCAATCAAGTCACAAATGCACTTTTGCTTAAAAGCTTATAAAGTGGTACAATAAAACACAACCTGCTATTAAAACACTAGACACCCTATTTGGTCTTCTGAAATTCGTACTCAATTCTATGAGTTTCTGTTGCTTAAATAGGTATCTGTAATTTGGGCTTTCTGTAGAATGATCCAGCCCTAATGCGCAGCAGCTTCCACCTTGAATTAGGGTTTGTTACCTCCTAGATTCTAGGTGCTTCTAGGTCTTCTGTTTTAATCTGAATCTTCAATATAAAACTCCCTACAGATGCGCCTTGTTCTGTTTTTATCCATCATTAATTAATTCCAGATAATTCTCCTTAAATATCTCTGATCAGTTAATCAATAATTAATTCTGGTAGCAGGTCTGAGATGTCTCAACATCTGTTGGGACATCCTGAAAAACTGAACTTAAGTTATTTACACAATGTCCCAACATCTGATGAGACATCCTGAAATAAGTTCATATACTCTGTTTGATAATGTCCCAACATCTGATAGGACATTCTGAACTGAATTTAACATTTCTTGTTTGGTCAAAAATTCTGCCAATTCTTAAACATCTACAAACTCCCCCTTTGGCTAATTTTTGGCTAACATCTTTTCTGGTTATCAGAGTGCAGCAGAAGTTCCTTTTATCAGAGTATAGCATTACTTTTCTGTTGATTCTTATTTGAGATTACTCCCCCTCAAACATATATGTATCCATTCTTGTTCCAACAGAAAAACTTATTCAGTTCAGAAGCAAACAAACAGAATTTTTCATTCATAATTAAACATCAATACAATTTGTTGTTGTTCTCCCCCTTGGTAGACACAAAATTAGGGGCCAAAGACACTATTCCAGAAATACATTGCTGTCATTACATATGCCTCACATACATTGATCACTCAGATTCATCACTCTCAGTTTCTTCATCAGCTTTTGTTTCTTCATCAGCTTCACTGTCTTCATCAGAGGCAGCTTTCTGGTCTTCTTCACTCTCCAACCTTTGAATGAGTTCCTCAAGCTTCTGCTTTCTAGCTTCAAGCTCTTTGCAGGTGCTTTTGAGTTCAGCAATTAAAGCCTTCTTGGAGATTGGATTCTTAGCAGTTGAAGGACCTGCAGATGTCCCAAAAGGTGCTTCAACATCTGCAGCATGATGACTGAGGAATAACTTGTAGTGAAAAGCCAAGGGGCTTTCTCTTTTGCAGGCTGTATCCTTCTCAGTTAAAATCCCAGGATATTGGCTTAATATTATACCACATAGAAATGAAGGAAAAGTTATTAGTAGCTTTGTTGCAGAGGAGCTGGCATGCTTCATGGTTTGATCAAAGATAAAAGCTCCATAGTCCATCTTGGTTTGAGTTCCCACAGCATAGATGAATCTGGCCAGACCAGTTGAGATTGAAGAAGTGTGGTTGGTAGGCACCCAGTTAGCAGTACCAATCCTGTTCAGCATGGCATACTTTCTGGTAAGCATGCTCACTGAGAGCTTTCCCTTCACAGGCCATGCCTTGACCTGGTTTGCTGTGATCACCTTACAGACTTGATTATCTGTCTTACCTAGCTCATTGGGTCCATCTGTTTCTCTTCCTAGGTATTGATTTATGATTTGAGGAGAGAACTCAACACACTTACCTCTCACAAACACTTTTCTGAACTCAGAAGACTTACCATTTGAACAATCCTCCTGAAGATTCACAATGAACTCTTTGACAAGAAGTTCATAGCAGGGAGAGAAATCTGAGACTGTCTTGAATAGTCCTGCAGCAGAGATGAGGTCAATCAGTTCAGTGCACTCAAGTGCATTGCTGCTCAGTTCTCTTTCTAGGGCAACTCTTCTTTGGTACACAAACTTCCACTTGTTCACACTGGAGACATGGTGGAAAGATATGTTGTCTAATGGAGCTTCTGGAACAGCTGTTGAAGCCCTAGATGGGGTTGGTCTCTTCTTGGGAGGAGATGTTGGGACATCTGATTCAACATCTGAGTCAGATGGAGTGACAGCTTTCCTTTTCTGAGTTTGGACTTTACTCCATTGTTTTGATGGCCCAAAAGTGGCTTTAGCTTTGCCTTTCTTTGGAGAGGCTTTCTTCTTCTCAGGAATTTCTGCTTCAGCTTGCATCTTGCCTTTCCTGGACCTGAGCCTTTTGGCTATGCTAGGTTTAACATAGGCTATGATCTCTGCATCAGAATCCTGCTCCAGGTTCACCACTGGAGGAGATTGAGCAGTCTCCTCTTCAGCTTGTTGATCAGCAGGGATTTGACCTTCATTTGAGGCTTTGGTCTGATCCTCAGAGATTTCTTCATCATTTTCATTTGAGGCCTTATTCTGGTCCTCAGTTTGTTCCAACTCAACATCAGATGAGTTCTTTCTCTTATCTTCAGATGTTCCAACATCTGTTGGGACATCTTGTTCTTCTGCAGCTTGAGCTTGTTCTTCTTGAGGTGCAGGCATGGTGTTCAGAGGAACAGAGATCCCACTCACCACTCTTTGTTCAAAGAGAATTTGGTTGACAATCTCCTTGATGGAATCATCAACATATTTTGAAGAGTTTGGGGGCCTGTTAGCAGGAGAGGGAATGCCTTTTGCTTTGCTGCGTACTTGATCTTTAGCTCTCTTGGGAGTTCTTGCCTTTTTAGTGCGAGAAACGCTTCCCCTGAGTTTGTCCAATGGGGTTGATTGCATTGGTACTACAGAGATGGGAGTGGCATGAACTACGTCTTCTTGGTTGAGAACTTCTTCAGTTGTGTTAGGGTTTTGAGACATTGTTGAGGAAGATGGATGAAAAGCTTTAGGGTTTATAATTTATGGAGAATAGCTAGTTAATGTGATTCGCTTGTGATAGTATGATGAGAATCTTGATAGCTGATTATAAACAGTTACTAAATAAGTAGCCGTTACAGTGCAAATGATTAGAGATGGAATTCCCAAGGATCTTGTCCAGACTGGTTTTGCCATCTGGAACTTATGCCATACAATGTCATATGACATGTTGGCACATCTCATTAACTGCTAAATATCACATAAACAGATTCCAAGTTTGCCCCTTAAGTTCTCAAATTGTGAGGCATCCAATGCTTTGGTAAAGATATCAGCTAACTGCAGATTTGTAGCTATATGCTCCAATGAAATCACCTTTTCTTCTACAAGATCCCTGATGAAATGATGTCTGATATCAATATGCTTGGTCCTGCTATGTTGGATAGGATTCTTTGATATGTTTATTGCACTTAAGTTGTCACAGTACAATGTCATGACATCCTGTGGGACATTGTACTCAGTGAGCATTTGCTTCATCCAAACCAACTGAGAACAACTGCTACTAGCTGCTATATACTCAGCTTCAGCTGTAGATAAGAATACACAATTTTGTTTCTTACTGAACCAAGAAATCAAATTGTTTCCTAGAAAGAAGCATCCTCCTGAGGTGCTTTTTCTGTCATCAGCACTTCCAGCCCAATCAGCATCACAGAAGCCAGTGAGAATTGGTTTGCAACCATGAAAGTACATTATGCCATAGTCACAAGTACCATTAACATATTTAATAATTCTCTTGACTTGATTGAGATGACTGACTTTTGGATCAGCTTGATATCTTGCACAAACTCCTACTGCAAATGCAATGTCTGGTCTGCTAGCAGTCAAGTATAACAAGCTTCCAATCATGCTTCTGTATAAGCTTTGATCTACATTCTCACCCTTTTCATCTTTAGTCAGCTTTAGATGTGTGGGGGCAGGAGTTCTCTTGTGAGCAGCATTTTCCATTCCAAATTTCTTGACTATGTTCTTGGAATACTTGCTTTGTGAGATGAACATTGAGTCTTCCATTTGCTTTATTTGCAGACCAAGAAAGTAGGTTAACTCTCCTACTAGGCTCATTTCAAATTCAGATTCCATCTGCTTGACAAAATGTTTGACCATCCTGTCAGACATCCCACCAAACACAATGTCATCAACATATATTTGAGCAATCATGACATTTCCTTCTTCATCTTTAACAAACAGGGTTTTATCAATCCCACCTTTTCTGTATCCTTGCTTGATAAGAAATGTGGTCAGTCTTTCATACCATGCCCTTGGAGCTTGCTTCAAACCATAAAGTGCTTTCTTTAGTTTGTATACATGATTTGGACAGCTTGGATCAACAAATCCTTTAGGCTGTTCTACATATACTTCTTCATTAAGGTAGCCATTTAAAAAGGCACTTTTCACATCCATTTGAAATAGCTTGAACTTCAAGATACAAGCAATTCCCAACAGCAGTCTGATTGATTCAAGCCTTGCTACTGGTGCAAAGGTTTCATCAAAGTCTACCCCTTCAATTTGAGTGTATCCTTGAGCTACAAGTCTAGCTTTGTTCTTTGTAACAATTCCTTGTTCATTTGATTTGTTTTTATACACCCATTTTGTTCCAATCACATTTATGTCATCAGGTCTAGGAACAAGATTCCACACTTTATTCCTTGTGAATTGACCTAATTCCTCTTGCATAGCACAAATCCAGTATTCATCAGTGAGAGCTTCCTTGATGTTTTTAGGTTCTATTTTGGAAACAAAACAAGAACCTGAAATCACTTCTCTTGATCTAGTGCTCACACCTCTGTTGGGATCACCAATAATCAAATCTTTGGGATGATCCTTCTGTATTCTGATGGAGGGAGGTTTGCTGGATTCTTCTGTCCTTGTATCAGTTTGAGTGAAGTTATATTGATCATTCTTTTCTTCAGCTTCAATCTTGATATCAACAGATGTTCCAACATCTTCTGGGACATCTGTAGGAGCATCATCAATTATCACATTTATGGACTCCATGATAACCTTGGTTCTAGAATTAAATACTCTATATGCTCTGCTGTTTATAGAGTATCCAAGGAAAATTCCTTCATCACTTTTAGGATCCATTTTTCTCCTTTGCTCCCTATCTGCTAGAATATAACAGTTACTTCCAAACACATGAAAGTATTTCACAGTGGGTTTTCTGCCCTTCCAGACTTCATATATTGTGGACAAGGTTCCTTTCCTCAAAGTAACTCTGTTATGGATGTAGCAGGCAGTGTTCATAGCTTCAGTCCAGAAGTACAGAGGTAACTTTTTAGCATGGATCATAGCTCTTGCTGATTCTTGAATAGTTCTATTCTTCCTTTCAACAATCCCATTCTGTTGAGGAGTGATTGGTGAAGAATATTCATGATTGATTCCTTCTGAAGAGCAGAAATCTAAGAACTTTTGATTCTCAAATTCCTTTCCATGATCACTTCTTATTCTGATTACACAGCTGGATTTTTCTCTTTGTAATCTTTGGCATAGTTCTTTGAATACATCAAATACATCAGACTTTTCTTTGATGAAATTTATCCATGTATATCTTGAAAAGTCATCAACCACCACATAAGCATACCTCTTACCACCAAGACTTTCAACCTGCATAGGTCCCATAAGATCCATATGTAAAAGTTCCAAAACTTTGGAAGTTGTCAGATGTTGGAGCTTTGGATGGGACATCTTGGTTTGCTTGCCTATTTGACATTCACCACATATTTTGCCATCATCAATCTTCAGTTTAGGAATACCTCTTACAGCATCCATGGATATTATCTTCTTTATGCCTCTGAAATGAAGATGACCTAGTCTTTGGTGCCATAGTTTCACTTCTTCTTCTTTAGCTAAAGAGCAAGTTGAAGTGAGACTGAGATTTTGGGATTCCCACATGTAGCAGTTGTCTTTAGATCTGGCTCCTTTCATGACAACCTCTTGTTCATTGTTAGTCACTATGCATTCAGTTTTGGTAAAGTTTACACTGTACCCTTGATCACATAACTGACTTATACTGATCAGGTTAGCAGTTAAACCTTTAACAAGCAGCACATCATCTAGTCTTGGAACATCTTGACAGTCCAAGGTTCCAACTCCCTTGATTTCTCCTTTAGCTCCATCTCCAAAGGTCACATACTTGGATGAATGTGATTTTAAGTTTACTAGCAAATTCTTCAATCCAGTCATGTGTCTTGAACATCCACTGTCAAAGTACCAGTCTTCTTTAGCTGATACTCTCAGTGATGTATGTGCTATGTATGCAGTATTTTTCTTTGACCAGATGAGTTGAGATTTCTTTTGATGCCTCTGCCCTGTGTGTTGTTTATCAGCTGATCTCCAAGCTTGATTGTTGATCTTGTTCTTGTAGCTTTGATCAACTTCAGTGCTAGATTTTGGTTTCCATACCTTCTTGAAGTTTTCAGTCTTCTGCTTAGGAGGTTGCTGATTTCTATGATGTTTATGCAGCACTTTCTTGGTAACTTCTATTTTCTTCTTGGAAGGTTGCTGATACATCTGATTTGGATATCCATGCAACTTATAACAATGAGGTTTGATATGTCCAAATCTTCCACAGTGATGGCATCTCCATCTTTGATACTTCTTCTTCATTTTGTTCTTTCCAGAATGTTGAGACATCTGTTGGAACATTATGTTTGTCTTTGTGTTCTGATGTTGAAGCATCTGTTGGGACATCTTGTTTGACTGTGTAGTTTTTGCAGTAGCTTTGCTAGAGCTAGCTTCATCTCTGTTATATCCCAGTCCACTTTTGTCCCCTGAATGTTTATTATTGTTGAGAATAACATCCAGTGTATTTGAGCTGCTGTTCAACATTTTAACAGATTTGGACATATGTTCCAACTTAGAGTTGAGAAGAGTTACTTCACTTTTCAAGGTATCAATGATTACTTGATCACTTGCTTTTTCATCTTCTAATATCTCATTCTGCTTCTTTAGCTTTATAACCTCACTGCATATTTCAGTGCTTCTCTTGTATAGATCTTTGAAAGCTTGCTCAAGATCTGCATAAGTAAGCTCTCCACAACTGGAATCACTATCATATTCACACAGTCCAGCTAAAGCAGTAATATGCTTAGCTGATTCTTCTTCTGAATCTCCTCCTGAGTCTTCATCAGACCAGGTTACAGATAGTCCCTTCTTTTGTCTTTTTAAGAAGGTAGGACATTCCTTCTTGATGTGTCCATATCCTTCACATCCATGGCACTTGATTCCTTCTTGACTGGTCTTTTCAGCATAATTTGACTTTTTATTAGCATCATAAGGTCTCCTGTTCTCAGAAGAGTTTGTGTATTTTCCACTGGATTTGGATTTGCCATCCATTCCTCTGAGAATCTGTTTGAATTGTCTTCCAAGCATAGCTAGGTTTTCTGATAAGCTTTTACCATTTTCTGATTCATCATCTTCTTCTTCATCAGTATTTGACACCAATGCTATGCTTTTGTTCTTTTTAACATTTGTCTCATTCATTCCCATCTCAAAAGTTTGAAGGGAGCCAATGAGTTCTTCAACTTTCATGGAGCATATGTCTTGAGCTTCTTCTATTGTTGTGACTTTCATGTCAAATCTTTTTGGCAAAGATCTGAGAATCTTTCTTACCAGCTTTTCATCAGTCATCTTTTCTCCCAAAGCTCCAGAAGTATTGGCTATATCCAAGATGTTCATGTAGAACTCATGAATTGATTCATCTTCCTTCATCCTCAAGTTTTCAAACTTGGTGGTGAGAAGTTGAAGTCTTGACATTTTTACTTTTGATGTTCCTTCATGAGTTGTTTTGAGAGTGTCCCAAACATCTTTGGCCAGCTCACAATGATGCACAAGTCTGAAAATATTCCTATCAATGCCATTGAATAAGGCATTTAAGGCTTTTGAGTTGCCTAGTGCTGAATCTTCTTCCTCCTTACTCCATTCTTCTTCAGGTTTCAGCACTTTTGATCCATCTTTGGTGTCTTGGACAGGATGATCCCATCCAACATTTACTGCTCTCCATGCCCTGTTGTCAAGTGATCTTAAGAATGCAATCATTCTTGGCTTCCAGTAGTCATAATTAGATCCATCCAGTATAGGTGGTCTATTTACTGACCCTATATCTCTGTCCATGTTACAGAATTTGTTTTCCCTAGATCTCACCCAGTATAAACAGGCAGGGTGCCTGCTCTGATGCCAATTGAAATTCTGTGATCAGATATGAGATGTCCTAAGAGATGTCCCAACACTTGATAGGACACTTGACAAATTTAACCAAAACTTAAATAGCAAGAAAAGTAAACAACACAGAAGTTTGTTAACCCAGTTCAGTGTATAACCACACCTACATCTGGAGGCTACCAAGCCAGGAGGAAATCCACTATAAGTATTATTAATTCTAGACTTAAACCACCCTGTTTAATCTATCACTTAATAACTACCCAATGCAATTTCTACCTAAGACACACCTTAGATAAGAGTACCCTACTCACTCCCCCTCAATCACACAGTGATCAAGTTTACAAGTTTACAAAAATTGAAGACATCCTTCAAACAATACAGCTTGATCTTACTTAACAGTTTCAATCAAGTCACAAATGCACTTTTGCTTAAAAGCTTATAAAGTGGTACAATAAAACACAACCTGCTATTAAAACACTAGACACCCTATTTGGTCTTCTGAAATTCGTACTCAATTCTATGAGTTTCTGTTGCTTAAATAGGTATCTGTAATTTGGGCTTTCTGTAGAATGATCCATCCCTAATGCGCAGCAGCTTCCACCTTGAATTAGGGTTTGTTACCTCCTAGATTCTAGGTGCTTCTAGGTCTTCTGTTTTAATCTGAATCTTCAATATAAAACTCCCTACAGATGCGCCTTGTTCTGTTTTTATCCATCATTAATTAATTCCAGATAATTCTCCTTAAATATCTCTGATCAGTTAATCAATAATTAATTCTGGTAGCAGGTCTGAGATGTCTCAACATCTGTTGGGACATCCTGAAAAACTGAACTTAAGTTATTTACACAATGTCCCAACATCTGATGAGACATCCTGAAATAAGTTCATATACTCTGTTTGATAATGTCCCAACATCTGATAGGACATTTTGAACTGAATTTAACATTTCTTGTTTGGTCAAAAATTCTGCCAATTCTTAAACATCTACAAGGTGTTATCAAAATTTTCTCGATTCTTTTTCTTAGATGGATGGATTTTGCTTTCACGGTTAAAGAACAAAAATCGTAAAGCAGAAAAGTAAAGAACACACAGAGGTTTATCCTGGTTCCCTTCACAATCCGAAGGTACATCCAGTCCCCTTTCCAAACCGAAAGAGATTTCCACTAGTTTTCTTTAGAACAATACAACCTATCACACCTTCAATGGTGAGGCCTACTTTCTAACAAAACTATACAAACAAGTGTGCAAGAACAATCCTCTTGCCACACTTACCCTTATGTCCAAACAATCCTTGGAACACAAGTCACAAAATAGAAAGACACACTCTATACTATTGTGAGAGTACAATGAAATGATATCAATAATATTGATCTTCTCCTATAATCAAGAATTCACTATAAATATTCAACACAAGTGTTCAAGACAAAATATGAAAATTATGAACTTATGACCACTTTTGAAAGATGAAGATAATTTGAATAAAGTGAATTTGATTGTATGAAAATATTTAAAATTTTTCTAGGAGGTTGTTTATGAATTTGAAAAGGTTAGAATTTATAATAGATGAAACACCTATTCAAAAAGGTATGAAAATTTGAAAACAAAAGATTTTGAAAAGGTATAAAATCTTATGAAAGAAAATCATGAAGAGGTATAACTTTAACAAAATATTTGAATTTAAAAAGAAACAATTTTTCAAACTTTCTTCAGTGTTAACCGGTTAACCAAATAGGTTAATCGGTTAACGCCTATGAACGTTACCACATAATTTGAAAATTGCTGCCGTTAACCGGTTAACCCATATGGTTAACCGGTTAACACTGTTAAGATTCAGAAAAATATTTCTGTTAAAAGTGTTAAACCAGTTCCAATTTCATTTTCAAAAACTATACACATGCAATAAAATTATGAAGATTATGTTGAACACTTGTATATCATATTTAAGAGTTAATTATTGATATACCTAAGCCCTGAGACAAGTCTTGAAAGTGTAGCACAAAATCTTGAATTGATCGGAAACAATCCATTGATGATGCATAGCCATGATCTTGATCGATTGTTATCATCTCGACTTTTCGCAATCTGGAATGAGCTTGGATAATGTTGACGTCATCAAAACAAAGAGCTTGAAGTATGCTTCTGCATTCTTGGTGCTTCTTTTACTCAATTTTTTGTCCATTCTTTTTTCAATAAATTTGAATTTCTTGATTAGAGCATCATCTCTAAAAATAAGAATTGTGGAAGACATTTTTTTTGGTTTGTATTTTAACAATCCGTGGAGAATATTCCTCACAAGGTTCTTTATTCGTGAAAATCTCGAATTTCTTATCCTCCGTGATAAGGATCTCAAAATTCCATATCTCGGTATTCAATAGTTATATTAGACTCTAAATTCAGAAGTCTATATAAGTCATTATCCATTTTTAGATGATCTTTATATGTCTTAATAAATATTAGTATTTGTTTTCCATCATGGTATGCCATGTTATAGCAACATGTATGTATTTTTCCGAATGAAAATCATGGTTACGTCATTTATCTCGGTAACGAGAGAATCATGAAATTAAAGAATATCAATCATTAAACTATTAAATCATTAACCATAATATACTTTTAAACACAAACATTCTGATCGGTATATAATTCCATTTTTATCAATAAAAGGTAAGTATAATATTGTTTTCAATATTAAAGATATTTTACGTTGCATGGGATAAAAACATATCATTACAAAATCCTTTCTCTTTCCTTCTACCGCTCATGCATTTTAATTCACATAATATCAAACTTAAAAACTATATACATGTCTCTGATATGTGTATATTTATAATACTTAATTGTTGTACATGATTACCGGAACGTAATACTGATATCACATTTTCAAAACATATACATATATCTCCGTATAAAATGAAACGAAGTGAAATCAAATCAATAAAACTATGTTAATGCTATAATATTACATAAGTGTACTAATATCAATTATTTCTCGATTCATGATCATTTTTAAAATTATAAATATAATAGATTATCAATAACTTCATATAAATAATCATTACCAGAAAATAAATACTCATGCTTTGAATTTTATTAAAACGTACTGATTCATGATGACGATTATTGTTTTGCTTCTTGATATAGATGCCCCGGTTACCATTATTTGTAATACTTCTAAGATTGTTAGAAATTTAATATAAACTGAATGGACCGAGGCTGGAATCATGAACGAAATCACTTTCCTTAAAAGTATTTCAAGCACTCTTAAAAATTGTCTTAGAGTTGGAACACAGGAATGCCCAGGATAATTTAGCCTTTTATCGAGTCTGCGCAAGACCGACGAAACCTCGATTATGTAGCGAAGATTGTTTAGAATTTTGTATTAGAGAATATTTGGTTTAAGATAATTTTTCAGAATTACAGAATGAGGTATTTATAGGCATTTATGTGTTGTTTCACAAGGTTGCTACCCTTGATGAAACAATACTTTTTAACCAAAAATTGTCATGTTTCCAACCATTACCTATTTCATTCCGCAACAACACTTCACGAAGTATTGATTCTCTTCCATTTTTATTGTCATTTTGGAACACACCAATTGGACATTTAATTCTCATAAATTACAATAGTGAGACAATCTGAATCAATATTTTAAATGAGCGCCATGAATACTAAATGGAAAATAAAAAAGTTTTCTTAAAGAAAACAATTTTGAATTGTGAAAGTGAACTGAATATGCAAACAGTTTTAATTCAACAAATGTGTGTTGAGGCTTGAAAAATTAGGTAATGATACCGGTAACCCTAACACAAGCAAAGAAGATGAGATGATATAAAAGACAAGAACTTATATTATTCTATGTCTTGGAGATAAAGTGTTTTGAGAAGTCACCAGATAGAAGAAAGTGGCAAAACATATGGGCAAAAGTTGAATTGTATATGACCAAATCATTGACTCATATGCTTGAAAAACAAACTCTACTAATTTATGATAGTGGAGTTAAAATCCATTGTGTGGAGAAATTAAAAAATTTAAACAAACTCATTGATAACTTGCAAAATATTGAGGTAAAACTTGAATATGAAGATAGTGTTTTATTCTTGTTGAGTTCGATACCTAAATATTTTGAACAATTCAAGGATGATATTCTTTATGGTAAGAAATACATCATCACCTTATTTGAAGTCCAACCGACAGTTAAAACCAAAGAGTTAACAAAGATGAAATAGTTGAAGCATGATGATAATGGTGAAATTGAATGCTTCAAGAGTAAGAAATAATATTAGAGGAAGTCATAAGGGTAAGAAATATATGTCTAGACCCAAGTCAAAAGGTTTTGCCAAATCAGAGTATAAGTATTTTAACTATCACACGACCTATCACTTAAAGAAGGGTTGCTTAGAAAAAGGCAACACTATGAGTTCCATTTAGTTAGTGGTTGCCTAAAATAAGGGTCATGAAAGTAAGGGTGTACTAGTTATGATAATTTGAGAAGCAAAAAAGAGTTAGGTCATGACACTTGATGTCCTTATCACAAGTGATCAGTGAATGAGTACTTTTAGATCCTGAATTGAAATAAGATGGAATCAGTCACTTGGGAAATGATAAAATTTGTAAGGTCATGGGTATTAGTTCAATTAATCTAAAGATGTTCGATAACCACAAGATTTTTCTACATGATGCTAGGTATGTTACCAAACTTAGATGAAATTTACTATTTATAAGCATGTTTAATGGATAAATGTATTTTAGATGGTTCTATTACTATAAGTTATGCATCATTAGCCATTTAAAACATTCACGATAAAATCAAACTATGCCATTTAAGATTAGGGCATGTTAGTGAAAAACGTTTAGTTGATCTAGCTAAATAAGGTTAGGAAGTGATGAAATGGATAAGGTAGTATTTTGTGATAATTAAATACTAGGAACATAAATAGGGTTAAGTTTGGGGTAACTTGCACTAAGTGATTACTTATGGGGTTGGTTCTTTGAGATCTAGTAAACCTTTTGAGTACACCAAGAATCTTTGGGGTATTGTAAGAATGATTACTTATATGGCTGGTTTTAATTTTTTCACCATGTTGATGATTTATCTAAAGGATTATGAGTTCACATATTGAAAATAAACTTGATCCATTTGAAAAGTTTAAGGAATGTCATACTCTTGTTCGATAACCTCGGAAAAGGCCACTACTCATTCAGTCAAATGATGGACAATTGAATCCATATTTCTAAGGGTGATGGGGTCAACAACGACTATGAATTTATATTTATCCTAGACATGTATTATCCCACATTTATTTCCTTGTATGGGTGACGAAGACTGAATGAAGATGCAATAACTCCCTTCGGGTGGCTTTATGTCTCCGCCTTCTCCTCGGGTGGTCCCCAAGAATCGCCATAGGCAGAGACTTTTGCAAATATAACACTAGACATGAGACTTTCAACATAATGAAAGATGGTTATTACATTCTATCAATTGGAGTATCCAGAAAACTGGTACTTCCCTTTTCAAGGCTTCATTGGGTAGTAATGTGTAGCTCGGTTGGCAGGACGTTAATTCTGTTAAGTGAGGCGCATTGACCTTTCATACATAATATCTATCAAACCCTCTAGAAAGAATGTAAATCAAGTCTCTGGGGTTTAACACAGGTCGCGCCTCTTATGCATGTTTTGTTGGAAACGATTCCACGTGATGGGGAACTAAGTCCCTCATGCGATAGTCGTATTAGTTTGAGGAATCTAAGTTCCTTAGACGCGAAAATGCATAGCCCAACTGATGAGACACTGAGTCCCTTGGGAGAGGCATTTAACCTTTTAGGAGGGACTTTCATCGAGCCTAAAAGCAAGACTGAAATCGATACTTTAGAACTTGACATAGGTCGCGCTTCTTAGGTGTGATTTATTTAATATAAACTCGCTCGAGAGACACTAAGTCCCTCGGGTGAGAGTTTAATTAGTTTGAAGAAACTAAGTTCCTCATATGTAGTAATGCATAACCCAATTGATGTGATATTGAGTCCCTCAAGAGAAGAGTTTAACGTTTCATGTGGAACTTCTATCAAGCCCTTCATCCGCCACACATTTTAGACTTATCTTGTTTGCTTCTTCGATGAAATAGGTTCTCCGCCATGATGGTGTCTCGATCTCGACGGGAAAAATTGCGTCTTACCCATAAACCATGGAAAACGAGTTTCCTTGGTATTGGATTATTGCATGGTCTGGTGTGGTATGACCATAGTATCTCATGGAGTAGTATTGTCGATAGACCTTTGGCATCATCTAATTTCTTCTCGAGTCCTTTAAGGATTACATTGTTTACTAATTCAGTCTGACCATTAGCTTGGGGTGTACTATGTAACACCCTATTTAAAATGATTGAGTCATTGTGTGTATTTTTGTGTGTATTTGGTTATTAAGGGTATTCGAGCTCGGGTGAGCGAAGGATATTGTCTTTAGTTGAATAATGGAAATTAAAGACCTTAGTTTAATAATAATAATAATAATAATAATAATAATAATATAATGATAAATAATAATAGGGGATATAAATAATAATAGTAATATGGTTATTATTATTATTATTAGCATTACTAGGATTATTATTAGAACTAATTAAATTATTAATTATTAAAATTAGTTGTGGGAGAAAACTAAGGATAGTAAAAACCCTTAATCTGAGATTAGTAAGGATTAAGGAGGTAACTGTTGTTTTCATGTAAAAAGAGAGAGATAGAGAAGGAAGAACAAGGGTGCTAGGGCAAGGATTTCTTCATCAACTTTCATAGAAAAACCATATTAGATTCGAGGTAAGGGGGAGAATGGGTTCAATATAGTGATTATAACATGAGAGGATAATGATAGTCCCCCCCCCCTCGTAGGATCTTGTCTGTATTATTCTTTGTTTCTGAATTTAAGTTTGTATGGATGCGATTGTTGTGAAATTTGTATGAATTTGTTGATAAGGGCAAGAATTGCATGAATAAACTCTGTTGTTGGTGTTGTATGAATTGTGTTTTGCATATTTGTTTTATTGCAGGTTGTGAGTGACAAATGTAGATTTGATAAGGAATGAATCTAGTAATAAAAATAGATGAATGTGGTAAATGAGATTATAGGCCCTAAAATTGGTGTACAAACGCATATTAGGATAGATTTGGACTGTAGAATTGAGATCCTAGTGGAAGGATTTAGACTGGTATGAATAAATGGGATTTTTGGGTATACTTTGTCCATACGCGTAACAAGGGGGCTATTACGTGTTAGGAAAGGCCTGCCTGGGATAGTACGCGTATGGTATATAGTGGAACCTAGATATGGCACGACCTTCTGCCCAAATGCATAAGGGTACGCATATGAGGCCAGGCGTTACACGTAGGAAGAGAGGATACATGTATGGAAGTGTGAGGAGAGATCTGTGAGAAGAATAAGACTCTAGTCCTATGCGTAACAACCAAGATCTTATGCATATGAGCCTGGAAATTCGCGTATGGGTGAGGCCTTACGCGACTGGACAATGTGAGGTGCAGATTGTCATGCTTTCGCGATTTCTTACCTGATTTTGCGTCTGATGCAATTTCTTTTAGTCTGAGAGGCTGGGGTAAATGTCAGTAATAGTAGTAAAAATTATTAAATTTGGATTTAGGTGGATTAATTAGATAATTAGATAATTAAGGTCGCGTGAGGTATTTTAGTGATTGTGCGCATTGTATGGATTGTCTTGGACAAGAATGTTAATTCTAGTGAGAATTACGGTGAATGAAAGACTCATGTACTATCAAGGAAGATCGTGTGAGTGTATAATTGATTTTTATACATGTGATTATGCATATTTGTTTCATGCATTTCATGATGTGTCAGGTGGAGACAACTAGGTGAGAATCCATGAGGGATGCCTAGTCTTGTCCGAACTCCGATGTGGAGTCATGATGGAGATAAGTCATTACTCAGAAGAGTGTATGTGACTTATCCAGATTCCGACGGGGACCAGGTTCAATTGTATGAACCGTTGGATTGTGATGGTACCTCATGCATTGTGTCTGTCTAATAAGTCGCATTGCATTCATACATGTTTTCTTGGTTGTAATTTGAAATAACGAGTATGTCATAATTGTGTGATGATTGTTATTGGTGTGTTATACTACTCCTTTACATGTGTTTTCACTGTTAATTATTGAATGAGGATCTCACCCCTTTTCTGTTGTTGCGTTTGGGCTCCTTAGGGAGTACATATTATCAGATACATGAGTAGTGCTTGGATGCATGTTGCCTAATCGAGTCTTAGGATTCGCTCTGATACGTAACACGCGATTTTGGGAGTTTTTCATTTATTATTATTTTTATAAGGATTTTTCATGTATCTTCATTATTTCCAAATTTATGTGGATCACAGTTTTATGTGTATTTTTTTTATCACTTTTGGCATTGGTGCGTGACAATGAATTAAACTATATTTTCGTTGTTTTCAATTCATTTATGAGAAAGAGGTAGATGTAGTAATTGAAGCTTCATGTTATTTTTATAAACGATGTGACATACTACTTTTGGAATGTGAACTCTTATTATTTTCGTATTATTATGTATATTTTTAATAATGGGAAAGTGGAGTGTTACAATTGGTATTAGAGCATGTCGGTTCGTCCGGCCAGGAGTCTTAGTAGAGTATGTCCATTAAGTGGATGTTGTTGTGTGTTTTTCTGACTTGTATTTTGATTGTTGAATAGTATGGTTGGAAGAGATACAACTCTTGCTCTTGTTGTTGCGTTGTGTGATGTTGCATAAGAGGTGCAAAGTATTACCCAGAATGTTGAGGATGTCGTTGTAATTTGGGAAGATTCCAGAGTAACAAGCCACCAACATTTGAAGGTACTCTTGATCCAAATGCCGCACATAAATGGATGAAGGCTATTGAGAATATTTTCAGGACCATGGGGTGCAATGAGGCATAAAAGGTACAACTTAGTAATCATATGTTGGCTGGTGAAGCTGAAGACTGGTGGGATAACAATCATTAGAGGTTGGAAACTGCAAGTACTACTATTACTGGGACATTGTATTGGGCCAAGTTTCTGGAGCGGTAGTTTCCAGAAGATGTTTGTGGTAAGAAGGAGATTGAGTTCCTGGAATTGAAACAGGGAAGTATGACTATTACTGAATGCTGCTCGATTTGAGAAATTGTTGAAGTATTGTGCTCATTACAACACTGAGGAGGCTATGACTTCTAAGTGCCTGAAGTTTGAGAATGGGTTGCGTCCCGAGATCAAACTGGGGGTTATTTATCAGAAGATAAGAAATTATCCAGAAATGGTGAACAAATGCAGAATTTATGATGAAGACAACAAGGCCCAAATTGCTCATTATAAGTCTCTTAGTGATCGGAAGGGTAAGAAGGGATTGCTCTTAATCCTATCAAGTGCTTCTGATATGGTGGTGTGGGTCACCTTTCTAGTGAATATCAGATAAAAGGGGAGTATCAAGCGAAGAATGACAATCTAATTGAGTACCTGGCTCTAGTCCAGCAAATGCTCGCACGGTTCAAAGTCTGGGATGTCCAACACATTCCACGTGAACGAAACTCACGAGCAGGCGTACTATCCAAATTAGCAAGCAAACGCAAGAAAGGCGGTAACAAATCTGTAATTCAGGAAATCCTTCCAAGTCCAAGCATTGAAAGGGCATAAACTATCCTCGAAGTCAACATAGTGGATGACACTAGCTGTTGGATGACCCCCATTTTCAGGTTCCTGACCACCGGGGAACTGCCCGACGACAAGAAGGAGGCCAGTGCCACCAAACACCACTCCTCGTCCTACATCCTGGTGGACGATGAGATGTATCGCAGAGGATTTTCCATTCTGCTCTTGAGATGCGTCGAAGACGAAAAATACCTTGACATATTGCATGAGATACATGCAGGGATTAATGCCCAACACCTGGGTGGAAGATCGTTATCTCGCAAAGCCTTGCAGGCCGGTTATTATTGGCCAACCATGCAGAACGACGCAAAGGAACACACGAAAAGGTGCGAAAAATGTCAACGTCACGCAGACATGCATATTGCACCCTCAAACGCTCTGAAAACCATGTCGTCGCCATGGCCGTTCGCGCAATGGGGCATGGACATCCTCGGCCCCTTCACACAAGGCTCCTTCCAAAACAAATACCTGATCGTAGCGATCGATTACTTTACCAAATGGATAGAGGCCGAGGCTCTGGCCAGAATCACCGCGTTCAACATCCTCCGATTTTATAAGAGGAACATCCTGGCAAGATTCGGCGTGCCACAATCCCTTATAACGGACAACAACACCAAGTTCATAGATATAAACTTTCAAGATTTCATTGCCAAGACTGGCACCAAGCAGCACTTCGCATCTGTCGAGCATCCTCAGACGAACAGGCAAGTAGAAGCCGCTAACATAGTCATTCTACGGGGTCTCAGGCGAAGGTTAGGCGAAGCAAAGACCAGGTGGGTCGAGGAACTCCACAGCGTATTGTGGGCTTACCGAACCACCCCGCATTCTACAACCGGGGAGACTCTGTTCCGAATGACTTACGAAACTGAAGTTGTCATTCCTGTAGAAATCATAGAACCTTCTAGACGAAGAGAAGCACCTTTAGAAGAGGAACTCAACGACGAGGCCTTAAGAGAAGATCTCTACTTGGTAGAAGAGGTCCGTTTGGGGGAAGCTCTACGCGAGGAATCCCTGAAGCAAAAGATAGCGTTGTGATACGACCACAAAATTGTCAAGAGAGAATTCCAGGTGGGCAACATCATCTTACGCAGAAATCAAAAGGATTCGTGCGAAGGCAAGCTCGCATCCAATTGGGAAGGCCTGTATCGCGTCAAATCAAAAGTTGGCACATGAGCGTATTACCTATAAGAATTAAGTGGGGAACCTTTTGCTCGACCATGGAACGTTGAAAAGCTTAACCAATATTACAGCTAAAACCCAGCTAAAACATGAGATATCTTCCGGCCAAGACACCCCACAGGGGGGACAAGCCCGACCACAAAGATGTATCATGGTATAAGTACGCACTCATTAAAAACGCGCGCAACCACTTGTCCGATTTTATGGGCGGTTGAGTTGCCCAACGGGGACACCTCAAACGAGCTCCATAGTTGTCATACCAGCGTGGCAGACCCGAAGCTCGCGATGGGAAAGGTCTAAGCCTTAGGGAAATGGGACATAATCATGTCCCCTAACTCCCTTCAGTGAGCACTAACCTTGCACCTCGTCCAGTTCCATACACTGACGAGCTTGATATATTTTATCGAGCACCAATAAGATTCTCAAACAATAAATCAAAGCATACACAAGTAAAACACAAAATGACATAACAACAAAATATTATAAAATAGGGCCAAAAGGCCGACATTATCCTTACATAATCAAAAAGGGAACAAAGCCCCAAACATCACTTAACAAAAGATATGGCACGCATGCCTAAAAGTTCAATGGCACATAAGCCAGATCATCAATCTTCGTCATCAGGAGGCATCACCTGCTCATCCTCCACGTGGTGCAAGGGCCTGATACCTTCAACCACCAGATCCACCCCGGGATTGGTGACCTTAAGCTGCTCCACCGCATTATAGAAGCCAAAAGCAGAGATGTTCATGTTGTCCTGAGCCAAAAGCCGAATGGGAGCAATCAACTCCGCCTTGGTCGTCATTGCTGCCTCCTCCTAAGTTTCACCCTCCCCAACTGCCACTTTACCTTCCGCGACATCCTTCTTCAACTTCCCGTTCTCGGCTTCGAGCTCTGCGATCGAATCCCTCAGCTCGATGAACTTATTCATAAGCTCGAGCTTACTCTCGTAGTGGCCCTGAGCCTGGAGTAAATCGTTCTCTAACTTATGATTTTCAGCCTCTACTTTCTCGATCATGGCCTTGGACGCCAGAAGATCCTTGCGGGGAACAAGATCAGCGTCATTGAAGGCAAGAGCAACCTCCAGGATACGCAACATACCAGCAACATCCTTGCAAAGCTTAGCCCTTAGGTCTTCGAGACTTGCGGAGAGAACAACAACAACATCGACATTAGGCACCCGGACAGAAGATCATTTATCAAAGAGAGCCCTTTGAGTGACACAAAGTGGTATAGCGAAAGGTCCGGAGGTCATGACTTTAGTCTTGGGAGGCGGAGAAGGATCCTCGGTCCTTTATCTCTTCCCCAATGGAGATCCATCCACAAGAGTTCCCCCAGGCGTTGAAGTGCCCGACGCCACGAAGCTATCCAGGGTGCCTTGATCCTTAATAGCCTCAACCCGATTCTTTCCCGCACCTTTTTTGATATTGCCCTTGTTGGACTTCACTAAACGTCCCCTCATTTCGGCCATTTGCGCTGCAAAAACAACATATTAGATTAGATAACGAACCTATTAGTAAAGCAAATACAATTTAAAGCCAATTCACCTAGGACCTGCATGACAACCTCTTCATTCGGACAGCTGAGCATGGACTTAACATTGATTAACCTAGCTACAGTTTCCGGTGTCCCATTCGGACGTAGGAGGGGTGTAACACGGTGGGAGAACTGACTTGGTGTTTTTGTCTGACAAAAACATGTGCGGATAGCAAGAGTCGCCATAAACCTGTATTTTATCCAATAGGAAATGGTATAAAAGAACAGGAAATACCTTTTAAAAATTTTAAGTTCGGGGGGGGGGGGGTAGGTTATATTAAGGGAATATATTAACACCCTTTATATCCATGGTTATCCATGGGCTTTTAGTTACTTAGCTCACTTGTTTGTTTGAAAGTAAATGTGAAGTGTGTGTTTATAAATTTTCATAAGTCTTTGTAATGATCCTCGTGTGGATGTATACAAAGCTTTGAGTTTTTGAAAATTGTTTGAAAGTGAGGTGTGAAAAAGAGTTTTAAAATGTGAGCAAGTAACTAAGAATTACCTACCCTAGACTGGTCTTTCATGTTTCTTTATTTTCTTTCAAGGGTAAGAATGTCCTTACTGTTAAGGAGTAAGTAGTCATTTACCTTAGATTTATTAAGGGACGGGCGTAGGGTCATCGTATGGTCAATGAAGGCATCATCCTGAACAATGGAAGAGCATATTTTGGGGTACAACAAGGGGCTTCCCTTCACCGTCGACCAATCCAAAGGGTGGAAGCTGGCAACAAAGTTAAACAAAATATTTTAGGTCGCAGTGTCGTCGGCGCTCGAATCCTCAAGATTAGTTATGTAGTGGTCGCTAGAGTGTTGGAAGTGGACGTTCACCCACTCCAAAGGGAAATGAGACACCATCTTCTCCTCGTTGCCGATCATCTCTCGATCATACAACGAGTCCTTAGCATTTTGCGAACATGGTTGGATTATGTAGAAACGGTACTTAAAGTCTCGTATAGAGTCCTGGTAAGCCTTGAACAATCTATTGGCCTACTTCAATGACACCCAGCTGTGTCGACCATCTTGGGACTTCTTCTGCAAATGGAAGACCTTGAAAAACAAGCTTACAGTTGCCCCTATCTCCAAAAAGCGGCACACCAGCTCGAACGCTCTAATGAAGGCAAGAGTATTAGGATGTAACTGGGCAGGCGTCAGCTCAAGATGCATAAAGACCGCTTGCTGGAAGTCCGTGAAGGGCAGACGATACCTAGCCTCGTGAAATGGGAACTCGTACATCGGAAACCAAAGAGTGGGGAATCGTGAACATATCCTATGTTTCGGCTTTGGCGGCAGAGCTCGCCAGTTAATACCATCTCTCTTCTTCTTCCTTTCAATCCTTGACCATGCGTCCAAAGAATCAATGGAGAATTGGAAGGATGTCTGTAATGGTTTATCCATGATCCAAGAGCGATCTTCCACGGGAACATCCGCGTTATCTGTGACATGGAGATCTTCCGTCTCACGAGCGTTCTTCTGACTACATTCACATGAAAAGCAGAGGAAACAAAGTGAATTCGATGAAATCAAATCCACCCTTCCACTGCAGATCAAGTGAAAGGGCTTCGTAAAACCCGAGGACATGCCCTAGGACAACCCCTTTAGTCAAGAAAAACGTGCGAAGGCTAAAGTCTCCTGAACAAAATAATCCTCGTCTACCTTAAGCCTAATGTTACCAAGGATGCACCCTCTACAACCTATGCTCGGTCCACTAACATCAAACTATCATCATTTAAATCCTATCTATATCTAACCTTAGCAGGATTGTCAGAACTTGGAAATCTATGAATGTTCAATAAACCTACGAAGAACATTCATACATTCAGGATGAATGTTAATTAGGACTTCCAGCAGTTCATCACGATGTCCAGAAAACTTTGAATACACCATGAACTCCATAAAAGAACCATGAACATCCATCATTTCAAACACAAAAAAACATGAGTGGAGAAGACGAACATTTACCTGGATCCATGATTCTGGCTGGAGAGACGACGACGGTAGTACTTCAGGCAAGGAGAAAGTTGCAGACAAATTTCACGGTGAGAGAAAGCGATCGTAAAAGTGGGGAAATAAATGTTTTCTCACTCTTTTATAATGTCTTGGAATTCACATGGAGAAGCGTAAAGGCCATTGCAATTATTGCCTAGGGCTAGCCCCCAGATGTCATAAATGCTTGACGACGCTTTATTACGTGTGTCTTAAGAATTTCAAACGTTCTATATTCTCAGAAAGAATCTTTTAATTTCTATTTTCTTACTACGAGAAAATGCCCGATAGAAAAATCAAGATAATGGATCTATTAGGAACATGTCGACCACTGACTCGGTATCTTAAGTCATTATCCATGTGGGCACAGCGACTTGGGGGGCTTCTGTTCTGGATTGGTCTAGCATATGCCCAACGCCAAATTGAGGCCCAATCAAGCAGACAGTTGGGACAAGCCCATTATGAGATCCACGAGGATATGACCATTACAAAAATAGAGCCGTTAGTGTATAGCCGTTGGGGACCTCCACCTCATGCGCCTAAACGCCTTCCGCGCGGCCAACTGCCTAATAAATTCATTGAGACAGTTACACTTAGTCAGAGGCACGCGCCTGTAACATACATACAAATTCCCCTATAAAACTCCATCTTTGGAGAGTCAGGTATTCACTTCTTTTCGACCCTTTTCGCTTACGCTTTTGTTGAGAACTTATTGACTTGAGTGTCGGAGTACCTTGCAGGTACCCTACCATCATCTCCAACCAAAAGACCACAGTCCCAGTTGAAGGCCACGAAGGCCTGTCCGGATTCTTTCTGAACACCTCCTATTGGGCTTTGTACAATTGAACCTCCCCAGACAAAGGAAAGTCTGATGACCTCAACTTCATCAACAAACAGACAAAACGCTCTCCATCAAGAGTCAGTCTCCCACAAATATCCAGTCTCCCATCCCGGGCTTCATTTAGGATACAGATAAATCAAAAGCCAGTCTCTCATAAATAAGCTTCACCATCCTGGGCTTCTAAATCAGCATACAAATAAAACATTCCACAGAGAGTCATTTTTTTGAGCTACAACCTTGGGCTTCAATCAAGGCATGTATAAATTAACTCTTCTCTCTTTAGAGATGACCAATTATCTTTATTGAGTCTTTCAGCTTCAACATTGGGCTTCAATCAAGGCATAGAAAGTCACACACTTTCCACTTAAACAATTACAGTAATAATCTTGGACTCTAACTAATCTAAACCAATTCAGTCATACACTTGGACTATAACTAAGATCACTTTCCATATAGTTATACACTTGGACTATAACTAAGACATCCACCAAATTTTAGCTTTCTTGAGCTATGCAATTCAGGTAAACATTCAACCTTTCTTGAGCTATACAATTCAAGATAAACATTCAATCCTCCTTGAGCTATGCAATTTAGGGTACCCATTCAGCCTTTCTTGAGCTATGCAAATCAAGATACTAGATTCAACTTATGTCTTGACCTATGCAATTCAAGCAAACCATTTGAGCATCACCATCTTGTGCTTTTATCAAGATACAAATCAGCCATCCTCCTAGCCTTAACCTTAGAAGAAACTACGATGCTCTAATCCCTCAATTCTCTTTTTAGGGATACGTAGTCAAAAGGTCGTAAGATCTCTGCGAGCACACCAAATAAAAAACAACAATTAGGTCCTCAAACCTATCCAAAAACATCAGAAAACCCTCCAAAATACCAAAAACACAAATATTACTTATCTTACCACATCTCAACTCACTCTCAATCACAAATTTAAGACCCCATCACCAGATATCAAGAACAACATATATTTTCTAAACTTAGTGTTAATAAGCTAAAAGGTGACCCAATCTCTTAGTAACATTTGTAAATTAACAGTCATCTATTTACACTCAATTTGCAAGTAGGATTAGTTGGAGACTTCTATTGCCCTTCGTTAATAAGCTTCCTAGGATAAAAAATGAATCAAATTGTAGCCACAAGCATCCGTGATTCGTAACAACAAAAACTGGCGCAACAACATCCCAAAATAGGACATTGAATGAGTTATCTTGGTCATCAGGATGCGTCTGATATCCTAGTTTCCATGTTGAACGGTGATTACCAAAGGATCATTGTCGTGAGGGTTGATGCTTATAACATCCTCTTTAGAGAAAATGATGTTGACCCCTGTCGTTCCTACAGTGTTTTCAAGAATGTCGGGGGATATGACATTCGCAGTGAACACTTGTTTCGCTATCTTCGTCGGGCGGCCATAAAGAGGCCCCTCCCAAAAATACCTTAGACAATGATGTTGGCTACGTTATGTAGGACCCTGTTAGTCATCTCTAGAAATAGGGGGTGCTAAGGTTGGAGTGAAAGACATGACTTATGTTAGTTTTACTAAGCCCCATGGTGGGTGTTAATGTACATGTCAAAAAGTACATGGTGTACGTGTTTCTTCTACAAGGGCAAATGGCTCAAAGGCTTTCTAGATGTATTACAATTTGGGTAGTAAATTTTTTCTCATGGTGACAAGAAACCCTATAAGGTGGTTTTCGAGGTTGTTTAAGAAACAACTCACGTGAGATGAAAGGCCATGTTAGTGAATGACACTACTGGATTGCAGAATGGCGATTAGGTTAATGGTGTGTGACGACTACTGAGAACAAGTGCTCTTTAAGTAGTAGATAATGTGTATCACTTGAGCATCTCTTTTCCCTGGGTAATGTATCTATAAAGGCCTCTAGGACCTAGGGTTACCACGAAAGTGGCCATTACCATTTCAATCTAATGATGAAAGGTTGAATCCTTATTTTCAAAGATAACGGGGTCAACAATGATAAAGGTCAGCTTTGGGGCAGGACAACCAGGGATTATATATAAATTGGACCTAAAAAATTTGGGTGGTGGATTATATATATATATATATATATATATATATATATATATATATATATATATATATATATATATATATATATATATATATATATATATATATATATATATATATATATATATATATATATATATATATATATATATATATATATATATATATATATATATATATATATATATAACATGCTTTAATTTTACATATCAGTTATGTTTTCGGTTGGATGCTTAGGCATATTGTAAAAATATTTTAGTTTTTATGAGAAAATATAAGTGATTCAATCTATTATATTATATGACAAAAATTTAAGATTAATTGTTCGATTTTTTATTATGAATTCACTTTTACAAATAGTCTCGGATCTCTAAAAAATCAGAACCAACACTAACAACGATTTTGATCTATATCTAAAACACGTCTTATTCCTCATTTATTTCTCTTTATAAACAAGAAAACAAAACCATTCATTCTTTCAGTCGATTTTATATTACCGTCTTAAAACGTCTTTTCTTAGGACGTTCTTAGGACATCACCGTAAGGATAGCCTTTTGTAATAAGATTATTACCTTAAAACTTTGATAAACCAGAAATCATAAAAACGCTGTGTATGAATTTAATCCTTCCTTGAAATCCTATTTGTCGTGGACCTCTTAGCTATTTGATACTATTTTCCCCTAAAAAAAGGACTATGTGATAATAATTTAGCTATGTCCAGATAAGTTCATCTGGCAAGCCTGTCATGGAACAAAGTGACACCTACTTCTCCTCTTATTTTAATCACATCAACAATTACTTAATACTGAAAACAATGATTGATAGTATTCTTCCATTGCCAGTATAATATATCATGCATGTTTTTTAATACCTCCTATTTTTTATGCTTATCATTTCTCAACCATGAACATGGATAATGCTATAATATTCACCACGTTATTGTCACAATTTTCTTTACGTTATACCCTCAAATTAATTGGCATACTTGAATATAACTCATAGACGCATATTATAATACAAACATTAAATCATTCAAATAATTACAACCGTTACTACAATTGATTTTTTATCGAATACGGTTAAAAATAAATAAGTGAAATCTTAAAAATTTAAATCTATGTTCTTTCAACATAAAGATGTTTGCGGTTCGATTTGAATCAATTTTAAAACATAAACGACCTAGAGCTTCTTAAAAAGTTTGAAACACTCAATCTATATTCTACTGTTAAATATCATTATACAATTATGAATTAAATTAACTGAAATATTACTGTGATGTTTTAACAGAATGTTATTTTTATTTGAATTTAAAAAATATTGTAGAAGTAATGTACTAAGGAAAAAACAAGAAAAAGAGTGGACCCAAAAAAGGAGTGATAAAGAGTCGTTGGGAGGGTAGGGTCCAGAAGGGTGGGACCATGCAAGCGAAATCAAGCTAATAAAGGTCGGCAATAATATAATAATGTCATTGTTCATACACCACGTACAAACAAATAAATTTATAATAATATAATTCAAAATTCAATTTTATTTAATCCTTAAATACCATGTTTCCACTCAAACACCACACATCAATTAACTCTTAGATAACACACACAAGACACAAAAAATGGGTAAAGATGTTGAGGTTCAAGAACAAGGTGCTGAATTCTCAGCTAAGGATTACCAAGATCCACCACCAGCACCACTTTTTGATGCAGCTGAGTTTAAACAATGGTCTTTGTACAGAGCTGTTATTGCAGAGTTTGTAGCAACTCTTCTTTTTATTTACATCACTGTTTTGACCATTATTGGTTACAAAAGACAGTCTGATACCACTATTACTGATAACACTGAGTGTGATGGTGTTGGGCTTTTGGGTATTGCTTGGGCTTTTGGTGGTATGATCTTCGTCCTTGTTTACTGCACAGCTGGTATCTCTGGTATGAAACCATTCTCTCTTCAATATTGTTACAAATTGGTTACAAGTTTGTTATGATTTCTTGAAAATTGTTAAGGCAGTTACAACTTACTAGTTAGTTACTATTACTTGAAAATTGTTAAGGTTGTTACAAGTTTGTTATGATTACTTGAAAATTGGTTATCACTACAAAGATTTTAATCATAACCAATTTTCAACTAGTCACAGCTAATTAACTCCTCTTTGATTTGTTAATCAAAGATTTCCAGTAATTTGTTAATTAGACTTGAGTTTTATGCTTCTCTTCTAGTAGATCTAATGAAAAATGGTTGGGTTTTGAGAAATTTTAAATAAGAGACGAACCGAAGCAATAAAAGGCTAAATTTAAGTGGATAGAAGACCACTCTGCCACTTCCAATACCCGTCGCGTATTTAAGTTCTCAAAGGAATTAATTTGGTAATATTGATTAATTGCAGGAGGACACATAAATCCGGCAGTGACATTTGGACTATTTGTGGGACGCAAGGTGTCTTTAATAAGGGCATTATTATACATAATTGCACAATGTTTAGGTGCAATTTGTGGTGCTGGACTTGCTAAGGGGTTCCAAAAATCATACTATACCAGGTATGGTGGAGGAGCTAACACCGTTTCTGATGGTTACAGTAAAGGCACTGCTTTGGGTGCTGAGATTATTGGCACCTTTGTGCTAGTCTACACCGTTTTCTCTGCTACTGATCCTAAGAGAAGTGCTAGGGATTCTCATGTTCCTGTAAGTATCTAATTAATCACTTTTTTAAGGCTTAATTTAATTTGTTACTTATGGTTATGGTTGATTAATTTAATTTACTGTTATAGGTATTGGCACCACTTCCCATTGGATTCGCTGTGTTCATGGTTCACTTGGCAACAATCCCCGTCACCGGAACCGGTATTAACCCTGCTAGAAGTTTCGGACCCGCCGTTATCTTCAATGAAGACAAAGTTTGGGATGACCAGGTAAACATCGTGATCTGCATTGATATCAGATAGATCAATTATTTAAATAAAAATTGGGTTTTGATAGGGTTATAATTAATTTTTGCAATGGTTTGTTGTTGGTGATTTTCAGTGGATTTATTGGGTTGGACCATTTATTGGTGCTGCAGTGGCTGCAATCTACCACCAATACATTCTAAGAGGATCAGCAATTAAAGCTCTTGGATCCTTCAGGAGCAATGCATAATGAATGGAACATGTTTGGCCTCAATTATTGTTTATGAGTTGTTGATGATGTTGTTGTTGTCTACTGGTCCCTGTTGAAGTTTTTGTCCTCTTGCTTTCAATTCCACGTTCTGAATGGGCCTATGTGTTTGGAATAATTGGAATGGATAAAGAAGCCAAAATCATAATGGGGTCCTCAAAACTGTAGATAAGCATGAATATGAATGATTCTGATTATGTATGTTTTGTTTAAGGGTGTATTTGTATCCCTTTTGTTTTTGTTTTTTATCTAAGGATTTCTCATGTGTTCTCTCTTTAATTTATGTGATAATTTAGACTTTTAATCAGATTTTTTACTTTGTTTATATAATTCTGTGTTTCAATTCAATCATCTTATGCTTCTAAAATTTGATAATAATTTTTATGTTTGAATGCTTATCGTGATTCAATAAACTATAATAAAAAGATTAGGATTATCATTGCCGTCAAAATCTACTTTCTTTTAATACTATATGCGGCTTTAGTGGTTGTAGTATTGGACATACTAGACTTCTCCTTTTCTATAGGTTGACATTAAATTAAGTAAGATGCTATTTTTCTCTTATGAATGACACAACTGGTATGTTTCCTAATCAGATTATGTGAAGCTAAATTAAGTGTGTCAATCATGAGTATGTTGTGTTAAATATAGTAAATTTAGATGAGATAATATTAAAAATGATAATATTAAATCGTATTGTTGTAGCATCTATAATAAAAATAATTATAAAAATAATTTTAGATGGTTCCAGCATGTAGAGAAGAGATATGAGAATTATGGTAGCATCTATAATAAAAATAAAAATGATGATGAAACATGTTACATATAAAGAAAAGACATGTGAATTATATATGAAGAGTTGATCAATGGGGAATAGTCAAATAAATAGAGATAGAGAAAGACATAAAAATTTGTCAAGAGAAATGATCAAAAAGGATTATGAGATTATTGAGTTGAATAAAAACACGATTTTTAATAGAACTTTATACATAATTTGATTAATGTAGTTAATTCCATATAAAATCAATTTTAGAGGTATTTAACTCATTTTTATATAAATATATCTAAAAATAAATCAATTCACCGTTAAACATTAAGTGATTATAATCTTTTCCCGATCACAACTACGAGGATCGAATTGTGATCCTCCCTACAAAATCCACTACAAAATCCAATATTTATCACTGCTAAATCAACTATGGATTGATAGATAATTTAGGTACTAAGAAATTTTTGCTTCTGGGTATGACAATCGTAACATCCTTTAACTTTTGCATGTACTCTCCAAAAACTCCCATTATTTTACTATTTATTCTAACCTAATATTTCACTTAATCTTTTCACTTCTCAATTCTCCTCACATTCTCACTAAATCTCTATTTCTATTATTTATTTTATTTCAAATAATATCTAAATTAATTAAAATTAAAATTAATTAATTATTCCAATAATATAGATATTCACTTAAAATAATTATAATATACTTACTAATTCTCACCACACCCTATCTCTTTACTCAAAATACTTCTTTCCCTCCAATTTTAAATACTTTCTTTTATTCTTCCAATTCTAAAATATCACTATTTTTTTTAATATTTCTAATATCTAATTAGATTAAATAATTGAACTAAAATTCTCCAAAACTCTATGAAAAATAAAATATTATAATTGGGGAATTACAACAATTAACTTACGAAAAAGGCTATAAGTATTAGAAAATAAACATATGTATGGATACGAAAAAGGTCACAGTAAATTAATTTTAAGTGTTATGAATTATCATCGGACTTATCAGCAATAACATTGTTCACAATAGAGAAAAAAACTTATTTTAGTACCAAGAGAACAAAATAAGTATATAATACGAGTTCTCCCTTAGATGATTCAATACAAGCAAAATTATAATTTTATTGGTCTTTTAATTTGTTAGTTTATTTAAATATTAGTTGAATTGTGTATTGGCATCTGTTCAAATGAAATGGCCTTTTAAGTAGGCTAACTTACTAACCAAGCCTTTGAAATGACGTAGGAAGGTTGGCTGCGCGTATTGAAAAAAAGTCACGCATCGAAAAGGTTTAGCTGGATTTGTGCAAGTTTGACGTCTGATATCAGAATGACTAATTTTATACCTTTCCGTCCCAAAAAAAACTATTTTATGCAATTTTCTATTTTGATTTATGTTTTTGGATTAAATCCCATTAGGATTTCTTTGCTTCTCTATTTAAACACTTTTGGTTTGGTCGTTAGGATTAGTTTAGATCATAATAATATTTAATATTTTTTTTATCTGGTGGATTCCAAAGTTCAATTTGACAGGTTTGTCGCTTGCAAATTTGCATTTTCATTTTAGATTTAGTGCTTGTTAATCTATAGTGATTCTGGTTATGCCAAGTGGCATTAGAGCAAGATCCTTCTATTTCTTTTTGTAGCTTGATCAACCATGGGAGAACTAGTGACCAGAGCAGATCTTGAGAGAATCATAGTGACTTTTACCACGACTCTAACTACTTTGACTGAATAGATAGTGACTTTAGTAAATTAGGTGAATAACGTCAACAACAACGAGAATCAACGAAGAGATAGGGAAGAAGACCAAATTAGGGTTCAGTGAGGCAGAAACAATTGTGTCGTTATTCCTGAAAATTCAAGTTTTGAAAAGGAAAAACTCTTTGAGGAAGAGGTATGTCGTTCAAGGGAATTAACAATATAACCATGACTATCGAGTGAAATATGATATTCCATTATTCTATGAAATAATGGGAGTGGATGAGTTTATGGATTGGAAGATTGAAGTTGATAGGTTTTTCAATGTTATGAGTTTCCTTGAGAACAAGCAAGTTAAGATGGCTATGATCTGGCTAAAGAGTATTATTATCGTCTAGTTGAATAAACTTGTTGTTCAGAGGCAGAGGCAAAGGAAGAGGCCAGTTAGAACTTGGAGAAGAATGAAATAATTGATCTTGTAACAGTTTTTACCGGAGGATTATGAACAAATTCTTAAAAAGATATATATTTAGTGTGTTCCAGGTAAGAGAAATGTGGCATAATACACATCTGATTTCCTTCATTTTTCTAAGCACAATGAATTAGAAGAATAAGATAGCGAGAAAGTGGCTCGATACATCAATAATTTAAAGGGGCCCCTGCAGGAGAAGATAGATTTATATAATGTATGGATCATGGCTGAAGCATCCAGTCTAGATTTTAAGGCAAAATTGATGGATACATCGCCTTGAAATTTGATGATTAGGTAAATTATGTGTTATAAATAAATTTATTAGCATCCAAAGATGAAGGACATCACAATAATTTGTTCAAAACTAATTATTCCATCAAGAACAAAGTGTGTAAACTGATCGTGGATAATGGAAATACAGAGAATCTAGTGTCACAATAATTGGTAAACTATTTAAAGTTATCCATAGAACTCTATAAGAAGCCATACACCCCCGGTTGGGTAAGCAAGGACTCCCAAGTTCGAGTAACAATAGTCTGCCGAGTTCTTATCTCCATCGTAAAACATTATAAAGAATATGCATGTTGTGACATTCTTGATGTGGATGTGTAGTTCCTATTGGATTGACTATTTGGATTGGATGTATTTACCAAAACAACAACATGGAGAAGTGTCCAAGTATTCAAGATTGTTCTAGCTTACTTAAGCTATACAAAGGACTCATGTTGGGTGCAATGCTCCAGCATGGTGGTACGACATCTGAGCCTTGCTCAACAGGCACTATAATTCTGCATTTTGGATGAATATTTTGAGAAGATTCGGTTATGTTTTATTGCTAATTGACTTAGCAATATGATTAGGTGATTTGTTTGACTGTTGGACAAAGTTTGATTCAGATTTAAATGAAGATTTAAATTTGAATTTAAATTAAAACAAATCATATCTTGATGGATATATTCAAGTAAAAAAATCAAATATCCAACATATTTTGCATTAATAAACCCTAGCACTCCAAATCTTCAATGTAGGTTTTGAGCTTCTTATATAACATACAATACTAATAGAGGTCTACATGCAACAATAACATAAGTTTGTTGTTGCTTGTAAGTGTAATTGTACTAAGCTGCTGATAATAAATTTACTTTCTAGGATTATGGACTTAGCCCCCAGACATAGGTGTGATTTCACCGAACTGGGTAAACAACTACTTTTCTACTTCAAAGCATTTGACATATGTCCCTTGGGGAACATAGTTTCAAATGGCATCAAAGAAAACATGCTAAAAACCTGTTGGTTGAGTTCCAAGGAAGATAAATTATACTTAAATAGAGACAATGAAAGATGGAGTATCAGTTAACATACCACATATTTTGGATGGAACCAATTATGATTATTGGAAGGAAATGATGGTGGTCTTTCTCAAATCCATGGGAAACAAAGCATGGAAAGTTGTGATAAAAGGATGGAAACATCCAATGATCACTCATGAAGATGGAATTACCAACTTAAAACCAAAAGATGAGTGGACTGATGCTAAAGATGAGGAAACTCTTGGAAACTCCAAGGCTTTGAATGTTATCTTCAATGGTGTGGATAAAAACATCTTTAAATTAATCAATACATGTTCAGAAGCTAAGGAAGCTTGGGTGAATCTTAAAATTGTGTATGAAGGCACATACAAAGTCTATATGTCAAGGTTGTAACTTCTTACTACTCATTTGGAGAAACTCAGAATGGATGAAGAAGAATCAATTTGTGATTTCCACATCAGGTTACATGATATTGCTAACACATCCTTTTCCTTAGGTGAAATGTCGTATAAAGAAAATCTTCCTAGAAACATTCTTAGATCATTTCCTAAAGGGTTTGATATGAAAGTTATTGTTATTCAAGAAGCTCAAGACTTGATTAGTATAAAGGTTGATGAACTCATTGGTTCCCTATAAACATTTGAGATGTCCATCAATGAAAGGTATCAAAAGAAGAACAAAATGATAAACTTTGTTTCCAATTCTGAAGAAATTCAATGGAATGTTGAAGATAACTTTTCAGATGATATAGCTCTCATGAGTAAAAGGTTCAACAATTCCTTGAAATATTGAATAGAAAGTCGGGTACAAATGTCTAATACAAATAGTCTAGAATTAGTCCCTAGAACAAAGGCATGATTGAAGACAACCCCAATGATGACAAGGGTACTCAGTGCCTCGAGTGTGAAGGATTTGGACACATTAAAGATGAATGTCATACTTTTATAAAGAAACAGAAAAAAGGACTTTCTCCCACTTGGTATGATTCTGAAAGTGAGGAAGAAACTTCCAACATTTGGATGACTTATTATGGTCGATGTGAATCTGATGGTGAATCCAGTATTAAAGAAGAAGATCTTGAGTCAGACATGCTCATACCCTCCAAATGGAAATAAGTGTGTTTAACCATAGATAATAAGAAGAAAACCATATGAGTGCTTCAAGAGGAAACAAAAGAGCTTTCTCAACCATCACAAGCATATAGAAGGATACTTCATGATTAAACTCCCAACTAGAAAACATGTCCCATTCTGAAAGTAATCTGATTAATAGATCAAATTTACTTGATAAAAAATGTAGTTTGGTGAGTTGTCCAGATATGTGAAGGGAATCAATGTTGGGACGAACATGAAAAAAACAAGAAGATTCTACCATGAAGGTTATTATTCCTTAAGATAACATTGAGGTTATTAGGTTGGATCACATGTCACAACATTGGTCTCAACACGTGTCACCCTATCACAAAAATAAACAACCTCTGATATGTCACCATTGTGGTAAATATGGACATATAAGGCCTTATTTTTTATTGGCTTAAGTTAAAAATACATAAGCCCTCTAATAAATATATGTATTTTAATAATGAAAGTACCAGGAACATGGCTAAAGACAAGTCATCTCATGGAAATCGAGTAAATGGAAGAATCAAGGGATCAGGGAAAGTGGTTATTTATGGTTAAGAAGAGATTCTAATGAGAACAGGATTATCTACCAATATTAACCAACTGTGTGGTCAAAGGAGGAATATGAACTTCAACAAGTCTGAACATTTTATCAACAACAAAGGTAAAGAAGTTCTTATGAAAAATGTCATATATGAGAAATACTTAAGGGATTTGAAATACCTCGGGAGTGATAAAGTATTTATGTAACAACCAAGATTTCATACAAGATATATCAACATCTGTATCAGAAGTCTGAATTATCTCATGTGGATTGGGTCATTAAAGGTAAGGCTGATGGTTAGGCTATATGTCCTCTTGATGTTGAACAACCTACAGTGGTTCATAAGAAGAAGCTGAAGAAGAATAATGGATATAACATAATTCCTTCTCATGTGTTTAGACGTGTGAATAACCAACAAAATAATATAATGGTTGGTGAAACAGAAGTTGATATGTTGAAGTACAATCACAAGGTGCATGTATCAGATACAATTGATCTGGATATTGATGGAAGAATGAGGGAGGTTCCACTCAGGTCTGTACCCATGAGAATTCATCATTACATTTTAATGTCTTCTGGTGTAAACTCCTAGGAAACAAGATTGATTAGTCCAGATGGTGATAACAATGTGACAAACATGTTGTCTAACATGCTAGAAAAATTTCATGTGCATAAGGATAATGATGATCAAGTTCATGAAGATATTGAAGCTGATGCAAACAAGGCTAAGGATGATGGTATGGAATACATGATCAGACTCTTATTGAAGGAATGATAAGTAAGAATGGGAGAAATCTTCTGGTTCGTGCTACAAATAGCAATGAGTATAGATTTATTACTCCAAACTCACAATCAATAAAGGATTGGTCTTCCTTTATTGAATAAAATGTTGATGTTGAGTAAGTTACTGAAAAATTAAGAAACTTTGTAATATTTGCTGCTAAAGGTGAGAATATTCATGATTTTTTGTCTCTTCTTAGAATCATCATATTAAGTGCAAGACCATCAGTTTTTCTAAAGTGCTTACTATATCATATGGATATGCATAGTTCCTTTATCAATAGGTACTTAAATGTGGTAGTTGAAGAACTATATTTTACTAGTATATTAAAGAACATCATGGAAAATAATTTGAGTTACAACATTAATAATGGTGTTAAGAACTCTATCAATGCTGATAAAGATGTTGGTCTTATGATAAAGGATATTTTTTTATAGTTCTGAACCAAGCAATGAAAAATTTACTAAGGATGTTGATCTTGGTAACATATCTCTCCTTAATGAGGATATTGTGATGAACTGTTTTGTCAAGTAAGGATAACCCTTGGAAAGATGTTTTCAAATGCTAAGAATAACATCAATGGGACTATTTTGTTTTGTAAAATCACAAGTGAACTTGTGCTTTAGTTACTCTTATCTATTTAGGATAATTAGTTTGTAATATTAAGTGATGCAAAGTAATGCACACATACATAAACATATTTATAAACTTAACTTGTTTTCAGAGATTCTTAAAATTATTTTTGGAAAAAGACGAATCGATTAAGAAGCTTATTTAATCAATTATGAAGAAAAAATACGCCATATAATCATTTATAATACTTGTTTAATCAGTTATGGAGTAAACTTGACCTGTAATTGATTAAGAAGCCTCTTACTTAATTAATATTTGGATCATACAAGTTCTTTCCTAATTTACTAGGTTATACTCGATTAAAGATGCAGTCTAATATAATATGAAGCGGATCCGACCCAATTTTTTTCTTGATCAATTTATTTTACTATATTTGGAGGACTTGTGTTCTCTTCAAAACATACAAGAAATCTAAAGTATTAATCTTCTCTTTTACTCACTATTTATTTTACAAAATTCTAATACACTTAGAATTATTTTAGTACAGAGAAAGAATAATACTTAGTAAGAGATGTGATTGTGTGTCTGTCATTTCAATCTTCTTAAACAAAAATTGTAAATCAAGATCATTATTCTCTTGTAACTCTGATATAATTATAAAGTTTGCAAGCCGAACTTGAGTAAAATATTGGTGTAAGAGTTTTTGGATTGATCATGTGATACAAATTCAAGTTGTAAGCATAACTCTCAAGAAAACATTCTTGGGAACTGGAGTAGGTTGCATGACTCAGGGTCGAAATATTATAAATTTCGGTGTGTTATTTCCCTTCCATTAGCTATTTAATTTTTAGTTATTTATTCTTTTGTGCATAATATTTACTTCAATTACTATCTTAAAATCAATAAAGTAAAATCAATTATTTTTTTTAAAGTTTTGAGAACCTTTTATCACAATTCACACCTCTCTTGTGTTTGAGGTCACTTGATCAACATCAAATACACATAATTCATCCAAACACCATCGAACACACTTAATATATGTAGAGTAATACTCAAATCTACTAACTATAACTATGCACTTAATCTATCCAATTATGACTTGACTCGCTAATATATTATCTTATTTATCACATTTCTCATAGGTCTACTTTTGGACCATTTCACGGTCTTGAACTGAACTCAATAAAAGTTCACCTATGCAAACTAGAGGCAAAACAAGTAGTTTAAAACCAACCAAAATTCTTACCCATCTCGAGGCTAAAGTCAGGTAACATAAAATCAATAATGTTGAATCAATTGTTTTCTTACAAGTTTTGAAAACCCTTTTATCACAATTCACCCTTATATTGTGTTTGAAGTCACTTGGTCAACATCAAACACACACATGTCATAAAAAACACCCTCAATCACACTTACTATATGTGGAGTAATACTCAACTCCACTAAGTACAATTATGCACCTAATATATCTTATCCTAACCTGTATCGCTAATTTGTTACCTTATCCACCCATTGCTCCTAGTTCTACTTTTGGACCATCTCATAGTCCTGAATCTGAACTCAATACTAGTTCACATATGCAAACTAGATGTAAAACATGGAGTTTAACACCAAAAAAATTTATTGTCCATGTTGAGCCTAACTCTGTCAAACAAGTTAAATCTCAACCACAGTGGTTAGAGGCCATGAAAAATGAGTATAAATATATTTCCAACAACGCTTGGAACCTCACACCTTTACCTCAACATAGAAAAGTTGTGAAATTTATGTGGGTTTTTAGAATAAAGGAAAATTGTGATGGACATATCAATAAAAATAAAGCTAGGTTAGTTGCTAAAGTCTATCTTCACTGTTAAGGGTTTAATTTCAGAGAAACATTCTCTCCAATAGTGAAATTCAACACCATTCGAGGGATTCTCCCCTTAGTTGTCACCTACAAGTGGGAGCTTCAAACAATTGATATGAACAATGCCTTCTTGAATAACATTCTACAAGAAGAGGTATTTATGCAACAACCTCTTGAGGTTGTCTCCAAGGACAAATATTTGGTTTGAAAACTCAACGAGAATTTATACTGGCTTAAACAAGGTCTAAGAGTTGGAATGAGAAACTTTCTTAAGTTTTTATTCAGCTTGACTTCACACACAGAATGCGTGATCACTCTTTCTTCATATATTCATCCTAAGGCATTACCATGTATGTATTAGTCTATGTGGATGATATCCTTATAACTAGATCCACTTCTAAACTGGAGCATGATCCTATCAATAAATTTCATGATAAATTTTCTCTAAGAAAGCTAGGCAAACCATCATATTTTCTCGGCATTGAAGTCAACTATCAATCCAATGGTTGTATGTTACTTACTCAGTCTAAATACATTAGAGATATATTATTAAGAGCACACATGTGTGATGGCAATGATGTATTCACTCTTATGCTCAACCAATGAAAACTAAGTAAGCAAACTAAGTAAGCGTGACATGAATGTGTTTAATGATAATCAACTCATAAATCAATTGTACTGGTCTTGCAATATTAACATTGACTAGGTCGGATATAACATTATATGTCAACAAAGCATGCTAATTTATGACCCATCCTCTTGTAAGTCACATGTTGGCTATATATAACAAATTTTGAAATGCCTAAGTGTCACTTCCTCATATGGTTTTACCTCATGTCTGTTTACATTGATCAAAATTTCACTCTCCGCACCTACAGTTATTTGGATTGGACCAATAACCCTGATGACAGACTTTTCACAAATGAGTCATGTGTCAATTTTGATTCAAATCTAGTTTCTTGGAGTTCTAAGAAACAACCTTTAGTCGCACAGTCTAGTGTGACATAGCACACACAACTCTGAATTACTATGGCTATTGGCTATGATACCTTCTCACCAAACTCCACATTCACTTTCTACCTCCCAATATTTATTTATATATATATATATATATATATATATATATATATATATATATATATATATATATATATATATATATATATATAACTCAAACCCGTTGTACTTTATATATATGACTCAAACTCGTTGTACTTTTATAAAGAAGTTTTAAATTTCAATATATTATTTGTAGGAGTTATAATCTATTACTCGTACATTTACACATATATTATGATCATTTGAACTTGAATGAACACTTAAAATTTTAAAAAATTAATACCTATTTTAAAATTTGAATTGTGGTCGATCTTATACGGTTGACATGCATGTGATTGCTAACCCAAACCCAGGGCCAACCTTTGGTTGGGGCAAGAAGGCCCATAGTCCATGGCCTTCAAAAGATAGGGGCCACAAAATTATTTTTTATAAATTATAAATCTAAAATAAATATATAAATATATAAATATTAATTATTAAATTTGATTTGTTATATAAGCTAGTTAGTATAGTAGTAAAGAAACTTATAAAAAAAAATTATTTTAATCTATTATTAAAATTAGATCGGAGCCTCTAAATTCTCGGGATCGGCCTACTCAGACTCTTTTTAGAGACAACTCTATAACATATTACACAAATGCACTATGACCGACATGATTTGTATAGTTAACATCACATCATATAAAAATATATGTAAATGTAGTGGAGTGAGGGTGGCCTATTGGAACAATATTCACCTGTTGCATGCGTTTGTCTTATGGCATTGCAATAATGTAGAAGAGCATCCCAATTTTCAATTTTCAATTTTCAACCTTTGCTGCTCCTCTAAGCTAAGCTACATGCTTCTATTGCTTTTCATTTTCCACGTTGCGACTAAGCTAAGTATAAACCTTCTCATTACTATAATAATATGATGACCTAGACTTTTATTTAAGCCAACTCCTCGTAGGTAATTTTGATCATGATAGCTTAATAAAAGTTCCATTTCACTATTGGCTCAGTGACACGTGAATATAAGACCAAGACTTTTCGCTGAGTTGTTTTAAACTTTTTTAGGCTTCTTCTTGCTCTTAATTACTTGCTAATTTACATTATCTTCTATTTTAGATTAATATTTTTAAATTAAAATTTTATATTGTACTTAATCGTGACACGAGTGACTTGTGCGTCTATAATATTTTTGAAATAACAAATAATTCTATTTAAAATAAATTTCAAAGATGCCATTTTAGTCATGACTTTTTAAACTCTTTGAAAAATATTCATCGACTCTATTGTTAGGATGTCAAAGATGTTAAATGTTAAATGCAAATGTCATAAAATATGTTAATTGTCAGTATATTTTTTTATTTTTTATTTTGTCACTTTGCTTGAAGTAACTTTAAAGATAGTTTGTCCCATAATAAAGTCTTTAGACCTCTATTTCATAAGTGTAAAAACTGCACTCATGTCTCTATATACATGTTTCTCTCCTATCCATACATTAGAACATTAATTGTCATAAGTGTCCATTTTTTCTCTTGAGCATTAGTAAAAAGTATTACATATGTCTTTTTTTTTTATTTTACATGTACTATTGTCTACCTAAATATATCAACAATGGCATCCCTCACAAATTCATGCCAATATTTTAAGTCTTGAAATTCTTATAATGAACTTCATGTTCTTCAAGGGTATCCAAACACACCTTATGAAAAATAGGGAAAATCTCGTCAATAAAAGATAATGGAATCATGAAGTGATATTTAAGGTGTTGTGACAAACGCCGCACCAGAAACGAATAAAAACTATACGAAAGATTAAATTTTTTGAACAAACACAAGAAACCCTTTTAATTTTATGAAAGAGAGAGAATAAGGAAGAAGAATAAGAATAGGTTAAAACTCATTTTTCTATTCACTTTTCCAATCATGATAAAAGGTTAAAAGTGAATAACAACAACCAACACTTAACTATCTCCCAACAATCTAAGAGAACAACTTATTTAACGACTATCAAGTTAACTTAAACACTAAGCTAACTTGAGCAAAAAGTTAACTTATACAACTACATGCTTGAACAGACTTCGACTACAGGATGCACATTTTGACTCATCCATGTGAAACAATTAACATGTTCTTAGGTTAAAAACTAGTTTTAGGATACCCATGTAGGATCGAAGTAGAAGAAGCTCATTGTGTTGATCCTTTAATTATGGAAGAATATAGTATTGGCTCAATAATCTGAATGTTCTCTTCATGGGCAACCCCTCAAAAAATATTTATCTCGACCAACAGCCTATCCAAGCGATTTCACCCTTAACACCAGTTTCCCAATGTTCGATTGGTACAAACCCCATCATGTTTACTGCCATCACACGAAGGCAAAAAAGTTATAGCCTTACGAATATTCAATTTAAGGCCCAGTCCTAAATCTATCTATGTGGAAATAATTAGTCAAAACTAATTATGGCAAGACGCAACATTAGTCAAGAGCAATAATAGGAATAACATGAATGGCTTATATGTGTTTTGTAATATGCTTCAGTCATTTTATAGTATGTGAATTACTATATAAGATGAATCATTAGTTTGTAATAACAACAACAAATATACAAAATAGTTTTCCCTTATAAATTCAATCTTTCTTCTTTAGATATTTATATCTCCTCATACAAATTCATTGTTCATGTTATTTTTTTTTGTTTAACTTTAGTGAGGGTTGTATTTCATATCATTATTAGAAGTTAAATTTCCGCTACAACTCCAACAATTGGTATCAGAGCATACATATGGGGATTTCAAGAGATTTTGTAATCATGAAGGCATTGTTAGACACTGGACGGTCAGAGGCACACCATAACAGAATGGAGTCGCATAAAGACTAAATCATACAATTCTTGAGAAAGCAAGGTGTATGCGCTCTAATTCTGGGTTAGGTCGAGAATGGTGGACAGAATCGGTTGCTACAGCTTGTTATGTAGTAAACATATCCCCACATTCTAGTTTAGGTGGAGACACACCCTATGAGGTGTGGTCAGGTGAACATGTTGATTATGAAAAACTGAAAATCTTCGGATGCACGACCTATTATCACGTCAAGGATAACAAACTTGATAATAGAGCCAAGAAAGTTATCTTTCTAGGATATGCAAAATGGATCAAAAGCTATCGCCTTTGGAGTGTAGAAGATTTGATTCTTTTATGATAAAACAAGGTTTCGATAGAAGTAGTTATGACGGTTGTGTCTATATTCAGTAGCTTCATGGAGGTAATTATATCTATCTATTATTGTATGTCGTTGACATGCGTATTGCTTCAAAAAGCAAGATGGAGATAGATAAGCTGAAGTTTAAACTTGGTAAATAGTTTGAAATGAAGAATTTGGGCTCTACAAAGAAAATATTGGGTATGGAAATTAGAAGAGAGCGGACAAACCGAAAACAGTTCTTGAGTAAAAAAAAGGCTATTTAGAGCGGGTTGTTGAAAGGTTTGGAATGAAAGGTGCTAAGTCGGTGGTTACTCCATTAGCTCCACATTTTAGGCTTTCTGGTAATCAATCTTCCACTATAGCAGAAGATAAGGCATACATGGAAAATGTACCTTATGATAGTGCAGTTGGCAGTTTGATGTACGCTATGGTGTGTACACGTCCGGATATTTCACAAGCGGTAAATGTTGTCAGTAGGTGCGAATCTGGGATAGGGACACTGGGAAGCAGTGAAATGGATTTTGAGGTACTTAAAAGGTACCATTAACACTGGTTTGTGTTTTGGTGGAGATACATGTCAAATAAGTGGGTTTGTTGATTCAGATTATGCTGGCGATCTAGATAGACGACGATCTACTACTGGTTATGTGTTTCAAATACATGGTGCTCCAGTTAGTTGGCGATCGATGTTACATTCAACAATGGCACTCTCAACTACAGAAGTCGAGTACATGGTTGTAAAAGAAGGAGTAAAGGAATCATTGTGGCTGAGAGGTCTTCTAGGTGATTTGGGTGTTAAGCAAGAATGCGTGAGACTGATGCGTGATAGTCAAAGTGCAATTCATTTGGCTAAGAATCAGGTTGATCATGCTCGGACCAAGCATATTGATGTAAGGTATCATTTTGTGCGGGATGTCGTAGAGGAATGACATATTTCTCTGACGAAGGTACTTACTAATGAGAACCCAGCTGACATGTTAACCAAGGTTGTATCAGGTAGCAAATTTCAACACTGCTTGAACTTGCTAAACATTATTCCATATTCGTCTAAAATTTGAAGTTTCTTTTTCAAATTATGAACGAGGTGGAGAATTGTGGGAATAATTAGTCAAAACTAATTATGGCAAGATGCAACATTAGTCAAGAGCAATAATAGGAATAACATGGATGTCTTATATGTGTTTTGTAATATGCTTTAGTCATTTTATAGTATTGGATTACTATATAAGATGAATCATTAGTTTGTAATAACAACAACAAATATACAAAGTAGTTTTCCCTTATAAATCCAATATTTCTTCTTTAGATATTTATATCTCCTCATACAAATTCATTATGCACATAGTTTTAGTCTCTCCTGTTAAACCAATGTGTATTTTTAAATGATTATTATGCAGACATCTTTAGAATGTTATAAAAAGTTTCTTAGAAGAAAAAGAACTCAAAATTTGATTTATAAGTCGATGTTTTCATTACTTTTATCATTATATTTTGAAATTTAAAATATTCATATTTAGTTCTTCTAATTTAAAAAAAAAATCTAAAATTTAGTAAAAAAATATTTTATAGAATTCTAAACATGGATGAAAAAAATTATTCAAAAATTTAAAGGTTTAAGGGTAATTAAACAATTTTCAAAATTTTACAAAACAATAGGGACTAAAATTGCATGCATACAAAATTTGTAGGGACTAAAATATATTATTTTTTTAATATGGACTAAAAATGAAAATTGAGATATTTATAGGGACCAAAAACATATTTAACCCTAAAAAGAAAGTACTCTAACTAGTAAGATACCCGTGCGGTATAAAATAAATTAAAATGTACATGTAAATTGAGAACGTTATAAAATGTATTTATATATGTATCTAAATTTAAAATTAGCTATTAATTTTAAAATGAACAATAATTATATAAATTCAATTGTATTAAAATACAAATAGAAAAAATGACTCGTGAGATGATTTTTTTTTTTTTAAATTTGATAATAATGATTTTATCTTTCAAATTAAAATTATTATTGATTAAAATAAAATATGTATTGTGATTATAGTGACCCGTGAATTAGAAATAATATTTGATACAATATAAAATGTATTTATATACATATGTAAATTTGAAATGAGTTATTTAATTGTAAATTGAAAAATAATTATACAATCTCAATTGTATTAAATAATCATACAAAAAGAAAGAAAAAAAGACCCGTAAGAGGAAGACAAGAAAAAAAATTTTGATCCAATAATGACCTGTGAAATTAAAAAAATATTTCATTCGATGTAAAATGTATTTAGATACAAATACAAAATTTAAAATGATATACTTAATTGTAAAATAAAAAATAATCATATAAATTAAATCATATTAAATAATTATATAAAATGAAAAGAAAATAATTATGAGATGAAAAAAAAATTAATATTTAAAAATAAGAATTTTGTCTCTCAAGTTATGATAAATATTTATTAAAATAAAATATATATTATGTTGATAGTGACCCGTGAGATAAATAAATTTTTTATTTTATTAAAATTAAAAAATAAATTATTTGTATTTTTAGTGATAATAAATAAATAAAAGAGAAAAAATAAAAATGAAAAAATGTAGGAAAAAAAACTTTTACCTTTATTTATTCAATCATTTAGTAAGATAATTTTGGATATTCTCACTCATAATCAACACCCAATACTTATACATGAAGCTTAGTTTAAGTAAATGATTAATATCTTAATTGCATTAATAAATTGTTAATGATTTCACCCTAGTCCCTATTTAATTACTAGTAGATTCATTGAGTATGACACTCAAGTATGTGTAAATGATTCTTCAAGCCACGCCAAGGTTGTGACAACATGCTCTATGACATTTATGCCCTATAGTTATAGTTGTTCTAATCAGTACACTACTTTTATTGCAAGTGCAAGCCAACAAGTAGAAGGACCATGGAAGAAAACCCACATGGATAAAGGGTTAACAACTCAATTAGAACAAAAAAAGAGGTTAAGTGGAAGTAGAGATGACTCTATATCTATAGCCTAGTTGTTAATTGGAATCTAGTAGTAGTTAGAGTTGTTACATATGTTTACATATGTTCCACAATTACTATTTTATGGAATTGTGGTGACTCTTTCAAATAGCAATATACCAAAACTAAAATTAGGGTGTGCTGAAAGCAAGACCAATAATTTTGTTCCCCATTAACCCTCTTTTTCCCAACACAAAAATTAAGGTCCAAGGAACAACCACTTCTTCACAACCTCACACCATTATAAAACCCAAAACAACCCACACTACTCCTTCAACTTCCAACTATAAAACAAACAACCAAAACCTCAATCAAACATATACATTAAAACACAAAAAATGTCTAACCCCATTGGTCTCATTCTCTTCTCTCTATCACTCATCTTCACCATTGTTACATCTCAAGAAAGAGCACCTCATGGCCTTGTTTACCAAAACCCAAAAGCCTTTTCACCATCAGCATATGAATTCTTTCATCCAAATTCTCAAAAGCATAATGATAATGATCCATGCACTTCATCTAAATGTTCACCTTTTCCTTTAGCTGTTGAAGCTACTCAAATTCATGAAAGCAAAGACTCAAAATCAAACAAACGTGGTAAAATATTGGGAGCTGGGGGCATTATTGGAATTATCTTTGGTGTTGCATTTGTTGTGGTTTTAGCTATGAGTGTTTATCATGTTAGAGTGACTCGTAAAGCTAACATGATTAGAGCTAAAGCTAATAATAGTGTTCAACCAGAAGTTTGATGTGCATTAATTGGATTATATAGTTATTTAATTTCGAAACCTTGTGGTATATAATTAATTTGTTGCACCTTTAATTTTATTCCTCTAATATTTTTATATTTTAGTAGTTTTGTGTTTCTTAACTTGTTTGATTTGATTTTGGTTTGTATATGTATTGTTATAATAGTAATTAGTTTCAAATTTGGATCTTGTGTATATAATAGTAATTAGTTTCAAATTTGGATCTTGTGTAACAATGTACTTGTCACTCGTTTTCAAATTTTTAATAGTTACTTTGATAATAGGTAAGAGAAGCATAGGGACAGAAGTTACAAATAGACCTATGATATGGATTGTGCTTGAAAAACATACAATTAATATTTTATGAGAAGTAAAAATTATTACTAAGTTTTTTTTTCTTCTATTGACATAGTGATCAATTATACTATAATTAAGTTACTGGAAAGAAAGTGTGACAATACGGAGTTTAAGCACTATAAATTTAAGTCTCAGAAGTTGGAATACTATTGAGAATAGAAGTTAGAATACTATTGAGAATCAAGAGTGAGACGTCACATATTTACTCAAAATTTTAAAAATATTAGATAAATGAATTGTTTCTCTTATAAATTTAACATTTTACACCATTTATAGATGATGTGAGATTTTAACCACTCACACTTGTATCTAACATTCTCTTCCCATAAGTCTTATGGTTGTGAATCATTTGGTGTTCGATGCTATCATTGTAAGAAGGAGGGTCACATTCGAAAGGTGTGCCCTGAACGTCTGAAAGATCGTGGAGGTAAGGATAATGGCATCGCGGCGATTATTCAAGATGGTTTTGAATCATCTGATGGTCTTGTGGTTTCAAGTGGCGACTCAAGAAAAGAGTGAATTATGGATTCAGGTTGCACTTGACACATGACTCCAAACAAAGATTTGTTCGAGGAATTATGTGATCAAGATGGTGGATCAATGTTGCTGGGAAACAACAAAGCTTGCAAAATTGCAGGTATTGGATCTATGAGATTCAAGCTCCATGATGGGTTAATAAGGCTATTGACTAAAGTTAGGTATGTACCTGACTTGAAGAGAAATTTGATTTCTCTTGGTGAATTCGACAAGAAGGAATATGTTTTTCAAGGAGAGAAAAGTATCCTAAGAGTCATGAAGGGGTCGAAGGAAGTCTTTAAAGGTGTGAAGAAACAAGGCTTATATACCTTTGAGGCTAAATTTGTAACTGGTTTGACAAATGTTGCATCCACGAAACTGTTGTCGAAGAAAATTATTGCACATGAGATTGGGCCTTGTCAGCGAAAGAGGTCTGATCAAACTGGGGAAACAGAACCTGCTAGGTGGTGACAGAGTCGAGAAATTGAAGTTTTGTGAACCTTGTGTATTTGGTCAATCATGTAGGATGAAGTTTAACAAAGGTAAATAAAGAACACATGGATCCCTTGATTACATTCATGCTAATCTTTGGGGGCCTGCAAGGAATCCTTCACATTCAGATGTAAGGTATTTTCTACCCATAGTTGATGATTATTCCAGAAAGTTATGATGGGTATTCATTCAGAAGACTAAGGATGAAACTTTTTGATAATTTCAAGAGTTGGAAGGTCCTGGTCAAAACTCAAATTGGCAGAAAGGTCAAGAGGTTGAGAACTGATAATGTCCTTGAAATCTTAAATGAAGCTTTCAATAGTTACTGTGTCGAGTATGGGATTATAGGGCATAAGATTGTAGCAGGCACTTATCAACTAAATGGTCTAGCTAAGAGATTCAATCGAGCAATCCTCGAAAGGGTTAGATGCATGTTGGTAAATGCTGGATTGAAGAAGGTGTTTTGGGTTGAGGTTGTTTCGACAACAGTATATCTAATAAATAAATGTATTTTGACTGCGTTAGATATGAAGACACCTGAAGAAGTTTGATAGGAACATCCACCAGATCTCGATAAATTGAGAGTATTTAGTTGTGTAGCCTATGCTCACATTAGGCAAGACAAGTTTGAACCTAGAACTCTGAAATGCATGTTCATGGGATACCCTGAAGAAGTCAAAGCTTATAAGTTATGGTTCCTAGAGCCAGGCCACAGGAGGTGTATCATCAGTCGAGATGTAGTTTTCAATGAAGTTAAGACGGCTTTCAATAAAACTGATGATATTAATGAAGAGCTGGAACATGGAGAAATTCCTATTGAGTTGAAACATAATGATGTTGAATTGTATGACTCAGATGAAGTCGAAGAAGAAACATAAATTGTTGTCGAAGATGAGGAGACTGATAATGACTAAATGCTGGCAAGAGATAGGTCGAGAAGAGTCATCAAGCCACCTCAATGACTTGGTTATGAAGATCTTATAAGTTATGCCTTAATCTTTGCAATGAGGTTCTAGACAAAAAAACCTAGAGACTATAAGGAAGTTATGAGGAGTCGAAATAAGACTGAATGATTGAAGGCCATTGATGATGAGATGAAATCTTTTCATGATAACAATACTTGGGAACTTATCTAGAAACCTGATGGAGCCAGGTTAGTCAACTGTAAATGGATTTTCAAAGCTAAGGAGGGAATCAAAGGAGTGGCGTCGAAGAGATAGAATGCAAGGTTGGTTGCAAAGGGTTTCATTCAGAAATAAGGTGTCAACTTCAATGATGTTTTCTCTCCTGTTGTGAAGCACGAGTCCATTCGAATCTTGCTTGCCAATGTGGCACAATTCAACCTTGAACTAGAACAGATGGATGTGAAGACTATGCTCTTGTATGGTGATCTTGATGAAACAATGCTGATGTACCAACCTGAAGGGTATGTCGAAAAGGGGAAAGAAGAGTATGTGTGCAAACTGAAGAAATCATTATATGGGCTAAAACAATCTCCTCGATAGTGGAATAGGAGATTCGACAAGTTCGTGGCACGCATAAGTCACTGTGCCAAACAAGGGTTAATACATCGCTTTTTTAGACCTTTAACAACGGTTAAAAGCGTTGTCTAAGGTGGCGCTGTCGTAGGCAAAGACATCGTTTTTTTTAAAAGGAAAAAGCGCTGCTAAAGGACTACTTTACAAAGCGTTTTCAAAAGTAGGCCTTTAACAACGCTTTTTCTTTAAAAGCGCTCTCTAAAGTGGGCCTTTAGACAACGCTTTTAAAGCACTGTCTAATGTATACATATAAAACTTTAATGAATTTTTTTATATACCTTTAGAGAGCTTTTTGAGGATAAAGCGTTTTCTTTTGTCCCCCTTTAGATAATGCTTTTGAAAGCTCTCTCTAATGTGTGTGTGTGTGTGTGTGTGTATATATATATATATATATATATATATATATATATATATATATATATATATATATATATATATATATATATATATATATATATATATATATATATATATATATATATATATATATATATATATATATAATTTTAATGAATTTTTTTTATACCTTTAGATAGCGCTTTTTAGAAAAAACACTTTCTTTTGTGGACTATAGGCAGCACTTTTTCTTAAAAGCGTTGTTTTTTCTATACGTAAAATTTTAATGAATTTTTTTTAAAATCTCATTTTAACCATTTTTTTATGCAGAAACTTGTATAATTCAATCCATTTCAATAAACCTGTATAATTCACATTTCAATAAACATGTATAAGCCATAAATACCATTTCAATCCAAAACTATACAATTCAAGTCATTTACATCTCAAAACTAATACCATTTCACTAATACCACTAATATCATTTCAATCCAAAACTATACAAATCAAGTCATTTACATAAACCACAAATCATTTAAATAAACCACAAGTCAATAACATTCACATAATCCCATAATCCTATACCTTAAACTATTCTTTTTTCAATAAAATATTCGCACAATTCCTCCGTAATTTCTTGCACTTTTGAGGGCGTGTAATGAGAACACGCGTATTCATCAAAGTACTACATAACAAAGCAAAATATGCATTAGTTAGTTTAAAATAATAAATTATGACATATCCGATAAATATTAAAATAAATCCTAAGTTATAAATCCATGCATACCTGAATAGGAATCTCTAATCGATCCATTTGAATGATTTCTCTCATAAACCTCAAAACGTAATACCCGCGGTCTATGTCATTTTTCTGTTGAGGATACTACACATAGACAAACAAATAAGAATTAATATATAGTTGTTTTGTGTTATCAAGTAACATCACTAATAAGCAACATTGTGAAAATTAATATACCTGCACTTTGACCCATGGAATAGTGTTTGCTTTATCCCGTGCTACTCGAGCATCTCTTTGTTCTCAGTATACTAGTATAGATCTATAAAAGAAAAACATAAATTTAGAACAATCTCACAGAAATAATTAAATATACAAATACACACGAATATGTCGAACAATCTCATTATGTATCAACCACTTCCTTCATACTCGGATATGTTGACCAATCATGCTCCAATGAATTCATATAATAGACTACTTCGTTTGTAGTATTAATGACAACCAACAACCAGTGTCCAGTGTGAAATATAAAAAAAGTTTAGATGGATAGTTTCTCTGCAAAATATATAAAGATTATAATGAAATTAGAATGAAAATCTTACTTGTGTCCAGTATTATACGGTAAAAAACAAAGTTTTTATATTGGCCTCCGTAAATCTCTCAATTAAGTGCTCTCTTACTGAAACTGAATTCAAACCAATTGTCGTTGCATTGACATGGGTGGAAGCAAAGAAACAAAATATATTTGACAGTTGCGTCCCGCGCATGATTTTTTCATACAAGAACCTTAAATAAAAATATATATAATAAACATTAGACTATTTTCATTAAAATGTGTAAATAAATTGTTCAACTAAATAAATAATAGATTGATCAGTGTATCAGATGTATACATGTATAACACCAATGCCTAATTCAAGATGCCTGAAAATCTGCTCTATGTCATCTCTTTTGATTATCTCGGAATGAGGAAAACCAAAAACACCATCATCCATGTCTATTTGACGAATACAACCTTGCATCACATCTGATGTTGCCACAAGTGTCTCAAGACACAACCGAAAGCGATTTGTAGGAGCTCTTTTTTCCTGCACGGTCCTTGTAGGAACCTTTTTCTTGCTGATGACCTGTTGTGAAGCTTGAGCATGAACCTAACAATCATATAAGTTAGTTAAAGTATAAAATCATGAACCTTTTGAATTTGGATCATAGAATAACATTTTAAATGTACGTCTCTTTGTGATGCAACAAACTCTTTTTCTGGCAAAATCCTTTTATCCTTAGATGCAGGTTTTGTAGGAGTCTAACATTACCATGTAAAAAAATGTACGTAATGGTTCAGAATGATTTTCATAATGGTTTATAATTGAATTTGAATACTAAGAGATTCGTAATGGTTTTCGACATACCTCATCATATGTGGAAATGAGGTCTGACGCCCATGCAACATACGAACCTATTGCATCTCGCAACAATGTAACCTCTGAAACCGAGTCAGGCATATGTAATACTGCATTCGTATCTAAAACGATATCAACCGAAACTTTCAGATATCCATGAGGGAGCGGATTATGGTGAAGTAACTCTCCCACTTCGTTATGCATTTTTCCCTTTCCAACCATGCGATAAGTCGGTAACGACAAATACAGCCGACAAGATGAAATGTCTTGAAGCAATAGGGAATGCATAATTGTTAATGTGTATAAAGGTCAATTAAAATAAATGTGTAAATTTAATTAAAATAAATATGTTCTAATTACCTTGGGAATTTTATTTTCACAATTGATATTAGCTTTGTCATTAGTATCTTTCAACCCAGAACTGCGCTTTTCCGCCTCATATCTCTCTTTATCTTTTTGCAATTCACAGACTTGCGCTTTTAGTTCCTCCAATGATTGCATGACTTCTTGGTTGCTGGGATTTTTCCTCTATGGTTGCTTATACAAGGAATATGGATTCACACCAAATCCTTTACCCCTCACCCAACCGGAATACTCAGGAACATTTAATACTCGACTAAGAATGCTCCTGCAATCCTCTTCACTGGTGGTTAAGGATTTAGATAGAGTCTCTTGAAATTCATTGACAAATATAAAATTATTAGTGGGGATTAAAAATTAATTATATTTTAATAAAATTTCGATTAACTTAAAGACATAATGATATACTTACACATTCGTCATAAACATGTTGAACATCTTCATTAACAACTTCATCCTTGCCCACACGAGAAGCCTTCCACAAAACATGTTCCGAAAGAGATGTTTCTTCACTTTTCTCCTCTTCTAACTACACATTTAGACAAATAATAAGATCGTCAATTATAACATATTGAGAAAATTAATAAGATCATATCGTTTATATATAGTTACCCTTTGTTGTTGTAAGCATGCATATCCCAAACGCCCTTTTATGTATGGATATGCGGGTTTTGATGCTCTTTGGCGATTAATGGCACTCAAATCCTGGATAAACAAGTTTAAGTCATATTAGAAAAAACTAATGCAATAAGTACATAATACAATTAATAGACATGAAAAGATAACATTACATTGAATTTTTCGGTTTTCCGTTTGGCTACAAAAGTGCCTAATTCTTCCGGTGTAATCAAATCTGCATAAAAGGGTGAAAGTTATGCTTCAACAATTTTTTTTTCCTCATCCCTCAGATATTTGTTTGATAATAAGGCTCAAAAATCTCTATGTCTCTTTCCGGCCAATTGGAGACAATACTTCCGCCGACTTTCATCAATATTAAAGGACCTCTACAAAAAAATATACACATAAACATAAGTGTGTCAGTATAAGTAAAAAAAATCTAATAACACATCAATCATGTTTGATAAGTACATGTATCTCAGTCCATATCTTATACCAGCTTTCAACAATGGATTCCTCCAATTATCACTGCAAATTGGAATGTGTTGGCAGACAAGTGAACCAATGTATGTAGACAACATTGAACCATTAGGCTCAATTAGTTGGTTCTCCTCACTTCAATGTACATCAAATTTCACCTCTTTGTCTCTAGCACGGATGATTGACTTCATAATTTTTATTCCACATTTTATTTCACTTTTTACCTTCGAAGCTTCATTCTGAGCTTCATTTGTATCATGTGTCTCGTGTGTGTCTTCCTCATTACTAGCCATTAGACCTGTAAGAAAGATAAAAAAACAAAAATTAAATGACAAATTATAAAAATCCATAATCTATAGTCCATTGAATGATATAACATGACAAATATAAAAACCCATAATCTATTTATAACTAGTACCTTTTTTAGGCACGTCTCTTTCTTTTCTTGGTTGGAATATGTTCTACATGTCTCTTAACAACACAGACGATTGGATTGATCTAAATACCCTCATTCTGATAATTTCTAATATATGATGCATTCGCTATAATATTTTCATCTTGATCATTTCTAGTAAGGAATAAAAGGCAAGAATAAAAGGATCATCTTTGTACCCCACCCTATTAAGATCCACTTGCAAAAATCCCGACTTATTCATCCGTACGCCATTATTGTTTTCTACCAACTTGCAACGAAATATAGGAATCTGAAACTTCTCATAATCAAACACCCAAATGCGCTCGATAACCCCAGAATATGACTGTCATACCCTAAATTTTGACCATAATTTTTCAGATTTTTGTTCATTTGACGCAGTTTCGTCGATATATCGAAAATAAATCATTTTGCATTTTTAGTTAAGCATCTGTCGCTCCCGAAAAATGAAAATGGATCAGATGAAGGTACAGACGCGAACGGTCGGCGAAGGGAACAGTGAGAACACACAGCCGTGAACTCACTGGAGATGAAAAGAGTCGCCAGCTAGGCATTTTTATCCCGGAGGAAAGGTAATGCTGCATAAACCTAGAAAAGATATGGACAAGACGGTCGCGAACCAGAGAGACTGAGAAAGGGGGTTGGTTACAACCTGGGAAGGTATTAGCACCCAGATTGTCCGTCGTACTCGACGGGATCCACGCTCGAAAGATTTGTGTTATAAAGGGGTAGTGTCAGTGCAATCTGTGTGTAAAATGGCTGGGAAGCAAATGTACAGGTGTCAGTGTAAAAAGAAGTGAAGTGTATATGTATAGTGTCAGTGTAAGAAAGAGTATGCTCATGATTATGAGGCTAAGAGAATGAGGCTAGAAGGAGGGGGAATGTACAGAGACTTTTGTTCGATAACTGTTAAGTTATGCCTACGTATCCTCTCGTGCAATGAGGAAGTCAGAACACCGTAGTTCGACCCAAAGTGACTGAAAGGTGAATTGACTGATGAACTGCTTGCTTGTCTATGCTCAAGTGTATGACCTGTCTGGCTCAGGTGCTAACTGTCTTGTATTAGACGGAAGAAGCGAGTTCTCGTTTGTGAGTGAGGATGATGAGAAAAGAATCCCGGAGGAGACGATTATTGTTTGTTTTTTGAGTTTTCAGTCTTTTATTGCTTTTTGAAGTTTGTCATAAGATAATGAGCTTAAGCCTAAACCAATGGATTTAGTAAACTCATCACATCTTCCCTCTGATCAGGGGTAATGAGAGTACCTTAAGTGTGAAGTCAGATTCTCACACTTAATCACCTTTGGTGTAGGATTAAGATCATTAACCTACTTGTGATTATTTAGATGTTTTTGGTGTTTTTGTTTAGTGTTGAGTAATGAGGTTAAGCCATAATCAAGGATTAAACAGACTCATTACACTATCCTAAAAGAAGGATAATAGATGAGAATGTTTAAGTTGAGAAAAAACTCCTCAACTTAATCCATGATTAGGGATTAAACCCATGACAAAACAAGCCTTTGATTAAGAGGATTTTATTTAATGGTATGATGATGAAGTGTTTTTTATGGTTTGTAAGACAACTTGAGGGGGACTTGTCCATTAACACTAGGGTTAGTCCTTCTTAACCAATTAAGGAAGAATTAGAACCCTAATGCAAGGCCCAAGTTACAAGTGTGATGTCTTGATAATTATTATGTGGATTGATTAAGAGATTTAAACACCTTAAGGGTTTAACACTTAGGATTAAAGTTATACACTCCATCCTAAGAGAAGGATGCAGGCATAACCCTAATCACAAAGTTTTAAGGCCTTTAGGGTTTAGTCTCTGATTGTGAGATGAGAAGAGAAGACTCAAAGAGAGACACAAAGGTAAAACTATGGGGGAACTAATCAAAACCCTAATTCATTGACATGCTTGGTTGTTCCTATGGTTTGTGAGGTTTTCAAGAGCAATCTTCAGAGGAGCCTACAGGAAGCAGATGAACAAGATCAAGAGAAGCAAAGTGACTTGCTTTATTCAAGAAGTCAAGTCACTTGAAGAAAGAAAGTGGGAAGGACAAGAATGAGCAAGCTCAATCTCAAACACAAATAGAAATGCAGCAATGGATGCAAGGGAGATGAAAAGAAAAGTTATGAGAAGTGAAGGCAAATCCACTTCTCAAGTTTACTTACCACCTGAAAAGTTAGAAAGAAATGCAATGCAATGCAAGATGAAGTGAAATGGCATGATGCTAGACCAAACCAGAAGCATGTTGATGATGATAATGATGCTATGAGATGCTGCAAACATGAGACAAGGCATGGAGGATGTTCATACAAGGCCATGAATGCATATGATGCAAGCTAAAGAACATGAACAAACATGAAATGTTATGAAGCATACAAGGCAAATGGCATGGCAAAGATGTAATGCAATGATCAATGATGCTTCATACATGTCTTAAGATGTCAAATGAATCATAAGAATGCACAAAATGCAATGGCAAGCCAACTTATGCAAAAGAATGCAAGAAGGATGCAAAAGAAAGCCCAAATTAGGGTTCATGGATCAAACATCAAACAAAAACCCAAAAACAGAAGCAAACCTCATGATAAAAAATGGAAAATGGCACCCAAAGAAACCCTAGGCCTATGATGATCTACTGCCCAAAGGGGAGCTCTCAACTCTCAACCAAACTCAAGTTATGAATTTTGCAAGTTTTTAGGGTTTTTAAGGGTTCTTAACAAAAGAAATGCCAATCAATTAGGAAATGCAAGAACAATTCATGGCCTTTTTATCTTTGAAAATACATGCTAAACTCAACACAAAGCAAAAAGAATAAATGTCTCAACCTTCACCAAAAGGCAGAAATGAATTTTCAAACATATGATCAAAATAATGCATAAAAAATGATTTAATTCAATGGAAAATTCTCAAAATGCATCAAGATCCAAAAAGAAATTTGGTTTGAAGGTTGGACAATGTTTCTAAATGTCTTAGAACATTTCATGAATTTTTTTGTAATTTTTAAATACTTAAAAGTATTTTTAATTAGTTAATTCCCATTAATCAATTAAAAATAATCTTTTAAACATTTAAAAATACTTTTTTTAATGATAAAAAAATAAATAAAAATATTTTTGTGTCATAAAAATTAATAAAACTTTAAGGAAAAAGTCTCATAATTTTTATGAATTTTTAACTATTTTAAAATAAATATGCAAGTTTAAATGAAATAAAAGGAAATAAAACAAATAAAAATGGAAAGTCAGAGGGATGGAGGGCCAGGATGCGCCCAGGATTTGAACTGGTTGACTGGCGCGTGATCTAAGGGTCCAGGTTGCATCTGAGCTAATTACAATTAATTAAAACTAAATGAAGAATTAGGGCTAATCAGGCGCATCTGGGCCATTCAAACTGGAGGGAAGTCAACAGGTCAACGCTCATCAACGCTCAGAATTCAAACTTGACTTAATTACATAATTAGGGCATAAACACTCTCAGGTGGCCGGAGAAGACTTCCGGTCGTCTTCTCCGGCCAGAAGCTCACCTGAAAATCTCAAAACCTCTCAATACGTACCAAAAATGAAAACCAAGAACATGGAAATGATCCTCATCCTCTCACGAACCAAACCCCTCTCTCAAAACAAATTTAAAGTTCCTAAGTCAACCGAATCGAAGCAAACGATTTCTAGGGTTCGTGAGCTTCAAACACAAATTAAATGCTCAAAACAAAACCATTTCAAAAACTAAAGGTACCAGAATGATCAGTGCATCATGAAGAACAAGTTTGTAACATAAAAAAACATTTCTGGAAAAATTAATTTCGAGCTACCTGAGATTTGGAGTTTTCAGTTTAGGAACTTTCTGGCCACTTCCTTTGATGCAAGCTGCTCTACTTGATCCCCCAAATGTGTTTGAATGCTCAAAAACAATTTATGTTGGCTGGAGAAGGAGATTCGAATGGAACTGCTTCAAGCTCAGTCAACAATGGTCATGATGATTTTGGCACTCTCAGGTCATGGTGATGGGTTGTTTGTGGTCCATACAATGTGTAGAGAAGATCTGTGGTGTTGGTTTGTGTGTTTGATGGCTATGGACAGAATTTCGAAGGAACTTGCAATGAGGTGAGTTTTTGTGAATGTGATGAATGAGGATGCTTCAGCCTTGGTTCTTGTTATGGCTAGCTTGCAAATTGATTCAATAAACAAATCTGATTGGCTAGTTGATTTGACATGTGCTTTTTGGATTGGTAGGTTAACTTTTGCAAAAATGTCAACTTCTTGTAAGATAGGGCATGGGCAACTCTAGCTAAGTACAATGGGCATGGGGCTGCGCAGCATGATGTGTGTATGAGCCTAGCTTGGTTCAGCAGCCAATGCATCAAGTTGGTGAGAAGATCATGAGTGTTTTGCAAGTTGGCTAGCTTTTGGTTCACATGTGATCCTTTGCATAACCAAACATGAAACCAAGGGCAAACTTAGTTCAAATATGATTTTTGTAACTTAGAGAATGTTCACATGCTGATTTGAGATGAATTAGAGGCTGCAATGTGTTTTGATCCAAGACTTTGCAAAATTTCCACTTGATGCATAACTTGAAAATAAGTGATTTTTGGCAACTTTGCATGGTCATAACTTTTGATCCAAGAAGCATTAGATCATGTTCTTGTACTTTTTGAAAAGGGAAAGATGAGATCTACAACTTTCATGACCAAAGTTTTTCCATTTGAAGTCTTCTTGGATCATGAATCAAGGCTTGAAAATTGACCCAAAATGGTGCATTCTTGAAAAGTCAACTATGCCCAAAAAGTCAACATTTGCAAAAACCCTAAATTCTTGATTTTTATGAACTTCAATCTTCTTCCATGATCAAATAAAGACCATATACACTCAAAATGATGAAGATCACCCATTGGTTGGGTCATTGGGGGCCTCAGATGCCCTGATTTTGCACTGACTTGTCTGAAAAGTCAACTCTTGATCAGATGACTTCCCCATGGAATTTCTTCATGAAAATTGACATGCATACTCCCTATACCATATAGAGACCAATGGAAACAAGAATGACCAAAAAAATTGGGGTTATGGCCTCTGAAACCAAAACCCTAATTTTCAGTCAACTGTGCAGTTCATCCTGGCTCTGCATCCACTCAAACCCTAGTTCTTGTGATTCCTCTGCATCCTTGACTCTGTGAGAATGTAACATGATACAAGAACACACATGGACCTCTTTGAGTTGATTGGTGGCCTTTGGAATGGCTCAAGAAGCTTTGGGATTGCTCAGATCACAAACCCTAAGTGCAGATGACTTAGAAGCTATGCAGTGAATCAAAAATGTACTATGAGATGATATGATGGTGTATATGCATAAGAGATGATCACAAGCCCTGTGTGAATGGGTGAGGGCAAATTTGGGGTGTTTACAGCTGCCCCTATTCAAACATGAGTTAGCTGTGCAGGTTGTAAGCGACGGCTTAACAGGCAAACAAGATAACTTGTGGTTGAATACCAAAGACAATCCAAAATTTGCACTCACAGAATGAAAAAGAAAAGGGATATAGATTGTAAAAGCAAAACAAAGTATATCGTAAAGTATGGGCGACGGAGGACGACCGTCGAGCAGAGGACGACTGCTGGGTAAGGCGGTATGTGAAGCAAAGCGAAGACGGGGACGGCCGACATGTTGGTAAAGTGTATAAAGCAATGACGGGGACGGCCGACGTGCTGGGGATAAAAGGTAAAGCTAAGACGGGGACGGCCGATTAGCTGGGGAAAATAAAATGTCATGATGGGGACGGCCATCAAGATAAAACTGCAAAATTCTGAGGATTAATGAAACATGACGGGGACGGCCATCGAGTTCATAAAGGTAAAGTAACCAACGATGGGGACGGCCATCGGGCTAAAAAAGGAAACGGGACCACGACGGGGACGGCCATCGGGTTAAAGAACGAATGAAATAAACAGATGATGGGGTACGGCCATCAAAAGTGAAGGACGATCACCTAGCAGGGGACGGCTGCTCTGTTGGGGATAAAAGAAATAGGATGGGGACGGCCATCAAAGGTGGAGGACGACCACCTGGCAGGGTACGGCTGCCGAAAATATCAACGATGGGGACGGCCATCGGATAGAAAAGGTCAACGATGGGGACGGCCATCGGACGAGCAAGATGGAGGACGACCATCAAGAAGTGGAGGACGACCACTCAGCAGGGGACGGCTGCTCTCAAGGTTTATCATAACACAGGACGAGTGTTAGATAACCAAAATCAACAATGGGGACGGCCATTGGATAAAGTGATGAAGGACGATCATCAAAAGGTGGAGGACGACCACCTAGCAGGGGACGGCTGCTAAGAATAAACGATGGGGACGGCCATCGGATGAGCATGATGGAGGACGACCATCAAGAAGTGGAGGACGACCACTCAGCAGGGTACGGCTGCTCTCAAAGGTATCATAACACAGGACGAGTTTTATATAAAAAGAAAAATTTGTTGGTGACCTACTGGGGATAATGTAAACACGGACGAGCGCTTACATCCAAGAAACAAAAAGGTATAAGTGTTTGGTATTGTGTATAGATTAAAGATGCGGACGAGCATCCTTAAGACTATGATACGGACGAGTATCATGTAGAAACAAACTGACACATGTTCAGAGATGATGATACGGACGAGTATCAACTGGTTAACAAAGAACACGGACGAGTGTTGCATCTGAAAGAATTCTTCTGGGGAATAGTAGACACAGGCGAGTATCTATATTCAAGAAGACACAAGTGTTTGACACAGTGTATGGATTAAAGATGCGGACGAGCATCCTTAAGACTATGATACGGACGAGTATCATGTGGAAACAAACACTAGACGCAATGTTCTGAGATGATGGTACGGACGAGTACCAACTGGTTAACGAAGAACAAGGACTATCGTCGAATCTGTGAGTGATGATGTATACAAGATACGGACGAGTATCTGTATAGGTGTACCAATGAGTAGTGAGTATCGTATTGTATAGATGAGTGTTTTAACTGCTGGGGAGAGTGACACGGACGAGTGTCAAAAAGAGAAAAGTATAATATTAACAAGTATCCAGGTGACTGCGCTGGGGATACGACACGGACGGGTGTCAAGAAAGTGTATATCTGTATATGTGAGTACAAAGAGGATGTCTTTGGCTTTCTGCTGGGGTATGACACGGACGGGTGTCAGGATGTATCTGTAATAAGGGTGATTTGTTTGTAAAGAGTGTTCAGGCGACTTTACTGGGGAAAGATGGCACGGACGGGTGCCAAAAGGTGTATATACTGGTGTTTGTGAATATGAGGCAACTGCTTTTGCTGGGACTCTGATGGGGACTCTCGGGGAAAGTAATCTGTATTCACAAGCGTTCAATTCACAACATGACTTATGATTATGCTATGCATTTGATTTTTGCCGTAATGCTCCGTATTAGACGGAATGCTACGCTCTGGGGGGTGAATATGATGCGGATGCCATGATTATGCAAAGGGGCACAGATCCGGGATTCGGATCCCGATGCTGCGAAGATCTCTGGTCGATCTGCTTGACATGGACATCCCAGCTGGGGATGAGATCACTGGTAGATCTAATGATATATCTGCTTGGGGAATATAGGCCACTGGTTGACATACTCCTGTAATACGGGACCCAGCTGGGGTTTGTAGAAGCTTTCTTCACTCTGTTGTGATCTCTTCATGCGTTGCTCTTCTGGATAAAGGCTTGAAGCTCTGTGGGGAGATGATTCCCTGATTTCTGCGCTCTGCTGAGGAGGAATGGCAACTCGGCCGGGGAATTGTGAGAGGCGACTCAGCTGGGGAGAGCAATGAGAGGCATCTCAGCTGGGGATATGACATCCTGAGTGTTAAGCCTGTTTGTTGATTTGGCAACTTCGTTGGGGAGAGCAATGGGGAGCTACTCAGCTGGGGATAGAGCATCTCGGATGCTGAGATTGAGTGTATGCTGATTTGACAGCTCCGCTGGGGAAATGGGCACATCCCATTGCCACGTGGAAGATAGACCGAGTTGATAACGATTCGCCATCTTGCTAAGACGTAACTGGCATGCCCCAGGTTGCATTCTGGATACCTGCAATCCTGCAAAGGTACGGAAACGTACAAAAGGTCCCGAGGTATCCCTTACCGGATTCCGCCATAGGAGTTAAGTACTTTCGAGAATAATCAGATTCCCTGTAAGCATGTGTTTTTATCTTTAGAGAAATGCATCTGTACTTATGCAATTGTATTTTTTAGAGATATCAAACAACTCTTTGCAAAACGTAAATGTAAAAGACGAGACATGACTGAAAAATCTGATTTTATTAATTCATGTGCCCTGAATTGGCAAGATACAGTCAAAGAAACATATCTCCTGAAATGAGGAGATTGCTACAAATTGAGAAATAAGGTGCTGGCGGTGCTGACGACGCTTTCAAAGAGCTTCCTCTTCTGCTATGACTCGTATGACAATGACGTTCTTCTCGTCTTGTTTTCCGGAGAGAGTTGATTCTGATTGAAGCTTGATCCTTTGGAAGCTTACCAAGTTGTAGGTGATGCAGACGAATTCAGAATGCAGTTGTTCGCTTATTCCCTTATTTTGCATGGATCGCCCTTTCGGGTTTTCAATCCATCGGGATACCCATTTTTTGCCTGAGCTGTCCAATGTGGCTTTTCAGCTCAGCGGGTGTACATTTTTTTTTATTTATTTCCCTTATTTTTGCCCGAGTCTTTTATTCTGTTTTTGACTCGCCGGGATGCCCTATTTTTGCCCGGACTTACATTCTGTTTTTATGTCCAGCGGGTCATTTTATGCGAAGTATTTTTTAACTGCATCTGAATTTACAGGGGACGGGAAATCTTCACCATCCATGGTGCTGAGCATCAGTGCTCCACCGGAGAAAACTTTCTTTACAACAAATGGTCCTTCATAATTCGGAGTCCATTTGCCCCTGTGGTCTGTATGAGGAGGGAGGATTCTTTTCAGCACAAGGTCTCCTACTTGGTACTCTCGGTGCCTGACTTTCTGATCGAAGGCTTTCTTCATTCTCTTCTGATATAACTGCCCATGGCAGATTGCAGCCAATCTTTTCTCTTCGATCAGACTTAGTTGCTCGTATCGGGACCGAACCCATTCTGCTTCACTCAGTTTAACATCCATCAATACCCGTAAGGAGGGTAATTCAACTTCAACAGGCAGGACTGCTTCCATACCATATACAAGCTGATACGGTGTTGCCCCAGTGGATGTTCTGATTGATGTGCGGTACCCATGCAAGGCAAACGGTAGCATTTCGTGCCAGTCTTTGTATGTGACTACCATCTTTTGCACAATCTTCTTAATATTCTTATTTGCCGCCTCGACAGCGCCGTTCATCTTTGGCCTGTAAGGAGAAGAATTGTGATGTTGGATCTTGAAGTCCCGGCACAGTTCTGCCATCATTTTGTTGTTTAAATTGGAACCATTGTCAGTAATGATTCGCTCGGGAACTCCATATCGACAGATGACATCTCTTTTCAGAAATCTGGCTACCACTTGTCTTGTGACGTTTGCATATGAGGCTGCTTCAACCCACTTTGTGAAATAGTCGATGGCGACCAGGATGAATCTGTGGCCGTTCGAAGCAGTCGGCTCAATCTTGCCGATCATATCAATGCCCCACATAGCAAAGGGCCAAGGTGAAGACATGATGTTCAAAGGATTGGGAGGTACATGCACTTTATCTGCGTAGATCTGGCATTTGTGACATTTTCTGGCATAGGCACAACAGTCTGCATCCATCGTGATCCAATAATAGCCTGATCTTAACAACTTCTTAGCCATGGCATGCCCTCCAGCATGGGTACCAAAAGAGCCTTCATGCACTTCATGCATCAGCAGATCTGCCTCCGTCTTGTCAACACATCTGAGGAGTACCATGTCAAAGTTCCTCTTGTATAAAGATCCATCAGTATTCAGAAAGAAACTCCCAGCAAGCCTTCTTAAAGTCTTCTTATCATTGGAAGATGCCCCAGGTGGGTATGTCTGATCCTCCAAGAAGCACTTAATGTCGTGGAACCAAGGCTTATCACCTTTAACAGCATCTGCTGCGAACACGTATGCTGGTCTGTCCAGTCTGGACACTGAGATCTGAGGTACAAAGTTAGTAGCTTGAACTTTGATCATGGACGAAATGGTAGCAAGAGCGTCTGCAAACTGATTCTCGTCCCGAGGGATATACTCAAGTTTGACCGTTGTAAAGAAAGTCAGTAACCTCCTTGTATAGTCCCTGTAAGGTATCAGATGATCTTGGTGGGTGTACCATTTCCCGTTGGTCTGATTGATTACCAAAGCTGAATCTCCGAATACGGTCAATGTCTTGATCCTGAGGTCAATGGCTTCCTCAAGACCCATAATGCAAGCTTCGTATTCAGCTTCGTTGTTAGTGCAGTTGAAAGTGAGTTTTGCCGAGAAAGGCATGTGAACTCCTTTAGGTGTAATGAGTACTGCACCAACACCACGGCCATTCATGTTAACAGCCCCATCAAACATCATGGTCCATTCTTCCTCCGGGTCAGGCCCTTCAGTGTGAATAGGCTCTTCGTGATCTTTTGCTTTAATGAACATGATGTCTTCATCAGGGAAGTCAAATCTCATAGGCTGGTAGTCATCAATGGGTTGCTCAGCAAGATATTCAGATAGTACACTGCCCTTGATGGCTTTCTGAGATGTGTACCGTATGTCGTATTCTGTGAGAATCATCTGCCATCTTGCAACCCGTCCGGTAAGAGCTGGCTTCTCGAAAATGTACTTAACTGGATCCATCTTTGAGATTAATAAGGTAGTGTGGGTCAACATATACTGCCTCAGTCGGCGAGCAGCCCACGCTAAAGCACAGCAAGTTTTCTCGAGCAGTGAATAACGCTGTTCACAGTCGGTAAACTTTTTGCTTAGGTAGTATATTGCATACTCTTTTCGACCAGACTCGTCATGCTGGCCCAGCACACACCCCATTGACTCTTCTAATACTGTCAAGTACATTATCAGAGGTCTTCCTTCAACTGGAGGCATGAGGATTGGAGGTTCTTGCAGATATTCCTTGATCTTGTCAAAAGCCCTTTGGCAGTCTTCGTTCCACCTGACCGTTTGTTCCTTTCTTAATAGTTTGAACAAGGGTTCACAGGTTGCTGTGAGGTGAGATATGAATCGTGAGATGTAGTTCAATCGACCTAAAAACCCTCGAACTTCTTTCTCAGTTTTAGGTGCAGGCATTTCTTGTATAGCCTTGACTTTATCTGGGTCAACCTCAATCCCCTTCTCGCTTACAATAAAGCCCAGCAGCTTACCGGATCGCACCCCGAATGTGCATTTGTTGGGGTTCAGCTTCAATTGGTACTTCCTCAGGCGCTTGAACAACTTCAGCAGATTCACCAGGTGATCTTCCTCTGTAAGGGACTTGGCGATCATATCATCCACATAACATTCTATTTCTTTGTGGATCATATCGTGGAATAATGTCACCATAGCCCGTTGATATGTGGCACCAGCATTCTTCAGTCCGAACGGCATCACTTTGTAACAGAACGTGCCCCAAGGTGTAATGAATGTTGTCTTCTCCATGTCTTCAGGTGACATCTTGATCTGATTATATCCTGAAAATCCATCCATGAAGGAGAATACCGAGAACTGAGCCGTGTTATCCACCAATACGTCAATGTGAGGTAATGGGAAGTCATCTTTCGGGCTGGCTCTGTTCAGATCCCGGTAGTCAACACACATTCTTACTTTGCCATCCTTCTTAGGCACAGGCACAATATTAGCAACCCACGGCGGGTAGCTAGTCACAGCAAGGAACCCGGCGTCCCATTGCTTTTGTACCTCTTCTTTGATTTTCATAGCCATGTCTGGGCGAGTTCGGCGCAACTTCTGTTTCACTGGTGGGCATTCTTCCCTCAGAGGCAGCTTGTGCATAACTATATCGGTATCCAACCCTGGCATATCTTGATACGACCAAGCAAACACATCAACATACTCTTGAAGCAGATCTATCAGCTGTCTCTTCACCGAGTCTTGCAGGCAGGCCCCGATTTTAACCTCTTTCACGTCTTCATCGGTACCAAGATTAATCACTTCAATCTCCTCCTGGTGAGGAGTAATAACCTTTTCCTCCTGTCTCAACAACCTGGCTAGCTCTTCAGGAAGCTCATATTCTTCATCAACCCCTTCATCAGCTTGATTGATTGGATTGTCAAAGTCATACGATGTCATAGCCGTGTTGTTGTCGGTGCTGTCAGGAAGGCACTCTCTGCAAGGGTTAAGTTGGTTCATTTTAGTGATTGATTTTATCTTGCTTTTAGAAAAAGGTGAAATGAAATTATCATTTTGAAAACACCGCCATTTATTTTTGTACAAAAAGAAAAATGGAAAAACAGTGAGCAGGAAAGAAAAAGACTCGTTTGCAAAAAGATTGTCTGATATTTCATTAATTTAATCTTGTTTGCACAAAAGCACAGATGGCCCTGATTACAAAATGAGTCTTGTCATCTTGGGCAAGATGCAAGACTTTGATGCATGCTTATAAAAAAATACAGGAAATAATAATTACTCTGCTCGAGTAACACTTATAATTCCCTGGGAAGACCAGTTCGAGACACTGCTCCCCGGGATCTTCGGACGAATCCAATTTTCCAGGTTGCGCTCCTCTTCCAGCTCGTCTTCCAGACAGTTGATAGCATCGGGGGTAAGCATTCCCCCACTGACAAAACCAGGCTCTCCAGCAGCCTTCACTTGATGTTGAGTTGGTCTGTAACCCAACCCAAATTTGTCCTTCTTTTCCTCCACAGCTAAGACCTTGCCCCAGCCTAGGGCCGTTCCTTCCTCAACAACCTTCCGGGCTTGTTGGTATGACGACATGGAGATCCCCGAAACACCAGATGCTTCATTTACATTCAAGGCTTCAAAACCTTGGCTCATGGTTTCAACGATTTCTCCATCCATTTCAATATACTTGTAAGTAGCCAGATGGCTAACAAATATATCCTCTTCCCCACAGATTGTGACAACTTGACCTTCCCACTCAAATTTTAACTTTTGGTGAAGGGTAGACGTTATTGCGCCGGCGGCGTGAATCCAGGGTCTACCCAACAAACAGCTGTAGGCGGGCTGAATGTCCATCACATAAAAGATAGTTTTAAAGGTCTGCGGGCCAATTGTCACGGGCAGCTCAATCTCTCCCAGAACCGATCTCTTCGAGCCATCAAAAGCTCTAACCACCAGGTTGCTGGGTCTCAATGCCAGTCCATCATATTCAAGCTTCACCAGAGCCTTCTTTGGTAAGACATTCAGGGATGATCCTGTGTCCACCAGCACATGTGAAAGGACAGCTCCTTTGCATTCCATGGTTATGTGCAAGGCTTTGTTGTGATTGCGGCCATCCACTGTCAGGTCAGAATTGGTAAACCCTAGCCCATTGCTAGCAGTAACATTTCCAACAACGGTTTCCAATTGGTTGACAGTAATCTCCTCGGGCACGTAAGCTGCGTGCAGTACTTTCAGTAGTGCATTCCGATGGGCTTCGGAGCACATAAGCAGAGAGAGGATGGAGATTTTGGATGGCGTCTGGTGAAGTTGATCCACAATTTTGTAATCACTCTTTTTGATGATCCTCATAAACTCATCAACTTCCTGATCGAATGGAGTCTTCAGGGTCTCTTTGGCAGCTGGATCTTCCTGCACCGGGCCTTTTCCTTTTGCCTTGGCAGCAGCTTCTGCTTCGGCAGTAGGTCTTTGGACTTGTGAAGCAAAGAGACGTCCGCTTCGGGTGAAGCCTCCGCCTCCGCCCACATTATCAATTTGTGGTGCAGGTGCTGCTGTTTCAAGAGTGATTCTTTTTCCCTCGCAATACAAGTCAGAGCCATAGTACCAAGGGATGGCCCTATCGCTTTCATATGGTACAGGTCCAGGCACCGTGACGGTAACTGGACTGATTGCTGCTGCTGAAGGGACTGTTATTGTTTGTGGATCATAAAAGATTGTAACTGGTGCTCTGGCGGGAGCAGCACCTTCTGAATGGTAGGCAGAATTATTTTCAGGATCGTAGAATATGGTAACAGTGGAGACATCTTCATGATTGATTGCTGGAGTTGTAGGAGGTACTGTTGGAAGGACTGTTGTTGTTGATGGTGATTCGAAATGGAATGAAGCTGAAGTTGTAGCAGGAGAAACTGTTGAAGTCTGATCATTTGGAAGGACAGGTGAAGTACTTGCTGATGCTGCTGATGAATTATCGGGAACAATTGTTGTTGCATTTGTAGGAGGATCTGAAACCGTTGTCGATGAAGTTGCTGGATTTGCCGGAAATGAAGTAGTGATCTGTAGCAAACCACTCTGAATAAGGCTGTCAATGCCATTCCTCAAATCTTCACACCCATTCCATGAAATATTGCAGTATGGACATCCTAGTTCACACCCCGGAAATATATTGTTTTCACGGAGTTGAGCTTTGATTTCCACCAATGGTGTCCTGATCTGATCCACACTAGTTATTAAATAAGACGGTTGGTCTTCTTCAATAGCATTAATTCGAGGACCACCATGGTTTGGCATTGGGTTTTTATTGACATTGGGCGGAGGTGCAAAATTCAGAGCCTTGGAGTCTACCAAGTCTTGTACCTTCATATGCAGAGCTCTGCATTTTTCTGTACTGTGACCAGGTGCGTTGGAATGAAAAGCACACCTAGCATTGGAGTCATAGTTTCTTGGTAGACTATTGGGATCCGGAGGTGCCAACGTTCTTAGCTCAACCAGGTTGAGTTTCAGAAGTTGTGGCAGCAAGGCAGCATACGGCATTGGGATCGGGTCGATCACTCTGTTAACTTGGGATGGCCTTTGTTGGAATGGCCTCTGTTGATTGTTGTTGTTGGAGTTATTGTTGAAGTTCCTTGGAGGATACTGATTCTGCTGATACTGAGGTTGTTGTTGGAAGTTTTGTTGCGGAGGTTGATAGATTGGCTGAGGATGAGCTGGAGCAGGGATAGTGACTGCTGCTATTGACCTCTGAACATATTGGGGCCTACCCCTGTTGGTGTGAATGGCATTGGTCTCGCCAGTTCTTCTCGGGCCTGCAAAAGGCTTTCTTGTACCATTGGATGAGCTTGCACCATTATCAGAGATCTTACCCATTTTTAACAGGCTTTCAATTCTTTCCCCAGCTATGACAACATCTGCGAAGCTGGTGGAAGAGAAAGCAGCCAACCTGTCAATATACGTTCCCTGAAGAGTATTCATAAACATGTCTGCCATTTCCCTTTCAGACATAGGGGGTTGAACGGCAGCAGCCAATTGCCTCCATCTTTGAGCATATTCTCTGAAGCTCTCCCTCGAAGACTGTGACATTCCCATTAGGAGGGTCCTGTTGGGTGCCATATCTAGATTATACTGATACTGTCTGATGAAGGCTTCTGCCAGGTCCTTCCAGCATCTAATAGTTGCTCTTGTCAGATGGGAATACCATTCCCTCGATGCTCCAGTCAAACTATCTTCAAAATAGAACATCCACAATTTCTCATCCATTGTATAGGCCTTCAGCCTTCCCAGAAATGATTGCAGATGAGTCCGGGGGCACGAAGTCCCATTATACTTTTCAAAACAAGGAGGCTTGAACTTATGAGGGATCCTGACCCCATCAACCAAACCCATGTCCATGACGTCGAAGCCCAAAGAATTTTGAGATTCTAAAGACCTTAACTTCTCAGCTATTTCATCCAATCTCCTATCATAAGCATCCTCTCCAGCACCCATTACTGTAAATTGGTCCTCCTGAGGATCTTCTTGAAGTACTCTGGCTGCAGTAGCTGTTCCTTGGATGTTGGCAGGAATATTAATCTCAGGATGTAGATGTGGACCAAACACAGGGGGATTCACATGTGGTTGCACCCTTTCATTGTTACTGGTGCCTGCAGTTCCTACATGAGGCTCCTCTGGATTTTGCCTCTCAACCATAGCCCTCAGTCTCTCCTGGCTCTGAGCCATGTTGTTCATAACCTCCATGAACTGCGTCATCTGTGTTCTCATCTCTAATCTTTCATTGGCTAGCTGATTTCGGACATCAGCAAGATCTTGTTGAACTTGATCCATCTGGATTCCCGGAAGGTTGTTTCTGGTTGGGTACCTGTGTGGCCTGTTGAGAGGAAATACCCGGCGGCGAGCAATAATTCCTGAGATTCACAACAGAGGTTAGCAACAACAAAACAAAAGACCTACAAAACAAACAAAATGGTTAGCATGCAATGCAGTTATGCTTATTTGCTATCAAGGTATCCGGTTTGGTCTTCAGTTTTGACCCTTCCAGACCCTTGAATGATGATGCTGCTGAAGTTGCTTCTGATGTGAACCCCAACACAAATATATTACAAAGGTGAAATAATACAATTTGTTCATTTTACAACACAAACCCTCAAAAGGGGCCAAAATGCATCACAAAAAGCAAAAGTACACGGAAAAGGAACAACAACAAGCAAATGATCAAACTCCAAGACCAAACTCATCCTCACGAACTTCCTTAAGAAGTGCTTCGGTCACAGGATCAGCCGGATGCTCCGTGAGACTTCTGATGAGAAGGTTCCTTGTTGCAACAGCTGCAGTCAATTTCTTGCTCTGACCTTGGTCCTTAGACCTCTTCAATCCTGCTTTGATTTTTAGTTCCGATATTTCCTCCTGGGCTGCTGCCAGGGCTTTTTCCATCTGCTCCATCTTGTCCTGAGCTCTCTTGTCTTCTAGAGTACGGGCCTCAGTGATCCGGACCCACCTGGCCTGACTCTCTTTCAAATACAAGTCCGTTCTTGCTCTTTGGAACTGAGCTTCTTTACAAGCATTCTTCAGAATCTGCTCACCAGCTTTGGACTTGTTGATATAATCTCCAGACTTCTCAATCTTAGTTAAGTGTTCCACTCTCAACTTCTCCAATCTCTCAATCTCCCTTACACCTTCACTCCTCTCCCTGAGGGTCTTCTGCAAAGCCTGGGTTAACTTCTCATTTCTTTCCTTTAAGCTTTCAAACTCCTCCAAACTGATAGTGGCAGGGGGTGGTGCTGAAGATGACTCAGGCATGTCTTCTATGGTAAAGGGCATTCCAGAGAATTGGGCCCTAGCATGGGACCACTCATAATATTGGACTGATGCCACATTATTGCACTTCCCTAAAATGGTGATTCCCTTGGTTTGAACATGATCCCAAGCCCAGGCAGCCTGCCTAACAACAGTCAAACTAATCTTGTTCTCACAGTAGAGGGTCTCAACCAGGTCTTGTTCCCTTGGAGTATGAACCAGTGCATAGCCTAATTGCCTTCTGAACAGCAGAGGGTTGTAATTGATACTTCCCTTAACTCCTATCAAAGGCACATTGGGAAAGTGCCCACAGCTGGTGATCATATCTCTGCCCTTGGTGCTCTGAGTACACCATTTGATATCTGCTGAAGTTAGGACAGTGAGTCTTTTAGCCCAGTTGCTTTGCTGATGAGGGTTGAGAAATGCATCTGTCCTCGGTAGATGCCTGAGAAGCCAAGCATGGAATAATGGAGCACAAATCCTCACTAATCTTCCCCTCTGCTTTTCATTTCTCTGATGTACTGAGTAATAGAGATCACCCAGTAAAGTTGGCACTGGGTTCTTCAGGATGAACAAATGGATTGCATTCTTGCTGATGAATCGAGGCTCATCTGCAAACAACACAATTCCATACACACTTAAAGCCAACAGAGCACAAACAGCTTTCCAATCCCCCAGGGAGGCCTTCAGACTAGCTTGAGAGATCAAGAAATCAAGATGAAAGCCAGGGATCCCAGCTTTAGAAGTCATATGCTGTTCAATCAAAACAGGCTCCAGGTGCAAAGCTTTTGCTATCTCTCCATTGCTGGGAAAGACCATTTCAGGGCTGAATGGGACTTCTCTCTTGATAGGCAAACCAACCAGATATGAGTATTCTTCCAAAAGAGGACCCAATTGAAAGTCTTGAAAGGTGAAACATCTCAATGGGGGGTCATAGAACTGAATGCAGGTGTGGATGAGGCTCCTCTGTGAAGGGTCCAGATCCATGACCATGTCCAGTATATCTCCATAACTCTCCCTGAACAAGGGTATATGATCTGGAGTGATCAGGGTTTGGATCCTCCTGATGTCTGATAAGTCTGGTTGGAAGAAATGATAAGTGATGTTGCTTTTCTTTGGAGCCATGATGCTGAAGACTGAGTAGAATAAGTGCTGATGGAGATGCTGAGGAGAGGGCCACTGACTGGCTAGTGCAAGTAACTGAAGTATATGGCTGACAATCTGATGCAAGTGCTGGTGGAGATAGGTCAATACTGCAGATGGGGTCAAAACCAAAACCAGAGATGAAGGTGGATACCCTGAAACACAAATAAGCACATGTTAATATGATGCAATGAGTATGTATGCAAATGAAATGCAAGGGTCTGTGACTGAGCTGGATCTGATTAACTGCCTTGGTATAGATCCATGTGTGTTCAAGAATTCCAGATGGAGGTCTAAAAATTCAGTAACCAGGGTGGGGGACTCAAATAAAGAGCCACAAGTCCAGGGTTTAGAATCACAAGAACTATCCAACATGGAGCATTCTTAACAAAGTTAAAGTAACAGGGTGTTCTGAGGTCAAGGTACCTGCAAACCTGTAAACAGCCCAACCCCCTCACAGGTAGTGATCTAGAACAAGGATCCTCAGACTTGGATCAGTTATGAGAAGTGTGAACACTTCTAACCCGGAGGTACAGTGTTTACAATAACCATAACAATTCCTCCTCTAATTCACCTCAGTTTCTGAAGGTCAATACTAAAAAGGTCATCCAGACTTAGCAGGCTTCCCAGATAGCCCTAGCATTGCAGGAAATCTGCAACACAGAGTTCTCAAGAAGAAACCCATATCTGAACCGTGTTTCATATTCCCGCACCAGACCGAAATGGAATGGGAAAGAATATGATTCACTCTAGCCTAGGTGTCACTCAGGTCCCAGGTATAGGACCTTAACTCTCAATGGAACACCCACCCACCAAAGAAAAACCAGATCCAGCCAGCACAGTATGACAGTATGAAAAATATAAAGCTATAAAGAAAGCAATAAATCAACTGTACATAAAGCAATAAACAAAAATAAATACAAGCACAAATAAGCACATAACACTCCAGCAAACACAAATCAAACAAGCGCTAGGAGGAAACCACAAAAAGAACCAGAAGCCCTGGTTGCAGTATAAGTTTCCCCAGCAGAGTCGCCAAGCTGTCGCTCCCGACAAATGAAAATGGATCAGATGAAGGTACAGACGCGAACGGTCGGCGAAGGGAACAGTGAGAACACACAGCCGTGAACTCACTGGAGATGAAAAGAGTCGCCAGCTAGGCATTTTTATCCCGGAGGAAAGGTAATGCTGCATAAACCTAGAAAAGATATGGACAAGACGGTCGCGAACCAGAGAGACTGAGAAAGGGGGTTGGTTACAACCTGGGAAGGTATTAGCACCCAGATTGTCCGTCGTACTCGACGGGATCCACGCTCGAAAGATTTGTGTTATAAAGGGGTAGTGTCAGTGCAATCTGTGTGTAAAATGGCTGGGAAGCAAATGTACAGGTGTCAGTGTAAAAAGAAGTGAAGTGTATATGTATAGTGTCAGTGTAAGAAAGAGTATGCTCATGATTATGAGGCTAAGAGAATGAGGCTAGAAGGAGGGGGAATGTACAAAGACTTTTGTTCGATAACTGTTAAGTTATGCCTACGTATCCTCTCGTGCAATGAGGAAGTCAGAACACCGTAGTTCGACCCAAAGTGACTGAAAGGTGAATTGACTGATGAACTGCTTGCTTGTCTATGCTCAAGTGTATGACCTGTCTGGCTCAGGTGCTAACTGTCTTGTATTAGACGGAAGAAGCGAGTTCTCGTTTGTGAGTGAGGATGATGAGAAAAGAATCCCGGAGGAGACGATTATTGTTTGTTTTTTGAGTTTTCAGTCTTTTATTGCTTTTTGAAGTTTGTCATAAGATAATGAGCTTAAGCCTAAACCAATGGATTTAGTAAACTCATCACATCTTCCCTCTGATCAGGGGTAATGAGAGTACCTTAAGTGTGAAGTCAGATTCTCACACTTAATCACCTTTGGTGTAGGATTAAGATCATTAACCTACTTGTGATTATTTAGATGTTTTTGGTGTTTTTGTTTAGTGTTGAGTAATGAGGTTAAGCCATAATCAAGGATTAAACAGACTCATTACACTATCCTAAAAGAAGGATAATAGATGAGAATGTTTAAGTTGAGAAAAAACTCCTCAACTTAATCCATGATTAGGGATTAAACCCATGACAAAACAAGCCTTTGATTAAGAGGATTTTATTTAATGGTATGATGATGAAGTGTTTTTTATGGTTTGTAAGACAACTTGAGGGGGACTTGTCCATTAACACTAGGGTTAGTCCTTCTTAACCAATTAAGGAAGAATTAGAACCCTAATGCAAGGCCCAAGTTACAAGTGTGATGTCTTGATAATTATTATGTGGATTGATTAAGAGATTTAAACACCTTAAGGGTTTAACACTTAGGATTAAAGTTATACACTCCATCCTAAGAGAAGGATGCAGGCATAACCCTAATCACAAAGTTTTAAGGCCTTTAGGGTTTAGTCTCTGATTGTGAGATGAGAAGAGAAGACTCAAAGAGAGACACAAAGGTAAAACTATGGGGGAACTAATCAAAACCCTAATTCATTGACATGCTTGGTTGTTCCTATGGTTTGTGAGGTTTTCAAGAGCAATCTTCAGAGGAGCCTACAGGAAGCAGATGAACAAGATCAAGAGAAGCAAAGTGACTTGCTTTATTCAAGAAGTCAAGTCACTTGAAGAAAGAAAGTGGGAAGGACAAGAATGAGCAAGCTCAATCTCAAACACAAATAGAAATGCAGCAATGGATGCAAGGGAGATGAAAAGAAAAGTTATGAGAAGTGAAGGCAAATCCACTTCTCAAGTTTACTTACCACCTGAAAAGTTAGAAAGAAATGCAATGCAATGCAAGATGAAGTGAAATGGCATGATGCTAGACCAAACCAGAAGCATGTTGATGATGATAATGATGCTATGAGATGCTTCAAACATGAGACAAGGCATGGAGGATGTTCATACAAGGCCATGAATGCATATGATGCAAGCTAAAGAACATGAACAAACATGAAATGTTATGAAGCATACAAGGCAAATGGCATGGCAAAGATGTAATGCAATGATCAATGATGCTTCATACATGTCTTAAGATGTCAAATGAATCATAAGAATGCACAAAATGCAATGGCAAGCCAACTTATGCAAAAGAATGCAAGAAGGATGCAAAAGAAAGCCCAAATTAGGGTTCATGGATCAAACATCAAACAAAAACCCAAAAACAGAAGCAAACCTCATGATAAAAAATGGAAAATGGCACCCAAAGAAACCCTAGGCCTATGATGATCTACTTCCCAAAGGGGAGCTCTCAACTCTCAACCAAACTCAAGTTATGAATTTTGCAAGTTTTTAGGGTTTTTAAGGGTTCTTAACAAAAGAAATGCCAATCAATTAGGAAATGCAAGAACAATTCATGGCCTTTTTATCTTTGAAAATACATGCTAAACTCAACACAAAGCAAAAAGAATAAATGTCTCAACCTTCACCAAAAGGCAGAAATGAATTTTCAAACATATGATCAAAATAATGCATAAAAAATGATTTAATTCAATGGAAAATTCTCAAAATGCATCAAGATCCAAAAAGAAATTTGGTTTGAAGGTTGGACAATGTTTCTAAATGTCTTAGAACATTTCATGAATTTTTTTGTAATTTTTAAATACTTAAAAGTATTTTTAATTAGTTAATTCCCATTAATCAATTAAAAATAATCTTTTAAACATTTAAAAATACTTTTTTTAATGATAAAAAAATAAATAAAAATATTTTTGTGTCATAAAAATTAATAAAACTTTAAGGAAAAAGTCTCATAATTTTTATGAATTTTTAACTATTTTAAAATAAATATGCAAGTTTAAATGAAATAAAAGGAAATAAAACAAATAAAAATGGAAAGTCAGAGGGATGGAGGGCCAGGATGCGCCCAGGATTTGAACTGGTTGACTGGCGCGTGATCTAAGGGTCCAGGTTGCATCTGAGCTAATTACAATTAATTAAAACTAAATGAAGAATTAGGGCTAATCAGGCGCATCTGGGCCATTCAAACTGGAGGGAAGTCAACAGGTCAACGCTCATCAACGCTCAGAATTCAAACTTGACTTAATTACATAATTAGGGCATAAACACTCTCAGGTGGCCGGAGAAGACTTCCGGTCGTCTTCTCCGGCCAGAAGCTCACCTGAAAATCTCAAAACCTCTCAATACGTACCAAAAATGAAAACCAAGAACATGGAAATGATCCTCATCCTCTCACGAACCAAACCCCTCTCTCAAAACAAATTTAAAGTTCCTAAGTCAACCGAATCGAAGCAAACGATTTCTAGGGTTCGTGAGCTTCAAACACAAATTAAATGCTCAAAACAAAACCATTTCAAAAACTAAAGGTACCAGAATGATCAGTGCATCATGAAGAACAAGTTTGTAACATAAAAAAACATTTCTGGAAAAATTAATTTCGAGCTACCTGAGATTTGGAGTTTTCAGTTTAGGAACTTTCTGGCCACTTCCTTTGATGCAAGCTGCTCTACTTGATCCCCCAAATGTGTTTGAATGCTCAAAAACAATTTATGTTGGCTGGAGAAGGAGATTCGAATGGAACTGCTTCAAGCTCAGTCAACAATGGTCATGATGATTTTGGCACTCTCAGGTCATGGTGATGGGTTGTTTGTGGTCCATACAATGTGTAGAGAAGATCTGTGGTGTTGGTTTGTGTGTTTGATGGCTATGGACAGAATTTCGAAGGAACTTGCAATGAGGTGAGTTTTTGTGAATGTGATGAATGAGGATGCTTCAGCCTTGGTTCTTGTTATGGCTAGCTTGCAAATTGATTCAATAAACAAATCTGATTGGCTAGTTGATTTGACATGTGCTTTTTGGATTGGTAGGTTAACTTTTGCAAAAATGTCAACTTCTTGTAAGATAGGGCATGGGCAACTCTAGCTAAGTACAATGGGCATGGGGCTGCGCAGCATGATGTGTGTATGAGCCTAGCTTGGTTCAGCAGCCAATGCATCAAGTTGGTGAGAAGATCATGAGTGTTTTGCAAGTTGGCTAGCTTTTGGTTCACATGTGATCCTTTGCATAACCAAACATGAAACCAAGGGCAAACTTAGTTCAAATCTGATTTTTGTAACTTAGAGAATGTTCACATGCTGATTTGAGATGAATTAGAGGCTGCAATGTGTTTTGATCCAAGACTTTGCAAAATTTCCACTTGATGCATAACTTGAAAATAAGTGATTTTTGGCAACTTTGCATGGTCATAACTTTTGATCCAAGAAGCATTAGATCATGTTCTTGTACTTTTTGAAAAGGGAAAGATGAGATCTACAACTTTCATGACCAAAGTTTTTCCATTTGAAGTCTTCTTGGATCATGAATCAAGGCTTGAAAATTGACCCAAAATGGTGCATTCTTGAAAAGTCAACTATGCCCAAAAAGTCAACATTTGCAAAAACCCTAAATTCTTGATTTTTATGAACTTCAATCTTCTTCCATGATCAAATAAAGACCATATACACTCAAAATGATGAAGATCACCCATTGGTTGGGTCATTGGGGGCCTCAGATGCCCTGATTTTGCACTGACTTGTCTGAAAAGTCAACTCTTGATCAGATGACTTCCCCATGGAATTTATTCATGAAAATTGACATGCATACTCCCTATACCATATAGAGACCAATGGAAACAAGAATGACCAAAAAAATTGGGGTTATGGCCTCTGAAACCAAAACCCTAATTTTCAGTCAACTGTGCAGTTCATCCTGGCTCTGCATCCACTCAAACCCTAGTTCTTGTGATTCCTCTGCATCCTTGACTCTGTGAGAATGTAACATGATACAAGAACACACATGGACCTCTTTGAGTTGATTGGTGGCCTTTGGAATGGCTCAAGAAGCTTTGGGATTGCTCAGATCACAAACCCTAAGTGCAGATGACTTAGAAGCTATGCAGTGAATCAAAAATGTACTATGAGATGATATGATGGTGTATATGCATAAGAGATGATCACAAGCCCTGTGTGAATGGGTGAGGGCAAATTTGGGGTGTTTACAGCATCTCATTATTCATTAATCATGCGTTTAATTTATTTTAATTTAGTCATTATTTAAGTTTAATTATTTTTATTTATTCAAGTTAATATAATTTTAAATTTGATTTAGGTTGATTTAGAAATAGTTGTTTTAATTTAATTTTATTAATTAGTTTTACTTTTCCGAATGAGCTTATTTTATTTCCTTTTAAAGATAACGAAAAAAATCATATTTTTACCCAATTTTGAGAATGTTTAGTTCAATTTTAATTAGATTAATTTTACTAATTTATTATTATTTTAGTTAAATTTAAGTTAAGTAGATTTATCTTAATTAGCTTTTAATTAGTGTAATTATATTTTAATTAATTAGTTAGGTTTTAAATATTTTAATTATTAGTCTAATTTAGTTAGCATAATTTTAATTAGGTTTTATTATTTCTATTTGTGTGTTTATTTATAACCACTCAAAAAAAATATCATACAAACCTGCTAGTAGCTGCTATACACTACCCAATTCGTACTCCATTCTGCAACACGTCAAGGATTTACATGCCAGCTCTTACATGCTAAAATATGCTGCAAGACTCCAACCTGCTATACACTAGCCTGCCTCCAACTGTGCCACAAAGCAATTGTTACACGCTAAACAACGCTATGCTATCACACATGAAAATGACTAACACAATAACAATAGAAACCCCTACATCACAACAGAAAAAGAGCTGAGATAAAAAGGTGATAAAAAGGAAACATGTGTCAAAAAGGAGGGACGTGATATCCAAGAAAAAAAGGGGGGGGGGGAGTGAAAAATTCTCAAAAAACAGACCTTCACAAAACTTAGATCAACCTTTAAAAAAGGGACCAGGAGAACCTAACAGATCATCTGCTTCCACTCTGCTAGTCACGACCTTTCCTTCTACATCCTGGTTCTTGACCATAAAACAACAGCCTTGAAAAAAACCAATGGCGGGGGGAACCTCTACAACCTTAACCTTAAATGTCAACATCCGATCTCGGTTCCTGGGGACATCACCTTCTTCTTCTATAACACAACCACCAAACTGTAAATAACTTGGACAACACTGCAGTGACTTCCGAACAAGCAATAAAGACATCCACAAGCAGTTTACATTGCAAATGTGAGAAGTCTAGAAGAAGTGAAGAAAAATAACAATAGAGGACTTTGAAGTGTCTATTACAGCAAGCTGAACCATTTCCACTTCTTGGTAATTCATTTAAAGGGGTCGGTTTTCAATTTCAACAAAAGACGACATCTCGGTAACCTCTCGACCGTATCTACCTTTGAATTACATGTTGTTTTGCGTATGGTTGTTATGTTGATTGATGTTGCTTCTTATTGTGTTATCTCTTTCACATTGCTTGTTCTTTTATACTTTGGTTTGCACACAATTTTGTTTCGTCCGATTATTATTCGGTAGTGTTTTGATTTCGGACTAGTGTCGTTTTGCAAATGTTGTTATGTCTGGCTGCTTCAAATTTTCATATTCAGTTACGTGCTATTCGTGAAGGATTTTCATGAGTTGTTGTTGTTGATCTTATTCATCGCTTTGTGTTTTAATTAGTTCTTGAAATTTTTAGATTCAATGGAGGTTTTGATGACCTTGAGTTTGTGTTGCTAAGGTTTTCCTTACAATGATCATTTACTTTCTGCATGAGATAAGAGTGAGTGAGTGAGTTTTTTATTCTTCTGAAAAATCATGATAATAACGTGGTGTGGCTAGAAAATATTTGCTACTTTTTATTTTGCTTGTCATGTTTGTTTCTGTTTGCCGTATTTTGCACCATGTGTTGATGATGAACAATATCATTATATAAGGTAAAACATTGGTAGTTAGAAATAACCTTTTTTTTTACTGTAGCTTTATAATTATTAATTATCATTTTTTTAGTTCATTTCATTTATAAGATATAATGGTGAAATATTTCTACTGATGCATACCTTTTTAAAAACAAAATTAATTTTGTGTACTTTTTCTTCAACGGTGAGTTTTAGGAATGGCTTAAGAATTTTTTTTATCTTTTTACAAGTTGTTATTAAACGTGAGGGAAACCTACCATATTTCTATTATCACTTTTTTTTTAATTTTTTTTTTCATATCCAAATAAATGTTTTTATTTTAGTGTAAATAATATTAGAGTTTTATTCAATATCCTTGCATTGCGATTTCGGAGCATAAATTGATTGTGCTTTTGAGAACCGTATGGATACATAAATTTTCTCGACTTCTTATAGGGTGACTCGCACATGAGTCCATTTTAAGATAGTTAAAGAGTTAGATTTGACACCTTCAATTTCAGTTGCTTTCGAGTCCAATTAGGTATTTAAACCGATAAAAATCTCTTTAACAAACGCAAATACTTAATTCACATATTAATTAACAAGGAACTGAGCTCCGGAGTCTAGCACTCTGCACGTTCTGGAACGAATCACAACTGGGCTAGCCCCACGCGTAATGTTTCGCTCACTCCTTTGTTATTAAAATAAATTAACCTAAAAAACATCTAAAAACAATTAATTATCTTATTAATTCAATACGAAAACAGAACTCCGGAGTCTAGCATTCCGCACGTTCTGGATTGGGCCGCAACTGGGCTAGCCCCACGCGATGTGTCCAATCACCATTCGTATACCAAAATATTCAAATTATCTTATTAATTCAATACGATTAACAGAACTCCGGAGTCTAGCATTCCGCACGTTCTGGATTGGACCGCAACTGGGCTAGCCCCACGCGATGTGTCCAATCACCATTCGTATATCAAATATTCAAATTATCTTTTTAAATTAAATCACGGAAACCGAACTCCGGAGTCTAGCACTCCGCACGTTCTTAAATGGATTGCAGCTGGGCTAGCCCCACGCAACGTGGTCCATTCGCATCTTTTCATATCTTAAAACATTTCAAACTTACCAACCAAATTTAATTTATTTTCATAATTAATCAGCGAAAGACAGGACTCCAGAGTCTAGCACTCCGCACGTTTTGGAATGCAATCGCTCCTAGGCTAGCCCCACGCGATGTGGTTCATTCGCCCTTTCGTTTAAAATACCTTAACAAAAGTCAAACACTTTTCTCTAAAAAACGAATATTGTTTAAATCTTTCTATCTCGCAAACAAGCTAGCGCTTCAGCCTCCTATCGCGAGCAGATAAGCCAACGTTTAGCAGTAGAATGCATTTTCAAACAATCGTTCAATTAAAAATCACAAACCGTAGTTGCACGAACTACGAAGCTCTGACTTTCCCATTGCACAAGGGAATACGTAGGCACGGGGATTTTAATCCTTCGCGAGCACAATAATAAAAAACTTAATCTTTCTCCGTGATAAATAATTTTCTTTTCCCTTTATTAAAAGCAATCTTAATCAGTAAAAGAAGACAATAATAACAAATTAACACTTAAGCGCAAACTAGACTAAGAGGTTCCCGTTGAGTACAACGGACGTGAGGGGTGCCTAACACCTTCCCTTTGCGTTACTGACTCCCGAACTTAGATGAGTGGTTTCGTTGACCATTCTTATCCTTTATTTAGGTTGTGTCTATATCTCCCCTTTCTTTAGTTAAGAATAAATAGAATTAGGTGGCGACTCTGTTGTTTATTTTAGAATCGTATTTTTCGAGGTACGACAATGACAGATTTTCAAATTTGGGGTTTAAGTCTTTCACACTTGAAATGTGCATTACTTCAGTTACCACGGTGACACAATTATTTTGCATAGTACTTTTATCATCTTGTTCTTTGTTATAAAATGTGTACCCATAAATTGCGTACGCGCTATAAGAAAACACAACCAAACTTGGACCATATGCTAAACATCTCAATCTTTTTGTTATTGAAGCGAGATCTGAATAATACTTTGAGAAAATATGATGCTTAAACCAAGGTATGAAACTTCGATTGTGCTCTCGTACTATCCAATTTGCATTTCTATTCGAATTTAAACCCCAGAGAACATCCTTGTGCATTTCAACATACGACTCAACCTCATTCTCATTGTGCAGAATATACAAATGCACTTGATCCCATTCGACCCTTGATACTATCACAACTTCATTTCCAATTAACTTTTTTCCTTTTTATTCTCGACAATATGAGATTTGGGGAATCCAATTGATTGTACATTGGATATATATTCAATATAAAACTCAATCTCTTCTTCAACAATGAATGGTTCGAAAATACAACCCTCTGGTCGACTTTGGTTTTTCACATACCCTTTTAATATTTTCATATAATGTTCAGCAGGGTACATCCATCTCATATAAGTCGGTCTACACAATTGTGTCTCTTTCACCAGATGAACAACTAGATGAAACATTATGTGAAAAAACGAGGGAGGAAAATACATTTCAAGATCACACAAAGTAATAACTATTTCGTTTTGCAATGTTGGCAAGATCGCATGATCGATCACCTTAATGCAAATTGACTTGAAGAAAAAACACAATTTAGTTATTGCGCTTCTTACTTTTTCAGGCAGAATAGAATGTATACCTATTGGTAGAAAATGTTACATTATAACATGGAAGTCATGCATCTTTAAACTCTTTAACTTAAGGTCTTTCATAGACATAAGTCTTCTAATATCTGAAGAGTATCCTTTTGGAACTTTAACTTCACTTAGAAACTTACACAATACTTTTTTCTCATTTCTAGATAGAGTATATGCAGCAGGTGGTAGATATGTTTGTTTTTCTTTCTTGCTTTAAGTTCATCCTTAGACTTTCCTTGTATATTGAGTAACGTACCAATAACACTCTCAAACACATTTTTTCAATATGCATAACATCCAGAAAATTTCTTACATACAACGAGTTCCAATGCGGTAGTTCAAAAAAAATTGACCTCTTCTTCCACCCTTTCTTGACAAGTGTATGTGCAAAAGGCTTGCCAAACTGAGTACTCACATCTTTCACCTTTTCAAAAATTTGATCACCTGTCAATATAGAAGGAGCTCTACCTTGTTATGTGTCTCCATTGAAGGATTTTATCCACCCACGGTAGTGATGTTTCGAATTTAAGAATCTACGATGACTGAGAAAGACATTCTTCTAACTAAACTCCAATTGCGTCCAATTTGTTTTATCTTCACAAATAGGACACACACATTGACCTTTTATGTTATACTCTGATAGATTTATGTATGCTGGAAAATCATTAATTGTGCCAAACAACATCGCCCTAAAGTTAAAACTTTCTTTCCTATACCCATCAAAAACCTCCACACCGTTCTCCCACAAAAACTTTAAATCTTCGATTAAGGGTGTCAAGTATACTTATATGTCATTCCCTGGTTGTTTAGGCCCAGAAATTAACATGGATAACATCATGTACTTACGCTTCATACATAGCCATGGAGGTAGGTTATAAATCATTAAAATCATAGGCCAAGTGCTATGTGAGATACTTTGAAGACTGTGTGGGTTCATTCCATCATTAGATAATGCCAAGCGAAGGTTTCTTGCTTCTTTTCCAAATTCAGGATAATCATCATCAATTTTCATCCACTGTGGTGAATCTGCTAGATGTCGAAACTTTCCATCAATAATTCTTTCATCTGCATCCCAAATCAAATGTCTTGAATTGGTTTCACTATGAAACATGCGTCTGAATCTCGGAATTATAGGAAAATACCATAAGACTTTTGATGGAGACAACTTCTTCTTATATCGAGAAACACCGCATTTCGGACACTCATTTAACGTTGCATACTCGTTTCGAAACAAGATGCAATCATTTGGACAGTTATGTATCTTATCATAGCTCATACCAATAGAGCACAACATCTTTTTGGACTCATATGTTCAGTTGGGAAGAACATTATCCTCTGGAAGCATATCTTTCATAAGGGCCAATAACTCTGTGAAACTTTTATCCGACCATCCATTGCCCGCCTTTAAGTTGTACAACTTTAATACCGCAGACAATCTTGTGAATTTAGTGCAACCATTATACAACGGTTTCTCTGCATCTCTTACCAACCTCTCAAACATTTCAGGACAATCCTTAAGATCATGTTCAAGTGCTTCTGCAATCTCTTCGACTCGATCATAATTATATGTATTTGTGCCACTGTCGTTTAAAGCATAGGTCGTATTATCCCATGGTTCAACATTCCTGCTATTTTTCTCACCATGCAAATTCCAACATGTATAACTTCGATCAATTCCATGCCTCTTTAAATGTGATGACAACTGAACCGCGTCAACCCGACCCACAAAATAGTAACCCAAGCAAGAAAATTTCATTCGACTAGGGTCTTTGGTGTGCGCAACATCAAACTTAACGAATTCTGATACTCCATTCTCGTACTCTTTCGACAATCGACTTGAAGACATCCATTTATTATCCATAGTTATACTAATTAAACTAAACAAAAATAAAAAATATTTACCTGTAGGGAAACGATCCGACTTTCACACTTTGATCACAAGTAACCCCTATATATAGAAAATTCAATAAGTTAGTAACCCCATCATATCAGTTCATTCAAAGCACTACTAATTACAATGGCGAGAAATAATAACTAATTACCTGTAGAAATGTAAACACCTTCTAGACCCATGCAATGTCTAGATAGGTTAGAATTTCCAAGACCCCCTATACACGTATCATAAAATGAAATATCATTAATTGACCAATTATGAGTCATAACTTGATAAGTGGCAACATGTAATCACAAACAAGCACCTATTCTTCACGAACTATTACTTAACCAAAGTGTTTGGGTAATGAAATGTCTAACCAAATATTAAGACTCATTGCTCACTTCAAACACATAGCCATGTTCATAGAACTCAATCCATTTTCATCTTTAACATAAACTAATTCAAGAACACCAAAACAATATCAAATAACACCAAAACTTAGTTTGGTCAATCCATTACCAAAACAATACCAAATAACAAGAATGGAAAATAACACCAAACATCATTTTCAATATTCAAACTTTTTTATCAAACAAAAGAATCATAAGCTACTATGTAAGGTTCATTCATTTCATCAAACAATACTTTTTAAGTCCATCACCAAAGCAAGTTTCAAGATATGCAGGGTACTTGAAAAGATCCTTTATTTGTTAGATAATACAACTTAGTTCATGAGAAATTCAGAATTATACCATCCAAAATTATAAATAGGAGATTACTTCTCATTCATATTCAGAGGAGATAGTGATCTAACTTTAAACGAAATAAAAAGGTTGACTTAGAAATTATAAGAAGTAATCTCCTGTTAAAGAAAGACTTTTATTTAACAATGTTAATATTAGAGTAAAAACTAAGAGGACACATAGCAACAAAAATGAAGCTCTTGTTAAAGAAAGCCTTTCGTGGCTCATTTATCTTCGATAAAAAGTGAATCAAACAATCCTTCTAACCAATCTTACTATGAGAGAGATTATATAAAGATGGAAAATGAAACCAAAAAGATGATAAAGAAGAGGTATAGAACCAAGTTTACTAAAGAACAAAAGGATAATATGTTGTGTTTTGCAGAAAAGGCTGAGTGGAAGATACATAAGCTAGAAGAATCTGTGGTGTAGATGTTTTGTCAAGAGAATGGAATCAAAAGGAGGATACTCAAAGTGTGGATGCACAATAATAAGAACAATTTTGACAAAAATATGTGTAAGATGAATTTGTAATACACAAAGTGAACTTATTTTATGTCAGAAAGAATATAAAGTTTCAACTAACAAATTTTCATTCCAAATATAAACTTTCTCATTCCAATTTTGCATAAATCAAAAATTTTCCATTTTCATTGGACTTTCCACCTTGAGATGATATTATCTAATCTTGTTTAATATTTCTTGTAAGAGTTCAGGTCAAAATATTAACATTGATAAGATACAATTTTTATGCCATATCATCAATTGGTACCAAAGAAAATGAAGTAAATCAGAACAATGGCGTAACTAATTTTTGCCTAAACTAATTTCTGCCATAATTAATTGGTACCTAAGATATAATTTTTCTGCTACAACTAATTTCTTTCCCTAAGCGACAACAGAACAACAACAATAGAACACTACAACAATAATGGCAATGGCAACAACACTACAACAACAACGACAACAATGGCAATGTCAACAACACTACAACAAACAATGGTAACAACAACAAAAAAACAATAACAACAACATAACAATAACTATAATGGAAACAATGAAGAACAACAACAGAACAACAACTATTCATTCATACATTCAACAAAATAACAACTATAATGGCAACAGAACAACTAACAACATAATAACAACAACAGAACAACTAACAAATGAATAACAACAACATACCTGGTTTTGTTCTTCACGAACAAAGAAGGAATGAGCAATGTAGAATAGCAACGAACGAAAACGAACAACAATGATTCACGAACGGCAACAAAGAAGCAAGAACGATTAAATGTAAGAGAAACAAAAGGAGAAGCAAGAACGATTGAAAGTAAGAGAATAAAATGATTAGAAATGAATAGGGTTTCTGAAAGTTTTATATTTTAAAGCTTTTTCAAAAGCGCTTTCTAAAGGGCAATCTATAAGAGCGCTTTTTGCTTAGAAAGCATTTTCTTAGGGTTTCTGAAAGTTTAAATATTTTAATTAATAATTGACCTTAGAGAGCGTTTTTTTCTAAAGCGCTTTCTTAAGGTCTGCCTATAAGAGCGCTTTTATAAGAAAGCTATGTCTTAGGTTTGCTTCAAAAAGCGCAATTTTTTTATGAAAACACATCAAAAATCACAAAAGGGGGGTCAAACCCACGCCCTTGAGGTTGAGAAAGGTATTGTACAAGAGCATTAACCACTGGGGTGGTGATACATTCATGAATTAAAATGCAAAGATAAATATATATATATATATATATATATATATATATATATATATATATATATATATATATATATATATATATATATATATATATATATATATATATATATATATGTGTGTGTGTGTGTGTGTGTGTGTGTGTATTTGAAAAGAATATTATTATTTTTAATATATTTTTATATTATTTTTCAATTAATTATTTAAACACTCAAAATAAATTATTTTTGAATAATTTTTTGCACATAATTTATTCATACCTTCAAAATATTATTTTCACAAAAATAACAAAAAATATATTTATTTATTTTTGACAGAAAAAAGCTTAATGCATTTCATTAATAATTAAATTCTGAATACATGTAGGAGTATCATAAAAATTGTGGACAATAGCAAGAGATGGAGCCACTCGTGCCAAAGCCTGAGCAACCTCATTCACTTGTCTCCTAATGAACTCAACATGAGAGTTCCTAAACAAAGATTACAATAAGCGTTTACATTCTCTGGTAATAGCACCAAATTCCGACTCATTTGGTACTAGTATGTTAACATTATCTACAACGCTCTTAGAATCCAATTCAAACACCATATTATCTAGTTCAAGCTCTTTAACCCATTTAATAGCTTGCAAGAGACCCAACGCTTCTCCAACATCAACATTCATACTAGGAGTAATCCACTCGGTCCTAGCAACGACTAATGATCCTTCTTCATCTCTGATACAAATTTCAATTCCTACCTTATGGTTGACAAAAGAAGCATCGACATTACACTTAAGAAATCCTTCAGGAGGTTTGCTCCACTTAATAATACTTGGCGTATTATTGTGATTATTTGAAGTGTTCGACCGAACCATTTGAGCATTAGTCCAACCTGATAGCAATTGAGCTGCTCGCTGACGAATATTATCCGAAGAATCATCAAGATTGTTCCACACTGCATTATTTCTACCTTTCCATATGCTCCAAAGAACCGTAGCAAACATGGATTGTTGATCTTTATTAAGTACCTGCAGGATATTAAGGATTAAGGTGGTGAAAGAGTCTTCGACATTCAATCTTTGTTGCATAATTGTCCACAGACTTACTTTCTCCCAACATTCCATACTCTTGGGACATAGAAGAAATAGATGAGTGTAACTTTCATCTTCATCCCTACACATGGCACAATAGTTAGGACATTCCACACCTTTATCCCTTAGTCGTACTTTGGTAGGTACACATTTCCTACAAAGCCTCCACATGAAATTTTTGATTCTCGGAGGACTCTTCAAATTCCAGATCAACAAAAATTATTATTATTTGATTAATTTTAAATATTTTAAAGAATTTTAAATAATAATAGTATTTGATTAATTTCTTTAAAATATTTGATTAATTTCTTTAAAATATTTTAAATAATTTTAAATCATAATAATATTTGATTAATTCTAAATATTTTAAAGAAAATATTTGATTAGTTTCTTTAAAATATTTAAAATTAATCAAATAATAATATTTTTTAAAGAAAATATTTGATTAATTTCTTTAAAATATTTGATTAATTTCTTTGATTAATTTCTTTAAAATATTTTAAATAATTTTAAATAATAATAATATTTGTTTAATTTTAAATAATTTAAAGAATTTTAAATAATAATAATTGATTAATTTCTTTAAAATATTTGATTAATGTATTTAAAATATTTGATTAATTTCTTTAAAATATTTTAAATAACTTCAAATCATAATATTTTTTAAAGAAAATATTTGATGAATTTATTTAAAATATTTTAAAGAATTTTAAATTATAATATTTGGTTAATTTTAAATATTTTAAACAATTTTAAATAATAATAATAATAATAATTGATTAATTTCTTTAAAATATTGATTAATTTCTTTAAAATATAATAAAGAATTTTAAATAATATTATTATTTTTAATATTTATTATTATTTAATATTAAATCAAAGAATTCTTTAAAATATTTTAAGGAATTAATCAAATATTATTATTATTATTTAAAATTCTTTAAAATATTTAAAATTAATTAAATAATAATATTTTCTTTGTCATTTGTGTGAAAATAATATTTTGAATGTATGAATGAATTATGTGCAAAACATTATTCAAAAATGATTTATTTTGAGTGTTTAAATAATTAATTAAAAAATAATATAAAAATATATTTAAAAAATAATATTCTTTTCAGGAACCTCAAAGGCGTGGGTTCGACCTCCCTTGTCATATTTGTGATTCTGAAAGTTTTATATAATTTAATTAATAATTGACCTTAGAGAGCGCTTTTTAAAAAGCGTTTTCTTTAGGCTACTTATAAAAGCGCTTTTAGAAAGCGCTTTCTAGGTGGGGTATTTAGCAGCACTTTTTAGAAAGCGTTTTCAAAGATGGGGTCAACTTAAGGCATTTAGTAGCACTTTTTAAAAGTGTTTTCTAAAGTTACCCTTTAAAAGCGTGTATTTAGCGGGAAAAATTTAAAAACATATAAGAGTGCTTTTGCATGAAAGCACTGTTTTTGTTGCGTTACGAAAAATCAATTTTGGCGTAGTGAGTTTCATCAGAAGTCAGTTCGACCAATGTGTTTACTTCAGATTTCAACCGGGTAATTCATTTGTTATTTTATTGCTTTATGTGGATGATATTTGTAACACGGTGGGAGAACTGACTTTGTCGTTTTTGTTTTCACAAAAACAATGTTGCAGATAGCAAAAGTCGCCATCGACTTTTCTTTTATCCAATTAGGAAAGGCGGAGAAGAACAGAAAAGACCTTGGTTTAGATTTTGAGTTCGGGGGTAGGTTATACAAAGGGAAGGTGTTAGCACCCTTTGTATCCATGGTTATCCATGGGCTCTTAACTACTTAGCTCAATTTTTTTTTTTTGAAAAATAGTGGTGGTGTGCTTAGAAAATTCCCAACTTTTGTAATGATTCTCGTATGAATGTATACAAAGTGATTTTTTTCGAAATATGTTTTGAAAGTGTGAGGTGTAAAGAGTGTTTGTTTTGAAATTGTGAGCAAGAAGTTAAAGGATCCTACCTACTCAAGGTCATTCATGTTATTCTCCTCTTTCCTTAGAGATAGGGTTATCCTTACTATTAGTTAGTAAGTAGTCTTATCTTTGGATTTGGAAGGGACATACGTAGGGACATTATGGTCATTGAAGACAACATTGTGAGGATACTTTAGTAATTTCGAAGGGACTAATCATCACTTTCGTAGGCGACCAAAGGGACAAGATCATTTTTCGAAGGTAACCTGAAGGGACATCGAGGGACTATGATCTTTTATTCGAAGGGACTTGGTGATTTTTATCGTAGCCTCTTTACTAAAGTACCCCTACGTTCGAGGGACATGACCATTATTCGTAAGGCAACAAGAGAGGATACCCTAAAGGTCCAAATGTACAAAGTGTGTTGTTTTCAGTTATTCGATCTTGAGAATTAGGTTATTCTAGTGTTTTGTTTGTTATCTTGCCATACAAACCTAATTACTAGCAATTATATATACAAATATAAGTGTGAGAAAATAAAGTGCAAGTAAAAACCTACGACTATTACATGGCCTTGGGACAATTACATAATTGAAAATGCGAGAAAGTAAATTACGACTATTACAAAAATATAATCGTACAAACTATATATTTGTTCTAGAATAAATAAAAGATAGACAAAAGAAAAGCCTAAAAAATATCTAAGTTAATGTTTTCAGTATTTTTTTTTTAGAAGAAAAGTGTGTTAAAATAAAATGATAATTATAGCCTAAAAATCTAAGTTAAGGTAGATGGCGACGCACAAAGCGATGAGCCTGATATAAATTGAGGATTTATTTTGAAAATGAATTGAAATTGTAATTGAGATGAGAATGACTCAATCTCATCAACCGAAAGTCAATATGGTCGAAGTTTATTAAATCGCTTAACTAAATTAATCCAAATCAATTATCCAAATTATTCGATTAGGTCAAATGATTTAGTTAATTAAGATTGATTAATAAATTTAAACGATTAGAATTTGGTTAATTGATTAATTAGACTAATTAAAATTAATTATCAAAATTATCCGATTAGGTTGAATAATCAAATTAATTAGCAAAGCTAAATAATTAGACCAAACTCAAAACTTATTTAATTAATTTGATTGAGAAAAAAAAGTAATCACATTATATTTATTACATTTTGCTTATTCATTAAAGTGTTCAATCAACATTGAGTTAAATCATAGTATTACAACACACACTATACAAAAACGTTTTTTTAACTTGAAAATAGCATACACAATAAAACAAAATGGCACTTTTTACAACTAAAATGAGGATATGAAAATGTTTTCCTAAATAATTAAAACAAATTAACATATAAAACGAATCTAAAATCTTCAAAACCAATATAGTAACAACAAAATTATTTACCAATTATACAAGGATGGTATCATGAAACAAAATCAACACACATAGAAATATATATATCAAAGTCCCAAAACAAAGAAGAGATTAGAATTCCATCTAGTCTCTACCCCCCAAAATATAAATAAGTTATGGCAACTATAAACTAATTAAAACCAACTAAGCCAAAATTCTTTCAAACAAGCTCAAATTATGCTAAGGCAACTTCAAAAACAAGCTAGCAGTATCTCGGCTTTAAACAATTAAAGCAATGAGTTTCGTATTGTACTCCTTTACCCAGAACAATTCATGAAACAATCCTAGGATTTTAAATTGAAACATAACATAATCCCATTGAAAAATTTGTAAAAAAAATAAAAGGAAGAAAAAGAACTTGGTATACCATAACTGAAACAAAGACCCGAGGAGAATCAAGTCACGGCAACAAGCATTGTAAAGTCAAAACATAAATATCTCATAATATTTGAGATGACTTTGTCCAAGTCAGCCGGTAACAGAACAACAATCTATTGCATCGAAGTGTTGCCGCACAATATTAAGCAATTATACGCAAGTTGTGTCGAATTCAAACGACAAACAGTAACAACATAGCAACAAAACAATCTCAACATACAAGTCGGTTAAAATGGTACGCAATCAAAATCTGATCTAACTATTCAAATACACAATACAAAATTAACGACGATCACAATATATACGCAAGCATTAGTAATACTAGTAGAATTTTAAGCTGGAAGAACGAGAACGTTACCGAAACGAGACGAACTCCAAGTCGAGCGGTGTTGAGAAATTGCAGAGAGTGAGCGGACGCAGCCGTGATGAATTGTGGCTTGACAATCGGAGGGAGGGCCGCCAATGGATTTGCAAGAAGCAACAACTCTTTTTCTCCTTTTTCGTCGTATCTTGCCCCCTTTCTTTTGTTTTGGAATGTTTGTATTTCATAATAATAACACTAATAAAAATGTTTATTCCTTGTTATTTTTTTATGTATTTTTTTTTACTTATTATTATTTGGGTTTTTTTAATAAAGAGTGAAAGATGAAAATTAAATTATTTAAAAAAAATGCATAATTTAAAATATGAAAATTAATTAAAAATAAAAGAAAAATACAATTTTTTATTTTTTTTTATTTTTTGTGATTTGAAAATAATGCAAAAAAAGGTTAGAAATAAATGACAAACAAATAAAAGAGAATAAGAAAAAAACCATAAAAGTGAGGAAGGTGGGATTCGAACTCATAACCTCTTGCATCCATAAGTCCTTGAACATGTTCTCTTGTCAATTGTGTCATGTCACTTATTTGAAATAAATTGGCACAAGGAAACATATGAAGGTAAAATGTCTGAGCGAAATTGGGGTGTGACAATGAAACACCATGAAGTCCACTTGAGGCCTTGGAAGTTCAATATCCTTGGAAGAAACCAAAACCCTAGATAGAGACCCATTATTTAGGAGAAATGTGTGTAAACTCAACCCTTGTGTAGTCTTGAGCAACTGATATCCCTATGGGTATAAGGAGATCTCTTGAAACAATTGTCATGAAGATGTGAGGGCAAATTTTGGGGTACAACAATATTCTAATAGCAAGCAACAATGTCGAAGGGGTAATCGAGCATGGAGAAGTTCAAGTGCTGAAGGTTTCGACAAATCATAATGTTGCTGATATGATCACCAAGATGTTACCCAGTTGCAAGTTTTTCCACTATATGTAGTTGATAAAGCTGCATGAAGAAAGCTAGTTTGTTTCTTGTTGGAATAGAGTTTGGTCCAAGGTGGAGATTTATGGAATATTGGGTCGAACTCTGATACGAGAGAGGTTTTTGCATGAAGTCAAAGCTGGTTCACAAGCTAGTGCAGAAGTTATACATATTGTAGTCGAAATCAATTCTAGTATGTATGTCTAATTGGGCATTGTGTTATGGACTCAATTGTTTAAGTTAGTTTATACCCTAAGTTAGCTTGTAATGGGTAATTGTTAAAAAGTCTATTAGGTTAGTGTGTTAGTTTTCTTATAAATAACATATTAGTCTCTCATCTTTGGAATAAGGAAAAATAGGAAGATAAAATCATAATTTAAAAGTGAGAGTGTTATTTATTATTCTTATATACTTATAATCTTGTTTTAAGAGAAATGAAATAATAACAGTTTATAACCAATCCTTGTTATTATTCTTGGTTACCCTAAACCTTAGCCCTTGTGAGTTTCTTGATCATAAAAAAATATTTTATATTTTGTTTCTAAGATATCTGATTCACAATAGTTTTTTTTAATGAATATTTAAGTTCACCAATACTATAAAATACAATTTTTTTTTCTTTTCAAAATCAATTGTTTCTTATTTTATAAAACTAATTCTAGAAAAAAATTAACAAATGTTTTTTCATACGTGCTTTTTATTGTTTATCCAAAAATAAAATCTCAACACTCTTAAATAGAGAAAATTATAAATTGATTAAAAAAATAGAACAAGTCTAATAGCCATGAACAATTAAATATTAGTTATCAAATTAAATGATAATGAATAATGTACCATCAAATTTAATTCTTTTTATAGAATAAATAAATATCAACATTTTTTATAAGAGTTTTTTACTAGAGAAAATATGAAATCTAAAAATAAGTGAAATATAATTTATTTTATTTTTTTCGAGTTAATAGTGCAAAATTCTTTTTTGAGCAGGTTAAAAAAACAAATTATATAAGATTTAGGGCTGTTTTTTTTTTTGAACCCCTCAAAGTAATTGGTTAAACTATATCCACCTTTTATTTATTTGAATAGAAATTTTTATTTTATTTTATCTAGAGTCGTCTATTTTGATAGATAACTTTAGAAAGACATTTTTTTTTTAATTTTACAAAATCAATAAAAAATTAAATTAATTTTTTTCCTTTCTTAATCCTTTTAGAAATTCTTGAAATTGACAAAAATATTATTTGGATTCTAAAATTTAGAGCACGTTGTTTAGGTCTCAAAATTATAGAATTCAGACATTCAAATATATCTCATGCTCACGACATTCCTCTTTTTTTGAATTTTTATAAATATCTCTCAAAAATATGAAAGTTATATTTCAAATGGAAATTAAATCACCAATGGATTTCAAATAATTATTTTCACTTAAAAGTAAAGGTAACTGTCAGAGATGACAAAAGAGATCGTTAGTCCTACCTTAAGTCCGTCAAAAAAGGAAGTGGAATGAACAAGTCTGCCAAGTGAAATTGTGTTTAAAAATCTAGTTTGTTCCGTCAAAGTGGAGGGTTAACGAGCGGCGGACTTGTCTAATTTTTTTTTTTTTTTTATCTTTTTAATAAATTAATAGACGCATTTTTACATTTCAATTAGATTTTACGCTTATTTTTTAGAACAATTCTTTATAAAATATCTTTTTAATAATTTTTACTTTAAAAAAAATTGCATATATTCACAATAAATATATAAAATAGAATTATCAACAAGTATTCCAAAAATATAGTTCAAGTATTAACCTTCAACCAATTAAAAAATTATTTGAGTGCTTGATAATTAGGTTGACGGACTGACGGACCAACCCGCCCCTTTTTTTGTCGGGCTTAAGGTGAAGTGGACTTAAAGTGGGACAGGCTAAACGGGTAAGTGTGGCAAAAATTCCAACCCAATCCGTTATTTTATGTTGGGTGCATGGGTCGGCCTGACGGACTATGACTCTTAAATCTTTCAGATTGTATTTCGTAATGTTTTAGTTCCATTCAAGTTACTCACTTTGTGCTGATTTATTTAAAATTATTGAATCCTTATATGCATTTGATGCGAGTTCGGATTGTACAATCTGGGACAATGACAAACCCATATTGTACTTCTAGATCCTATAATCTGAAATGAGTGTTTTATAAATTCGAATATGTTTTTAAATTAGATTGATATGCCTTGTTTTATATATGAACACCCATAATGAATCTCTCGTTGATGTGCTTGTTGTTGAAGTGAAAGTTGACATTGTACCTCAAGTCGTCGACGTAGAAATCATCAATGCAGTAGTTGTCAATGTGATAGTTGGCATAATACATTTAGATGTGTAGAGTATTGATTGTCGCCTACATTAAACATTTGAAACATAATTTATTTCATAGGGTGATTGTTGTCATGGTTAGAGGTGAAACACATAAGTTACAATTTTCTATTTTAACTTTAAGATCATATTCAAGTGGAAAAATAAAACTCCATCTCTTTTATTGAAATGTGAAACATGGGTGAGTATCAACCACACAAGAAAGAAAAGAAACTAAAAGATAAAACATCCTTGAAATGTGAATGAATGTCAATTTTGAATGAAAGATTATTTTTTCAAGGGATAAATAAGTTTTAGGTTCATTTAAATATAGTTTTCAATTTTAGTTCCTTTAAAAATTTCCTTTAAAGAATGGTCCCTCTAAAGTTGTTCATCCATACAATTGGTCCCTGACGTTAAATGTCACTAACGGATGATGGCGTGATATGCCACGTGGAACCTTTTTTTTGCTAACTGGACATACATGTGGCAATGCCAACATGGAAAAAATGATGACGTAGATACCACGTGGCAATTTTTCCTATTTTTTGTTTTTTATATTAATTAAAATTATAGCGTCGGAAAGTTGGACGCTAATCCGTCACTAAGATGAATAACAAAAGAAAATCCAGAATTTGCAGCTAATCCGTAGCTAATTCCTAGCAAATTCCTAGATAAACACAAATCCAAAATTTCTTCACACAAAACTTGAACTTTTTTCCTTCTTGAAATAAATTAAATATGAATTTAATATATATATATATATATATATATATATATATATATATATATATATATATATATATATATATATATATATATATATATATATATAACTTATTTCTTACGTTAATAATATATTACATTATGTATTATGTATTATGGCTAGCAATATATTTGTGCATTTGGATCGAGAGTAACAATATTATGTATAATGGTGAGTTTGGAGAGGTGGAAGGAGTGTTGTTTAACATTATATTAACGATTTTCCTATCGCATGTAATAGGTATTAAATCAAATGTTTGTAGTAATTTTTACAAATGGTGTAAAACCTTCTTGAACTGACTTAAAAGAAGGCAATATCATCAAAGGATTTAGGCTCTTATTTTGGTTTGCAAATGTTAGAGCAATTTGGATTTCTAGAAACAATATATTTGTATGGGTAGCAATTTGGAGGCAATCTTATAATAAGATTTGTTCTGGACTGGACCAACGGCTAGATATGACACAATCCTCTCTGCCTCATGAAATGGCCCAATGACTAAGGGACCCATCATATTCATGCTCCCCCTAGATTGGCCGCGACTCTGCGACCACGTCTGATCGTGGTCATTCCACCATCCTCGTTCTTGATCTCTGTTCGACAATGGCATAGATCACCCAGATTCAGCCTAGACAGTTCCTGCTCGAAGGATCTTGTGCCCGACGCATCGTTATCACGACCATGATGCTCGTCCGACGGTTAGTTTCTGGCAGTTACCTATTTTTGGGGGATCCGTGATCCAGGCCCAAAAATAGGAAATATTGGCCACGCGTTGGTGGCTCTCTATATAAACCCTCTCATTTGAGGGGGCAAGGTATCAAATATTCATTCCATGAACAATCTTACTTGTGCTTGCCATCTCTTGTGCTCGTTCTGACTTTGGCATCGGAGTACCTTGCAGGTACAACCCCCCCTCCCCCCCCCCCCCGTTCTCCTTAGCATTCAAGCAGACCTTGGAGTCCACGTCAGCAGCCATTGGAGATTCTGATCTCAGGTACGATCAGTGGCGCCGTCTGTGGGAACTTTTTTGCCCCGTTTTCTCATCCTCGGTTCGTGAAAACAAAAACATCACTGTTCAATCTCCTTCTCGATGGCTCACCAAGAAGATTCCGTTTGTGCTCACCTCATCACCGACATTCCCATTAAGCAACGGGAAAGTGACAAAACTAACCCTCCCATCGGAGAAGCGAATCGTTTTCTTGACGGGCGAACTGCCTCCCCGTCGCCTGAATCTTCCCAACAACCTAAGATCACCCCTGCAGATCTCCCACTGATTCCCATCCCCGAAGGGACGAATCAGACACTGGCGGCTCTGGTCGAAGCGACCAACAACATCAACCTCCTTCTGCTCCGACAGGGCAAAAGGTTGGAGGTTCTTGAAGAAGCAAGATACGTGAGGTTCCTCACTCCCGCAAGGAGATGTCGTCGTTCCCGTTCAAGATCGCCCAGGAAAAGGAAGGACCACCACCAGCCCGAGGCCTCTGGATCCATCAAGAAGAGGACCCATTTGTCTTCTCGACGAAATAAGTCCCCGCAAACAAAGAAGACTCATCGGACCCTCCAACCAGGAGTGTGACCCTCACCAGAAGGAGCGAGAAATCACTCAAAATCTTCCCGTTCTCCAGCGACGAGTACGAACCCCTCTGCCCCCTTTCAGAGGAGATCATGTCCACGAGGCTCCCGAAAGGGCTTGAAAAGCTTCCACCACTAGGAACCTATGATGGGACCACAGACCCGGACGAGCACATTGAAAATATCGACGCTATGTTGGACTACAGAGGCGTTCAGGGAGCAATCAAGTGTTGCCTCTTCCCCATGACCTTGAGAAAAGGGGCGATGACTTGGTACAAAAGTTTCCCTCACGAATCTATCATTTCATGGATAGAAGTTCCTAAATAGAAGTTGCATTGGTAGTGATTAAGTGAGAAGATTGTGAATTGAATGGTTTGTTGAGGATCTTTGAATTGATACTACATAGTGTATTTCCTTCCTTGCTTGGTAGCCCTCAGAGTAGATATGATTGCATCGAACTGGGTAAACAATTTGATTGTGTTGTTTATGTTTTTCTCTATTGTATTATGTTGTGTTTTACTGGATGCCAAACCAGATGTCTAAACATCCATTAGGATATTTAGAATATGTTATAACATAATACTGTACTGGTATTGGGTGTACCTTGCCATGTTAACAATAACAGACCAAATATCTCGACATCGTATTCGACATCTGGTTCTGTCATACCAGAATTTTAGATTCAGTTAGAATCTTGTGTGATGAATAAACTAGTTAAGCTATTAAAGATGTTCGACAAATTGTTAGAGATTTTTAATAAAAAGATGTAGAAGGTTAAGCTAACACAATTAGACCTCAAAGAACCAGAAACATGTCTGCAAGATTACAAGAATGTGTAATCACATTAGATGATGTGGTTAATGATGAAGGTGAGTTAGTACAATATGCCTTCTATGCATATACTGAGCCAGTCAATGCAGATGAAGCATTGAAAGACTCAAGGTGGATGAAAGCTATCGTGAATGAGATGAAATATATAAAAGACAATGATATTTGGTCACTAGTCGAATTTCCAAAAGGGAAGAAGGAAATTAATGTGAATTGGGTATATAAAGTCAAGCTAAATCCAAGAGGTGAAATAATTCGATACAAGGCAAGACTTGTAACAAAGGGGTTTCTTAAGAAAGAAATAATCAATCATCATGAAGTCTTTGCACTACTAGCTAGAATCAAAATAATCAGATTGGTTGTTGGTCTAGCCAATATGCATAACTAGTCAATATGTTAAATGGACGTGAAATGTGCATTCCTAAATGGCCCTCTAGACGAAGAGATGTATGTACTCGAGTTGCATAAAGCCATGTATGAATTTAAATAAGCTCCTAGAATTTGGAACAAGAAAATAGATGGATTTATAAGAGAGAAAGGATTTGAGAAGTGCACGACCAAGCATGGTGTGTATGTTAGGAAAAGCAGGAGTGAGGTGTTTATATTATGTCTCTATGTCGACGAGTTGTTGATAATAGGAACTTACAAGAAGAAGATTGAAGATTTCAAACATGACTTGAGTAAGGAGTTTGAAAGGGAATACTTGGGAAATATCTCATACTTCCTTGGTAATATAATTCTACAAGAGTAGTAGAGGCTTGATGGTGCATCAAATAAGATATACATGTAAAATACACAAAGGAACACTCGACTATGTCATTTTGTTTCCTTCAATCGATGAAGGAAAATAATTCAAGCTTGTGGGCTACACTGACTCTAGTTGGTGTGGTGATGCTGAAGATGGAAAATCGGAAGCAGTATATATGTTCATGTTAGATGTTACAATCGTGCGGAGTTCAAGAAAGGAACTGATGGTAGTGTTATCATCATGTGGGACTCAATACATAGCAGTTTCGCTATGTGCATGCCAAGTAACATGGATTGTGAATCTTGTCGAAGAAATTACAAGGAAGATTCATGGAGCAATGACCATGAATACTGACAGCATGTCGGCTATCAATCTAGAAAAGAATTTGATAGCACATGGAAGAAGAAAACACATCGTAATGAGGTTCCATTACCTGAGAGAGCAGGTAGTGAATGGAAATTTGAGACTGGAGCATTGCAGATCAGAGAATCAAATTACATATATAATGACGAAGGCACTGCAAGTCGAATTGTTCAAGATATTAAGAACAATGATGGATGTATATAGCCTAAACATATTGAATTAGGTGGTGTGTTAAATATGTGACTATTTGTGTAAAAGTCAAAATTGTGTGTTTGTATTCAATGAGTGTCGAAAGGTGTTTCAGTGTATGCTGAAATAACATGCGTCGAACAAAGTCTGCATTTGTTATATTTGACAGAAAGTCAAATATAGCTCGTCGAAGCATGTAGCTGTCAAATGAATCTACTGAGTTTGAATAGATTAACTTAGCTTAGTTTTAGTTGAGTTAGTTATTTTTGTGATTACTTGGAGTGCTAGTAATCTTATCTATAAATAGAGAAAAGCTCTATTTCAATTGTAATGATTCATTCAGTTTTGTAGTTGCATTGTGTAGTTTCAGAAATCATAGTTGTGATCAACAGACATTGTAACAAACACTTGAAGTGCAGTTTGCACAACGATACATTCATCTTCTTCCTCCAGAATTTTTCTTTTCTCTCACTTCTAATTTTCTTGTTTTCTTCTTTCAATTCTCTGTGTAAATGTAGAATTATCTTGCAACTAAGGACTGATCGTTTCACCTGAGTAAAAGGTGAAGAACAAGAGACGTGATCAATAAAAAAAAAATTGATTCTTTGTTCATCAAAATTGATTCGATTAACTTCAAGATTGAAGTTTTTCCAACAATAACACTTGATATTAAAAATAAAAAAATAAAATCAATGTTTTACTTTAACCCTCCATGTTTAATGTAATTATGATATATGAATAAACATGTTACACATAACAAATTGTCAATAAATAATTATGATATATGAATAAACATGTTACACATAACAAATTGTCAATAAATAATTATGATATATGAATAAACATGTTACACATAACAAATTGTCAAAAAAATGTGATGATACAAAATATAAGAACCTTTTTTTACACCTACGGCAAAAAAGGGTTGGTTGGTTTTGTGCATGTGACTTCCCTGCCAATGGCCAATTCATCACTGCATTCTTCTCATATGACCAGCTTTCTCTCCTCTGCTCAAAAATTACACCAAAAGGTCCCCACAAACATCTTCAGTCAGCATCATGCATGCAGGAGACAACTCCATTCAAACCAAAAGTCTCATGGTCCTATTTTTTATTAGGACCAAGGATGTTTCTCTCACATGTCAATATTGTCTTACCTTAATCTCTTCAATTATTCTTACTCATCATGATCTCTTACACATTTACTGATCATTAACAATCAACTTTACTTCATGCAACACGTTTATGAGAAAGCTTGTTCTTAATAAATGTCTCTACATAAATATAATTTAAATGTCTGATTTTTTAACAAGTCACGACAAGAATTATCTCCATGCAAGTGTGAAAGGACAAATGTTTGATCATTTTGTAGTTTGTAGTGGCTGATACCTGTGAAGTGGGGAGCATTTGCCAACTATGCTAAGGCGCATAAAAATTGTTCATTGGTTTTATGAAACAATAAAAGAGCATGCAATGTACTTATGTACAAACTCTCTCTCTCTTCCTATCTGTCTCCACCTCTCATTATCACTGTTTTTGTTATTTATATCATGTTGTTTCTTACCTGCCATGGTTGTAAATCGGGTCCGCAACTATAATTACGGTTGCAATATTAAAGATTGAGGTCTTATCGTGGTGTCCGGTCCATCCCTGGTGGCCCTTGAAAATCTGGAGGACCGAATGCCCTCCATACTCGGTAGTACTCATAACGGCATCAAGTCTCTAAGGTGAACAACCTCTAGTCGATGGAACAATGTAGACAATGGAAGTCGGCAAAATGGATCCGTAACCTCAGGAAAAGGATGTACTCTGAGGGCTAGGCACGAAGACAATTAACAATTTAAGACCATGTACTTATCAATGTTGCCATGAATCATATAAAAAAAATGCAAGATAACCTTTTTTTTTTCAATGGAATTATAAAAAAAACAAGAATTATCACCATCATGATTCTCACTTTCTAGCTGTACTAAGCATAATTAACCTCAACTCTTTCTAAAGATCTAAATTCTAAAAGTTCCATGACTTATTTTCCTGACAAGGATTGTGTTTTTTGGCTTTTGTTGTTTATCACTTTACCATGTGAAGAGAATCATACTTCTGCTCTCTTTGCACTTTGCAGGACAACCAACAATGCTGCAATGTGAAAACTCCTGATCTTGTATTACAAAAAGTTTTTTCATGTTTATGTTAAGCTGAATCTATTTTGAATCCCTTGTTGCAGAAGGTAATTGTGTTTGGAAAATGGAATTCATTTGGATCAGTTTCAGCTTGCTTATATTCTGGCTGGCATTTCCTTTTTGAAATCAAAGGTTTAGAGATTCCTTGAGAATATTTTGGGATTTGGGGATACATATTTCCTTGATGGGGAAGTTTTGTGGGCTAACAAAGTTCAAAAGAAACCAAGCAATTCCACCTGTCCATTTCAATCAAGACAACCTGTTTAAAGTGTTTTCCAGCTTTTCTTAGCTGGACATATATATTTTTTCTCAACTTAGTCCACCCCAATATACAAACAATTAATCAGAAAGTTCGGTCAATTGTGTCTACGTCTTCAATGATAAATCGACTGGTTTAGTTTCTTAGCATACAATGCTTAGGGTTACAAACTGCAAGTTATGTTTAAAAACTATAGTCTAGATTATAAGATTACTTTTGAACTGCGTCCTCCAACGTAAATATTAAGATGATATATCAAAGTCTATCATCTATCCGTTGGACCACAACAATAAGGTCACCTCTATCAGGTCACTTTGGTCACGCTTCAGATGTCTAGTCCTTAACGTGAAATGTATGTTAAAAGTTTTACATTGTAAGAGATATAATTTGAGACTGTGTTTAAAAGTAGTAGACAGTCATCAACTTACAACCCGATTTTTAGGCTTGAATTATGCTCGGCCTAAACTTCAAAACTCAACTACGTCCCTTTTAATCACTTTTATCTTTATCTGTTATGATTACTTTGTTTTATAACTTCTGTTTACTACAACTAAAGTTCTACTACTACTAGTACTAGTATACTACTACCACCACTACTACTTATTATCATTGTTGAATGAAACTTACAAGAGAAGCATGCAAAGCGTGAGTTCAATTGTTTCTCAATTGTCACCTTTATATAAAGCAGCTAACTGTCTAAGTCTATCCCTCTTTACCATTTCTGGCTAACAAATTGACTTCCATTCTCAATCTTAGATCTTTCTTTGTGCTCTCTAGAATGAGAGTTTCTTAAATCTTTGTGAAACTACTTTATGTAGGTGAAGATCAGGGTCATTTGATAAGAGGTAAAGTTCATGTAGTGAGTGAGTGATTCACATTGACAATGCAATTGCTTTTGAGGATAAGGCTGCTTCTACTCATAATGATTCAAATGTTAGTATACCTCAACAAATCAACCGGCAAATTATCTTGTAAGCTTTTGTCGACTTTTTATCTTACCAAAACAATTCAATTCAGAATCAGATTAATCAATCGTTTTGCGTGAACACGCGGTAAGAATAGTAAGAAAAGGCTCTTTACTTGAGAAACAGGTGGAGTGAAAGATAAGATAGACAGCAACAATGAAATTCCAACACTTACACTATCTGCAAAAGAATCTCAAGAGAAAAAACAAGGAGGAGGAAGAAGAGTCGCGGCCGTAGTTGGTGGTGCTGGGGCTGCTTTGGTGATCATTTTCATTGTGGTAATTATCTATATCTGCTTGAGACGGTATAGACGATTTAAAAGACAAACATCTGATTCTGCTTCTTCTGTACCATCTCAAGCTGGTAAGTTAATTTGAGTACATTACGAATTATGATTCTGATTACTCACTTTTTTTGTTGCGATTACTTACTTAAGATATTCTTGTTTGACAGTTGAGATGGGAAGAATCAACAGCTCGCAGTATGTTAATGCTTTCTCTCCACATTACATGCAGAACACAAGATTGTTAACGATTTCGGAGCTGGAACAAGCAACGGGGAATTTCAGTCAAAGTAACATTATAGGTGAAGGAAGATTTGGTTTTGTATACAAAGGTTTGCTTCAAGATGGATCTTTTGTGGCTATAAAAAGACGCATGTTTGCCTTGACTCGAGATTTCATCCCAGAGGTAAATACGCGATGATAAAACTAGTATTTGAACCCGTGCAATGGACGTGAAGATAATTGTTACGTGTAACGTATGTTTATATCTGTCTTGACAGATCAAGCAGATAGCTCAAATCCATCACATTCATATTGTGAAGCTTATAGGCTATTACGAAGATAGCTATCAACAGTTACTCGTGTACGAATATCTCTCTAATGGAAATGTAGGGAATCATCTATATGGTACTCTTTCCTAATTCTATCTTTTTATGAAGTTTGTTTCATCATACATTTCATATATTTATGTTGAATCCATGTTATGCAGACGACGAAGGTTTACCGATTGGAAAGTTAGACTTGCAGCGTAGGGTATCCATCGCCTTAGGCGCATCCAAAGGTAAATTAGTCTTATCCATAGTTTTTGGAGAAAAAATACGGAGACTAATAAGTCCTTAGAAAATCAAAACTACGTTTTATTTTTCAAGGATCAATCAGGTCTTTGTATTTTTTCTCAAAAAAACAACCTGAGTCGTTACTCTTTCCTTATTCTTTTAGAATTCAAAAGGGTTAATTTGGTTTCTACTTTGAAACAGGACTGGATCATCTTCATGGTTTGGTCCCTCCTATGCTTCACACAAACTTTAGTACAATAAATGTTCTGTTAGATGAAAACTTCACAGCCAAGGTATCTGATTACGGGTTCTGCAAATTGCAAACAAAAGTTGATCAGGCAGGTTCATCTTCAAATGTTGACTACTTTCATGATCCAGAGTATGCTAAATCACAACTATTCTTAAAAGAATTATCAACATCTGTTTTGATTTTTCGTCTGTTAATTTGAGTTACATTACATAGAATTTTTTTTCTTATATAATATTTTCCAAAGGTTGAGGTTTTCAGAAAACTATTCGGAGCAAAGTGATGTATATAGCTTCGGAGTGTTTTTACTAGAGTTGATTAGTGGCTTTGAGGTCCACAACAGAAACATGTCGCAACCAAATGAAAATATAATATTTCAGGTAAATCTATGCAATCCATATTTAGATTGACGTTGAGTTTGACAGAATCACGATAATACTATGAATCATGATTCTGACAAACTCAACGAATACAAACTTTGTTTCTTGGGGATACTGATATCATTATTTTGTTTTGAAGGCGAAATATAGCAGTGTAATGGACAAGTTTATTGACATAATGTTGCGTGAGGAAGAAAGAGCTGCTGCTAGAAGAATGATGAAGTTGGCTTTACTATGTGTGGATGTGTGTTTTAGAAGACCATCAATGGCACATATTGTGCAAGAATTGGAGAGGATACAAAGAGATATTGCTCCTTTGTATTCTGAAATCAATGAGGAGATTAGCATGGTGACTCTTGGGAGTGAGCTCTTCAAATAAGCCTCTTGAAATTTTTCATGCCTATGATGATTATAGTATTTGTTCAAGCTAGAGAAATTAAGTTTAAAGTGTACAAAAATAAAATATTCATGTTTTAAGGGATACATTTAGTGAGAAAAGTTCTCATAACCATGCAATTCAGTGGACAAGTTTCCATTCTGAAGGTGTATATGTCATGCTTGCAATTATTGAATGGAAAAAATCGATAAGTTATGCATACTTGGTGGCCAATTTGTTGGCTATGAGAAAGGTAACTCCAAATACCCGAATTTGTTACGGGGCATCATGTGACATTCCAAACACCTCACAAATTGGTTATTTTAAACGAGTCATGAAGGATATAACAAACATATTATGTCTCCACATTAACATAATTAGAGAGATCAAATACGACTAATTCATATAAAATCATCGAACCTGCAACGATTTGAATGCGCATCCACTGCAACAAAACAAAATCTTCTTTCAAAATGGAACACAAAACAAAAGTTAACAAAAACATGATGAAAACGAAGAACAAAAATGACGGAAGCATATATGGGTGAAGGTAGAAGAAACAATCTTAAAGTTGCTCATAATGTGAAGGAGATGAAGAAGAATGAAAAACATAAGCTGATGTGGGTGAAGGTTAGAGAGAGAGAGGGAGAGATGAAAAATGATCTTTTGAAAGGATTTGGTGAAGTACAAAAGGTATTGGTAGAAGAGAAAATATTTGAATCAATAGTTTGTTTTGAACTGATCAATGTTAACTTGTTAACAACATACCAAAAAGTGGAAGAAAATATAATAAGTACTAACCATGTTGGTTCAATAGTACATTTTGGTTGTAAAAAGTAAATTTTGGACACAAATTTCCCTGATTTTAATCATGTCAAGGATGTGCATCTAAGAGATTTCCACAACATTGAATTTTCTTATATTAAAGATATTTGGGGGAGGTCAGGTCAAAACGTAAGAGTTCCAGGATAAAATCTGAGAATTTCTTATCTCGCCCATTGGTCTCTTAGGCACCTAGCGCGTTTTCATAAATACCTCCAGGTTTCAGAGATGTATCTCTGGACACGCCTTTATTTTACTTAACGTTAAATTTTTTCGGAGATACATTTGCAGAAGTAGCATAATTTAGTAAACGTTGGATTTTTCCGGAGATATATCTCCATAACCATTTGGAACTATATTTGCGTCAGACTCTTCTTCTCCCCCTACTTATTCATTTTTCTCAAAAATTTTCATCTCTCTCATTCTCTCATTTTCTCAAATTTTAAAAATTCAAAAAAACTTAATATTTTTCGTCGGAGTTCAACAAGGAGCATTCATTTCAATGATTAACATATCATGAATCCTTTGAAGCTTGATTTATATTGGTAAGTGAGTTTCTGATAAAGCTTCGAGTATTTCTCGTAAATGTGTTATAATGCATTGTCAGAGGTAGAAATGTGTAGATATTAGTTGAAACATAGTCTATTGGTAGTTTATGTATTATTTGTAGCTTAAAAAAGACAATCCATCAAAATTCCAAATGTGATTGTGAGAGGATGCCCTTTTTGCAACCTTTGAGTTCCATAAACTTTCGGAGATACATCTGCGGAAAAATGTTTCGTTAATGTATTCTAGTTGCTTCCGGAAATGCATCTGCAAAAATTGTTACATAGATACATCTCTGGAATTACCTCACACTTTGTTTTTTTCTTTTTGTTTAATAATTTCTTTGTATGTAATATTATTTTTTGGTTATACATTACAGACATTATGGCCGACATAGTCGACAGTTTGAGACATGGACGGGTTGCACAACACGTATTTGTCTGGCGTGAGCGTAGCCAACTCGTTCCAGAGGCAGGCATTACATCTATTCAATCACAACCTATTACTGACATCCATGTCATGCTTTCTGTATCTCATACCACTCTTGGTGCTCGACCTTCGCCTCAGTATCAGCCTCCAGACACTCTTTCTACAACGCATCTCACTTCACCTTCTACTTCTTCTTCATGCAAGCGTCGAGATTCAGCAGATGCACATGTGCCACCTGCTGTTGTTGATCTGGTATCACCTCTAGAGGGTGATGTCCCACCATCGGAAGGAGATATTGTAGATGACCATGTTATTGAGCCATAGGGTTTCCTAGGGGGTCCATTAGATTTATCCTTGCTTCCATTATACCACGAACCGAGGGTAGATATGATGGTGGAGGAATTAGGGGTTATCCACTGAAGGCTCTTTAGGAGGTTGATAGGACCCGAGGTGCTCATGTCAGGTTCTCGTTTCTGAAGGAGGAGGTATTTAATCCTCACCTCGTTGTTGTAGAGCAGGCTGTAGGTGATGACGCACAGGTGGAGATACATAGTACTCGTGTGTTGATGACTTATTTTCTATATCTAGTTGGCACTATTCTGTTTGTGGATACGAGTGCCACTTATACTGACGTCGCTTACCTTATGTACTTTTTGGATTTCACACGCATCTATGAGTACAATTGGGGAGCAGCTACATTGGCGTATATGTATGCGAGGTTGAGAGAGGGATGCTTGTGGAAGACGAGGAGTGTGGTAGACAACACGACACTACTTGTGGTGACAATCTTTTATCATTCAATTTGATACTTTTCTTTTCATTCTGTATTCGTGATAATGCTTGATCCCAATGTTTTTTTTCATTTCAGGCTTGGATCCTCCAGCATTTCTCGAGGATCGCTGGTTGGGCTAGTTTTGATAAGTACACTGAGGACATGTCGTGTGCCCATGCTTTTTCCCCGCTTAGAGGGAACCAGACGGCTGATCCTTTCAGAGTCTATCTCGATCGGTTGGCTGCTTAGGACATCCATTACAATTGTTATGTCAATCATCTTCTGACGTGTCATTTTGATGACATTTCATTATACTCTGGATGGTTGGCATAGAGTTCGACGATCACTGCTCCTTATCTGCCCAAGCGCATCATACGGCAGTTCGGGTACACCCAGACGAAACCTAGGCACCCTAATGTATCCTCTCCTCTTGACTTGACTCATATACAAATTGATGAGATGTTTGCTTATTATTAGAGTGCGACCATAGCACCGAATGAATGGAGCACCGTTGAGGGTTACATCAGTTGGTTGTTTGAGCTCTCATATTCGTACATGGTGCCCACTGATCTAGGATCACCACCCAGACTAACTCATCAGGAGATTCTAGAGGAGCAAGTAGCAATAGTCTCAGCTGAATCACACTCAGGATTTCCTACCTCGTTGTCATCGCATAGTGGAGATGGCGCAGGCATGTATTGAGGTCGGTTTCTTCCCTGAGGGGTTTGATGGCAGATGTATACTGGATGACATTCTTACAGAGGTACAAGGGACATTTTTGTACTGCAGGCATTGTGCGTGGACAGGGGATCAATGGTTGAGGACGCAAACCAGGTGGTCGAGGAGGCGGTAAAGGCAAATGGGGCGGCAAAGGAAACGAGACTAGGGATGTCAACTTGCCTCATTAGTGGGATCCCCACGGAGATTTCCCGTTTGCAGCCCCAAATATGGGGAGATTTCCCCCGCGGAGACGAGGATGAGGAGCAAAGTTCCCCCGAAGGCACTTTGGGAATGGGGATGGCGAACATATCCCCCACCCTGTGGAGTCTCCGCCCTGCACTAGAATACCATAATATTGTAATGTATATATAATTTAACATTTCTATGTAGGTTTATTTGTCTTTTCAAATAACTTGTTTTATAAACAAATGTAAAACATGTAACTAATGTTAGTAAGAGAGAGAGAGAGAGAGAGAGAGAGAGAGAGAGAGAGAGAGAGAGAGAGAGATTTTTAAATGGTAATTTTAATTTTTTTTAAGTTTGAAATTTGGTATTCATGAATCTCAAGATTAAAATTTTTTACAATCGTAGATGATTAGTTTACTAATTTATTGTGGTTAGTTTTTGAATTTTTCTATTAATTTAGTTAAAAATAATAAATAAAAATGTATGTTTATAGATCGCAGAAACAATAGGGATACGTGGGGATTGGGCTCGGGGACAAAATCCTTTTGTGGCAAGGACCCGGGACGGGTATAAAGAGTAAATTTGAGGGCAATGATATTATATATACTATTATTATATTTATGTATGTATGTTATTTTATATTTCATCTGCAACAATTAAATTTCATCTGCGAACAACAAAACTATGAAATTTCATCTGCAAAAATAAACTGTTCTGATAAGATTCCGCGGATGAATCATCGAAATTTCTTCCACAGATACATCTCTGAAACAATTTAATGTTAAATAAAAAAAAATATGTCTGAATATATATATATATATATATATATATATATATATATATATATATATATATATATATATATATATATATATATATATATATATATATATATATATATATATATATATATATATATATATATATATATATATATATATATATATATAAAACCTGAGGGCATTTAAGGAAACACATAATAACTATAAGAAATCCTCTAAAATCTCTATAATTGGACTAGAAAGCCCAGTGATTTTCGTAAGAAAAAAAAGCCCAATAAATGAATTTAATAAAAAACGAAGAAAAGTAACACCATTGATTTTTTTTCCTCTCATATTCCGTTGAAGTGTTATTGTTTTTGGATCTCATATCCTAATTCACCAACAACCCCGGCCACTGCAGTTCCGGTCACCGCCTTCCGTTCCATCACTCTCTCTGTCTCATCTCTTTCTCAGGTACTCTCTCTCCCTCTCTCTTCTATACGATCCACTCCATCTGTTTCAAATTTCAACCCAGATCTTTACATTCCGTCTCCATTTAACGCTTTCTCTCCCGCGGCAATGTTGCCCACCGCACCGCTGTGATGCGGCCATTGGTCGAGATTATCTACATAGATTTGAAACTTGAGTAGTATCCTATTTGGATGATTTTGATTCTGTTTATTTCGGTAGATTTGATTGAATCTTATGTCTATGATTTGTTGATCCCTAATTCTCTTTGATCTACGATGAATTTTGCTTTTAAAACCTTTGGAAGCTGAAAATTGATAGAGATTTTAGTTTAGTTAAGATTAATATGGCTTCGGTTACTTGAAATTAACTTTAAATTATTGATATGTTTATAGCAGAAATATGCCTTCTCAGAAGGTTGAAACCGGTCATCAAGACACCGTGCACGATGTTGCGATGGATTATTATGGAAAGAGGCTGGCGACAGCTTCTTCGGATCACACGATTAAGATAATTGGGGTGAGCAATTCAGCCTCTCAGCATCTAGCAACTCTGACTGGTCATCAAGGGCCTGTTTGGGAGGTTGCATGGGCTCATCCTAAGTTTGGATCTCTGCTTGCTTCGTGTTCCTTTGACGGGCGTGTTATTCTTTGGAAGGAGGGTAACCAAAACGAGTGGGTACAAGCTCATGTATTTGATGATCATAAGTCGTCTGTGAATTCAGTTGCTTGGGCGCCTCATGAGTTGGGTCTTTGTTTGGCTTGTGCTTCGTCGGATGGGAATATATCTGTATTCACTGCAAGAGCAGATGGTGGATGGGACACATCGAGGATTGATCAAGCTCATCCAGTTGGTGTCACTTCTGTGTCTTGGGCTCCTTCAATGGCGCCGGGTGCTCTTGTTGGTTCAGGGTTACTTGATCCTGTTCAGAAGCTTTGTTCTGGTGGTTGTGATAATACTGTTAAGGTGTGGAAGCTTAGCAATGGACAGTGGAAGATGGACTGCTTCCCTGCGCTTCAGATGCATAACGATTGGGTTCGAGATGTTGCTTGGGCACCAAATTTGGGACTTCCTAAATCTACTATTGCTAGCGCATCGCAGGATGGGAAAGTGATCATATGGACTGTAGGCAAAGAAGGGGATCATTGGGAGGGAAAAGTTTTGAATGATTTCAAAACCCCTGTTTGGAGGGTATCATGGTCTTTGACAGGAAATATACTGGCTGTGGCGGATGGAAACAACAATGTCACATTATGGAAAGAAGCAGTCGATGGGGAATGGCAACAGGTGACAACAGTGGAGCCATAGAATATGATTGTTCAGGTTGTATTTTGTTAATTTTGAAACTATGGTTAAAGTTTTTATTTTGAAATATAATCGACTTCTTGTTACTTTGCGTTGATTATTAGTTGTGCTTCATAATGCATAGTTCTTCGAGTTTGAGGATTGTGATCCATTTGATATTCTCGGGTTTTCGTGTATGCTACAAAACCACTGCATAAGTAGTTGTGAGTTTCTTAACCAAATCAAGGAAAGTTCATTATGCCCAATAGATCTTTGTGTATGCTACAAAACCACTGCATAATTTGTTCAATACTATGTGTTGAATATCACAGATAAGAATGGGTTTTGCTTAGCGTACACAATTCATATTAGGTGGTGCATTGTGCACAAGTTTCATTTGACATTAAATTTTGAAGACCCAATAGAGCTTATGGTGTTTCTTTCCGGCTAAATCTTTACTCATTTCCCTCCTACGCCCATGTTTGCCCTCCATTGTTGCTTTCGATTAGCATTGAAATAAAACAACTGGAATCAGTTCTACATTGCTCATTTTATTTTTGTTAGTGTCAAAAGTCAAAATCAAGTTGTTTTATAATCATTATTATTGTTTTAAAAAAATTAAAAAAGCTTTTAAATAGAATATAAATTTTATTTAAGAATTAAAATTTTAAAAATAGTAGAAAATAGAAATATCACGAAAGAAAATTGAAAAAAAAAAAGTTTAATAGAAACTTTATATCTTTGTGGGTGTTGTATTTTTTTAGAACTTTTTAAAGATTGAATCATTCATTTCAATACGTTTTAATATTTATGCAACTTTGTTATTGAAATTGAGTTATGTGACCGAGTCATCCTATTCTCCGAGTTAATTACATGGTTCAATCAGTGACCTTTTTGGATTTTAATCTTGTATATTAGAACTAGCATTTAACTAATTTATTACTTTTCAAATTAAACATGAATTTATTTAAGAGCATTTGAATGAGATTGATAATTTTTTTTAAAGAAGAGCACTGACGTTCATTTTCGTTCTTTCACAAGCTACAATTAGAATTAACTTAAGGGGTAAGGCTTAGGTGCCTTTGAGGCGCCAAAAGCACTTACTTTGTGTCTTTCTTTCTCTTTCAAATATTCTAACACATCTTCTATTTATTTTTTTTCATAAAAAAATGTTGGATTAATAATTAATTTGTCCTCTGTCATATAGACGAGGTTTAAAAAACCTCTTTAAAAAAATGGCTTAATATCATTTTTTGTCATCTAACTATAGGCTAGAGTCTAATTTGGTCGTCTTTCTTTTAAAAGTTTTAAATTGATCTCATACGTTTTTAAAATGTTCCACGTTGGTTCAAACCATCAAATAGATGCTAACAGTGTTAAAAATGATGATGTGTATTTTAAGGTGGCATTGTGAAATGTATTGTCATCCTTTCCTTCTTCATTGTGCTGTGTTTTTTTTATAAAATCGGGTGACGTATTCATTCAAATTCCAAAAGCTAGGGCACAAATTCCTTTTCTTCAAATTGAAACGACAATCTTTCATAAATCATTAGTTCTGGGCGTGGTTCATCTTCTTCTTCAAGAACTGGGTTCGATCCACAAGTGTATACAACTTTTGGGAAGCTTATGTGTGGTTGTGGAGACCTAGTTGTTCTTCGAAAAGCAAGAACACCCAACAACTACAGAAAGATTTTTTGGGGTTGTCAAAATTTTAAGGTAATGTTCTATCTTCATCACCTGGTTTGACATTCTTCTCTTCAATGTTGTGATTGAAAATCTTTGTTGTACAGGGAAGCACAAAATCTGGTTGTGGATTCTTTGAATGGTTCTATGATGTTGCTAATGGTGAAAATGAAGAAATCATAAGGAATATGCAATGGAAAATATAAATGCAATACAAAGAGATGGATGAACTCAAAAAGAATTGGTGAGGCAAAAAAATGGTGGAAGTTTTGAAGGTGGAGAATTTGTAGTTAGAGGAATGCTTGAAGAACACTAGAAAACGGAAGATTATATGGAAGTGCTTGCGTTATTCACTGTTCATTGTCTTAGTAGTTAGGATGTTATGAAAATTAGGTGTTGTAGTTAAGATGTATTTGTCACTTCTGTTGTACCAAGTTTATTATGAATGAAAAATGGTTGGTTTAATTGACATGTTTTAGTGTTATTGCCTTAATTTAATAACAATTTGTTGCCTTAATTTGTTGACATAATTTGATAATAGTTGTGCACATGATTTGACCATAACAGGTCATAACAGGTTGTGTACATAATTTGACCATAACAGATTTTGCACATAATTTGAACATAACATGTTTTTGCACATAATTAGTTGATACTTAACTTAAACTGTATAATAAGTTGATACCTTAATATGTTTTGCACATAACAAGTTGATAACAGGTTTTGCACATCAGTAATAGGTTTTACACCTAACAAGTTGATACTTAACTTGAATTGTATAGCAAGTTGATAACTTAACTTGAACTTGCCCATAAGTAACAAATAAGTAACAGGTTTTGACCTTAAGTAGAATTACATAGCAAATAAGTATCATTACATAGAACTTAAGTAGCATCAAAGTTTTGACAAAATGTTGAGTATATAACAACATTACATAGTAGCATTACACAAAATAACAAGACAAAATACAACAGTACATAACATATCATATGTTACAAATTCTAAGAGAATTTCTTTCGAATGTTCCTTTTAGTAGGAGTTGTCCTCCTAGTTGTTGGACCCACTATATTTTGCGATGCACTCAGCCTTGTAGTGAGGCCTCTAGAAACCTGTGTTGGTTTTCTAAAAGGAAACTTGTGTCTAGCCTGTGTTGGTTTTCTAAAAGGAAGCTCATCAACATTCACTCCCTCACCTAGATTGACTCCCTCATCAGCATTCACTCCCTCACCTAGATTGACTTCCTCATGTTGCTTATTTACATCCCTAATTACTTGTTCAACCAACTCTGGAACAATGTCATAGTGTTCTGGAACAACCGTGTTCAGGGGTTCTTCATTTAATGGTTTCTCCTTCATGTTTGATGGTTATTCATCTAAGGGAACATCAACATACTCAGTTTGGGACAGAGGGTGTTCAATATAAATGTCTACTTTCAGGTGAACCCTATATAAGTCAGTTATGTCTAAAGCACCCTTATCATCCTTAAGCAAATTAATTTCAAATGTAGGATCCTTATAGTATATATTCTCTACCTGAGTATACCCCGGGTCTTTTAAAACACTAATCAACTCAAAATACGACCACCTATCAACATCTACCCTTAACTCATTGCATTTTCCACTAACATAATTAGTTTTTTCAGAATCCAAAAATCCATCACTATGGTGGATGTTAAGAGTTATTAGTTCTTCCATTTGAACCAAAAATCACCTACAAATGCAAATTACAGAGAGAGAAAAAAATACATAAACCCTAGTTTTCGAAAGGGGGCAAAAAACCCTAGAATACATAATACAATTTTCTTTTGGGGGGCAAAAAACCCTAGAATACAGAAACCCTAGAATCAGGAAAGGAAATGTTTACTAACCTCGTTTGCTTCGTCTTCATCTTCAAGGATTTTGTTTGCTTCGTCTTCTACTAGAACCACACTCTTCTGCGCCAGGGTTGAAATTTTATGGAAATGAGAGTGAACACAGGGTTATGTCGTACAACAAAAGAGTGTTGAATAGGGAGCACCGTTCCACATCACCATTCATTATATTACACATCAGCCAACTAACTCCACGTAATCCACATTTTAAGTCAAATTTTAACTTTTCTAACGGAAATGACAAACGTGGAACATTTTAAAAACGTATGGGACCAATTTGGAACTTTTAAAAGAAAGATGATAAAATTGGACCCTAGCCTATAGTTAGAGGACCAAAAAGGATATTAAGCCAAAAAAATTTGATTCCCCCTTAACATTTGTAGATTCCATGCTTTCAGTTCCTCATTAATCCAAGTCACCAAAAATCATGACATGGTTTTCTTATGTATAATTACTTTTAATTTCTTTTTCCATTTCAGTTAAATTTATTTACACACGTGTTTCTTTTTAATTTAATTAACGTTAGGTATCCCTTAATATTTAACTTTATGTTAGGGTTAACCCTAAACCCCATTTCACAGAAGTTGTTCATCATCCAAGAATGTCAATCGTCTTCTTCATTGTTTCACTGAAGTTGTTCATCTGTGCAAACGTGTTTGTCCCTCGTGTTTCTCGTTTTCAACATTGTTCTGAACCTTACTGAGGAAGCCTGTGTCAGTCATTGTTCGAAAAGGTACGAATTTCTACTTGTTTATTGCTTCAAAAAAGTACAACTTGCAGTGGTCCCAACAATAGTCACAATCTATTGTATTTTTTTATTAATATTATTTATTGCATTACAGTCTGATATTTTAACTTTAGTGTATGCAAGTAACCCTAGTTTAACCCTTGGTTATTTTTGTTAATGTAGATGGTATTGTTCTCTGTCATCTTCTATCACAGGGGGAAATTTGTGGTTGACAAGTTTATGTTTTATAGGGGGAATGATACCATAGTGAAATGTCAAGATTATGATACACGAAGTTTCTTTATGGCTGTGAGTTTGGTTAAGGATTGGGGATACAATGGTTTTAGGTTATGGACAAAAATCCCAGGGGTGATGAAGGTTATCTTCATGTCAATGATGATGTACTAGCTGACTCAATTGCCAAACACAAGATTGATAACAAAGTGGAAGGCCATATATGGGTTGAGCATGAAGTTGAAAATATGATGAGCAAGGTTTTAAGTCTTATAGTTGAACATTAGAATGAAGGCATTGATGATGGTACAAGTAATGATGATGAAGTTAGACACATTAGGTTTGATGATAATGAAGAAGATAGATTGTAAGAAGCTAGACACATTAGTTCCAATAAGGTTACTTGGCTCTAGTATAAGTAGGTTTCCAAAGAATATTCCAAAAGACATTGAGAATGATTTAACTGAAGAATTAAATAGCTCTGATCCTGATGCCAGTGGTGAAGAAAAACTCCCTAAGTATGAGCAGTTCAGAAGTGAGTTAATGACCAAGGATTTTTATAAGCTTGGCATGGTGTTTACCTCATTAATTGAGTTTAAGGATGTTATAAGAGAGTGGTCAATTCTTAATGGGAGGGAGATTAAGTTTGTGAAGAATGAAAGCTATAGGGTTAGGGTAGAATGTAGGGTCAAATGTGGTTTTTTTAGCCTTGTGTAGTAAAGTGGGTAACAAACACACTTACCAATTAAAAACTTGGATAGGGACACACATATGTGCTAGGGTTTTAAAAAAAAGATTTGCCAGCTCCAAATGGGTTTCTAAATTAGTGGTTGAGAAAAGAAAGTTTGTGGAAAAGGTGAAAGTTACTGAGATAATGTCTAAGCTTAGGCAAAAGTATGATATTGGAATCACCAAAGGCAAGTCATGAAGAGATAAGACAATGGTTGATGAAGTGGTTGAAAGGGATGCTCAAAAATAGTATGTAATGCTTTAGAGTTATGTTGCAGAACTGAAAAACAAATGTAATGGGAACACAATTAAGATTAACATGGAGATGCCTATTCCAAGTCTCCCGCCAAGGTTTGAGAGGTTCTACTTTTGTTTTGATGGATGAAAGAAGGGGTTTATAAAAGGTTGTAGACTTTTTATTGGTGTTGATGGGTGCCACCTCAAAATAAAGTATGGTGGAAAGTTGTTGTTAGTTGTAGCAAGAGATCCAAGTGAACAATATTACCCTCTAGAATTTGGTGTAGTTGAGACATAGACAAAAGACAACTGAAAATGGTTCTTAGAGTTACTTCTTCAAGATGTTGGTGTAGAAAGAAGATATTTTTTATATCTGATCAACATAAGGTATGTTTGTTCACTTTATGCTTGTTAGTGTATGTTTGTTCACTATATAGTTATTCATTTTTTATCACTTTATTGCTGTTCTTTTTTGTTATTGTAGGGACTTATTAGTGTATTTGAAGAAATGTTTGATCACATTGAACACATGGTATGTCTTAGGCATCTTTATGCTAATTTTAAGAAGAAGTTTAAAGGTGGGGCTGTAATTAGGGATTTACTCATGGAAGCTGCAAAAGCTACTTATTATCAAGCATGGAGAAGAAGATGAATGAGATGAAGGAGTTGGACAAGAAGGTGTGGGAATGGCTCATGGGAGTACCTATCAAACTTTTGTGTAAGCACTCTTTTAGCTTTTATCCAAAATAGTGAGTCTTTCAATAGTATTATTCTACAAGCTAGAGATAAGCCCATCCTTACAATGTGTGAGTGGATCGGAAACTATCAGATGAATAAGATTGCTACCAATTTAGTCAAACTAGATAAATGGAAACATAGTATTGTGCATATACCTATAAAGAGACTAGATAAGGAGGTGATGTTGAATGGTCAATGGCTGCCCACATGGAGCATGTATGATATTTGGCAAGTTCAGCATCCTTATAATGGACTACAATTTATTGTGGATATTGGTAAAAAAAATGTTGTTCATGTTGTTTTTGGGAACTAGTTGGTATACCTTGCCAACATGTTGTTGTTGCAATGCAATATCAAAGTCTAAATCCAGAAAAATTTATTGATGATTGTTACAAGAGAGAGGCATACAAGTTGTGTTATGAAAACAATGTATCCCCAATCAATGGGAAGGATATGCGTCTAACAGTGGAAGTTGAAGATATGTTGCCTCCAATTTACAAGAAGGGGCCAGGTAGGCCAAAAAACTTGAGGTGGGGGGAGCAATATGAGTCAGGCTCAAGGATGAGAATGCCTGGTGTGGCATATAGGTGCACAAAATGTGATAAGTTTGGGCACAATTCCAGGAAATGCCAAAGCAAAGTCCAAGACCCTAATGCATTGAAGAGAAAGGTAAAATGTCATTGTAATGCCTTAAATTGTAACGCCTTAATTTGTAATGCTAAGTCTGTTTAATTTGTAATGCTAATGTCTAATTTTGTGTTGGAACTGTATTGTGCAGAGGAAAACACCTAGAACAAAGTCTCAACCCAAATAAATTGTGGCTACTGATGCTGGTGAACAAACTGAGGCTACTGATGATGGTATCCAAACTGAGCCTGCTATTCAAACTAGGGCTACTGAAGTTGGACCTGGTGAACAAACTCAACATGATATTCCTACTGATGTTGGACCTGTTGAACAAACTTAGCCTGTTATTCCTACTGACGTTGTTGGACCCATAACCTCATTCAAATAACCTCATTCGCATACCTCCTCCGAAAGCTCTTCCATAACCTGTACCCATAACGCACATTGTAGGACCCATTTTTCTCCTCCTTCAGATCAACATATCCTCCTTAACTTCCTCAAAAGGGGGCACCTGTAATATTTCTTCAGTATATGCACAACTAAACACTTCTGTAATGACCTTTAAATCCTATTGTTTCGCATTAGGTTGCATAAGATTTTTAACTATAATATCATACGCACCTTGCTTCTGGGCCCCCCTCAGATACACATCCCTCTTATGAAAGATCTCATGTCGTTGACTCAGACATGAGCTATGATGAAAGTAACATGTAGTAATATTAATAACTTATTAGAATTGCACATTACTGATCAATGATACTACATAAGAGCAAATCAATGAAGTCTAACCCCAACAAAAAATTGCATTGTTGAAACTCCGAACACTTATTTTCTATTATTTTACTTTTCAAGTATTTATCAAACAATCAATCTTTTGATAAATCAAATCTAAAATAATATAAACTAATGAATTGTCTTTGAACACAATCAATCATTATGGAACGATTAAAATTATACTTATTATCTGCACGACAACAATCATATAATAATTGTCATATTCAATCTTCTTTTACCTAAATTTTAAAAAAAAATCTTTAAACCAATTTAATTCATAATTGTGAAGTATAAGCGTAAAAACTTGACTTTAAATCTACATTATCTTAATTATTCATTTCTAAGAAGTAAAATTCCAAGCTATTCCTTCTTATATAATGAGCATTTTCATCCTTCCTGATGGCGTGTGCAATGAAATTGAGAAGATGTTGAACTCTTTTTGGTGTGGAGGTGGCTGTAATAATATAGGGATTCGTTGGATATCTTGGGAGAAGTTGTCCCATTCTAAAAAGGAATGTGGATTGGGTTTTAGAGACGTTAAAGCTTTCAACATGGTGATGGTAGCTAAACAAGGTTGGAACCTTCTGAATAAACCTCAAGCTCTTGTGTCTAGAATCTTCAAAGCTAGGTATAATCCTAGAACCTCTTTCTTTGATGCTAATCTTGGGTATAATCCTAGTTTTGTGCGGAGAAGTATTTGAAGGGCGAAGGAAGTTTTGTCTCTAGGTTGCAGGTGGAGTATACGTGACGGGAGTCACATTATGGCGATGAATAAACCTTGGATTCAGGGGATTAGAGAAGGTTATCTAAGGGGTCCCCCAAAACAAGGTGCGTATGATATTACGGTTAAAAACCTTATGTTGATTAATGTTAAACAATGAGATATTAGGATTCTAAAGGAATTATTTCACTACGCAGATGTTGAAGACATATTACAGGTTCCTTTGCTGGAAGATGTCTAGGAGGATATAATGATTTGGAAAGAATATCAGAATGGTATTTATAGTGTGAGGCCTGGTTACATATTATGGGGAAGCTCGTGTAGGAATGATGTTAACAGGGGAGGAGAGGGTGATTGGTGTAGTATCTGGAATATCAAAGCTCCACCTAGAGTCAAACACCTTCTTTGAAGAATTTGTAGAGGGTGCTTACCAACTCGTGCTAGACTTCGACAACATTACGTCTCTTGTCCGCTAATTTTCCAACTCTGTGAGAATAATCCCGAGGACGAATGTCACTTTTTCTTTGGGCGTAATGAGACTTCCCATTGTTAGAGTGCAACAGGTTTGTCATCTCTTACGGATTCCCGTCTAAATTCCTTTCATGAAGCTAAGTCTATAATCTTTGATATTTGTAGTAAGGAGGATATGAAAGGTTGCAGATAGATTTGCTATCATGATTGATGAGATTTAGAAAAATAGGTACAATCTTATTTGGAATAACGAGGTAGAGGAAGCTTCCAGACTTGGTTGGCTAACTTTTCATAAGTGACACGAATGATTTTTGGCTCAGCATCCTAACGGTAATGACAATGGCCATCAACATCCTATGTCTTGGAATTCGCCTCCCGTGGGGTGGCTAAAATGTAATGTGGACGCAACTTTTAATAAACCTTGGGGAACTCTTAATAAAGGATGGCGCGTTCAGGATAATCATGGTAATTTTAGTTTTGCAGGTGTGACTTGGGATTCTGGAAATCTTTCAGTCATTGAGGCATAAACGTTGGCACTTAAAGAATCTATCCAAGCACTGTTGACTTGCACTTGGAAATATTCATTTTTGAAAGCGACTCACAAAGGCTAGTCCAAGTTATCCATTCAAATCTCACGGATGACTCCGAGTTCCACTATATCATTAGATCTATTATTTGTTTGTTAAATATTAATCACAACTTTGAGGCGAAGTTTGTAAAGTGTCAAACAAATATGGTTGCTCACCCCCTTACTATGAGGATAATCAATTCTTAGTCTAGACACATAATGTTTAATTCAGTTCTTTCTTATATTGAATATTTTATTATGAATGAAATGCACTAAGCTTTAAAAAAAAAAATTCAATCACAAAATTACAACAACAAATATACAAAATCAAATGTGCTAGTATTATTTATTGTTCTCAGCCAAAAATAAACTTACTGTTGTAATTAAGGAAAGAAAAACATTAAAACACGGATTAATTGTAAATTGTAACGGATCCGTAAACGGCGTCGTAGGAAGGTCCATTCCATTTACACTGAATTTAAAGTCAACCGAATCTCAAATCACAGTCATAACTCATATCATACACTCACACAGATCTCTTTCTCTGTTTCTCTCTTCATTTCACTTCGTTTCTCTATAATCCCAAATCACAATGCGAATTCTCATTCTCCTTTCGCTCACAACTCTTCTTTTCTTTTCTTCCATCTCTCACGTCCTCTCCGAGGAAGAACCCGACGAAGATCTCAGTTTCCTCGACGAACCAGACGAAACCGACGCACACCACCAGCACCACCACCACCACCATGACGCTGAAAATGAATCCGATCTCGAAGAGGACTTCTCCGGCTACGAGAATCAGGAGTCCTACCAAGCTCCCGAATTCGACGAAAAGGACGTCGTCGTTTTGAAGGATAACAACTTCACTGACGTGGTCAATAATAATCGGTTCGTGTTGGTTGAATTCTATGCACCGTGGTGTGGTCATTGTCAGGCTTTGGCTCCTGAGTATGCCGCTGCTGCTACTGAATTGAAAGGTGAGAATGTTGTTTTGGCGAAAATTGATGCGACGGAAGAGAGTGAGGTTGCTCAGAAGTTTGATGTTCAGGGTTTTCCTACTATTTATTTCTTCATTGATGGTGTTCATAAGACTTATTCTGGACAAAGAACCAAGTAATTATCTCTAAGATTTTCTCTTTCAATTTCAAATTTAATTTATATTTTCTTTCAATTTTATTGGATCTGAAAATGTTTTATTTTGATTCGTTGTTTTGCAGAGATGCTATAGTTTCGTGGATTAAGAAGAAGACAGGACCTGGTATACATAACATTACTTCGTTGGAGGATGCTCACAGTATTTTGGCCTCTGAAACCAAAGTTGTTTTGGGTTTCCTCAATTCTTTAGTTGTAAGTCAAATCAAGTGGATGTTATCAGATTTTATTAATTTTTTTTAGTTAAGTTAAATGTTAGATTGATGTTTGCATATGCTATTAATTTGATTACAGAAGTTTGTTGTGGTAAGACTTGTTGATTTGTTTCTTGTTCCTTAAGTAAATGTTGAGTTTAAGTGGTTTGTTTGATTGATGTTTATGTATGTTATTCATTGTGATTAGATAAGTTTGTTGTAGTAAGATGTGTTGCTTGGTTGCTTTATTTTATAATCCATTGCCAAATTTGTTTTCGATGAGTTGACCTGAAAGACATTTGCCATTGTTGATTTGATTCTATGGAGTGAATGACATTGTTGATTGTTGTGTGTTACTTATACTGTTGTGTGCAATATGTAGGGTTCTGAGAGTGAGGAGCTGGCTGCGGCTTCACGACTTGAGGATGATGTCACTTTTTATCAGACTGTGGATCCTGAAGTGGCAAAGCTGTTCCATCTTGATGTTAATGTCAAACGCCCGGCTGTGATCCTTATCAAGAAAGAGGAGGAGAAACTGAACCATTTTGGTTTGTTTACTTTTCTCTTTCTTATGTCTGTATTCTTTTTATTTTTATAGTTGCAAATTTGATGTGTTTTCACTTTGTCTCTGCAGATGGCCAGTTCGGCAAGTCTGCAATAGCAGACTTTGTCTCCTTGAACAAGCTTCCTTTGGTAACAGTTTTTACAAGAGAAAATGCTCCAGAAGTCTTTGAAAATCCAATCAAGAAACAGGTGATTGTTTATGAGATGTATCTCATTAGCAAATTGTTATTAAGAAATGGCATCACAATGTTCTTCAAAGATTATTACATGTTTGAAACTTCTTTTTTCCAGGTGTTGCTGTTTGTGACTTCAAATGATTCAGAGAAATTCCTCCCAGTATTTCAGGAGTCCGCAAAGTCTTTCAAGGGAAAGGTATATTTTAATAGTCATAACTAATTATTCTGTCAAAATAAAATAGATTCCCTTGCTTTCTACATGAAATCAGGCGTAGTACACTGATTAGTGGGACGTTATGAGTATTGAATCTGCCGAACATGCCTCCTTTTATAAAATCATGATAATTGAGCATTTGATTTATGCTGAGTGGTGATATCTCATTAGTGGGTCGTTTGATTTTTTCACTAGAATGAATGATTTAACTGTGCACTTATCCATTGCAGTTGATCTTTGTGCTTGTGGAAACTGATAACGAAGATGTTGGAAAGCCTGTTTCAGAATACTTTGGTATTAGCGGGACTGCTCCAAAAGTAATTATTTCTTCTTCCCTTTTGAAGTTTTATCTAAATGATAATGATAAGTCATGACATTCATCAAATTTACCTATTGCATCCTTTGCATCCATCACTTAGAAGTATATTTAAGTAATCAGTGGAATTTCCAATGCAGGTACTTGGATACACTGGAAACGATGATGGGAAAAAATTCGTGTTTGATGGAGAGGTGACGGTTGACAAAATTAAGGTACTCTTTTTCTCTCTTTCCTTGGGCTCGGTTAGTTTTGCTGCCATGATAGAATGTGTATGAAATCCTTTTTCTTTCATTCAATGTGGTTTGAAAGTAATATTTTGACAATTTTAAACTTTACATTGCCCCAGGCTTTTGGGGAAGATTTCCTTGAAGACAAACTAAAACCTTTTTTCAAGTCAGATCCAATTCCTGAAAGTGTAAGTTATTTGATTTTGCTGCCAACAATTATGCTTTATTTACTTGGTGTTTCATGTCTAAAATGTTTGCAAACTTGGTGACAGAATGATGGTGACGTGAAAATAGTTGTTGGGAATAATTTTGATGAAATTGTCTTGGATGAATCAAAGGATGTTCTCCTTGAGGTACAACTTCGACCCTCTAGTTTATGAGTTATATTTGCATCTAAAGTTCTGCAATTATGTCGTGTTAATTTAATGGTTTATGGAATATCAGATATATGCTCCATGGTGTGGCCATTGCCAACATTTGGAACCAATATACAACAAGCTTGCAAAACATCTTCGTAGTATTGACTCCCTTGTAATCGCCAAGATGGATGGAACAACAAATGAGCATCCCAGGGCAAAGGTAAACCCAAATTCAAACTAGACATTGCAAGATTTTGAATTTCATTCCAGCTTCAAATGCAGATGTAAGAACTTATTGATCGATCTTCATTTATGTTCACTTTGCAGTCTGATGGATTCCCCACTCTTCTCTTCTTTCCAGCCGGAAACAAAAGTTTTGATCCTGTATGTGAAACAACACTTCATATTTTATTAATTCAGCTTTCATAAATTTGAATATACTTTTGTGTGTGCGCGAGAAGATCTGCATATGCTTTTATCATTTAGTGAATAACAATTATAATTGCTTAACCGTGTCTACAGATTACTGTTGAGACAGATCGTACAGTGGTAGCCTTTTACAAGTTTCTCAAGCAACATGCTTCAATCCCATTCAAGCTCCAGAAACCAACCTCGCCTCCTAAACCAGAGGGCTCTGATGCCAAAGAGAGTTCTGATACCAAAGAGAACCAAAGTAGCAATACTGATGTGAAGGATGAACTATGAAGAGTTAAATTTCATGTTTCTATTTATACTTCTATGATCAGATTTATTCTGACATAGTATCAGATTTATTCTGACATAGTGACTTGGAGAAGAACAATCACCAACTCCTCTCTCCAAGCCTTTAAGAGAGGTAAAGAAGGGGAAGGGTGGACACATGTGAAACAACTGTAATATTTAAACTTGAGTATTTAGCTTTTTCGGTTGAGGCTTTAATAAAAATAATCCCCATTTAATCCGGATATTTATCTTAAACCCCACCCCATAGTAAGTTTTATTGAACTCACTAAAATAAGTTTATAAAGCTCTAGATTTCATCTCCTCCTACATATAGAACTATACAACAACCATCAACATTTAACTCATCCAGCTCTTTTAATCTTTACTTCAAATTCGTTGAACTAGCCATCCAATCCCTTATAACAATTGCATTTGGAAGGTATATTATATACTCAGCTTATCAAGTGGAGTAATTTTCTTGTTCTTACTTTCATTCATATTAATTAGAATTAGCTAATATTGATTAAGAAAGTTTGAAGGTAGTTGTGATTAGTTAGAAATTGATTTTATTAAGTATATTTTAAGATCGCTAGAAAAGATATATAATTTATATTACATTCTATCAATGCCATGCATGATAGCTTCACATTATTAATTTAAACCATCATGTCGTTTGGGAAATGAGAATCAGCAAAGTTCTATTTTTCTCTTGTTTCTTATACTAATAATTTAGATATAATATAATAAATATTACAAACCATGGTTACAAACGTAGTACATATTAATTTTAATAAACACAGAAAATGTAAGTTCTTCCTTGAATTGCATGAAAAGCGAAACTACCTTTACCATATCTCTAAAAATGTTAATAACTGCGTGTTCAAATGCATAAAAAACACTTTCACTTTTCTTTTCCATTACACAAACTCTTCTCATTGGCATTGCATTTTGCATTTTACTTTTCCGTATGAACTAATATTCAACTCTTTTACTTCATATCCAATTCAATCCAGTGAATCGCGCACTTTTTACAAAGCCACGTGTCACATCTCATATCCTTTCCTTTTGAGATTCTTTCAATATAAACCCTCCGATTTCAGATTTTCCCTCGTAACCGTTTTCTAACCGTTTTCCTTCAAACAGTTTCCACTCTTTCTCTTCGTTTCTATATTTCAGATCCATTTTCTTCTTTCTTTTTTCCATTTTCATTTTCTCTCTCTAATGGCAAAGGCGAGATTATCTTTTCTCTCTCTCATGCTACTCACTCTTTCACTTCATGTGAACACCGAATCCTCGCCGTCTCCATCGCCGGAATCACTGTCACGGTTACCTTCATCGGCTGATACTCCATCTCCTCCGCCATTACCTGAATCACCGTCACCATTACCTTTATCGGCTGATACTCCATCTCCTCCACCATTGCCGGAATCACCGTCACCGTTACCGCCATCGACCGACACTCCATCTCCATACTATTCTCCATCCAACTCGCCTCTAGATTCTTCGCCGCCATCGGCCGACACTCCATCTCCATACTATCCTCCATCCAACTCGCCTCTAGATTCATCTCCGCCAGCGCCGCCTCTGTTTAATCCGAGTCCAGTTTCCACTCCGGCTCCTTCGCCGGAGGATTCTACTTTAATAAATCACGTCGGCCTTGACGAGAAAACAGATGAATCGTCGGCAGAAGGAATGAGTGGAAGCAAGAAAGCAGGGATAGCGATCGGAATAATAGTGGCGGCGAGCGTGCTTATGTTGGCAGGGATGGTGTACAAGAAACGGAAACAGAATCTACGGAGAAATCAGTATCATTACGGCGTGAGAAGAGATATTATGTAAAGAATATACTAGTAGTAGTTGTTGTTGTATTTGAATACGTAACTTCATTTGTATCGAGGTTATTATACTCTTCCTCTTATTAGCGTTATTTCGGATAGAATTATTCAATTTTTTTTTTTAGATTCTTTTGTTCTTGATCTATGATGATTGCAATAGATATTTTGAATTTCTATACTATTTATTATCGTCGTTATTATTTTGTAAATTTTATTTCGTTGCGACTTGTAATAAAGGAAAATGAATCCCCAGTCAATTATTTGTGAGTATTATTGTCTACTTTGTTATATACTGATGATATTAAGGGCACTTATTTTTCTACTCGTACACTATCTAGATCACCATCTAAAACGTAGTTGATTCTGCCGATTAATACTTAATTCAATCCAATGTTAAAAGTATTAAATATATTTGAAGTAGGGTTGCATAGTCGTCTAAATATAAATGTAGATTAGACTGGGAAAATATTAGATATTGTTCAGTATAAGATCCTTCACACAGTCCGGTCTGGTTAATGAGAATACCTTAGTCGAAAATTCATGAGACCGAGACGGACTCTAGACAAAGTACAGTAGCTATACCAAGTATAAACCCGCCTAGTACTCCAACAGTTATAACGGTCGGTGGCGCATCGATGCAGAAGTTACAAAAATCATCAAGGGATACATTCATGAAGAGAAGTTACGATGATAATGACCATGTAACGTTAGAAGGCCAATAGACTTCTATTAATATCGTATCTTAAATGAAGAAGGAGAAGAGAACTATAAAAGGGGCTCCCATAAGAGGGATAAACAAGACATTCTCATCTTGGAATAATATACAAAACTTGTAATGCTCCCGCATAGTCTTCCTTGCCAAAAAGGAGAAGACTATCACTTCTGGTGTATCCAACCATCTTTGGGAGGAACAAAAAGTATTTTCAAGAAAGCTTTAATATGCCTCTATCTCGTTTTTAGTTAAATATTCAAAATGAGATCAATTCTTGTCCGATATTAATTCATTTTTCTTTATTATTTTCTTTCATAGATAATATTATTTGACAAATTCTTAGGTATCAATTAATTTAAGTTAGGTACTGGTACTTTTAATGCAAATTGTTATAAAATTTTAATTTATTTAAAAATATAATAAAATAAAAAATGACGTGGCATTGAATCACATTGTTTAATTGGTTAAGGGTACCGATACCTAATTAAATTGAAGGGTATCAGAATGTTCACCATCTTATTTTTCATCCATTCTTCTATTCTTTAGTTAATCCGTTAATATTTGGGATTTGAACTTTGGTGACTGCATTATTTTAAAAAAAATAACATTAAAGAAATAAAATAAAAACAAATGAAGAGAATTATATTATCTAAAACATCTTTTTGTTGAAGGTATTGAGTATATGTTGTTGCAACATTCATTTTGAATGTTCTGTTTCTTCCACTGCATAATCAATTTTTGATCACAATCATACAACTTCAAGGGATTGCCCTTTATGGTTACTGAAAAATGTTTTTCAATCAGTTGGACATACACTCATCAGATTGTTATTAATGCCAAGAACATACGATACATCTTTAATCAATACATTTTTGTCATTGTTCAATTTCATTTTGACATTTACCATTCCTTTAGCATTCAGATACTCATCATCAATATCTGATCTTAGTCCTTTTACCAGAGTCAAAATAAACCAGCCATTGCTTATTTCTAGTTAGGTGATTTGAGCAACTCGTGTTCATATACCACCAATCTACCATTGATCCACTTGCATTCTCAGATGCCATCAATAACACAGGTTCATCATCAGAATCTCCACTAGCTATGTTGGCTTCTTCACCCTTGCTAACCATTTTTTTTTACCAACAATCAACAACAAAATGGCCAAACTTGTTGCAACTATATTACTGAACCTTTCTCTTGTCAAACTTCTCATTTTTCTTTTGAATATTCTGATGTTTCTTCTCATCTAAATTATAGAATTCTAACTTTTAAACACCATTATACTTTTTCTTGTTCTCTAACCATGCTTGTTTTTGGTTCTTCTTGACAAAAGAAGCTTTCAGAGTCTGAGCATTCAAAGTTTGTTATGTCTCCCTTTCATAGTTTCTTTAAGTCAAACAAAACTCTTGTGCCTCTAAACTACTCTGAAGCTCTTTAATTCTCATGGTGCTGGTATCTTTAGAGTGTTCTATGACTACAACTATGTAATCAAAATGAGGAGTAAGTGATCTTATACCTTTTCAATGATTACTTGTTCATAGGGTGTTTCTCCACAAGACTTCATCATTAGTGACCACAACACTCTGGAGACGTAATTAAGCGTCTTCTCACTGTTCTTCATGTTGAGATTCTTATATTGCTTGCGTAGGGACTGCAACTTTACTTTCTTCACTAATGTGTCACCACCATAACACTGCACCAATGTATTCCATGCCACCTTCACAATCGTCGAATCAAAAATCTTCTCAAACACCTTAGTATTCGTACACTGATGGATATAAAACAATGATTTTTTATCCTTCTTCCATGTTTCACGTTGCACATTTCTTTGTGCTTCTATTGCATTTTCTACATTAGGCGTGTAACCGTCATTGACGATATCAAGAACATCTTGAGCTCCAAACAACAAACGCATATGAATCGACCATCGATTCCAATTCTTTTTGTCGAATATTGGAAGCTTTGTGTTCAAAATACCATTTCCTCCATTCATCTTCGTTCTTGTGCAAATCACTCAGTTCTTACCAACACTCGTGTTTCCCATACCTTGAGAATCAAGATCTGTGATTTTATTCGATTTTGAACTTCAATTCAACGTGAATTTCATGAACAAAATAAATCACACACCTCATTACACTCATGTTTCCCTGTAAATTGAACTGGAACTTTGGATACAAATTGTTGGAGTTTAACACCTAAATTCCTTTAATAATGCATATGAGGAAGAAGATGAAGAACAGTTGCAGAGAGAGAGAGAGAGAGAGAAAATGAAAAACGTAACTAACTTTCAAAATCTTTCACTAGTTGGTGAACGAGATATACTGATAGAACACTTCCTTTTATTGCTTTCTGAGTAACATATTGAATGTCTTATACAAGCAACAACATCAGCCAATGAGCAATCCTCATAGTGGGAACGAGTTTCTCAAAGATATATTTGATGGGATCCACTTGATACCAACCACGTGGTGTGGATCAACATGTATTTCCCTAGGCATTAGGCGGCTCAGGCTAGTGCACAACAAGTCTTCTCAAGTGGTGATTATTTGGGTTCACAGTCTGTAAAAATCTTGCTCATGTAGTATATGACATTCTCTTTTCTGCCCGTCTCATCGTGTTGCCCCGATACACAACCCATTGATTCGTCAAGTATTGTTAAATACATAATGAAGGGTTTCCCCGCCAACACAAAAAATAAAGTAAATGTAACAGAGATGTAGATGTTGTGCTAAGACTAAACAAGATAAAACTAGAAATGAAAATATGAGAGAGAGAGATAGAATACATATAATAGAAAACAAGGTAGGTGGTTTGGGCATGTAGAAAGAAAACTGTTGGAAATATTATATTTCCGATTTTATTATTTCCTTTATTGATATCTTTATTTTCCTTTATTCTCCATTAAGTAGAAAATCAATTGTATTAACTGTATCTTTTCTATATAAATCAGCTTAAGGATGAGGAATAAAAAATAACAGCTTTTACCTATTTTTTCCAATATGGTATCAGAGCATTGGGTTAGGGTTAAGGGTTCCTGTAAAGCTTTCTACAACTAGTGGGTTAGGATTTCTGTTTGACTTACATTTTTATCCGACCCGTTTCACATACCTATTTAGCTTCATATGGAGAATAACAACAACTGACGGCCTTCCCCATCACAAGCCTACATCGGATCCAACCAAGGCGAACAACTACAACCTGAGTCGGGTGTCAGCCGCGAAAACGACGGTGGCCGCGTAAACGGTGGTAGTCGTAGAAAAGGTAGTCGTGCATTTCAGGCTAGTAATTCCGATCAAGGGCAATAATCCCCTCAAACTCAACTTCTACTCACTAAAGAACAACTTGACAGACTGTACAAATTCCTCAAGTCTCCAACTCCTTCTTTCTCTATAGCAACAAAAGGTAATTCTGCATTTCTTAGTGTCAGTCTCAGTCATACTTAGTTAGTAGATTTTGGTGCCTTTGATCATATGACAGGTGAATCTACTTTGTTCTCTTCATATAGTCCATGTGCAGGTAATCAAAAATTAAAAATTGCAGATGGCTCTTTTTCAGCCATTGCAGGTAAAGGGTCAATTGTGTTGTCTCCATTGTTAAATCTTAAAAATGTCATTCATGTTCCAAACTTATCTTGTAATTTAATCTTTGTAAGAAAATTATCCCAAGATATAAATTGTCAAACTATTTTTTTCCGATCTCACTGTGTCTTTCAGGATTTGAACTTGGGGAAGATGATTGGAAATGCTAAGGAGAGTGGAGGACTCTACTACCTTGACATTGGATCTGCATCAAAACAACCTTCAAAAACAACAAGTTCCTGCTTTGAGTTTTTTCTCTTTTAAATAATAAATATGACAACATTATGGTATGGCATTTAAGATTAGGTCATCCTAATTTTCGTTACTTAAAACACTTGTTTCCTAAGTTGTTTCACAATAAGAACTTTTCTTCATTTAAATGTGAAGCATGTGAGTTTGCAAAGCATCATCGTTCCCAATTTTCAATACAACCTTATAAACCATCAAAACCGTTTTCTATTATTCACAATGATGTTTGGGGCCCTAACCGTACAAGTACACTCTCTCTCGAAAAATGGTTTATCACATTTATAGATGACCATACAAGAGTATGCAAATGTTTTTCAGGCTATAAAGATTTTTGTTTTAATAGTGCATAACCAATTTCAAACAAATATCCAAGTCTTTAGAAGTGATAATGGAAAATAATATTTTAATACTATCCTGGATGATTTTTTTCTAAAAAATGGAATTGTACATCAAAGTTCATGTCCTAATAATCCTCAACAAAATGGAGTGACCGAAAGGAAAAATAGACATTTACTAGAGATTGCTAGAGCTCTACTTTTTTCAAATAAATAACCAAATTATTTGTGGGGCAAAGCTGTTTTAACAGCTGCGTATTTAATTAATAGAATTCCCTCCAAAATTCTCAATTTTCAAACTCCAATTAATGTCTTCAAAAATTGTTTTCCTAGTACTCGTGTTTTAACTGATTTGACTTTACAAATCTTTGGTTGCACATCCTTTGTTCATGAACATAAAAATGTTGGAAAACTTGAGCCACATGCTATAAAATGTGTCTTTGTTGGATACTCCTCAACCCAAAAAAGATATAAATGTTTTAATCCAAAAAATAAGAAAATGTTTGTCACTATAGATGTTACTTTCTTTGAAAATAAACCTTTTTTTGATGACACTCGTCTTCAAGGAGGGGGGATATAAACGAAGACTCATTTCAAATTGAGGACATGAGTTTTTTAATAACCTATCTTTGCTAGTATCATAAAATTTGGAGACTTTTACACTTGAACAAATAGAAAATTGCCATGATTCTTTATCTGACCCTACTCCTGTTATGAGTAAGGAACCTTGTGAATCCGAGCCTACATTTTCTCTTGTTGAAAACAATGAGAATCCTAAAAACGATGATAATGATGATCTAATTGAAATGCCACAAAATAATGAGCCACTTCAAGAAAACATATTTGAATTAGGAAGCAGGACTTGGAAGGGAAAGGTTTTTGTGAAAAATACCATAAAGGAAAGGATGAGTTCACATCTCAACACTTCCAGGAATCTGAACCGAGGAATGATCAACCTCATAACAAACGGAAAAGTAAGTCTATCTATGTTTCTGAGAGCCGTATTTTGTATCCTGATATAGATGATCCTATTGCCATTAGAAAACCTGTCAGATCTTGCACTAAACACCCCATGTCCAATTTTATATCATATTCAAATTTGTCTTCATTTATGTCTGCCTTCACGTCAAAATTGTCTAGTGTAGAAATTCCAAAAAGTGTACAGGTTGCTCTAGAAATTCTAAAGTGGAGGGAAGCTGTACTTGAGGAGATGAAAGCTCTTGAAAAGAACAAAACATGAAGTGTTATGTCACTACCAAATGGCAAGAAGACAGTTGGATGCAAATGGATTTTTACTGTTAAGTATAATTTAGATGGGTCAATTGAAAGTTACAAGGCTCACTTGGTGGCTAAAGGCTTCACTCAGACCTACATTATAGATTAATCAGAGACATTTGCTTCTGTTGTAAAATTGAACACTGTTAAAATTCTTTTATCTCTTGCTGTTAACCTGGATTGGCCCTTACATCAGTTAGATGTTAAGAATGTCTTTCTTAATGGAGATTTAGGGGAAGAAATATATATGGACATTCCTCCTGGCTTTGAAAACAAATTTGGATCAAATGTGTGCAAACTAAATAAATCTTTGTATGGATTAAAGCAGACCCCTAGAGTTTGGTTTGAAAAATTCACTTAGTCCATGAAGAAACAATGGTACATTCAAGGACAAGCTAACCACACCTTGTTCACAAAGTTCTCCCACTGTGGGAAAGTTGTTGTCCAGATTTTTTATGTTGATGATATTGTCCTTACTGGAGATGATACAGTGGAAATGGAAAGAGTAAAAGAGAAATTGGTTGTAGACTTTGAAATCAAAGACTTGGGATTCATGAGATATTTTCTAGGTATGGAGGTTGCTCGGTCAAAGAATGTTATTGTAGTTTTACAGCAGAAATACATTCTAGACTTGTTGAAGGAAACAAGAATGAATGGATGTCATCCTGCAGATACCCTAATGGATCCTAATGCTAAATTTTGGGGAGAAGATAATGTTCCTGTTGATACTGGAAGATATCAGAGATTGATTGGAAAACTGATTTATTTGTCACACACCCGACCTGATATTGCTTTTTGAGTTAGTGTAATGAGTCAGTTTATGCATTCTCCTTTCGAAGAACATCTTGAGGCAATCTATAGGATATTGAGATATTTAAAGGGTAATCAAAAGATTATTTTTTATGAAGACTAGTGAAAGAAATATTTCTATCTTCATCGATGCTGATTGGGCAGGTTCAGTCACATATAGAAGATCGACCTCTGGATATTGTACATATGTTTGGGGTAATCTTGTGACATGGAGGAGCAAGAAACAAGGAGTTGTAGCAAGGAGTAGTGCAGAAGTCGAGTTTAGAGTTATGTCTCAGAGTATTTGTGAAGGATTATGGATCCTTAGAGTCCTAGATGAACTTAAGATGAAAATTGAGCTTCCATTGAAATTAAGCTACTATTAGCATTTCTCATTATCCAATTCAACATAACAGAACCAAGCATATCAAGATTGATCGACAATTCATAAAAGAGAAGTTAGATGCTGAAATCAATGTCTACCCTTCGTGACCTCAAATCAACCGGATATCCTTACCAAAAGTTTGGCAAAACCTACTGAGCATTTGATAGACAAGTTGGACATAATAGATATCTATACAAGGAGTGTTGGAAAATATTATATTTCCTTTATTGATATTTTTATTTTCTTTTATTCTCCATTAAGAAGAAAATCAATTGTATTAATTGTATCTTATCTGATTTTTTCAACATGTATTGTACATGTGTCATATATCTATCAAACACCGCGATACGCTTACCGAGTGTTTTTCAACTATAATTCCATTTTATTTCTACAAAAAATTTAGGCTACAGTGTTACAATATATATATATATATATATATATATATATATATATATATATATATATATATATATATATATATATATATATATATATATATATATATATATATATATATATATATATATATATACCCCAATTGCCGCAGTACAACTATCAGTTAGATTTAAGACACATGTGGGCCACACACAAGGGCAGCCTCTTCGTCAGTGTCTACCTATATACGACTCATACACAACAATAGTCTACATTCTGAAATCCGAATAAAAAACAGTTTGGTTGACATGAAATTATCCTTCATAGAATTTTTGTTTAATATCATACTATTCATGGGGCAAGACAGTACAATATTGTTGACTAATTGTATACATCATGAGGTTGAAGAGATCCTACCCATACTTTATTTGGGACCATTGTAACAAGAAAATTAACTATGTTGAAACTTAAAATAAAACTTTCTGAGGTCAAAATAATAACATAAACTGCATATAAGTAATCATCCTAGAGGATCCACCCAATGTTAGACGTGTCGGAACCTCATTGGCTAATCCGAACATTGAGCTGTAGCTTTTACTCCTCTACCGGAGGTTCTACCCAACGTCCATGCTCTTTTATCAGATCGATCAAGGCATCGGTTGCTTGTTCCATCGCAATCGCACGCTTCACCACAGTCTGCAATTGTAACAAAATACTCCAGGACATAAGTGCATGTTTGGATTCGCGATTTTGCAAATGTATGTGCAGGTCTAAATGAAACTTTGCATTTAAGCATAAAGAATAAAGAATAGTTTACCTTCCCAACATAGAGATCAATCTTCCCAGGAGCACCGCCAACATACCCGAAGTCCGCATCAGCCATCTCTCCCGGACCATTTACAATGCATCCCATGATTGCAATCTGATACGCACAGCAACAGAAAGTTAATAATAGAAAACAAAACACTTTCTCTTTGCATAGACGCAGTTTACAAAGCATAGTACACTGATACAATTTGGAGCATGTACTACGAAATATGAAGGAAATGACTCGATGATATTACCGAAACACCGGGGAGGTGTGATGTCTTCTCTCGAATTTCTGCACTTATTTCTTGAAGATCAAATAAGGTTCTGCCACAGGATGGGCATGAAACGTACTCCTGCAAGACATGTTAGGCATATCAGTAAACATCGCAATTTTTCTTTTCCAATTTGAATTGTGTTTATATGCTTGAACAACATACAGTTTTTGTATTTCTCATTCTGCATCCTTGCAGCAAATTGAAAGATGTATTTCTAATGAAGTCAAAATCTTTGTCTGAAGCTTCTAAAAGAAGACCGTCTCCAAGCCCGTCAACCAGCAGGGCTCCAGCATGAGAGCCGGCACCAATCACTAAGTCATCCCTGTAAGAGAGTTGATTAGGCTTACAACTATAAATTTGTTCATCTCACCTTAACTAAAATTTACCTGTGAATTCCATTTGGAAACTGAATGTGGTGAATAACAGGAAAGTCTAGCGAGTTTTCTGATAGATACTCGAATAACCTGATGCCGATAAGATATCGAGATTAGTAAAGATAGATTTTATTTACTAATTGAATTCATGTGGCGATTTTGATGCAAAAAGTTATTAATAATGTGAAGTATCATTCTCACCGCCTTGCTGCGTGCACTCTACTAACTCTTTCTTCAGTATAAGGCAAGTCATGGAGAATCATAGTTGCATCAACACCTTTGAGAATTTCCAGCTCTTCATAAGGCTCGTCGCCACGTACTGACACAGCCAATCGTGTGCCTAATATGTAACCAATAGATATATAAGATCACACTTTTACTAGGAATATAAAAAAAAAGGAGAAAAAAAAAGTGCAGATATAAGCACCTTGTGGCAAAAGCTTATGAGCTCCAGTCGATAGCTCCTTAAGGTTTACCAGAACTATGGCATTTGGTAATGGCTTTGTTAGCTGCTCTGACAAAGGAACTATAACTCCCATACTTATATCAACCAGTCTTTTCAGAGCTAACCGCTGATCATGGTACCAAAAACAAGAGAGTCGAACAGAAAATTATTCCATCGGTCACAATAACTTGACAATGTAGAAATGGTTTGGTGGATAAAAAAGATGAAAAGTAAATGCTCCTAATTTAGACTTGGATGCCAATGTGAATGTTCTTAGTTCTTACAGCATCAACATCATCTACCGGAGGAAGTTCCCGCAATAAGATTGAATCTACTGTTGCCAGATCCTGAATATACAAAGCATACTATGTAAATAACTTGTTATTCAAATCCACAGGATATTTACTCAAATATGATTTAGTAATCAAAACCTTAAATGGCATGCCAACAATGAGTTTCGCAGCAAGTGACTTGTAAAGGAGCTCTGGTGTCTGTTAAAATCACGGAATAAAGAGGATATAAATGTGATTAACACAAACAGATACATTGAAAAGGACATTTGGTCAACTAAAAAAGAAGCGAGAACAAAGGAGCTGCTCAAATGTTACCTTTAACTGATCCAAGGAGACTGACATGAGAACAGATCCGTCCCGGTGGAGTGTTCCTCTATAATCCACTTCCTCACCCTGTATTAAGATGGAAAGTTATGTAATTAAAACACGATGCAGTGCCATAGCAAGGACGACGACGTGGAAGAAAGTTTGCAGTCTGTATGTATGGTGTAAATCAGGTTAAGTTTTTCTACAAAACTTTTAATGTTAACTAACCTCTTTTTGCACTGGCAATTGACCAGAACGGCGCTGGAAGTCAAAATAACGTCTGTGCTTTTCTTCGAAAGGTGCCTGGTGAAAGCAGTGTCAACGAAAGTAAGTTTATAAAATTTTAGGACGTTAGACTTTGGAAAGCTTAGGCATGTCAGACTGAATCATTGTTCTGAACCATACCACTCCTTTCTGGAGTTCAGCTGCTCTCATTCCAAGGTTTGCCAACCTTGTGCAAGGATCTATCTCCTCCTCCGGTGCTTCTGTGAGTGAAACTCGTATTGTGTCGCCCAATCCATCCTGATGAAAAGCATGTCATCAACATTATAGCATCAAGTTAGAATCAATTTTGGAGGCAAAATCAATTATACCCGATAACATCCAAACATGTCAAAATCGATTCACATGCATACCTGTAGAAGAGTTCCAATGCCAATTGCAGATTTCATCCTACCATCCTCACCTTCTCCAGCTTCAGTAACTCCCAAGTGTAATGGATAATCCCAGCCTTGGACATACATTTCAGCTACAAGTAATCGGTACGCCTGAACCATGATAACTGGGTTGCTTGCTTTCATAGAAAACACAAAATTGTGATAATCCAGCTTTCGGCATATCCTTGCAAATTCAAAAGCAGATTCCACCTGTCCAAACATTGCTTAGTAATACGGACAAATTCTAGCGCAAACACCTTTAATACACAAATGGTGCATTGAAGAATAATAACAGACAAATGACTTACCATTCCCCTAGGAGAATCTCCATAGTAGCTCATTATACGATCAGAAAGACTGCCATGGTTTGTGCCAATGCGCATTGCTCTCCCATATTTCTTACATTTTTCGACTAATGGCGTGAAAACCTATAGGTCAAAAAGTTCACATTGCAGTCGTGGTGTTAACAATTCTAACACATTGGATAGAAGAAAACAGACTTTTTGAAGCATCAGAGGAAAATATAAACGAGACAGGTGGTTCGACCTGTTCAATATGCTCAAGTTCTTTCTGATAGTCGTCTTCGGTGTACTCCAATATTTCAAACTGAGCTCGTCTGTCGGCTGTGAAAGACAACATTTTTTATCCAGTATGCAAGACAATATAAAAAGAGAATATAAAAAGACTACTTAATTGGCAAAGAAATGCATACCGAAATTTCCAGGGTTGACACGAATCTTATCAAAGCATTCAGCAACTCGCAAAGCAATAGTCGGAGCAAAATGAATATCAGCCACCAACGGTATGTTGTAGCTGAACATAGACACATAACGATCCAGATGAATACATAACAATATGAACATGAATCATTATATAATTTACGCTTACTTTTTCTGCACAAGCGAGTTTTTAATCTCGAAACAAGCATCAGCTTCTTTTCTCCCTTGAACCGTTATCCGTACGATATCAGCTCCTTTATCTGCTATTCTCATCACCTACCAATATACAGAAGAAGAAAACCATAACATCTTAATAAAATCGATCAATTGTATCTTTTTTATATCGGCCTAAAGTAGAAGAAAAGCCGTGTAACCTGTTCAACTGTTCCAGCAACATCCTTAGTATCGGTCGTAGTCATAGTCTGAATTCTTATCGGATGCTCACTACCAATCGTCACATCACCAACCGTCACTGTCCTTGTTTTCCTCCTCACAGTTTTGTGCAATGATTCACAATACTTTTGCCTAGGAACTACATTCAAAACATTATCAACAAATCAGATTAATAAGGAAAATTCAAAATTGATCCAGAAACAAAACAATTGAAGCTAAAAAAACATGAATATACCTAAAAGCTGACTTCCTTTGGATGCAGGTTGAAGTTCAACAACATCCTGACCAGGATTTGAATTTCTGACAATTGACACTTTAGTCCTTGCAGATTTCATTCTTTTCAAATCAGAAACTCTCACAAAATCAACACTTTTCCCAAACCCCAAACCGGATTCAGATACCCTGAGGCTAGAAAACGAAGCAGGCACAGTTCCAGAAGCCATTTCTGAAGCAGAACCACACACCTATAACACACAGATTCAAAAATCAAATCAACTATTACAAAGTTTCAATAGCTAAAAACAAAACAATACCTGGTGGAGATGAGAGATAGGGAAGAGGATTCAAAGGCTTGTTTGAAACTCTATCTGATTATAGTTTTGTAGTAGAAACTACAAAGGAACGAGGTGAATTATTGTTGACTTAAAAACATGTTTTTTTCTTTCGTTATGAGTTTGTTATGAGCATCTAAAATTATAGAAACCAGGATTATTCTTAGTAGCTAACTGACATAGATTCACGCATAATCCTATGTGGTTTCTGTTTTTTTATTTGTACATTGAATACTATGATTTTTTGTACATTGAACATCTCTGTTTTATTATTATTTTATTATTATAATTTAGGGAAATTATTTTAAAATGAAATAATTTTATGGCTAGAATTTTCCTATATAAAAATAAATAAATTATTGCAATTGAATGTATATGTAATTATTTACTATATTAATAATTATATATTTTTAATGGGATGGATTTTTAATTATTCTCTCGATTATTTATTGGTGTGTTTGTATTGAATTTATGGGGAAAAAAATTGTTGTAAAAAAAATTAGAGATTTTATTTTGAGATTTTTGAAAAATTAGAACTTAACTTGTGTATGTTTATATCAAAGGAGTTACTCATAAAATGTTGTTGGATTTATTAAGGAAGTTCAAACAAGATTATTGTAGGCATTTTACATTAACATGGCCTTTTTATAATTAATTATAACTGAATTATCTAATGTCTAATACAATTAGATATAGTTAGAATAGATCTAATATCTTGTAATCATCTAAATGATGTGATCAGTGGTAGTCAATCTTAGGTCTGACCTCCTATAACATGTGATGAGTGACTCACATGAGTGACAATGATCTCCTACAACATGTTATCTACTAATAGGATGGTTTAAATCGATTTTAAAACAAAATATCATCTGATTTAAATATAAATTTATTTATGATTTGATTCGATTTTGGATGTTTGATTAAAAAATTCAATCTGATCCGATTCAATTTCATGCAGTTTAATTTGAATCAGTTTTTTGGACATCCATATTGCAAATTATAACTTTTATTAATATTCTAAATATACTAATAAATAGTAAGTTTGATATAATATATAATATATTATATATCAAAAGTTAATATTACAAGATAAAAAAATAAAAAAATAGGGAAAATAGTAGTTTTAATCCTTTAAGATATTTTAAAGTATCAAGTTAGTCTTTTAAGTTTTTTTTGTAACGATAAGGTCCTTTAAGTTATTTTAAATTAATAAGTTAGTCCATTAAGTTTGTTTTGTAACAATTTGATTTTTTTTTAAATCTCTGTTAAAATAAATTGCAAACTCATATACCTTTTGAATTGATTTTTTGCGCTGATCACGAATATGCAATTAATTTTGCGTTTGATTTTCGTTCTTTTTTTACCCGATTCTCATGAATCGTAACTTGTTTGATAAATTTGATTGTTTATTCATGATCAGCACGAAAAAGGAAAAGCCAGTTCAATGGAATATGAGTTTGTAACAGAAATTTTTGTAAAAATGACCAAATTGTTACAAAACAAATTTAAGGGACTAGCTTGTTAATTTAAAATAACTTAAAGGACCTGATTATTACAACAACAAAAAACCTTAAAGGATTAACTTGATACGTTAAAATAACTTAAAGGACATGCAGAGTAATTTTGCCAATAAATAGGCTAAAACAAACTAATAAATAGTATTTTAAAAAATACGTATCATATAACATTAAATTAACACAAATATATACTAATAAAAAATAATATATATATATATATATATATATATATATATATATATATATATATATATATATATATATATATATATATATATATATATATATATATATATATATATATATATATATATATATATACGATTTGGCTTGGTTTAGATCGGTTTTGAAAAATCAATTCGAAATCTGATCCAAACAGATCAGTTTTTACAAAATGACATCCAAATACATAAAAAAATCGATTTTTTTATGGTTTTTTTAATGATTTGTGGTTTTTATTTGGATTGGTTTGGATTTAAACATCCTTAGTTACCAATTATATTTATAAATAGATCTGATCTAATGTAATTATAAATCAATCAAATATAATTCATATTTATTCATATATTTTAAGAGATTCATGACTAATATTCAACATTTTAATATGGTATTAGTTGAGCCTCACAGTGATCTAATCACATTGCCAAACAATTATGATATGATGCTCATAACCTCGCCCATCGTATGTTGGAATTAACTCAAAATCTATGAGAATTCCGACCTTTCTTTAAGAGCAAGAAAGGTTCTTGTGGAACAATTAACAAAGAAGAAGAAAAATATGAAGTAGAAAAGAATTAGGGTTCTAAGAGAATTTAGAGACAAAGTTTTTGCTACCCATAAACTGTGAGATTTATTCTATTGATTCACTTTGCAACTTGCAGAACTATGAATTACAATGTGTTGGAATGATTTGATTACAAGAGGGATACTCCCTATTTATAGAATTAGGTTTGCTTGCACCTCGAGCCAAGAGTCCAAAACTATAAAATCTCAAAATATCTATTTTGGAACTAAATCAAATTTGGATTTAAAACTAAATCAAATCTAATCTAAGTCAAATATCAATACACTACATAATTCATTGTGTCTAAGTTATCGACATTCATCATAGCTCTTAGTCTTCTAAATACTTCGACCTACACTCCCTTCATCATGATATATGCAATATGATTCTCAGTTCTGCAGTGTTAATAGTTCATCTTCCCGTCCGCTACATGCTCTCGAAGATAATGGAACCTCATTTTGATGTGCTTGTTTCGACCATGCGCTATCGGGTTCTTTGCCAGATTGATAGCTGACATGTTGTCGATCTTCATGGTAATTACTCCATGATTCTTCGTTGTAATCTCTTCGACCAAATTCATCATCCATGTTGCTTGACATGCATAAAGAGAAGCAGCTACATACTCTTCTTTGCATGATGACAACGCCACTACTGGTTCCTTTCTTAAATTCCAAGCAATTGGTGCACCACCTAACATAAATACATATCCAGCTGTGGATTTTCGATCCTCAGCATCACTACACCAACTTGAATTAGTGTATTCCACTAACTTGCATTATTTTCCTTCATCAGCTGTAGGAAACAAAATTCCATAGTCGAGAGTTCTTTTCAGATACTTCAGTATCCTCTTCGTCGATGCTAGGTATGATACATTTGGCTTCTGCATGAATCTACTCTCCATACCAACATTGTATGCTAAGTTAGGCCTTGTGTGACAAAGGTATCAAAGTGACCCAATAAGTGTTCTGTATTGGGTTGGGTTGACATCATCTTCATCTGAATCTTTCAACACTTGCAATCTAGGCTCAGGTGGAGTCGACGTTGGGTTGCAATCTTACATCTCGAATCTCTTCAGTATTTTTCCTACATATATTCTTTGGTGCATCATCAAACCTCTACCACTCTTGTAAATTTCTATGCTAGGGAAATATGAGAGATTTCCAAGTATGACATTTCAAACTCCTTGCTCAGGTCACGTTTGAAATCTTAGATCTCCTTCTTGCAACTTCCTGTTATCAATAGATCATCGACATAGAGACATAGTATGAGAAATTCGTCATTGCTTCTTCTTACATATATTTCATGCTCAGTTGTGCATTTCACAAATTCCTTCTCCCATAGAAATCCATCTATTTTCTGATTCCAAGCTCTTGGAGCTTACTTAAGTCCATACAGGGCTTTGTGCAGCCTGTACACCTTTCTTTCTTCGCCTTGTTTCACAAACCTAGCTGGTTGTTCCACATAAACTTCTTCGTCTAAGGGGCCTTTGAGGAATGCACATTTCATGTTTATCTGACATGTGTGCCAATTATTCATATTTGTTAGACCAACAACTGTAATACCTCAAAATTTGTCCTCATTTCTTATTACCTCAATTGGCTTTTTGTTTGCATTTATCTGCATTTCTCACTAGGTCATTAACATCATAATAATGCATTTCATGGATTCATAAGGCATGTGATCAAGGCTCTTGGAAATTAGGGTTTCGTACCTTATCCGTATTTATCAGGGATTGAACTTGTGGAGAATATTCATTGGTGCATCTAACCCAGTACTGAGGTGTTCAATCAGATTTGCTTGAAATAAGAGCGTTGGCTTCTTAACGTCTCAAGTTGTGTTCTTCATCATTTAATATCTCAAGGGAAATTAGGAGTTTTGTTCATGATTTTGATTTGAAGGAAACTTCACCAATGGAGGTCCAGTGTGTTAAGGAGTGGTTTGGATCCATTTGTTTATGGAGCAATAATTCGAGATTGTGTGGAGTTTATTATGGCATCAAAGTTCCTAAGAGAGGATTGTGTGGAAGGATTCGTTTCAAGCTAAGGGAGGGCATGTTCATGGCATACTTAGAAAAGGTCATTCAAATTTGAAGTCAAGTCACACCCATTTTCCGATTTGATTCAGTTCACTAAACTAGTGTCACATCCGTTTTATCCTCCTATTCATCATGGTCATATTTCATTTCATTAACTTCACTAACCAAATCCATTTAAGTCGTTTCATACCATAAACCATTTGGTTTGATCCGAAATCACATACCAAGGTTCTTTTGTTATTTTAACTTAAGCCCATTTAAATTTCCAAATCCAAAACTACTTGTCAGTATTCACCCTAGCTCATAACCATTTCATTCACTTTTGAATTATTTCGTTCAACTTTGAGAATCGATTACAAAATTTGTATTAGTCAAATGCATTCCTTTTAAATCCAAACCCATACCTCATTCTTCATTGATTTTTTAAGATAAGAGTTCCAAACCATATTTGAATTTCGAAACCAATGACCATTTCCATATTATTAGTTGTGTCATATCCCAAATTTAAAACCAAATTCTATGGTTTAAAATTTATTTTCAAAGTCCATTATTGAATTTGACTTTCTTCTATTTTTGAACCAACATTCAATTGTTAATCCATATTAAAGTGGTTATTAATCCCCATTAACTCCAAAGCCCATTTCCTAAAATCTAAATCCAACATTAATGGTAGATTATTATTTTGGTCAATATCTCTAAATAAAGCCCATTTTATTAAAATGATACCCATTACCATATAGCAAAAAAAAAAAAAAAGCGCAGCAGTGATGGCTAACTATGTGTATCAGAAAAAAAAATCAAGTTGGAAAGGATAAAAAGATTTTCATTACAGGGAAGTGGGAAATAATCAGTTACATACATAAATTGATATACCAGAAAATCAGTTGCAAAAGTCACAACAAAATAACAGAAAAAAACTGAATAAAAATTCAGTTACAAATGCAGTTACAACTTTCAACAGAAAACCAGAGAAAACAAAAAGAGAGAAAATCAGTTTTTCTCTAACGGAGATGATAAAAAAACAGAACTGAGGAAAAAGGGGAGGATCTCTCAACAATTTCATCACCTTCTACATCACTATTCTTCACCATCCACCAATTCACTCTTCAACACCTTCATCACTCTCTCTCAATAATTTCTTACGAATTCACATTGATCTTCATCAATATCTCAACTTCCATCTTCAACAATCTTCATCATCCAGCAATCATCAACCTTCACACTTCAACAAAACTTCCACAGCTTCAATCTAATCCCTCTTCAATCATCTTCTCTAATTATCCTCTTGAACCTTCTTCACTCTTCATCCACCAATCAATGAAAAAACCAATTCTCGAACCACCTTCATCTTCCATCTTCATTCACCCTTCAATCTCTCTCAATCACAACAACCTTCTTCAACTTGCGAGCTCCGCAACCGCACCTCAATCATCGCCAAACCTGAAATTCAAGTACGTAACACCATTATTGATTTGCAACGACAAGATTCAGTGATTTACAACACAATTAACACCGATCCTCAACTCAGAATCGCATCGCTTTAAAGAAAAAGATCAAGAAGCAGACATGTAAGAAGATTCACATCAACAACTTCAGCAACATGAAATTTTCAATCTTATGTAATCATCATCGCACCAACAACTTCCTCATCTTCTTTGAATCTTCTACTTCGATATGATTCTTGAATCCACCATCGTCTTCATCGCACCACCATCAATCTGCAACAAATCGCAATTAACAACAACACAAATTCAGAACGACTCCTGAATGTATTTCAAAGAGTCACCATGATTACTGACGCATCATCATTCATCAACCTCTCAAACCTTCAATAACCTGTAACACAACCAATCTATTCAAAACCACAAAGTCGATTCAAGGACAACAATTCAATAAGACGTTTGATAACGTACTTAGGTCTATCGTAGGATAGAAGAGGAAGAGTGTGATAATTCAAAAGGTGAGAACTTACCTCTATAAACGTGATCGTTCTTTGTGCATAATCTGAGCGAACCACGGCCTCAGGGAATCCGAGAGGAGTTATAGGGCTCATTCTTCGGTAGCTCCCGGATTTTCGCGATTCAACATTCTACTGTTGTGGATGCGATTCAAGTCAAAAGCTCTTTTGTAAGAAGCGATTTTAGGATAGGTTGATGTGGCCATGGCGTTTTGGGGAAAGATATTTGGAGAATAGATTGTCGTGAGAATCGCGTTTGAGGAAGATGACGGTGGATTCGTTAAAAAGCTTCTAACAACGACGAAGTTTTGTGTTGGTCATGAGTGTTTCGCTGACGGTATGTTGAGAGAAGGATACGAGAGGGTGAGGTTGTAAATGGTGAGCCAAGTGTTGAAGAAAATAACGGTGGATTCGCGACGACAACGAAGTGTGGAGGCCGCGAGTATTTCGCCGGCGATAGGGTGAGGAAGAGCGGCGACTCTGAGAGGAAGAGGACGGATATGTTTCTTTTATCTCATAAGAATTTTAGGGTTTCAAACTAATTTGGGCCTTTCTTCCAAAGAAATCCTATTTACACCATCAATTTCACTATCGCACCCCTTCTACGCATAGTTGTGTTGGGCCTCCATGGATTATTAATCGCACCACTCAGTTTTTGTTTTGCACCTCCCCTGCGCCATGTTAAAGGAAGAATGGGCTTTGGGCCAGCTCTTTGGCTAATTACAGCCACTGGATTTCTTTTGCACTTCCTCTTTGTTCTTTATTTTTTTTAGAAATTGTTAATGGTTCTTCTTGCTAGAATTGTTAATTAATTTCTTTGTTAATTAATTTTTGTGGATTAATATCTCAATCCATTCCTTGAAATTTTTAATTAGAATTTTTGTCATGATTTTAATTATGTTTAGTACTAATTTTGGATTAAGTGTCCATAAACTTGTTTTTGATCGATATTCATCGATTTCGATTATGGTGGATCTTCACAAAGCAATTATGGAAGATGAGCATTTATTTTGCTCATACGGGACTACAAGACCTTGCTTGAGGTTTTTTTCGGATTTTCTTTTATGTGAAGAATCGGCACTTCGATCAAGTAAGTAATCTTGATTCTCCACTTTTAAGCATCATTATAGTTGTATGCGGCTTAGGACCATATAACTTAAGGTGCATACTGAGCCCTCACACATGAGGCATTGGATATATTTGTGATTTTTGATGATATGTGTCGATTTCGGAGCTTAGGGATTAGGTTGCGAACCATTAGGATCGATTCCTTTCACTTCCCCTTAAAATCCACCTTTTTGCCCGTTTCGTCGCAATTATTAAAAATAGTTTTAGGTGTGATAAAATTCTGGAAAAATTCATGAGTGATCCTCATCTTCTTATTTAATTTGTCATTTTTTTTGTTTCCAGATTTGGGTGTTTTTAATAATTAATTTGGATTTTAGATCCCAAGCTGTCCCAAAAAGGAATATTTTGGCATAAGGGACCAAAATCGATTTTTCCCCATAGGTGTGAAACCTATTTTTTGTATATGATTAATCACTGTAATTTGTGACATCTTGAAGCTCATTAGGCATTTTTTTCATAATTTTATATGCCCTTTTTGATCCACTTTGTGGAGTTGTTTTTCGATAACCATGCTTTGTTACCTTGCTAATCAAGTAATTGTTTTGGCACTTTGGTGCATAATTTTATGAAATCCTTTTGGAAAATGTGAGATAATGACTATATTATTCCATGGATTTAATTTCATAATTTTTAAAGGCTTTTTGCTATTTTTCCATGTCACCTAGATCCTAGGTTGATTCATGTGTTTATGTGTCGCATAACCTAAATGTTAAGAAGGCATTCATGCCATTTTCTTGAGGGAATTTTTGGTAGATTTTAGGATGTGATTATAGTTCATTTGTATGTCTTTAATTCCAGTCATAGGTTATTTTTGGAACCATACCCATTTGGTTTGTTTTGGTGCTTTAAAGTGCATACTTATGTGAACTAACTTTAACCTAAAATAGATTCTCTTCTCCTCTAAATAATAACTTGAATTATGTGGAAATCATTAATGCCTATTCATGCATTCTAATTGCATCTCCTACCTTGTATGCTACTGACCCATAATCATTTCATTCATATTCACATGTCATTCTTCCTTAGTTTGCATCATTTGCGATCTTATGCGATGTTTGTTCCATTTCATCTCACATCTTCTTCTCATTGTTCCATATGCCTAATCCATTGCATCCGTGATTGTATATTCATTCATCCATCTTCATAAGCATTCACTACTGACTTTGATTTTCATTTCATGTATTAATTCATGTTTGTAAGCCATATGCATTCATACTTCATCCATAAGCCCTAACTTGCATTTAGGTGAATTTATGTGAACTTTTTGTACATAGTTTGACATAGTTTGATCTTGTGAGGTATCCTAGCATACTTAGGGACCTATATCATGTAGCTACTGACTTTAGAAGACATGTGACCTTTAGGTACCTTCACCTTTAGACTTAGGTATTATTTTGAACCCTAGTTCCATGCTAGGACGTTTATGGTACTTAATCACTTTTATGCTTTGATTTTACTTTCAATATGCATTGTCATGCTAACTTTTGTTTTGTAGGGGGGAAGATTGAGGTAAGCATTACTTTATTCCTATCTCTTATGCATTTTAATTGTGTTTGCCTTAGCACTTTGTGCTTTGTTCATAGGTTCCCCTTTTGTTCTTTAGAACCAACTTAACTTCCTTAGGAAGTAAGTTAGTTTCTAACTCTCTTTCCTTCTTTTCCTTTTCTTTCTTAGGATTAGAATACCTCATTAACCATAGGACCTCTCTTGTATATGACAATTAACTTAGGGTTGTGTCTTAGTCCCCTTAGTTTGTCCCTTTTTTCAACTTGAGTCATTCTTTCTCATCTCACAAAGAAAAGCAATAAAACATGTAATGAAAATCGAACATTCTTGTACGACATGAGACTTTGTTGCGGAGTTTTTATACGCGTCCTGTTTCGGGGCGAGGTATAAATACTCACCGCGATTGATAGGTCTTAGTACAAGACCGTTCACAAACAAATTCAAAACACTTCTTTTAAAAGGCAAAAACAAATAACAAGCGACTATCCTGCGGGAACTTCTCTTTCTCATCTCATTCACTCACAACGCGAACTTGCGACGACTTGTCTCGCATGCAAGACGGTAAACGCACTCGTACCAGACGAGCCTGCAACACCTGAGCATAGACATACGCAGTTCCAGCATAAAAAAACACAAACAAATAGTTCCCGCCTTAGTTAGACGAACTACGGCGTCTCTGATCCTCATTTATCCCGATGAGGCACGTAGGCAGTGGGGTAGGGCCCATTCGAGCACAATCTTTATTTTCCCTACATTTTTCCCTTTTATTTCCATTTGTCAATTCCATTTCTTTTCTCACTTCCATTTCATTCCAGATAGTCATTCTTTCATTCGAACAACATATTATTTTTCACCCTTTGAAACAAACAAGCAAGCGTGGATCCCGTCGGGTACGACGGACGATCTGGGGTGCTAATACCTTCCCAGGTCGTAACCGACTCCCGAACCCCGATCTTTGGTTCACAGGACCTTGTCCTTTCCTTCTTCCTCAGGTTTGTGCAACATTACCTTTCCCATTCATTCGGGATAAAAATGTCTGGCTGGCGACTCTAATCTTTTCCGCGCCACTTTCGCGTTTGTACTAGGATGAAAATCTCGGGAGCGACAGCTGGCGACTCTGCTGGGGACTAACCTGATTCTTCCGGTTTCCCTTGTAGAGTCAATCCTAGCGCCTGTTTGGTTTTGTTTCTTTGGGTGTTTATATGCTTGTTGTTGTGTGCTTTAGTTTAGCTTTACTGTTTTCATTTACAGCTTTTATTTACAGCTTTACTTTACCGCATTTATTTACCGCTTTCAGTATTTTATTTTCCATGCATCATATTATACTGGCTTGTCTGGCTGTGCTGGTTTTCATTTTTTCTGTGGGATGGGAGTTACTGTGAGATAAGCCAAATACCCGGCTTGAGTGCACCATAGGATTAGCGTGGACACGTTGTACTCGCATGGTATCTCACCATGATGGGTGGCGATGTGTTCCACACCCAGGTTGCGACCTTCTTGGAACTATCTCGTGTGGGGTTTTTGCCACACTTCGGGATACGACCTTGATAGTTATGTGCAGCTGGGGACCGATCATTGAGAACCTTAGTGGAAACAACCCTCTCCAGTGATGACAGTGGCAGACCACATTTGTTGGCAAACCCACTCGCATCCGAGGGCCCACTGGGAACTCGCATAGGATGGCCTGGTTCTCTCATAGGAATCCAGTCAAGGCAAACTGTTCGTATGACGGTAGTATTGTACCCTTTGGGATGAATGTACTATTGTTTCTCGATTCAGTGCTTGAAGCTGAGGACTTATGAGGGAGGCTTGTTTCCTTGGACTCAGCTGAGGCCTCCCTGAGTAGTACATAATGCCAAACCGATCCCCTGATTTGGTCATGAGCCATTTCTCGGAAATGGTGAACGTATTATTGCTATTCGGCTTTGAGAGTCCGTGATGTTGACCCGAGTAGCACACCCGTGAGATTGGGAGGGGTTTACAGGTTTGCAGGAACCCTAAACTTCAACATACCCGCTTTGCCAGTGTTGTTTTATGATATTATCTGGTGCTATATGGTTCTTTGATTCTGAGGTCCGGGATTTCTATTCAGAGAGATTGTTACTGTGATTACCATGGTGACCCTGATATTGTGACTGCTATTATGACTCTCCACAGACACTTGGCTCGTTGTTCAGCTTCAACACCATCAGTGATTATGCTATTATGTGATCCAGTTTTACAGTTATTGGGTTCTCAGTTATGGGGTTCTATACAGAGATGGTGCTACTATTACGGTTCTATTCGGACACTTGACTCATTGCTCAACACCGGCACCAACATCGGATCATTGATCACATGCCTGTTGCATACATGACATCATAGCATTTCTGCACACATGTTTAATTATTTCTGTGGATCACATATCTGAATCATGTTGTTGGATTTTTCTGTATCAAAACTTGAATCAAAGCAGATAGATTCCTCAGAAATAATTGAACATGGCATTTGCATACATCCTTGCATTCTTGATAGGTGTTCAGAGACAGATTCTTTTCCTGACTTGACTTCTTATCAGAATGGACAACTTGAATCACAGTCATCAAAGTATATATTTGAAGCAACTCCGGGCGGAGGTAACCGAAAGGAAGACCCAACTGGGGCAATTCAGGGCAAAGGTATAAGCTTTATTTCAGAATCAGAAACTGTTGAAAGAGGAAGTCAACCAGATGAAGACTCAAATAAGCCGATTATGGAAATCCTGAATGTGGTGTCAAGGAAATGAAGCTATTTTCATCCCTACTGAGGGGAACTACGCTGCTCTGATTCTCCATTGGTCAATGGAGATACGTAGGCAGGAGATCACATGAGATCTTTCCGAGCAACCTTATCTATTAACTTTATCAACCTCTTCCCTCCAGATGTCATTTCTCAGCATCCAACCTGAGCTTCCCAAGGGTGTCCTAGGGGCATAGCATGCAGGTAAAAGCCAGAACAACTCGAGAAGAAGTGTGATCATATTCTGATGTCGTACATGCAACAAGTTTCCTCATTTGTTCAGATTCAAGCTAGTTGTGCTAATTGCATCAGGATCATCTCCGACAAAGCTTCCTTTGGGGTTTCAATGCCAAGTATGAGTACCATTCTGGGGCACCTGGCCTTTTAATTGAAGACTGCAAGTCTTTTAGAGGCAAAAGTGAGGACGAGGTCCCAAATTTAATCGACTCAAAGGTCATCATGCCAGAAAGTCTGCTCACATATTGAAGTCTCCTCATCAAATGGGTCTCCCAATTTGCAAAGGCATCTTCAGAAGCAATAAGTCCAGACGGATTCAAGTCTCCTCAATGACGGCAATGTTCAGTTTCTTTACTGCATTTTCATTTGTAGTTTATATTGTTTGTTTAAACATCTGTATGCATGCATGAAACTTATTTGTTTTTGAATGTTAACCATAATAAAATGCACATGTTTTTCTTGAAGTAATCCATTCGTATTCACTCATGATTTCGTGTATGTGCATTGCAATACCAACTGTTGTGCTTAAACTCTATCAGGGAGGATGACGAACTGAAAACGCAAAAATCTCTAATTGTGTGCTTTTGAGAAAGACCATGTTGACGATGTACAGGCATTGTTTCAAATCCTAAACACCGGAGATATAAGGGAGATAGACCCTCGCCAACCCATTTGAGCCTTGAAGTAGGAGTTTCTTTTTGCATGAAAAAACCCTTGCACTTAACCTAGGGGCAGGGTAGGCGTCAGTTAGTTTGACCGAGCATTCAAATTTCAAAAAGGGGTGCAAACCTGAGGATCCATTACCTTTCGTTGTACCAAACTAAGAGGTCCAGTGAGCAGAAACCACAATGGTTATCCCGAACAAGAGGTCCAAAGACCGAAAACCACAAAGGTTATCCTTCCTCAACTGAAAAGTGAGACAGTCACGACCCTTTCAAAGCCATCAAGACAAACAGTGTCACACGATTTGTTCAAAAAAAAAGGAATTGAAAAAAAATGAATGAGAAAGCCCGCTAAGTCGAAACTTGAAAACAAGCGACTTAGGCAAAAATTAGGGCATCCCGCTGGACTTCGCAATCAAAGATTCACGAGAATCAGTCTAGGCAAAAGTTAGGGATAAGAAAAATAATGCAAAAGAAAAAGACGAAAAGGATTACACAAGAAAGATCCTTGAACAAGAACAAAGTCGTGTGATACAGACACAAAAGACAATAGGGGTGGCTGGCTCCCAACAACAACCTGATTGGTGCTTAAACCGTTAGTGTAATTGGTTCCTCAACCATCACAAAACCCTTTTCGAAAGGTGAGCGCTTGTGCCAAGCTAGCTGAACATAGGAATGGAGAACATCACGAAGATGGGTGGGCACAAATAAACTTCGAGCCTATATCTTTTATTTTTATAACCGTGAACCAGGCCACGATACAACCCTCAAAAGTCCTAACTGAAACAGGGTTATTTCGAGAGTGTAATACCACGAGACTGTGTTCCTGACTCCTATGAGTTGTGCTATGTTGGTGTTGCATGTGCATGCTTTCATTCATCAAAATTTAATGTCGTATCTTAACCAGTGATTCACTCACAAAGGTCGGCGACATCTTTTTACAGTAAAACTTCAAGATTAACATGTGTGTTGCATTAGAATTTTCATTCTTAAAATAAACATTTTCTGCTTACATGCATTTGTTTGGCATCATAAAAGTTTACATATGGAATCTCAGTCTAGAAGCTTAATCTTGCCAAGTTGAGAAGTCTGAAACTTCCGAAGGTCAATCTATTGAGATGCACTTTTCCAAAAAATACTCCATTGAGTAGGGACTTTCCCAACAGTCGTGGTAAGAGCCAACTAATCCGGGGCAATCATGTCGAGCAATCTCTTCAAAATTCAGCCAAGGTGGGACAATCACTTCGAGATTCAAATCTCTCAAAGAGCCATTAGTCTGAGGCATGCATTCAAATTTCAGCCAAACTGGGGTAGTTATCAGTCATAGGTGATCACTTCAAGGCTCATACCGGGGCAGGCCACCACAAGAGCATGAGAAGTCACTTTTTCCCGAGACGGTAAATCCAAAGCACCTATCCAAAGTCCAAAATACTGGGGCAGACTATCTCACGGTGATATGAGGTTTTTCATGAATCCTTGTGAGGCAAATTTCTTTCATAGACCATGCAGTCAGGGGCAGTTATTTCGAGATCCGACGAGTCTCTCCAAGAGTTTGAAGACACTGAGGCATTTCGTATGCCATGTTTTCTGTAAAATCCTCTTGAGGCATTTTCTTCCGATGGACCTTAATCTGAGGCGAGTTGAAAATTTCAGAGAATCATTATTCAATCATGGTTAGTTGGCGATCTATCAACCCAGAGGCTGGAAGCAAAGCCATTGTCAGCACAGTACTTCAAGAGTTATTTCATCAGCAAGCTTCATTGATCAAAATTACTTAGCAAGTCTCATTAGACAATTCCTTCTCCAGTAGTGCGGAAAATGGAAGGTTACTTCTTGAGCAAAAAGATATCATCGTCTCTCATCCTCAGCATGAGACGCCTTACATCTCTCATTCCCAACATGAGAGGATTTATATCTTATCCCCAGCAAGTGGCAACTTGAGCTCTTATCTTCAGCGGGAAGCTTTATCATTGACATTATCTATCGTCCCCAGCCAAGTGGGAAGTGAAATTTCTCCCAGCAGGGTAGCAGAAGATAGGTGTCCTCCCTAAGCAAAAGTTTCCCTTCAGACAGGGGCAATTTTCAGCAGTATAATGAGTGTTTTGCCTCCCCAGCAGTTACCTCCTCAGCAATATCATGCCTTTGGTTCCCAGCCAAGTCAGGAGGTCCTCACTTCCCCACTAGAGTTCAAAAAGAGTCCATCTCCGGCAGGGTCTCTGCACTCCAATCTCAAAGTCCAATTTATTTTTGGCAGTGGCGGCTGTTCCGAGCCGGTGAATTATTAACAGTTTTCCCCGCAGAGTTGTTTCCTCCTCATCAGGATGAACCAGATCAATGCAGTGATCATCGTTTCTCCCCAATCAAGCTATCTGGGATGCCTGCAGTCTCCTTATCGGGAGATTTCTTTGCATTTTGCATATGCATAATCATCATCACATTTGCATTCTCCAAAGCGTAGCATTTCCATTCTCATGGAGCATTACGCCATGAATTCAAACATATGCATTCCAGCATGGGCCAGTTTTGAGGTATTACGAATATCTTCTCAACCTGAAGTACTCCGCACAGAGGTCACCAATGTCATTTTTCAGACATCCTTGTCTTTTCAAGTCGATGTTGGTCACTTATTCCGCGTCTTGTTTGGTACAACAGTCGCGTCACAGGTCCCCGTTTCGTACAACGGTTCTGTTTGCCTGAGCTCTCGCTTATGTACAACGATCCCGTTCCATCTTGTCCTATTTTCTTTGTTTCTGGTTACCGCCTGCGGCCGGTATACCTTTGCGTCTCCATTCGAGGATGGTTTCGTGTTATATCCGAGGATCTTTTGATTTGTCATTCGAGGATGGCATTTCTTTTCTTCAAGTCCTTCCGAGGTTGGTCTTGTTGTTTGTGGCTATTATTCGAGGATAGTAGTTCACGTTTTGAGCTTATTGATCGAGGTCAGTTTGTCTCTTTTGCAAAGTCTGTCTGAGGTCAGCTTTGTGTTTGGTTATCAGTCGAGGCTAGTATACCTTTGCGTCTCCATTCGAGGATGGTTTCGTGTTAGATCCGAGGATCTTTTGATTTGTCATTCGAGGATGGCATTTCTTTTCTTCAAGTCCTTCCGAGGTTGGTTTTGTTTGTGGCTATTATTCGAGGATAGTAGTTCACTTTTTGAGCTTATTGATCTAGGTCAGTTTCTCTCTTTTGCAAAGTCTGTCTGAGGTCAGCTTTGTGTTTGGTTATCAGTCGAGGCTGGTATACCTTTGCGTCTCCATTCGAGGATGGTTTCGTGTTAGATCCGAGGATCTTTGGGATTTGTCATTCGAGGATGGCATTTCTTTTCTTCAAGTCCTTCTGCGGTTGGTCTTGTTTGTGGCTATTATTCGAGGATAGTAGTTCACTTTTTTGAGCTTATTGATCGAGGTCAGTTTGTCTCTTTTGCAAAGTCTGTCTGAGGTCAGCTTTGTGTTTGGTTATCAGTCGAGGCTGGTATACCTTTGCGTCTTCATTCGAGGATGGTTTCGTGTTAGATCCGATGATCTTTTGGGATTGTCATTCGAGGATGGCATTCTTTTCTTCAAGTCCTTCTGCGGTTGGTCTTGTTTGTGGCTATTATTCGAGGATAGTAGTTCACTTTTTGAGCTTACTGATCGAGGTCAGTTTGTCTCGTTTGCAAAGTCTGTCCGAGGTCAGTCTTTGTTGTTGATGGTTATCGCCTGCGGCCGGTATACCATTATGTCTCTATTCAAGGATGGTTTTAGTACTGGATCCGAGGATCCCGTATGGGTGGTCATTCGAGGATGGCATTTTTCCCAGCATATTTCCACCTGGTTCTATTTTCGCTACCTATTCAGAGGTCAAAACCAAAAAATATATAAATAAACAAATGGGCAGATGGCATTTCTGTTGCCCTCGGTGTGCAAATATTCAGGTTTTATTCGAGTATTCAATCACTCCATACCTTGAACGTCTAAAAGCTGTTGCAATTATCCGTTCGGGTCTGCAGTTGATTGAATAGGGGCAGCTGTAATACCTCAAAATTTGCCCTCATTTCTTATTACCTCAATTGGCTTTTTGTTTGCATTTATCTCACTACTACAATTTTATCTTTTAATATCACCACTTTAATAGCGCTTTTCAGTAAAGTGCTATTAAAAATTTGATATAAAGACTTATAATAGCGCTTTTTAATCGGGCGCTATTAAAGAGTGGGTGCTGAAAAAAATTAAAAATTAAAAAAAGGCTTTATTAGCATATTTTTATGAAACGCTGTTATAGGAGTAATGCTTTATTAGCGCTTTCTTAAAGTGCTATTATATGTATGTTTAACAAAAATTAAAAAAAAAACTCACGCATAAATTTTTATTTGGAGTTCTTTTTATTCTACAAGGTTCATGTACTTCACTCCTCCATCTTCTAACCTAAAATCTTCTCCATCGAAACTTCTCCACCGTTCCAACTTAGAACCCTCTTCCCTTCGGAAATTTCGGCCCTATTTAGGAACTCAAAAACCCTAAAACCAAAATAAATTGTACTCATAACTCAAATATCTTTATGTCGATTAAACCTAACATTCTGAAAGCTATTGAATTTGTTTTCAAAAATCTTCATAGATGTTATCTTCTTTGTATCTATCTCTCTTGCCTTCATTGTAGTCCATTCTGACATTCTCCATAGTCGTATTCCATCACACTGCCTTCCATAGTAATTGTTCTTCCTCGATTTGAATTTTTGTTTGTTGAGCTTGGTTAAACTTTTCCATTCTATTCTTACAAGAAATCCCAGAAATCCTCTAATACCCCTCTCAGTCCAGCTCTTTCCTTGCAACACTCGGACAATACAACTCTCTCAGGGCGAATCTGTAAGTAAAACCTCATATGTATATTTCACATAACATTCCAAATCATATCTAAATTGTTTTCTTATTTTGTTTAAGGATTTAGGGTTATTGATGATTAGGGATTTATAATTATGATTTGTTGTTTTTAAAAGGGAATCGGGTTGTTAATGTAAACTGGGATTTCTATTAATTAAGTTGTGGGTCTTGTTGAAAGGGTTTTATCATGTTTCTATCCAACAGAGTTTTCTTATGCCTTACATTTTGATATGAATGGTGAAAAGCTTGACAATTTAGCATGGCTATTATCCCTTTTCTCTTTTCTTTTGATTTTAGTTTTAATTGAAAGGATAATTTTTCAATTATATTCAATATTTTTATGGTGAATCAGCGTGAAATTGTCCCCTACAGTTCAGCGGCCGTTGTCTCAATCACATCATTTTTGTAAGGTATTAATTTAGAAGCCTTTGTTTTTTTTTTTTACTTTTTCTGTATTTTCTGTGTGCTATTGTGGTTTTGTGTTTTGTTACTCTGTCCCTTTCAGTATTACATTTTAAATGATGTTCTAGTAGTAACTGGTTTGAGACATAAAGTTATAAGAGAAATTCCTTTATCGATTTTGATTTTTACACTTAAGTATCTTAATTTGAAACATAAAGCTACAGTAAAAGGTTCCATTCCAAAATCATTATAGTTGTACGAATGATTTAATGGGTAACATGTCTTTGTATTAAGAAATTATAGGCTTGAGTTAAATAAAGGAATTCTATCATTTTATCTCTTTATATGCTTCAATTGTTGTGGTTCTTGATTTCTAGGCTGAAACTTTTTGTGAAACATTGATTCTGTTTGTAGTGTTATTGAATATTTGATATCATTTGATGAGGATGAAGCTCCTTTGAAGAAAACTATTGAAATTTTAAGAAGCTATTGATTTTATGAACAAGATAAAGGTAATGTACTTTTTTGAGTTACTGAGTGAGTTTACTGATAGTGTTGATTCCTAGCTGTAATTAGTAGATTTTACTTCTACATAAATAATTCTGCAACACCTTCCACACAACAAGCTCCAAGATTTGCCTTCCTTCATGGAGAGGTTCAGCCACATTTCATTCATAGATGTCAATGACCAATGACAGAAAATATGTAAGGCTAAATTGGAAGGTACATGTATTTCTTTATTGGCTAGTTCAAAGAAGTAGGATAATTCATCTTTATTAGGAACTGTTACCTATTTTGCTACCATGTATGTCACTGCTATGTATGATTGAAACAATTAATTAGAATTGAGTGTTACTAGGTAAATCTTGTATTTTCTTTCTTATAAAATCTCATTTGCTGGAATATCTTAGTTAACCTTTTACATTGTATTAGGGGTGAATGTTGATAGTTTAGATCCACTAAGTAAATACATTTATTCTCACAGAGAAGAGAATGTTATAATGAATAAGTAGTTACACAAAACATGAATTCATGTTTCATTTCAGAATGCCTGTTTTATTAATCTTAAAAGCAGAGTAATGGAACTAGTAATTGGCGTTGATGGTATAAATTTGTGGATGTTCTTTATGCCCCTTAATGCTTTAACTTAAAGTTTGTTTTCATAGTTGTTTTTCATTTTCTACCAGGAATTCAGAAGCCATCCATTGCTAAAAAGTTGAACTAAACATTATCTGTTGCGGTTGCGTAAAGGCTTTCATGGTTTCGGTCGGTACAAATGTCGTGACAGTGATTGTGGTCTTCACATTGTGAATTAACCATCGTCACAGTGTGAATTAACCAAAATTTGTTATTAACATAAACACAGTGATAATGGTATCGATGTTGGCACTCACATCTTTGATGGAAAAATTGGAGGTATGTGTAATTAAAATAATTTCATTAGCCATTGAAAAGTATGGTGTTTGATTCCTAATACATTCATGCATATGAATTTGTGAAGTTAGAAATTCTGTTGGATCAAAGTCAAGATGCAAAGTCAGGATCACTGAGGGCATGTTTGGTTTTAGATTTTTTTTTTGTTTTCTCTCTTTTTTATTCCATTTTCAAAGATTTGTATATGAAATATTATAAAAGAATGATTGTTCTTAATGTTTCTATCACAAATCTTTGAAAACATTAAGTAGAGAGTTAGTAAAACAAGGTGGTTGTTCATATTTAAAAGTGAAATGGTAAATGATAATGTGTGTTTGCTTTTAACCAATCAATTCATTTTGGATTTGATTGTATCTAAATTGTCATTCGTATATAGATATATTTAATTCTGAAACAAAATACTATGCTTTGGATTAATATGTTGCTTGAAAATATTATCTATATTATTTATTATTTTTTAGGGACTTCCAATTTTTTTAATCTATTTCTATGCTATATAGTTGTATGATTATTGACACTAGTACCACTAACTAAAATAATTAAGAGGAAATGGAACTATAATTACATATGCATGATTAAATGTAGTTTTCTGGATTATTAGCTTTTTACTTTTTATTTGAAATAATATATTGACCTAAATAATCTTCTAAGTTTTATTTTTAATTTATTTAACTTTTATATTTGTGTCATGCATGTACAGTCAAACATTCAATTTTTGTGAAAAAGTTAGAAGAATTTGAGCAGCGCCGAGGACTACCAAACATTTTTGAAGAGCCTATATTTTACAAAAGTTAGTATGTGCTTGCTTTATGAGTTACAATCTTAAGGTTATTTAGGAAGAGATTTCAATTTTTATCATTTATGTTATGTATCTCTTTTTAGATGTATATAACTTTAAATAATTTTTTTAGTTGAAATGTGAAAAATAGTTGTCTCGGAAGACTTGAAAAAAGAATTAAAGATTCACATTATTAATATTAAGTAATTTGACTTATTGTATAGCTACTAAGAATAAGGCTATTTGGTATGTATTTAGGCAGCATTAGACGGAAAGAAAAAATGGTTTTTATTTTTATTTTATAAAAGGAGTCTTTAATAGCGTTTTTCTTTTAAATGCTATTAAATAAAGGGTCTATGATGGCACTTTATGAAGAAACGCTATTAAATAAAGGGTCTATGATAGCACTTTATGAAAAAAACGCTACAACATCTTAGTTTAAAACATGCATATCAGCGCCAAAAAAGATATGATAGCGTTTATATGAAAGTGCTATTAAAGAGTATCATTTTAATAGCGTTTTTAAAGTGCTATTGTAGATAGGTCAACATACAATAGCGGCAACATTAATAGCATTTAAAAGCGCTATTAAAAATTAAAAAAAGCGCTATTAAAAGAGATTTTTGGTATAGTGTCTGCATTTCTCACTAGGTCATTAACATCATAATAATGCATTTCATGGATTCATAAGGCATGTGATCAAGGCTCTTGGAAATTAGGGTTTCGTACCTTATCCGTATTTATCAGGGATTGAACTTGTGGAGAATATTCATTGGTGCATCTAACCCAGTACTGAGGTGTTCAATCAGATTTGCTTGAAATAAGAGCGTTGGCTTCTTAACGTCTCAAGTTGTGTTCTTCATCATTTAATATCTCAAGGGAAATTAGGAGTTTTGTTCATGATTTTGATTTGAAGGGAACTTCACCAATGGAGGTCCAGTGTGTTAAGGAGTGGTTTGGATCCATTTGTTTATGGAGCAATAATTCGAGATTGTGTGGAGTTTATTATGGCATCAAAGTTCCTAAGAGCGGATTGTGTGGAAGGATTCGTTTCAAGCTAAGGGAGGGCATGTTCATGGCATACTTAGAAAAGGTCATTCAAATTTGAAGTCAAGTCACACCCATTTTCCGATTTGATTCAGTTCACTAAACTAGTGTCACATCCGTTTTATCCTCCTATTCATCATGGTCATATTTCATTTCATTAACTTCACTAACCAAATCCATTTAAGTCGTTTCATACCATAAACCATTTGGTTTGATCCGAAATCACATACCAAGGTTCTTTTGTTATTTTAACTTAAGCCCATTTAAATTTCCAAATCCAAAACTACTTGTCAGTATTCACCCTAGCTCATAACCATTTCATTCACTTTTGAATTATTTCGTTCAACTTTGAGAATCGATTACAAAATCTGTATTAGTCAAATGCATTCCTTTTAAATCCAAACCCATACCTCATTCTTCATTGATTTTTTAAGATAAGAGTTCCAAACCATATTTGAATTTCGAAACCAATGACCACTTCCATATTATTAGTTGTGTCATATCCCAAATTTAAAACCAAATTCTATGGTTTAAAATTTATTTTCAAAGTCCATTATTGAATTTGACTTTCTTCTATTTTTGAACCAACATTCAATTGTTAATCCATATTAAAGTGGTTATTAATCCCCATTAACTCCAAAGCCCATTTCCTAAAATCTAAATCCAACATTAATGGTAGATTATTATTTTGGTCAATATCTCTAAATAAAGCCCATTTTATTAAAATGATACCCATTACCATATAGCAAAAAAAAAAGCGCAGCAGTGATGGCTAACTATGTGTATCAGAAAAAAAATCAAGTTGGAAAGGATAAAAAGATTTTCATTACAGGGAAGTGGGAAATAATCAGTTACATACATAAATTGATATACCAGAAAATCAGTTGCAAAAGTCACAACAAAATAACAGAAAAAAACTGAATAAAAATTCAGTTACAAATGCAGTTACAACTTTCAACAGAAAACCAGAGAAAACAAAAAGAGAGAAAATCAGTTTTTCTCTAACGGAGATGATAAAAAAACAGAACTGAGGAAAAAAGGGGAGGATCTCTCAACAATTTCATCACCTTCTACATCACTATTCTTCACCATCCACCAATTCACTCTTCAACACCTTCATCACTCTCTCTCAATAATTTCTTACGAATTCACATTGATCTTCATCAATATCTCAACTTCCATCTTCAACAATCTTCATCATCCAGCAATCATCAACCTTCACACTTCAACAAAACTTCCACAGCTTCAATCTAATCCCTCTTCAATCATCTTCTCTAATTATCCTCTTGAACCTTCTTCACTCTTCATCCACCAATCAATGAAAAAACCAATTCTCGAACCACCTTCATCTTCCATCTTCATTCACCCTTCAATCTCTCTCAATCACAACAACCTTCTTCAACTTGTGAGCTCCGCAACCGCACCTCAATCATCGCCAAACCTGAAATTCAAGTACGCAACACCATTATTGATTTGCAACGACAAGATTCAGTGATTTACAACACAATTAACACCGATCCTCAACTCAGAATCGCATCGCTTTAAAGAAAAATATCAAGAAGCAGACCTGTAAGAAGATTCACATCAACAACTTCAGCAGCATGAAAGTTTCAATCTTCTGTAATCATCATCGCACCAACAACTTCCTCATCTTCTTTGAATCTTCTACTTCGATATGATTCTTGAATCCACCATCGTCTTCATCGCACCACCATCAATCTGTAATAAATCGCAATTAACAACAACACAAATTCAGAACGAATCCTGAATGTATTTCAAAGAGTCACCATGATTACTGACGCATCATCATTCATCAACCTCTCAAACCTTCAATAACCTGTAACACAACCAATCTATTCAAAACCACAAAGTCGATTCAAGGACAACAATTCAATAAGACGTTTGATAACGTACTTAGGTCTATCGTAGGATAGAAGAGGAAGAGTGTGATAATTCAAAAGGTGAGAACTTACCTCTACAAACGTGATCGTTCTTTGTGCATAATCTGAGCGAACCACGGCCTCAGGGAATCCGAGAGGAGTTATAGGGCTCATTCTTCGGCAGCTCCCGGATTTTCACGATTCAACATTCTACTGTTGTGGATGCGATTCAAGTCAAAAGCTCTTTTGTAAGAAGCGATTTTAGGATAGGTTGATGTGGCCATGGCGTTTTGGGGAAAGATATTTGGAGAATAGATTGTCGTGAGAATCACGTTTGAGGAAGATGACGGTGGATTCGTTAAAAAGCTTCTAACAACGACGAAGTTTTGTGTTGGTCATGAGTGTTTCGCTGACGGTATGTTGAGAGAAGGATACGAGAGGGTGAGGTTGTAGATGGTGAGCCAAGTGTTGAAGAAAATAACGGTGGATTCACGACGACGACGAAGTGTGGAGGCCGCGAGTATTTCGCCGGCGATAGGGTGAGGAAGAGCGGCGACTCTGAGAGGAAGAGGACGGATATGTTTCTTTTATCTCATAAGAATTTTAGGGTTTCAAACTAATTTGGGCCTTTCTTCCAAAGAAATCCTATCTACACCATCAATTTCACTATCGCACCCCTTCTGCGCATAGTTGTGTTGGGCCTCCATGGATTATTAATCGCACCACTCAGTTTTTGTTTTGCACCTCCCCTGCGCCATGTTAAAGGAAGAATGGGCTTTGGGCCAGCTCTTTGGCTAATTACAGCCACTGGATTTCTTTTGCACTTCCTCTTTGTTCTTTATTTTATTTAGAAATTGTTAATGGTTCTTCTTGCTAGAATTGTTAATTAATTTCTTTGTTAATTAATTTTTGTGGATTAATATCTAAATCCATTCCTTGAAATTTTTAATTAGAATTTTTGTCATGATTTTAATTATGTTTAGTACTAATTTTGGATTAAGTGTCCATAAACTTGTTTTTGATCGATATTCATCGATTTCGATTATGGTGGATCTTCACAAAGCAATTATGGAAGATGAGCATTTATTTTGCTCATAGGGGACTACAAGACCTTGCTTGAGGTTTTTTTCGGATTTTCTTTTATGTGAAGAATCGGCACTTCGATCAAGTAAGTAATCTCGATTCTCCACTTTTAAGCATCATTATAGTTGTATGCGGCTTAGGACCATATAACTTAAGGTGCATACTGAGCCCTCCCACATGAGGCATTGGATATATTTGTGATTTTTGATGATATGAAAATCGAACATTCTTGTACGACACGAGACTTTGTTGCGGAGTTTTTATACGCGTCCTGTTTCGGGGCGATGTATAAATACTCACCGCGATTGATAGGTCTTAGTACAAGACCGTTCACAAACAAATTCAAAACACTTCTTTTAAAAGGCAAAAACAAATAACAAGCGACTATCCTGCGGGAACTTCTCTTTCTCATCTCATTCACTCACAACGCGAACTTGCGACGACTTGTCTCGCATGCAAGACGGTAAACACACTCGTACCAGACGAGCCTGCAACACCTGAGCATAGACATACGCAGTTCCAGCATAAAAAAACACAAACAAATAGTTCCCGCCTTAGTTAGACGAACTACGACGTCTCTGATCCTCATTTATCCCGATGAGGTACGTAGGCAGTGGGGTAGGGCCCATTTGAGCACAATCTTTATTTTCCCTACATTTTCCCTTTTATTTCCATTTGTCAATTCCATTTCTTTTCTCACTTCCATTTCATTCCAAATAGTCATTTTTTCATTCGAACAGCATATTATTTTTCACCCTTTGAAACAAACAAGCAAGCGTGGATCCCGTCGGGTACGACGGACGATCTGGGGTGCTAATACCTTCCCAGGTCGTAACCGACTCCCGAACCCCGATCTTTGGTTTGCAGGACCTTGTCCTTTCCTTCTTCCTCAGGTTTGTGCAACATTACCTTTCCCATTCATTCGGGATAAAAATGTCTGGCTGGCGACTTTAATCTTTTCCGCGCCACTTTCGCGTTTGTACTAGGATGAAAATCCCGGGAGCGACAACAACCAATATGATTGTTTCGATCCTAGTAACAGGTGCAAATACTTCATCGAAGTCGATTCCTTCCTTCTGAAGAAATCCTTTCCCATAAGCCTCACCTTGTGTCGAGTCACTTCCCCTATGGGATTCAACTTTACCTTGTATACCCATTTTACATTAATTTCTTTCTTGCCTTGAGGCAATTCGACCAGTGGCCAAGTGTTGTTGACATTGATTGACTTCATCTCCTCATTCATTGCTTTCACCCACTTCGAATATTTCAATGCCTCAGCTGCATTGACAAGTTCAACATCTGCATAAAAAGCATAGTGTACCAGCTCACCTTCTTCATCGACCACATCATCTGATGTAATCACACATTCTTGCAACCTTGCAGGCATGTGTCTTGTTCTTTGAGGTCTGCTTGGGCCGGCTTCACCTCTAATATCTTCTTATCAAACATCTCTTTTGACTTCACTAGTTGGTTCTTCACACAAGATTCTAACTGAATCTTTCTTGACATTTTCAGTCCAATCCCATTCTTTAAGCTCATTTATGATCACGTCCCTGCTAATCACTACATGTTTATTCACTTGGCCGAACAACTTGTAACCTCCAGTCGAATGATATCCTATCAGAATCATTTTACTAGACTTGTCATCAAGCTTTATTCTCAACTGATATAGCACATGTATATGTGATATATATATCCAAACACCTTCAGATAACTCAAGCTAGGTTTGACACCAGACTAACACTTTTCTGGCGTAACTCCTTCTAGCTTCTTCGTCGGACATCTGTTCAAAATATATGTTGCAGTCGACACAGATTCTCCCCATAGTTATTTGGGTAGATTCTTACCATTCAACATACTTCTCACAATGTTCATAATGGTTCGATTCTTCCTTTATGCAATTCCATTCTGCTGTGGAGTGTAGGTGGCACCACCTCATGCACAATATGTTCTTTCACACATAATGCATCGAAATCTTTCAACTCATATTCTCCACCACCATCATTCCTCAAAATCTTGAGCTTTCGACCAGTTTGTCTTTCGACCATAGATTTAAACTTGGCAAATACCTCAATCACTTCACTTTTCTTCTTGATTAGGTAAGTCCACAATTTTTTACTGGAATCGTCTATGAAACTGACAAAGTATTTGTTACCTCCAATTGAATCCATTTAGATAGGACCACATACATCAGAGTATATGACTTCAAGAATTACCTTCGACCCGCTTCCTGCATCCTTGCTGAAGCTATTATTATGTTGTTTCGACTGAACATATTCTTCACACACTTCGTTTGGAATGTCGATTTCTGGAAATCCTTAAACTATATATCTTCTCTTCAAATCTCTGATGTCTTTGAAATTGAGATGACCAAGTCTATAGTGCCATAACCATTCATCTTTGTTGGCTGCACTTTCAAGGCGTTTATGCTCTATCACATTTATTTCAATCTTGATGGTTCTATTCTGAGACATTGAAGCCTTCAAGATCAACCTACCACCTGCTTCGACGACTCTTATCACCTTGTCTTCGAACGACACCTTGTAGTTCTTTTTTACCAATTGCCATATACTAGGAAAATTGCTCTTCACTCCTGGTATGTACAAAATATTGGAAATTATTGACCTCTTTCCATCCTTCCTCTTAATCAGAACATCCCCAATACCTTCAGCTGATAGAGTATTGTCATTTGCGAATTTCACCGTGTTCTTCATTGAGGGCTTCATGTTGATAAACCAATATTTTCTATCGGTCATGTGTGATAAGCATCTGGAGTCCAAGTACATTGGTCCTGGAATATCTCTTCATCTCTTGTTGTGAGCATCATGAACATTTCTTCTTCTTCCTGTTTTGCCATCTTTGCATCAAAATCTTGATTCTTTTTATTTTCTGGACAATCACTAAAATAGTGACCATACTTCTGACAATTGAAACACTGAATGTGACTTTTGTCTGGCTTTCAACCACCACCTCTTCCTCTACCTACATCACCACCTATTTGGTTGCCTTGGTTCCAGGGTTTTATTTGATTTGACCAACCTCCTTGCTTCTGATTCTGACCATTCAAATTGTTGTAGCTACCTCTGCCTTTTTTGTCTAACACCTTTCCTTTGCCTTTCTTATCTCTCGCTGATTGATCCAGCAAATCCACATCATTCTTTGACTTGCCTGCTACTCTTTCAGTCATTCTTTGTTCATGATATTCAAGTGTCCCTTGAAGCTTTTCTTTAGTCACATTCGACAAATCTTTCGACTCTTATATGGCTACTACCACATGGTCAAACTTTAAAGCCAACGGTCTTAAAATATTTTAGACAACTACTTTTGTCGTCAACACTTCTCCATATACTTTGATTTGATTCACAAGTTTCGTAACTCTTGTGAAGAAATCTGTAATGCTTTCATTGTCTTCCATATGAAGCAATTCATAAGCCCTTTTGTGAGTTTGTAACCTCATTTCTTTCACCTTCTCTGCACCTCTAAAAGAATTTTGAAGAATCTCTCATGCTTCTTTTACAGATTCAACATCACTAACCTTTACAAAGTTATCTGGATCAACATATTGATGGATTATAAAGAGAGTGATCACACTAAATTTCACCGTATTTCTGACTCCGATTTCGCATGCATTCTTAGCTTTTATTGTTATTTTGTTATGTTATTACTTTGTTTTCTTTTGTTTTCAGGTTTTTATTGTAATCGGGGCTTGAATCGAGAAAAGGAGCGAAAAAGGAGTGGAAACGGACGAAAACCTAGAAATTCAGCGTTTTGCACTTACAGCACCCACCGTGGCGGGCGCCATGAGGTTAGCCATGACGTGGCCACGTCTCAAGACCACCCTACAACTGCCAAGACCCACGATCCCCACTCTTCCATTCCCTATTAGTACTATGGCGGGCGCCATAGGCCTATGGCGGGCGCCACAAGGCAAAAATGCAGTTCCCTCCACTTTTTAGTGGAGGGGCATCCTGGTCATTTTCCGCATTTAGTTTTCCTATAAATAGGACTTTATTTTTTCGTTTTTCTTCATCCAAACTTAGATTTCTCTAGGCATATATCAGTTTCAAAGCAGTTACCATTCCACATCGGGTGTTTCTGCAATCGAGTGATCGAGTCTGTAATCTGTCTGTGTGATCGAGTTTTGGAGCACTCTGGAGGAAGTTAATCCTGCCGCCATTTTAATTCCAGTTCGTATTTTACTTTTCCGCATTGCTTTACTTTTATTTATTTCTCTCACTGCTTTACTTTCATTTATTATCCGCACTCGCACTTTACTTTATTTATTTCCCGCACTCGCTTTACTTTCGTTTATTACCCGCACTTGCACTAAATTCCTTTATTTCCCGCACTCGCACTAAATTACTTTATTTCTCGCACTCGCACTAAATTCTTTTACTTTCCGCACTCGCACTAAATTACTTTTATGAAAAATTATAAAAAAGAACCTTTACTTTATCATGTCTAACTAATTCCATAAAGGTTAGGATGTAAGGATCGTAATTAAACCAGTAATCCGTATAATTGTTCGTGGAAACACCTAAGGGCTATTTTATCTTTCAATCTAATTGTTTTTAACTATTTCAAAAACATCCAAAAGCGCTTTGTCTAGTTCATTAGGAGTTTTTAGATTAAAAAGAAAAGAGATTTTAAAACGATTTTCGGACGCGTTATGAAGTTTAGAGTCTGGTTCGTGAGAACCTCTTTTTGCTAAGAAGTCAAGGTTAAAGTACTTTTCAACTAGTTAAGATACTATATTTCTTAAAAATAGGTTTACTACTCTAACACAGTACGCACCTTTTTATCCGTGACAATAGGAGGGGTTGATTAGAGAGTACAACTCGGTTCTGAATACGCGAAAGCGACAGTTCCTGTTAAATTAGTTCTTTTAAAAGGAGAAAACATTGCCCATAAGTAGTTCCATTAACAAGTACTGGATTATCATTGATTACGTGAATTACATTCGAGCCTGTCTTTTATTTATTATTTAAAATTATCATTTTATTTACCATTGCACCCTTCTTAAAACCCCTATATTTAGTTGCCTTAGATACACACCATAACAACAGGTACGATAGATTGACACTTGGTCTCTGTGGATTCGACAATCTTTTATATTACTCTGACGTGTTCGTACACTTGCGAAAAACACGCATCAAGTTTTTGGCGCCGTTGTCGGGGACCAATTTCGTCAAATTTCATTACCCTGTAGTTATACCGTTTAGACTAAGGTTGTTACCCACCGGTCAATGCGAAAGACTCGCAGTGCCGGAAGTTTAGTAGACCCTCTAGCTGAACCTGAACGTTACGCTCGCGCACGTTTGTGTTTCCATAGGAATAGGAAAACTATGGCCGAAGATCAAAACCGAAGACCTCTTAAGGACTTCTCCCAACCATCAAACGAGGAACCTAGTTCCAGTATAGTAAACCCCGCTATCCCAGCCAATAATTTTGAACTTAAACCATCCCTGCTGCAATTAGTGCAACAGAGACAATTCGCAGGTCTCGCTACTGATAACCCGAACCAACATTTAAAAAACTTTCTTCAGTTAACAGACACCTTTAAAACCAATGGAGCTTCTCCTGAGGCGATACGCTTAAGATTATTTCCCTTTTCCCTCAGAGATAAAGCTCTATCATGGTTAGATTCCCTTCCACCCAATTCAATAACAACTTGGGATGACCTTAGGAAAGTTTTCCTTGCTAGATATTTTCCCCCAAGTAAGACCGCTCTTCTTCGAAACCTAATAACTAGATTTACCCAACACCAAGGAGAGTCGTTGTTCGAAGCCTGGGAGAGATATAAAGAACTATTAAGAGCATGCCCACATCATGGCTTAGAGAATTGGCTAATCATCCAAACCTTCTATAATGGACTTCATTATAACACTAAGATGACCATCGACGCTGCCGCTGGTGGCGCACTGATGAACAAACCTTACCCTGAAGCTAGTGCCCTTATCGAGGATATGGCCCAAAACCATCAATCATGGGGAGTAGAACGAACAACAGTGGAAAAGAAGGAAGCCCAAGGAGGAATACATGAGCTAAGCTCTATAGACATGATGCAGGCAAAAATGGACGCGTTGTCCCTTAAAGTCGAACATATGTACACAACTCCGAATACTGTAGCCGCAGTTTCGCCGAATTGTGAGATATATGGAACGCAAGGACACCAATCCGCCGAATGCAATCTGTTGAATGAGACCAACACTGAGCAAGTGAACTATACCCAAGGGAACCCATTTTCAAACACATATAATCCTGGATGGAGGAATCACCCAAACTTCTCCTACAAAAATAATAACCCTATTCAAAATACCGCACCTCCGAGACAACAAGGTTACCAAGCCCCAAGAACAAATCAACCTATGCAACCCGTACCACCAAGTCCGAGCCTTGATGAAGTTGTAAAATTTTTTATCGCTGCTCAAACACAACAAAACAAAGAGTTCATGAACCAAAACATCCATGTTAACGAACTAATTACCCAGTTAGGAACCAAGGTTGATCAAATTATTACTCATAATAAGATGCTTGAAACCCAGATCTCTCAGGTAGCTTTAAACCAAGCCCCTCAGACTACACCTGGAGGACAGTTCCCTGGACAACCTCAACAAAACCCGAAAGGGCAAGCCAATGCCATTACTCTACGAAGTGGAACCGCTTATAAAGAACCTTCAAACCCTAGATTAAGTGAGCCCAAAACTTCTGAGAGGAATGAGGAGAAGGAACCAGAGGAGCCTGAAACCCCGGAAAGTCAAGAAAAAGGAGAAGAACCTAAAAATAAAACCTATGTACCACCACCGCCATACAAACCACCTATACCATACCCTCAAAGATTAAAGAAAACCCAAATCGATAATCAATATCAAAAATTCGTCAAGGTTATAGAAAAACTTCACATAGAAATCCCCTTTACAGAAGCCATCACCCAAATACCTTCTTACGCTAAGTTTCTCAAAGACATACTTACGAATAAACGTAGACTTGAAGATCCAAAACCCGTGGAATGTAATTCTATTTCCGAAAATAGGTTAGCAAAGAAAGATAAAGATCCCGGAAATTTTTCCATTCCTTGTATTTTGGGGAATCATGTCATCAAAAAAGCTTTTCTAGACTTAGGAGCTAGTGTGAGTTTAATGCCTTTAGCAGTTTGTGAGAGATTAAACTTAGGAGAATTACAACCTACTAAGATGTCACTTCAATTAGCCGATAGATCCGTTAAATACCCTATAGGCATACTTGAAGACGTCCCTGTTAGGATGGGTCAGCTGTTTATACCTACTGATTTTGTTGTCATGGACATTAAAGAAGATGACGACATACCAATCCTCCTAGGTAGACCATTCTTATCGACTGCTGGAGCTGTAATAGATGTTAAAAAAGGGAAACTAACTTTTGAGGTAGGTGACGAGAAGATAGAATTTATACTTTCAAAATTTCTTATGGCACCTGTGATAGGAGATGCTTGTTATGCCTTAGATATCATCGAAGAATGCATTAGGGAATTAGAACAAGAAGAAGAAATTGAATCTATAAAATTGCCATCAACCCTTATTTTGGAAGATGACAATTATAAAAGACCCTACATTGATGATAACCTTCACGAATGTTTATCTCTTACCCCAGATCCTATGCCTTGCCCTATGAAACCGACCGTAAAACTTAAGGAACTGCCTAAAAACCTGAGATATGAATTTCTCGATGAAGATATGAACCGTCCACTTATAGTCAGTGCTACCCTAAACCAAGAAGAAACCGATCAATTATTAGATGTTTTACGAAGGTACCCCTCAGCCTTAGGATATAAGATCTCTGATCTAAAAGGAATAAGCCCATCCGTATGCATGCATCGGATTTTGCTTGAAGAAGATTCAAAACCTTCCAGGGAACACCAACGAAGAATAAATCCTATAATGAGTACTGTAGTTAAGACTGAAGTTCTTAAGTTACTAGAGGCGGGTATAATATATCAGATCTTGGACAGTAAATGGGTGAGTCCTGTGCATGTAGTACCTAAAAAGGGAGGCATCACAGTCGTGCAAAACGAGAAGGGCGAACCTGTAGCAAAAAGAATCGATGGAGGTTGGCGTATGTGCATAGATTATAGAAAATTAAATAAAGCAACTAGGAAGGACCATTTCCCATTACCATTCATAGACCAAATGTTGGAGCGCCTAGCCAGACATTCTTACTTTTGTTACCTAGATGGATATTCCGGATTCTTCCAAATACCTATTCACCCCGAAGATCAAGAAAAAACTACCTTTACATGCCCAGTTGGAACTTTTGCCTATAGAAGAATGCCTTTTGGACTCTGTAATGCTCCTGCCGCTTTCCAACGCTGCATGATGCCTATCTTTGCGAACTATTTAGATGGAATCATGGAAGTATTTATGGACGATTTCTCAGTTTGTGGGTCAGATTTCAACAATTGTCTTATCAACCTTGAGAAAATCCTGGAGAGATGTGTGGAGGTAAACCTTGTGCTAAATTGGGAGAAATGTCATTTCATGGTCACCGAAGGGATTGTTTTAGGACATATAGTTTCCGAAAAAGGTATAGAGGTAGATAAAGCAAAAATAGAAGTCATAGAGAATCTAAAACCGCCGAAGACTATCAGGGAGATAAGAAGTTTTCTTGGACATGCCGGATTTTACCGACGTTTTATCAAGGATTTCTCCAAAATAACAAAGCCCTTAACTGGTCTTTTAATGAAAGATGCTGAATTCATCTTCGATGAAAAATGTACTGAAGCATTTAATCTCCTGAAGCAAGCTCTGATTTCAGCACCTATAATGAAACCCCCTGATTGGTCAGAACCGTTTGAGATAATGTGTGACGCCAGTGATTATGCTGTTGGAGCCGTTCTAGGTCAGAGAAAAGACAAAAAGTTACACGTAATTTATTATGCCAGTAGAACCCTAGACGCTGCACAGCTCAACTACGCAACAACCGAAAAGGAGCTCCTAGCTGTAGTTTTTGCCATAGACAAATTTAGATCTTATCTAGTAGGAGCCAAGATTATAGTTTACACCGACCATGCTGCTATTCGTTACTTACTAAGTAAAAAGGATGCCAAACCTAGGTTACTTCGATGGATTCTATTACTGCAAGAGTTTGACTTGGATATCCGTGATAAGAAAGGCACTGATAATGTGGTGGCTGATCACCTTTCTAGGCTAGAATACCTGAAACCTGACTCAGTACCCATAAATGACGATTTTGCCTATGATAGACTGATAGCCCAACTAGAAACTATTGAAGATGATAACCCAGACCCACATGAGCATTCTCATAAATCCTTAGCTATAAGTAATGTACCTTGGTATGCAGACTTTGTTAATTACCTAGCCGCTGACATCATACCCCCTGATCTAAACTACCACCGGAAGAAGAAGTTCTACAGTGATGTGAGAAACTTCTATTGGGACGAGCCGTTTCTTTTCAAGAGAGGTAAAGATGGCATTTTCCGCCGTTGTGTTCCAGAAGAAGAGGTAAATAATATAATTGAGCATTGTCACTCTGCACCCTATGGTGGACATGCGAGCACATCTAAGACCTACGCCAAGATTCTTCAAGCTGGCCTATTCTGGCCTACTATGTGGCGTGATGTCCATGCTTTCATCGTCAAGTGTGACAGATGCCAACGCACAGGAAATATTTCAAGACGTAATGAAATGCCGTTAAGAAATATCCAAGAAGTAGAACTCTTCGACGTATGGGGTATAGACTTTATGGGACCGTTCCCACCATCTTTTGGAAATTAGTACATCTTAGTAGCCGTTGACTATGTGTCTAAATGGATTGAAGCTATCGCCGCACCCACGAACGACACCAGAGTAGTCATCAAATTATTCAAAAACTATATATTTCCCAGGTTTGGAACCCCCCGTTTAGTCATAAGTGATGGAGGATCACACTTCACATCGAGAATATTTGATAAACTTTTAAGCAAGTATGGAGTTAAGCATAGAGTAGCAACACCATACCACCCATAGACCAATGGACAAGTGGAAGTATCTAATAGGGAGATCAAACAAATTCTTGAGAAGACTGTCTCTATATCTAGAAAGGATTGGTCGCAGAAACTTCAAGAAGCATTATGGGCCTATAGAACCGCTTTCAAAACCCCTATAGGAACAACCCCTTATCAACTGGTCTATGGAAAATCATGTCACTTACCTTTTGAATTGGAGCATAAGGCCTATTGGGCCATCAAAACTTTGAATTTGGATTACTTGACTGCTGGTGAGAAACGTATCCTTGATATCCACAAATTAGAAGAGCTCAGACAATCCGCCTACGAAAATGCCACCATATATAAAGAAAGAACAAAAGCTTGGCATGACAAAAGAATCATAAGAAAAGACTTTAAAATAGGCGATCCTGTTCTCTTGTTCGATTCTAGGTTACGACTTTTTCCAGGAAAACTCCGTTCGAGATGGACTGGCCCTTTCGAAGTATCTAAGATCCTAAGATCCGGTGCTATTGAAATCAAGAACCAAACATGTAGACCGTTCATCGTCAATGGACAGAGGTTGAAGCCCTACGAAGGAGGTGACATCCCAACAACATACACCTGCCATACTCTGAGTGATCCACCATATCCTTCTAATGATGTATAAAAATCGGTCGTCGAGCTAATGACGTTAAACAAGCGCTGCATGGGAGGCAACCCATGGTTTTCTTATTTACGTACTTTTTATTTATTTTTAGTTTATTTTAATTTGTTTATTTTATTATTATGTCAGGACTAACGATTGAATGTTTTATGTGCTTTCAGGACTTGTTTGCTAACCTTGTACAGAATGCAGAACCCTGATGACATGCACGTGGCCTTTAGAGACGACGCACAAAGAGAGCGTTACTATGTCCACATGAGACGCCCTATGGCTCCTACCAGGTACCCTGACCATGACTGCATGGATGCTTTGGGGATAGAGCCAAGCGTCAGATTCTTATGCCATCAACTCCAGTGGGACCAGTTTGACGACAGGAACAACACTTATAGGAACTTGACTCTTGAGTTCCTCAGCTCGTTTCATCATGACCCTTGGGCTGGACCCGATGGACTCGCTGTTTTCAGGTTGTTCGGGATTGACTACTCCTTCTCTCACAAAGAGTTTGGTGATTTACTAGGTTTCCAGACTACTCCTGATGCTATTCCAGAGACACCGATGGGGTATTTTATGAGCAGAGAAGTGGAAAGGTTTTGGTCTAACATCTCAGGTGGAGGGAGTCAAGATCCTTCCACTCAGTTTTCTCAGGTAATCCACAACCCTGCGTTAAGGTACTTCCAGATGATTCTAGCGCATTCCTTCCTAGGTTTTCCAGATACAGAGACTCTGCTAAGTGAAGAGGAGATTTTCCTACTGTTTTGTGCGACTCAGTCTCGCTCAGTTGCTTGTGGCAATTTTCTGTTGAAGGGCCTTGCTAGTGTTGCCAGATCATCTGTAGGCATCATACATGTCAGTGGGATTGTTACACAGATAGCTACTGCATTGGGTTTGTCTCGCAAATTATTGCACCTCAGGACCTTCTGCTGCTACACCACCCTGGATGTTGATTTTTGTCTTGACAGAGGACTGATGAGGAGGGCTTCTTTTGAGCCCAACATGTTTAGATTACTGATCGACGGCGAAGCGATACACTACTTTACATTACCAGATCCACTGATGACCAGTGTCCATGATCCTGCAAATTGGAGTTATGCTCTAGAGGGTTATGGAGAGACTGTCGAAGAGTCGAAATCGCCTCCCGCCGCTGAGTACACTCCTACACCTCTTACTCCCCGAATCACTGTTATGTCTAACAATATGTCTCTGCAGCCGCCTGATCTACAAACTCAGATTTATGAGCTCCGTAAGGAGACTGCCCTGCTCAAGCAGGAAGTGGCGGACTTGGAATTACAGATTCAGGTCTCTGATCTCACTCATGCCTCAGAGGCCGATGCTCTATATCAGGAGATTGAAGAGCTTCGGAGGGAGATAGCTGAGATTCGTGGATCAAGCCAGGAGAAGAAGCCTACCACATGATTCATTCTACACTGACGATGCTACCCTAGTATTTAATTTCCTTTTTTATGCTTTATTTTATTTCTCGCATCTCCAGACATATCTCACATTATTGCATCTATTATATTTCCTTTTTTTTCATGTACTTTGAATTCCTCCTATATATACATATTATGCACTAATGTTAATTTTTCTCTTTTCTTTTTGATTTTTTTTATTATTTTATTTTTGTCGTGCAAAGAAAAAAAATATAAGACAAAAATATTTTCATTTTTTGTCTTCATAAAAAAATATGCAAGCCTCATGCCTTGAAAAAGAGAAGAAAACGCTATCCAGACCCCCCGAAGACCGGAGGTGCAAAGAAGGCCCAAAGGAGGATTTAAAAAAAATCCAAGGCCCAGGAAATAGCCTTGTGACGGGCGCCACAAGCCCATGGCGGGCGCCATGGCGTTCTCCCCTATTTCGGGGCTGAACTTCATTTTCCACCATTTTCATACCTTCCTTCTCCAAAAACCCATTTTTGCAACTTTCAAAAACCTCCTTGAACCCCATTAAAGCTCCCCCATTTCCAAAATACCCACCATCCATAAAACCTATCCAAAATCCATTTTCATTTTCATCCACCACAAACCATAAAAATCAAAACTTTATCATTTCTCTCATAAACCATTTTTCTACCATTTTCACTTCCTAAGGAGCAATCAACAATGGAGTTCAATGGATTTCTTCTTCGTGATGGAAGACCGGGTGATAGGCAACGGAAAATTATTCAGAGGCTTCAGAGTCGAGAAATTCTCTTGACTAGGTACGTCGACGATAACTGTCTGTATGCTTTGGGTATTTATCATAGTGTTTTTAATTTATTAGATTTTTTAGGCTTGCATAATATTTTCGTTAATCAGGAACCTACCTATGAGAGACTGACAATTGAGTTTTTGAGTTCTTTGATATACACTGTCAGTCCTAACACTGCTAGCACTGTCGGTACTGTTATTTTTAGACTGTTTGGAATTGAATATGAATTCAGTACCAACGAGCTAGCAGGCTTGTTAGGAATCCCTCATAGGGAAGGTGCGATTTGTGAGGCACCTTTGGATGCGGAATGGTCGGCCGAGGTATTTTCCTTATGGCAAAGGCTTTCAAGTACTTCAATTAATTCTTTTGAAGGGATACTTGCGTCGACCATTCACACCCGGCCATAAGAGTTTTCAGATATCTTTTGGCATGTACTATTTTTGGTCGGGAGAGTCCAAACAAGGTAAATGCTAGAGAACTTCTATTTTTGCAAGGTTGCCTCACTAGAACCCATATCAATCCGGTCCCGTTTATGCTTGCACACATGGCTTTACTTACTAATAAAACAGGACCGATTGTTTTTGGAGGGCTCGTTACGTCTATTGCTCGGGCTCTTGGCCTGAACGATGAGATAGCTACACTTGAACCATTACCTCCTCGCACAATTAATTTAAAATTTCTGAAAGACATGAAATTGTGCTGAACGAGGAGAGAAGGTGGTTATGAGTTGATGGTTCATGGGGTAGCTATCCCATCTGTTGCTTTACCATGCAGTAGACGTAATGATGTACATGATGAAAGGAACTGGACCTATGATCTGAATGCTCCACCTGTTTTGGGTCCACTTCCTCCTAATATTCCTAATGGGGAGGCATATGACACTGATGAAAAGTATGATCGGAGAGAGCAGTCTCCCATACCTCACATGTCCCCCCATCGTCCTTCACAGTCACACACCGCACCATCTTCCTCTAACCCTGTTGCAGGTACTGCTCCTGGATTCTATGTCACCGAGGAGATGTGGCGTGATATGACAGCTAGAGAGGAAAGGCGAGACGGCCTTCTCTCTACTATTTCACAACAAATGACGGACAACATGAGCTTCATGCAACAATCGCGATTGGTTTCGGATCGTGCTTATAGCAACGTTTGCCGTACCTTGAACGATATCTCATTAGAGCAGAACCGTCAGAGAGAGTTCAACAGCCGGCACTACTAGCTTGTAGAGGCTACTCAGGGTTCCATCTTAGGTAACCTTCGAGAGGTCCGGAGTGCTCAGGCTGCCTTATCAGCACGACTCGACCGGAGGGACCAGCATCGTAGTAGATCCCGTCGTTCCAGACCATCACAGCAGGACGGCGAGGGCACCAATGCTCCTCCTCAGTAGTCTTTTTTCAGGTTACCCCCCTTATCTTATTTCGAAACATTGGGGACAATGTTCGATTTAAGTGTGGGAGGGGATTTTATTGCTTTCTGTCATTTCCCTTTTTAGTTAATTATTTCCTTTCAGTTATTTCCCTTTTTCAGTAATTTATTTAGTTTAATTTTCTTAGATAATGCATGAGTCTGACGAGTCACCAGTATAGTGTATTTTTAGTTCATCTTCATTTTTTCCCATTTCCTTAGCCTTACCAGAAAAATTTCAAAAAGAAAATAATGTTGTTTCACATGTTTTTTGGGCTTTGAGACAGGTTTAGATTAGGATGTGGTGACTTAGGTCAACTTTTTGAAACATCAGCACCATTTTAGCACCATTGACCTCTTGAATATAGGAATCACTCCTAAACCCCACCACCATGGCCTTTATTATCATTTAAAAAATTGTCCTAAGTAGTTTATTTTAGCAGTCAGCTCCGGCCTAAGCATGCTCTACGTAGGGGGTCGATGAACATAAGTTAATGATCCAGTGCTAATAAAAAGAAAAAAAAAGGCAAAACTCTGGGATAGGTGACCCTCACAAAGTCATTTAAACTGAAAAAAGAGAAGAAAAAAATTTTTGCCACAAAAAGAAAAAAAATTGCAGTCACCTATTGTTAGTTGGTTCAGAGGTATCTGGCACTGAACTTGGTAGGGCGGATTACGATCCGATCCCCCACAGCTACATTTAGGCGAAATAAAAACAGGTTTACACATGCTTATGTGCCAGAAACCTTATGTTATGGATCAGAATCACTAACCGGTCACTCTACTATGAAGCATGTACAGATAACAGGCTTAATGTGATTGCGCCTGAATGAAAAGGACACAAAAAGATGAGAAGATAGGCCTAGGTATTGTGGGATGATATGGAGTGGTTAATATAGGATTGAAGTTTGTGTTTGTGTTACTATGGTACCCTTGGTTCACTTAGTTAGTACCTGTCACTGCATCCTGACTTGAACTTAGAAGCCCTTTAGCCCAAAGACATGTGTTGACACCATATTTTCTTGAGCTTTAATGTTTGCTTGAGGACAAGCAAAGGTTTAAGTGTGGGAGAATTTGATCACACTAAATTTCACCGTATTTCTGACTCCGATTTCGCATGCATTCTAAGCTTTTATTGTTATTTTGTTATGTTATTACTTTGTTTTCTTTTGTTTTCAGGTTTTTATTGTAATCGGGGCTTGAATCGAGAAAAGGAGCGAAAAAGGAGTGGAAACGGACGAAAACCTAGAAATTCAGCGTTTTGCACTTACGGCACCCACCGTGGCGGGCGCCATGGGGTTAACCATGACGTGGCCACGTCTCAAGGCCACTCCACAACTGCCAAGACCCACGATCCCCACTCTTTCATTCCCTATTAGTACTATGGCGGACGCCATAGGCCTGTGGCAGGCGCCACAAGGCAAAAATGCAGTTCCCTCCACTTTTTAGTGGAGGGGCATCCTGGTCATTTCCCGCATTTAGTTTTCCTATAAATAGGCCTTTAGTTTTTCGTTTTTCTTCATCCAAACTTAGATTTCTCTAGGCATATATCAGTTTCAAAGCAGTTACCATTCCACATCGGGGTGTTTCTGCAATCGAGTGATCGAGTCTGTAATCTGTCTGTGTGATCGAGTTTTGGAGCACTCTGGAGGAAGTTAATCCTGCCGCCATTTTAATTCCAGTTCGTATTTTACTTTTCCGCATTGCTTTACTTTTATTTATTTCTCGCACTGCTTTACTTTCATTTATTATCCGCACTTGCACTTTACTTTATTTATTTCCCGCACTCGCTTTACTTTCGTTTATTACCCGCACTTGCACTAAATTCCTTTATTTCCCGCACTCGCACTAAATTACTTTATTTCTCGCACTCGCACTAAATTCATTTACTTTCCGCACTCGCACTAAATTACTTTTATGAAAAATTATAAAAAGAACCTTTACTTTATCATGTCTAACTAATTCCATAAAGGTTAGGATGTAAGGATCGTAATTAAACCAGTAATCCGTATAATTGTTCGTGGAAACACCTAAGGGCTATTTTATCTTTCAATCTAATTGTTTTTAACTATTTCAAAAACAGCCAAAAGCGCTTTATCTAGTTCATTAGGAGTTTTTAGATTAAAAAGAAAAGAGATTTTAAAACGATTTTCGGACGCGTTATGAAGTTTAGAGTCTGGTTCGTGAGAACCTCTTTTTGCTAAGAAATCCAGGTTAAAGTACTTTTCAACTAGTTAAGATACTATATTTCTTAAAAATAGGTTTACTACTCTAACGCAGTACGCACCTTTTTATCCGTGACAATAGGAGGGGTTGATTAGAGAGTACAACTCGGTTCTGAATACGCGAAAGCGACAGTTCCTGTTAAATTAGTTCTTTTAAAAGGAGAAAACATTGCCCATAAGTAGTTCCATTAACAAGTACTGGATTATCATTGATTACGTGAATTACATTCGAGCCTGTCTTTTATTTATTATTTAAAATTATCATTTTATTTACCATTGCACCCTTCTTAAAACCCCTATATTTAGTTGCCTTAGATACACACCATAACAACAGGTACGATAGATTGACACTTGGTCTCTGTGGATTCGACAATCTTTTATATTACTCTGACGTGTTCGTACACTTGCGAAAAACACGCATCAGAGAGCTTTATAATCTTTCTTCTTCAATTCTTTGTGTACATCCTTTTCTTGATCTATTGCGTTCTCTGCAAGTGTTGTTACTCCCTCCTTCACAAGATCCCATAAATCTTGATAGCAGAAAACAACTTTAATCTGCTTGCACCAATTCTCATAGTTATCTTTCTTGAGAATCGGAAGACTCGCTGGAAAATTCCCATTCGTATGATTCATCGCCATTGCGATTTGCAATTTCTTGCCTTTGAATCTCTCAACCGGAGCTCTAGATATCAGATGTTGGAATTAACTCAAAACCTATGAGAATTTTGACCTTTATTTAAGAGCAAGAAAGGTTCTTGCGGAACAATTAACAAAGAAGAAGAAAAATATGAAGTAGAAAAGAATTAGGGTTCTAAGAGAATTTTGGAGAGAAAGTTTTTGCTACCCACAAACTGTGGGATTTCTTCTATTGATTCACTCTACAAACTCCAGAACTGTGAATTACAATGTGTTGGAATGATTTGATTACAAGAGGGATACTCCCTATTTATAGAATTTATAGAATTAGGTTTGCTTGCACCTCAAGCCAAATGCCCAAAACTATAAAAGCCCAAAATATCTATTTTAGAACTAAATCAAATCTAGATTTAAAACTAAATCAAATCAAATCTAAATCAAATATGACATAATGAATTACACTTTCAACATTGTAGACAACCACAAGCACCATCACCCAAGCTTCTTCTTCTTCATCTTCAAGTTCTTTGTATTTTGCTATTTTAGAGAAACTTGATGTAGAAAATTATTTCCTTTGAATTTAACAAGTTGGACCAATCATAATATCTCACATACTTCATCATTATCTGGTAAATCCAAACATTACTCCTGAGTATGCAACAATTGTAGATTCTAAATCCAATTCCACCTCAAAGGAATTTGAAGTCTGGGAGCAATAAGATCAACTCATGTTTACTTGACTTCAAATTGATGCTTTTAAGGAGGAAGTTAGATCCTTGGACCTAAAAGTAGATCAAGGTGTATCACACCTTGTTGAGACTGAAGCTAAGACTAGGGTCATTACAAATTTTTGGTCCTTACTTAGGGTTAACGAATCTCTGATGATCCAAAGTCCAAGACCAAATAAGTTGAAGAATGGGATGTAAGCATTGTCCTTTTCCATGTATATGTTAAGAGTAGAAGTAAGATGAATATTATTATTTCCCATTGTGTTGGAGATGGTTAGGTTGAAGGGATGGCTAAGATTTGATAGAAGGTGGTTAATTACTTATTGCAACACTTTTAGAAACCTCTTCTGATTCGACCATGTTTGGATGAAGTAACGTTTCGTTCTATATTGCTTGAGTATAATATTACCCTTATTTTACATTTTCTTGTGTTTGAGATTAACTTGGAGGTATATTAGTGTGGGGAGAATAATATTATGGGTCCTAATGGTTTTAATTTCTCATTCTTAAGGAGATTTAGGCACCTTCTCAGGGTGGATTAAATGATCATGTTTGGTAAGTTCCATCATCTGATATCTCTGCATCGTAGATTTTCCTCTTTCTTTGTTACATTGATTCCTAAGGTTGAGTCCCTTTCCAAGGTAGGGGACTACACCTCTCTATTGTCTTGGAAAAAGTGATGGAAGCCATATTAACCAATATTATAGATAAATTTATTTCTCCTAATCAATAAGTCTTTCTCAAAGGTAGGCTTTTGGTTGACGGGGTGGTGGTCATTAACAAGGTGGTTGATTTAACTAAGAGAAACAAGAAATATTTACTCATCTTTAATGTGGCTTTTGAAAAGGTGTATGATTTAGTTAGCTAGAAGTTCATGGATTATATGCTTGTCAGGTATGGGTTCTATGTAATGGTATGTTTAGATGTGTGCATATGTTTTTTAAAGAAATTTGGTTGTCTTGATTAATGGTTGCCCAAATCACGATATTAGTATTAAGAGGGAGTTAAAACAATGTGATCCCTTAGTTTTTTTCCTCTTTATTCTTATTTCTAAAAGGTTTAATGGATTGGTTAATAGGGATGTGGAATTGGACATTTTAATTTGGGTTATTTAACCCGCTCCAAAGTGGTTGTCTTTTCTTGGAATCTTCTTTGAGGCAAGGTTCAAACGAGCAAGAATCTTATTAAGTGGCATGTCTTACTAAACACCAGTGATATTTTCTATGTGGTGTGTTCTAGTCCTTTAGAGTCGTTTTCTCATTTGTTGCAACCTATGAGGTTTCTGTAACGTTGTGGCGTTGAACTTGTAGGTGGTTGGAGTGGTCATTTTCCTTTAATAGAGATATTTCTATGCTTTTTAAGGTTTTTAATATCATTAGGAGGCTTGTCTAAGATTACAGGTTGCCTAACTATGATTTGATATTTTGTGACGTGGTCTATCTGCAAATCCCGAAACAATGTGTTTTTTTAGGAACATTTCCAAGCGCGGAGGATTTGGAAGATAAAAGTATTTTGACTTCTAGGAAATGGTATCTTGAGATGTTTTTGGACTACTCCTGTATTTTTGCTAAGTGACTCGAGAATCCTATTATTCGATTAAGCCAATAACAAATTGAGAATTTTAACCCTTTTTCTCGAGAGTGTTCTTGTTAATGTTTTGGAGAATTTTGTTATGTCGATAATGGTCATGGGTGCTAGACTCTAGCCGGTTTTCCTTTTGATGTGGTGGTTTTTGTCGCTCCCGGGATTTCCATCCTGGTACAAACGCGAAAGTGGCGCGGAAAAAGAATAGAGTCACCAGCCATACATTTTTATCCCGAAGAAAGGGAATGGTAATGCTGCACAAACCAGAAGAAAGAAAGAGGAAGGACACAGGTCCTGCGAACCAAAGAGACTGAGTTCGGGAGTCGGTTACGACCTGGAAAGGTATTAGCACCCCAGACCGTCCGCCGTACCCGACGGGATCCACGCTTCCTTGCTTGTTTCAAAGGGTGAGAAATAAAGAATGCTGCCGAATAAAACTGCTAACTGGAATGGAAATGAGGAATGAGAAAAGGAATAAGAAAAGAGAATGGAACTAAAGAATGGGGAAAATGTAGGGAAAATAAAGAATGTGCTCGAACGGGCCCTACCCCGCTGCCTACATACCTCATCAGGATAATGAGGATCAGAGACGCCGTAGTTCCCCTAACTATGGGTACTAAAAGGAAATTACTTGTGAATTAAAGGCTTGAACTGCCTATGTCAATGCTCAGGTGTTGCAGGCTCGGACGACGAGTGCGTAACCGTCTTGCAAAGTGACAAGTAGGAGCAAGTTCGCGTACGGAGCGAATGAGGTGAGAAAAGAATTCCCGAAGGAAAGACGCTTATTGTTTGTTTGGTGTTTTTTAGAAGCTTTTATGAGTGAAAGTTTGCATAGGTAAGTGTACCTAAGTCTTACTCAATGGGATGTGTACATCTCACATCATCCCGAAATGGAATGCGCAAGAGGCACACCTATCTATGGAGGAAATCCCTAAAGCTAGTCCCACAAGTGAAGGCTTAAGCACACTGACCTATTATCATTATTAAGTGTTTTTGTGGTTTTATGGTTAAGAAGTGTTTTTTAGCTTTTCTTTGTGAGGTACTCATGTCAAGACCTATCCACCACGAGTGATGACTCACACCTCGCCCCGAAATGGAACGCATGCAAGCATCTCATAGCAAAGTCTCATGTCACATGAAAGTACTCAACCTTTATTAAATGAATTAAAATTAAGTTTGAAGATGAGAAGAGAGAGAGAGAGCACCAAAGGATCTCAAAGGAAAAATTCTAAAGGGGACTAAAGCAATCCTAAGTGTTAACATGCATGGATATCCTAAGGGTTAATGAGGTTTCTATCCTAATGACGAAGGAAGAAGAAGATAGAGGAAGGGATGAGAAAGGCCTAGGCCCAACAAAAGAGGGTTAGTTCACATAAACATAAAAGGAAGAGATAAGAATTAGAGATGTGGAACTCAATTCCCACATCTCACACTTACCATAGCCCCTGCAAGGTTAGTATGCACAAATGAAACAAAAAATGAGCAAATTAACATGACATCATCCAACAATCAGAAGTGAAATGAAATGAATAAATGCCTAATTCCAATTCAACTCAAAGAAATGAAGATGAGAAACTTATGACTTAAAATGAGGCAACATGAATACATATGGAAACAAATGCGCACTTATGAAAGATGTAATGCAAAACGCACAAAATACAAACACGAAATTCAAAACCAGAATCAAAATGATGTGAAGAATAGCCTAGGAGGCCAGCAAGATGAATAGAGAAGTCACACAATACCAAACAATGTCAAAATAGAAACAACGGAATCAAAAGATGGAATTTAAACACTTAAAGAAACAAATGACTTGAATAAGAAGCAAACTCAAAAATTCAGAAGAACCAAGACCTATCCTAGGACCAGGAAGGTATCCACACCCCAAAGGAACCCCAAATGAGAAGAAGAAGTTGGCACAAGTGCCCTTCTAAGCCTATAAGAGATCTAATAAACCAAAAGAAGCAAAATGGGACAAGGTGAGAACAAAAATCCACAAATAATAAACCATCCATCTAAAAATTCTACAACTGAAACCAAATGATCTTAAAACACATTATATCAACTTGCCAAAAGGATTTGCAAAAATTCAGAAAGGAACTAGGTCAAATGGAGGTACAATCACAAGTTGGGACAGAAAACTTACATCACAAGATATCAGATCAAAGATCAAGAAATAATTTCCTAAAAATTCAGAGAAAAATCACATGAAAACTACAAGATCTTAGAAACACAATGCAAAAAGAATGGGATCAAAACTCCAAATATTGAAAGCTATAGAAAATAAACAAGACAGACTGGTCAAGAAATGAAGTAAAAGAAGCTATGCACCTTGGTGATTTAATTCTGGCACGCTAATCAATAAAAAAAATAAAATAAAAATGTGATGAAAAACTAGAAATTAAGTTGAAGAAAAAAGGAATTAAAGAAATGGAATGAGGTGCATGAAGTAATGGCATTAAGCTGAATTCGGATGGGCCTTCTATAATTGTGGTGCGAATAGAAATAAACTAGGCCCAAGAGGAGACAAATCCGAAATAAGGAAATAAAGAGAGAAAAAATATAGAAAAGAAAAGAAAAAAAAGTAAAGAAAAGAAAGGCACATGCTGCATGATGGAGGTGCCTACGCACGATTGGCTGCCAGAGAGGCCCTACCGGACGGTGACAAGTGTCACCGCCGGTATGGGCAGAACCAGCAACACAAGATTACTCTTATCTCTTATCCCTTCAAAATACTTTTATTAATTCTTCCCTAATTTTTTATTACATTTTTTAAACTCTTATATTAAATTTCCTAAACCTTTTTTATGTTAATGTTCTTAAAAATAAAACACAGAAACAAACATAAACACTTATACAGCAAAACGCAAATAAGCTTCCTCTCTCTCTCAAACACATTGCCCTTTCCCAGCCCTAGAGTCTGCCGCCGCTTCCTCCTTCGTCATCCTCACAGTGCCGCCGCCATTCAGCTTCCTCATGACTTCGTCTCTATCTCAGCTTCTCCAACCTCACCTCCTATTCACCTTCTTCTTCTCCCATAAAAACCCTAACCCGCCGCCGATGGTTCAATCCCTTCCTCCGCCTCTCATTCGTCGCGCCTAACCTACCCTTCGCCGACGCCGACACCATCCACTACCTAACCATACTCCTCACCAATCATCCGAATCCGAAAACCCTCTCAACAATGAACAACCCAAACAACACGACTCTAACCCTCTCACGACTTCAATCGGCCTCCACTCAATCTAGCTTGTCCTAACCTAAACTCAAGCTTATTCGGCTTCACCTCTCCCTTCTCGCCGCCGGAAAATCCATCTTCTTCTCATTTCCGGCACCAAACCCCTCTCGCCTCCTTCAACTTTCATCTTGACCTTCAAACAATAGCCTCACCGTCGAATCCTATACCTTAACCTAAGCTAAACAACCCTAACCTAATCGCGCTCAACATGAATCCAGAAATAAAAACTCAGAACTCAAATCAACACCATATCCACATATTCAGAGTCACGATAACATCAATCACAAACCGCAAACAGATACATCTACAAGTTGAGATTCGTACCTGTTAACTGGAGGAGTTGAAGAAACTGCCGTGAAGTTGATACGAGATTATGAGCTTCAATTGACAATGCCAACAGCTACAAGGATATCGGCCTCGATTCGGTAACGCTTCACTTCTTCAGAACTGACTCGCAACTTTGTTATTGCTATAGAGCTTTGCTTCAGCTTCGTAATTTCGTTTTGTTCCTCTTAAGTTGATATGAACGTATACTGGATTAATTCGCAGGTTTATCGATGCTACTGTGACGAATTCAGTCGTTTGAAGAGGCTGAATCGATTGGAACAGTTGAAACAGAATGCTGGATATGCGCTTGGATCGAAAGCCGAAGCTTAATCCACAGTGTTGATGAAGATGCTGCGAATAAAATCGATGAAGATTGCGGATGATCGATGAAGATTGCGGATGATCGATGAAGCTAGGATCAATTATATGCGTTCTTGGTGATGAATTTCGAAGAGAATCGATCAAGATGGAAGTGAACTCATGCTGATTATGAAGAATTGGTTGAATTTTGTGGAGAAAGTTGATGAAGATTCAAGAGAATTGGATGAGATTCAATCGATTTTGTGCACTCTTGATTCTGAAGATTGTGAGAGTTCCATTCTGTTATGGTGAGGGGAATAATTTATGTTATTGTGAGAGATGTGATTCTGTTATTTCTGTTATCTGATCAAAGAGAGGAAACAAACGATTCTGTTATGCCATCCATTTTCTTCTAGAATCATTCTGTTATGGGTGATCTTTTGTTAGGATGAGAAGTATGATTCGGCTATTCCTTCGGATTGGAGAGAAAAAATTCTGGAATCTTCTTCTGTTACTCTTTTTATGTGTTTAAACAAAATCATGAGCTTCTCAACACACTTCAATAACACACCGTTCACGCTATTTTATTTTTTTCTATCTCTTATTCTCTTTTTTCCAATTTCTATTTCACTGCATTTTTGATTCACGATATGTACGGATTTTGGTTAGAAAAAACAAATGAATAATGGACATAAAAAAATACAAATAAATGGATTTGGAAATCGGCTAATGGAAATGAATATGGTTCAAAATTGATATAAGTATAATAAAGTGGTTTTGGACATGAATATAAAAAAAAAGAATTGACCTTTGAAAATAAAAAAAAAAAGAAAATTAGTTGGTCGAAGCGTATTTACAAATGAAAAACGAACATGAGAAACTGATATTGGTTAAAACGGATGGAGATACGGGTTGTGAATATAGATTTGAAAGATGTTAAAAAAATGGGAAAAATCGAAATATGGACAATGGTGGAGAAATTGGATTACACGGATGATTGGATAAAATGGTTTAGAAACGGATGAAGAATTTGACATTTTGTGGGACAAACCATTTATCGCCAATACGCACATAATCACGAAATCTCGATCAATCAGTCCATTCAAACTCAACCATCTTGCCTCACTTCCACCGTAACCATTTAGCTCAGGAGAACACCCCTACCACTGAACAATTCACACGCGAAACAACAACCATTTGAAAAGATCAGTCTCTGAGCCTCTGACCAGAATTACTTCGAATTAATCTGAATTATTCTCTGGACCAATAAATCTTCAAATGCACACAATGAGAATACCCATGATACATTTGAATCCTCGGACCCTAAAACTATCACTTGAACCACTGCCTGGTAAATCAAGTACTTTTGCACACAACACAATTCAACGCCGAATTCGCACTGTTTGAGAAATAACCCCTGAAGCATGAAGACTCAGCAACTGAACTAATCTCCTGATAATTTGACCAAGATTAGGTCAAACGTCCGTCTGACTCAGATCGACGCGCTAAAATCACTGCCAGCTTATGTTATGCTTCCACAATGAATGTTATGCTTCGTTTTTCTATGCTAATGATGCCACGCAAAATATGAAAATGATATGAGTATGATGAACATGATGCGATATGATGCTTAAGAATAAGAGGGCAAATTTAGGGTGTTACAGTTTTCTATTTTTTTCATCATATTGGTGTTTTGTTCTTGGAAGTTAGTGTTTATCCGCCATGATTTTGTTATTTTTCTATACTTTATTTAGTTTTATTTTCTTCTAAATTACTTTGGTATCTCTAGTCTTTTCTTTATTCATTTTGTTGTTATGTATATATTTTACTTGTGTTTGAAAAAATATAAATAAATAAATATCTTTATTTATAAAATTACATGATTAATTTAAATAAAACCTAGATACATCATACACGGAAACAATTATTTATTAAAATCAACAAATATAATATAAAAATAAAATAAAGAGAACAAAAGTTTAAAAAATAAATTCCATAGAAATCAACTAAAAAAGTTCAATTAAATAAATTATAAATAATATTTTATCAATAAATAATTGTTCCAAGTAAATAAAAAAAGAAAATTTATAAATATTTGTATGCATTTCTATAATATGGATAAACAATTAATACTTTATTTTTTATGGTAAAATGTATTTTAATTGAGTAAAAATATTTAGAAATTTATAATTTCACTCCTATTTTTTTCTTAAAATTTTATGTTTTCAAGCACAATATTAAACCCATGAAATGTAATGCTCTGATGTAAGGGAATAAGTAGTTTTGATTTTTTTTTTTTCGAACTAAATTGTATCACACACAAATTTCTAGAGGATGAAATTAATTTTCATTCTAAAATTTAATCTTCTCAGTTTAAAAAACATAAAATTAGATGAAAAGTAATAAAAAGGATAATAATAACTTCTATTTAATAATATGTAATTAACTATATAGTATTATTTTTATCTATTAATATTAATTTTTTCTCAATACGTAAAAAAAATTATTACTTTCTTTTTGTTATTAAGAAAATAATCTGATCATTTATTAAATTGAAATTTGTAATTGATTATTAAAAATATATTTTTTATATTTGTTTTCATAATTTTTCGTTAATGGTAATGAAATATTTACTTTAATTTTTTTTATCATATTTTATTTTAAGAATAATTATGCCATTTTATAAAATTATATATTCCTTTTTTATTATAATGCAGAAGGAAGCTTATAAGGCCATAATGCAGAAGAAGTATCCCCATTAGGAAGAGTATAGAAGGAAATTATACCCTGTACCCCTACGTTTAGCCTGATATCCCTATAATTTTTTTTAATTCTAATTTTACCCTTTTTAAATTTAAATAAAAACTTAAAATTTTTACCGCGAAGTCAGAGTAAAAAAATAATATTTTTTAATTTTGGAAAAGACTAACCGGAAGCAATATGGGTAAGAGTTCCGGTTTGAAAAATAACGAACCAGAAGTAGTTTGGAAGGGTTTTCCGGTCTAGAAAATTTACAAACCGGAAGTAGCCTCATTGGGTTTTCCGGTTTGTAAATCCTTAACCGGAAGTAGCCTCATTGGGTTTTCCGGTTCGTGTTTTTTTTTTAATTTATAAATTTTCAATTTTTTTTAGGAGACAAGGAGCTGCCTTTTATGATATGCGCGAAGGATGACTCAAAAGTAGATACTACATATATATTCTCTACTACACAAAAATTTCCTACACGAGAAGAGGCGACTCGATGGATCAGGGAGATTGGACTCAGAAATATGGTTACTATTATAATCACTCGGTCGGACACAAAGACAGGCAAGAGAGGAAGAAGTGACAAAGTTATATTTGGCTGCGATAGAGGTGGAAAGGACAAAGAACGAGAAAGCGAAACACAAAGTGCTTCCAAAAGATGTGAGTGTCCTTTCAAAGTTAGATCAACACCTTCAAAGGATGGTTCTGGTTGGAAAATCGATGTAAAATGTGACGTTCACAACCATGGTTTACCGGATAGATTTGAAGGTCGTGCATTTGTTAGATGTCTCACTGAAGATGACCAACACCATATTTTAGATTTGTCAAAAAATAAAAATAAAAAATTATAAAAAATTACAAAAAAAATAAAAATAATAATTACACAACCGAATGTAGCACATGAGCTACTTCCGGTGCGTTACGTTCTAAACCGGAAGTAGCAATGACCCTACTTCCGGAGTGAAATTCAAACAAAACTCAAACCGGAACTAGCTTACTCTAGTTTTCCGGTTGGTAAAAATGTGAACCGGAAGTAGCTCCTCTGGGTTATCCGGTTTAAATTTTTTACTGTGCGAATTTTTCTGTGAAAATCTGGTCTGAGGTGAAATGAGGTGAAAAAGTTCAAATTTTTGAAATATTTACTATTTATATGAGGGTAAAATTGTCCAAAAAAATTTGACGTAGGGGTACCGGGATAAATGTGGGGATACAGGGTATAATTTCCGGTGTAGAATTGTAATCTTTGGGCTTTGGCCTTCTTACTCACACACAAAAAACAAAAATTAAAATTTGAGTTTTGCAACTTTTCTCGTCAAGTGAATCTTTACTCTAATAAACACTTTTATCTAAATATATGCTATTTTTAAGAAAATATTTCATTTTATGAGTTTTTTTATAAATTTTTTACATTAATTTTTTTTATCAGCATACTTAAAGTTATTTTTTATATTTGAGATTTTTAGAAGGTTAAACTCATGAGTGTTAGCTTTCTATGCACAACAATGGTGGTGATACAATACGAAGAAAGTAATAACGAAAATTAGAATTAGCAAGACTGTGTGTTTCTATTCAGTGTGGAATCAACATTACATTTCTACATAGTAGACTAATGCATTTTATAGTTGGGTTGCACACATGGGCCTTTATACAACATGCCCACTGACCTAATAACAATCTATAGTATTGAATTACTCTTAACATCTTCCCTTAATTCAAAACTATTACAATGATACAACATTCAATAATTTTCTCAATTCCTTGGATCTCCCACTGTTTAATGGCTTGGTCAAGATGTATGTTATTTGTAGTTCAGTCTTGCAGTGCTGGAGCTTGATTCTTTCTTTGCTAACTTGGTCTCTAAGGAAGTGGAACTTAGTGTCAATATGTTTGCTCCTTCCATGTGATACAGGATTCTTGGCCAAATCAATTGCTGATTTGTTATCTACCAACAACTCCAATGTTTCTTCATTCCAAACCTTCAACTCTTTGAGTAGTGCAATCAACCACAAAGCTTGACAAGTAGCTGAACATGCTGCTATGTATTCATCTTCATATGTTAAGAGTGTTACCACATTTTGTTTCTTGAAATTCCAGGATATAGGAGAACCTGCAAGCATAAATACTTGTCCCATGGTGCTTTTTTTGTCAACCATATCACCACACCAGTCAGAATCAGAGTAGGCTATAAGGTGTAACCTATTGTCTGTTTTATTGTGACATGAAAACAGGATACCATTGCTCAGAGTTCCCCTCAGATATCTCATTATTCTTTTGGTTTCCATCATGCGTAAGTGTATGGGATCACTCATGAATCTGCTTACCAGTCTCACACTAAAAGTTATCTCTAGTCTGCTATGGCATATGTACCTCAGGCTGCCAAACATTTTCCTGAACAGTGTGCCATCAACATGTCCTTCATTTTCACCTTTTGTTAGCTTTACATTTACCTCTGTTGGAGTTTCTACTGACTTAGATCCCAACATTTTGAATTTCTTCAACACCTCTAGCACATACTTCTTCTGGTGCATTATGATTCCACTTTCTGAGTATAAGAACTCAAGGCCCAGAAAGTAAGACAATGTACCTAAATCAGTCATTTCAAATTCACTCTTCAACTTTCCTTTGATCAGCTCTACGACACTTGGATTGCTACCAGTGATGACTAAATCCTCAACATACAAACACAACATTAGTAGTTCATATTCTTCCATAGTCTGTACGTATACACCATGCTCTACTGAGCATTTCTGAAAACCAAGACTAATGAGGTATGAGTCTATTATCTTATTTCATGTCTTAGGTGCCTGTTTTAGGCCATATAGGGCCTTCTTTAGCCTTAACTCCTTTTGCTCCTCACCTTTGTACTTGAAACTAGGAGGCTGTATCACAAATACATCTTTATCAAGTGGCCCATTTAGGAAGGTTGATTTGACATCTAACTGCCATAGTTTCTAGTTTTTCCAGCTAGCTATTGACACAATTAATCTCACAGTCTCTATTCTTGCTACTGGAGCAAACACTTCATCATAATCCAAGCCCTCTTGTTGCATGAACCCCTTAGCAACAAGTCTAGCCTTGTGCTTGGCTATGGATCCATCGGGCTTGAGTTTAGTCTTGAATACCCATTTGACAGCAACAACCTTTTTGTCTAGAGGTAAACGTGTCTTTTCCCAAGTGTCATTCTTTTCAATACTCCTTAGCTCATCTTCCATTTCTACTCTCCATACTTCTTTTATGATAGCTTCCTCAAATGATATAGGCTCCATGTCTTCCATAAGAGCCATGTGTTGCCCCAAGTTTTCTTCTTCTGGAATATGGCCGGTAGAATATACTTGGTAATCTCTGAGATATGTTGGAAGTTGTCTTGTCCTTGTAGGTCTTCCTGTGACACTTTGTTATACATTTTCTGCAATTTAATGTTGTATTTCTTCACTTGGAACACCATCTTACTATTCAAGTTAAAAGTTGTAATTAGTCTTGCCTTTTGGTTATGTTTCTTTCTATGACCCTACTTTATCAAAGTGAACATCCTTGCTGAATCTAACTTGTTTTTTTCCTGTATTATATAGCTTGTAGGAACCAGTTGAATTGTATCCTACAAAAACCATATTTTCACTATTATCATCTAATTTCTTTCTCCTCTGATCAAGTATGCGTCTGTAGCAGATGGAACCAATTTTTTTGAAGTGCTTGATTGAGGGTTTTCTTCCTGGCCATGCTTCTTCTGGGACCATTGAGTTAAGCCTTTTGGTTGGGCATATATTCAACACATGTACTGCAGTCTTAGTAGCTTCACCCCAGAAACTATGAGGAAGACCTTTCTCATTAATCATGCTTCTAACAATGTTTAGAATGGTTTTGTTTCTCCTCTCTACAGTGCCATTGTGTTGTGGTGTGTAAGGTGCAGTTACTTAATGTATTATGCCCTGTTTCCTGCAAAAATCTTCAAATTCTCCTATTGTAAACTCTCCACCACCATATGTTCTCAGGACTTTGATTTTCTTCTCTGGTTGTATTTCCACAAGAGCCTTGAAGTCTTAAAATGTCTTGTACAACTCACTTTTGGCCTTGATTAGGTATATCCAAATCTTCCTGCTCAAATCATCAACAAAGGATACAAAATATGTATTCCCTCCTGGTGATGGTGTATCAAAGGGACCACAAACATCAGAGTAGACTAAATTCATAAATTCACTAGCTCTAGAGTTGGTGTGGTTGCTGAATGAGTTTCTAGATTGTTTTCTAATTAAGCACTTGTCACAGATCTTATTAGGAATCTCCATTAGAGGCAATCCTGTTACCATTCCTTTTGATCCTAGTTGTTTTATGTCCCTGAAATTCGAATGACCTAATCTAAGGTGCCACAACCATGGATCATTATTCATAATATCAATAGAGAAACATTGTGTTTCCATGGTATTTAGGCTTACCTTGAAGGTTATGTTCTTTTCCAGGGTGTTTTCATCACCATGTTTCCATCTTCTCTTTTGACAATAATATCACTAGTTCCTTCAGCTTAAGTAGACCCGTTGTCTGAAAATTTCACCATACTTCTCTTTTCCGGGTCAAATTTAGAAAGCCACTCTCAATTTCCAGTCATGTGATTGGAGCACCCTGAATCTATATACCATATTTTATTATTCTGCAACTCTGGATTGGTGACCATCATCAACATTACTGGTTGTTCTTCAACATCTCCTTCTTCTTTGTCTATGTGTGATTGGTGTTCTTGTTGGCTTGATAATGTTGTAAACTCAGATGAAAAGTGTCCAATGCGATTGTAGTTGAAACACTTGAGTCTCTTTCTATCAATTTTCTTCTTTCCTCCTCGTCAATTTGTTGATCCTTCACTTTGATTTGAGCCGCCCGATTGATCTTTCTCAATCTTTCCTTGTTCTTGACTTTGAGAGTTTTTCCAATTCATGATTATGATGTCTCTTCCATGAACCCTACCTTTTGATCCCAATCTATCATTGAAGCCACCTCTTCTTGGTATGTAAGCTTGCAGAGCTTGATTGTTATTGACTTTCTTTGTGCCTCGTTTAGTGATTCTTTGTTCATGTTCTTCAAGAGTACCTTGTAATTCTTCAACCTTCATTTCTTTGATTTTCTTGGATTCCTCTATTGCCACCACAATGTGATCAAATTTGGGGGTTAAGGTTCGTTGAATATTTTCAACTATCGTCTAATCTTCAATATTTTCACCGCAATTCTTCATCTCATTTTCGTGGGTAGTGATTCTATTGAAGAAATATGATATATTATCATTATCTTCCATTTGCATCAGTTTTTATTGATGCCTCATTGTTTGTAATCACACTTTCTTCAATTTCTCCGCACCCTCGTTGCATTTCACCAAGATCTCCCATGCCTCTCACGAAGTTGCAGCTCCTGCAATCTTCTCGAAATGTTCTTTGTAAACACATTGATGAATTAAGAATGTCAATTTGCAATCTTTTTTCTTGTTCTCTTTGTAAAACGTCTTCTGTGTGTCTGTGGGATTTGCAGGAAGTTCTGAGTAACCATCTTCTACAATTTTTGTGATTTCTTGGTACCCCATTATCGCCTTCATCTACATTTTCCATCGATCCCAATTTTTTCCGAAGAGGTCAGGAAGATTTGTTGTAAACGTTGCGTTAGTTTGCACCATTATGTGTACTGCAGTGATCCCTTGATCGAACCGAGCTTTGGATACTAGTTGTTAGCTTTCTATGCACAACAATGGTGGTGATACAATATGAAGAAAGTAATAATGAAAATTAGAATTGGCAAGATTGTGTATCTCTATTCAGTGTGGAATCAACATTACATTTCTACATAGCAAACTAATACATTTTATAGTTGGGCTACACACATGAGCCTTTAGACAACAGACCCACTGACCTAATAACAATCTATAGTATTGAATTACTCTTAATAATGAACCCCCTTATACAAAGAAATGTATTTTCAGACTGACTTCTAACCAAACAGTGAATATATTTTGAACTGGTTAGTCTTCAAACAATGGACAAGTTTGAAGCAGTTAGTCTTCTCGCAAAACAACTAACTAGCTTGAAGCGATTAGTCTTTTTTTCTAAACAGAGATTTTGCATAGGCTGATCTCAAGCTGAGGTAGAGTTTTGAAATGTGTATCATCCAAACCGAACTGAGGCTTTACATGGCATAACCAAGGACTGTACTGAGAATTTTACCGGGCTAATCTTGAACATACTAAACTTTAACACAGGCTAAACTCATAAATCAAGTGAGATTTTATACCATATTAATTTCTGATCGATTGAGCTTTTAATCCGATTGAACTCAAAAATTGTTGTGAATATTTTTCTCTGGTTATTCTTCACAAACTCAAAATGAGATTTTTTCTTCAATGACAAAGCTCATGAATCAAACAGAGACTTATACTAATTTCCAAAAGACCTCTTACATTGGTTTACCTACAAGTCAAAATAGTTACTTCTTAAGGAAGAGTGATTTAATCAAGAGAAAATATTACTCTTGATAATTTCACAATAAAGCCCTTACCCAGAACAAATTCCTCACTTAAACTCAAGAACACTTTCAAAGTATTATGGCTTAAATATATGAAAAAATGGAAATGATTTTAGAGAGAATGAGAGAAAGGAAAAGTTTTCAAAGTATTATGGCTTAAATATATGAAAAAATGGAAATGATTTTAGAGAGAATGAGAGAAAGGAAAAGTGACGTTTTCATGTTTTTAGATGTTTTTTAAATGGTAGAGGACCTCTATATTTATAGGCCAATAAATTATGTAAAAATGGAAACAATCCATGGACCTTTTAATTGTCCTATTTGATTAGCTAATCGATTAGACACTTGCAATAATAGTTTATTGCTTCCCAAATTGGAAGGATTGGATAATGAGTAATTACTAATTATTAAGAGACTGATACAATATATTATGGACTTGATTCACCCTTATCTAATCGGCCAGGTATTTGTTCTAAAGGATTAGATAATTAAAAAACTTGTCTTAAGCAATTTGACGGTTCTCAATTCAACTGGCTAGGATTCAAAACATTTTCTAGTTTTAATTAAAAATTGAGAGGTTTATCTATATTTTAAGTGTGTGTGTGTGTGTAATTTAGCAATAATACTTACAAAAATTCCCTTGTGTCTTTACAATGCATTGATCACTCAAATAGACACGGTTAAATGAGCTTTTACACTTCCTTTCTTTCACACTATTAAGCTACAAGTCCTTTACAAGATATACCAATCATATAAACATTTCACTTGAATCTTCTATTAGATGAGGCCTAAGATATCTTCAAGTTAGTCACCATTATTAGAGAGTTGTGGAGATGTTACTGGTGATCATAAATATTGATTCTTCATTTAATCTAAATTTAGTATGATTCAAAAGGATGGATTGATCTTGATCGACCACCTTGTGTATCTTTGATCGCTTTATATAGATTTTGTAAATTGTTGAATTTATTCGTTGTTATCATCAAAATAATTTCTATTGTTGTTACTTCTTCAGGTGTTGTCATCATCAAAACCATTAAACTAAAAAGTTGCTTCTTAAGTCTTTGTTATGGCTTCTTGATTATTCCAGCCGCCAGCCTGTACATGGTTACCCAATCTCAAATACCTACACACCATACTTCATAACCCGTTATACTACAACCTCCACAAAACACAAAATTAATTTCATTACCTCAAATCCCCTCAATCACTCACCAATATTGTCTTCACCTACTCATTTCTCTTCATCACAACAAAATACTTGCAACACTCCCTCATCTAGATCTCATATATCTTTATCTTCTCATAATCCTACTAAATCAATACATTTTGTCATCTCTCATTAACAACAATCACAACACATACCACCCATTATTTATCTTATGCAAACTAGATCCAAGTCATGCATCATATGTCCAAGATTGAATACAACCCTTCTTATTGCTCATGTTGAACCAAAAACTACACGACAAACTCTTTCCAACCCAACTTGGTTGTCTGTCATGCAATCTGAATATGATTCAATAATGAGGAACAATATATGATCTATTTCTTCTGGAATACTCAGTATATGCTGTAAATGAGTACATAGAATCAAGGAAAATTAGATGGTTTAGTTAAAAGTACAAGAATATACTTGTAGCTAAAAGGTTTCATTGACAATACGAAGTTAATTACACTAAATCCTTTAGTCTTTTGGTCAAACCATTAACAATTAGAAAAATTCTAGCACTAGCTTTATCTAAAAATTGTTAGCTTATTCATGTGATGAAAATTATTGTTGTGAACATGATGGAAATAATGCTCACATAAAGGGCATGTATCTTCATAGGTCCAATCTAATTTTCTGGAGGGCCAAGAAGCAACATGTCATCTCGAGGTCAAGTACTGAAGTTGAATACATAAGTCTTGCCCTTTCCACCTCATAAATGCTCTTGGTTCAACCTTTAATAATTGAGCTCAAGGTGCCTTACTCAACTCCTATTGCTTTGTGTGATAATATGAGCACCATTGCTCTTGTTCCTTACCTTGTTATTCATCCACATACAAAACACATGGAATATGATTTATTCTTTGGCAAATAAAAAGTGCTTAGCAAGCACCTCAAGGTCATTCATGTACCCGATCAATCTCAAAGTGTTGATATACTCACCAAGGCACTTCCTCCCTATAGGTTTGAAAACCTCTAAAGCAAACTCATTATATGTCACTTTGTGACTCTACTCAAACCATTCACGATGTGCTCAAATCAATCATGATGCACCTTAGACCATATCCAACGGAGGTTCTTGAAGTCAGTTTGCCAGGTGGCAAACGTATTAAAACTTTTTTTCACGGCTGGAGTTCCCCATGTGACAAACGTAGTAAATATATGCAACGGTAATAATAATGTTTTTAATATTATAAAATTTATATTATTGTTTTATAGGTTTTATTTTATTTTCTTTTGAAATTATGATAAACTAATAATGTCGTTCAACGACTAGTTTTTTTTTAATTATATTTTTTAACTTTATATTTTATTATAAATATAGTTTTAATCCAAAAAAATTACAAACACAAATTTTCTCTCACTTTTATTTTTCCTTAAATTTGAAATTTCTCTCTCACACTTTCATCATTTTATTCCTAAACTTTTAATTTTCTTAAAAAATTTATTCTCAAATGGATCATAATCATTTTTATTATCAACAAGCTTTCTTCAATTACATGCAAAATTATCAAAATCCTAATCCTCAAAATCCTCAAATTCCATTGGTGCCAACAAACCCCACCATATTTATTCTGTCACCAAACAATCCAAATATGTATCGTAGACCTCAAATAATTTTAATAGTATGGAATTCTCAACTCAAGTTCCACCATTTTCTACTCAAGTTGGTACTGAAAAAGAAGAAAGAGTTATCGTTAAAAAAAATCTCGAGAGCAATTTACAAGGGATGAGGATATACTACTTATCCAATCATGGCTTAATGTTTCAAAGGATCCAATTGTGGGAGTTTATCAAAAGGCTGAGAGTTTTTGGTTAAAAATCGCTGCTAGTTATAACCAATATCGCGGGCAACCGCGAGAAAAGTTAGGGGGACAATTAAAATGTTGATGGCATCGAATACATGGTATGATTCAAAAATTTGTTGGGTGTTACAAAAATGTTGTTAAAGGAAAGAAAAGTGGAACATCGGAGAACGATATCATGGCAGATGCAAATGCTATTTTTGCTCAGGATCAAGGTACAACATTCAATCTTGAGTGTGCATGGTGATTGTTAAAATATGAAGCTAAATTGCGCATCGTCGGAGAATCGATTTGAAGTTCTTCAAAAATAAAAAAGACTTCTGCTAGTGGGGCATCATCGGAGAATCCAGATACAACTTCAAGTTATGAGTTTAACTCATCATCACCAATGAAGCGTCCAATGGGACAAAAAGCAGCAAAAAGGAAGGGTAAGGAATTTCCAAATGCAACACAATATGCAAAGAATAAAAGAGCAATAACAATGGAAATACTTGTGCAATCTAAGGAGGACGAGTTAAAATTAAAGGTAGTGCAAATGATGATGAAAGACACTTCTACTATGAGCGATAGTCAACGAGATATTCATGAAAAATATTGTAATAAGATGAAAAAAAATATTCATGTAAAATGGTCATTAGTACCACTTTAATTTGTCAACACCTATGTAAAATGGTCATTAGTACCACTTTAATATGTCAACACCTATGTAAAATGGTCATTAGTACCACTTTAATTTATAATAAATATTATGTTATTCAAACTATCCGTTATTCAAATCATTATATATACTACCACTTATGTCATTGTTTTCTCATTATCATATTTACCATATATCTCTCATTTTTCTCTCATTCTTTACTAACTACAATGGATTCAGACAATTCAGATAATTACGATCAAGAATTTTGGGCGTTGGTTGAAGAAGAATTTATGGACGACAGTGATGAAGTACAACAGCTTCAAAATTCTGGGAGTTCCTCTAGGCGAAAGAGAAGAACAAATATAGATTGAGGTCGTGAAGAAGTGAAAAATTGATTATTCAATGACTACTTCTCGGAAAATCCAATATACATAGATGTTTAATTTCGAAGAAGGTTTAGAATGCATATGCATGTATTTCTTCGAATTATAGACGCCCTTGGCAATTATGATGAATATTTTCAAATGAGGATCGATGCAACTGGTAAAATGGGTCTTTCACCATTACAGAAATGTACAACTGCTATTCGTATGCTGGCGTATGGGTCTTGTAGATGTTTTAGATTGGCTATATTTTGTGGTAAAATATATTTTTGTTTCAGGATGTCATATGTAATGTTATGACATGTGATTTAAGCATTATGCAGGTATGAAATTTTCTGTTTGTAGCTGTTTTATCAGGATGTCAAGACTGATGTCATGACATCTCTGACTGGGCCTAAATACCTAGATGAATCCTTATTTGAGGTTTGTATTTTGTTGTCATTAAATTTGTGATTGGTTGTGTTTAAGTAGCCCTTTTTTTTGGAGGAAAATGATTCAACTTGGAGTTATTTTTGGAGCACATTTTATGTTGCTATTTTTGTTCCTTTATTTAAGGAAATATATTATTTGATTTGTGCAAGTTCAGCAGGCCTATTCAAGATTCTATTTTGAGGCTGCAGTACCCTAGTTTGAAGATGTGAAACATAAGGATTGTATCATTCAGCGTTTTCGTGTGTGTAGTTTTTCTTGTGAGCAAAACAATTGTCAAGTTGATGATTGTATTGGACTGAGTTTTTCAATTTGTATAATTGTCCACTCAAAGCTTTTAAGAAAGAGTGTTGTACTTGACTGAAGCTGTGAAGCAAGGTCAAAGATTATTTCCTGAAGTGTGTCTTCATTTTTCTGAATTGTTTGTTTGATATCACTATTGTGATTGGGGGAGTGATATGGGTCTCATATTTAGGAGTTCCTAGGTAGAACTTGTATTAGATAGATATTAAGTGAGAAGATTGCAAACTGGGTTATTTGTTATGGGTCTTTGAATTAATACTACTGATAGTGGAGTTCCTTCCTGGCTTGGTAGCCCCCAGAGTAGGCGCGTTTGCACCAAACTGGGTTAACAATTCCCTGTGTTCTTTATTTATGTATTTGCTTATTTACATTGTTTTTAAGCTTGTCAGATATTGGTGTTGTGACATTGTATTCAATATCGTATATCAGTTGCATATCAGTTGCCAGAATTTCAATTGGCATCAGAGCAGACACCCTGCTTGTTTTTCTGGGTGAGATTTAGGGGCATTATTTTGGTACTATGGACAAGGATGGAGGATTTGGGAATAGACCACCTATTTTGGATGGGTCTAATTATGATTATTGGAAATCTCACACGGTTACTTTCTTAAGATCTCTGGACAAGAAGGCATGAAAAGTTGCATATAAAGGATGGGAACATCCTGTCATTACTGATAAAGATGGAAATACGATTTTAAAGCCTGAAGAAGATTGGAGCAAAGATGAGGATGATTTGGCACTATGGAACTCTAAAGCCTTGAATGCTTTGTTCAATGGCATTGTAAAAACATATTCAGATTAGTGCATCATTGTGAATTGGCCAAGGAAGTTTGGGATATTATCAGAACCACTCATGAAGGAACTTCCAAAGTCAAGATGTCAAGACTTCAAATGATTACTACCAAATTTGAAAATCTGAGAATGAAAGAAGATGAGACTGTTCAAGACTTTCAATTGAATATTCTTGATATTGCTAATGTAATACCCATATATAAAAGACATACATCAAAGCATATTTTTCATATATAAATTCAAGTTTGGTATTGAAATACAATAAGTTCTTAGTAACACATTGCATAAGTATAGCCACTACAACATAATGTACTAGTACAAAAGGCTATAAAATTATATAAGATGTTCAAAAGAAAAGTCTAAGAACTAGATCCTAAGATCTCAAAAGTCCACAGCGGAAGAAAGCCATCAAACAAGCAAGGATAATCAAACTGCCTTATCCTTACCCTTTGTGGAACCTGAAGTACCTAAAATAATAACAACAACATGGGGTGAGATAAAACATCTCAGTGAGTTCTCTATCTTAGAGTTCTCTCAGCTCTAAGAGTTTGATTCTAATATTTTCTCAAACTCTGGTTACTTCTCTACAAGTAATCAAAACAGAATGGAAAACGTCTATACAATAAATCTCATCGCTTCACGTGGGACTCAGTGTAATACCCACCACAAGCCTAACCACGCTTCCCGTGGGACTCAATGTAATACCCACCACAAGCCTAAACCATGATTCCCGTGGGACTCATTGTAATACCCACCACAAGCCTAAACCATATTTCTCGTGGAACTCAGTGTAATACCCACCACAAGCCTAAACCATGCTTCCTGTGGGACTCAGGGTAATACCCACCACAAGCCTAAACCAAAGAAAGACTTCCCGTGGGACTCAGTGTAATACCCACCACAAGTCAATACTCGCCCCACCAACGGTACCTCAAGCCTTTACGGATGCTTCCCGTGGGACTCAGTGTAATACCCACCATAAGACTTACTCAATACTATACGGAGGACACTGTGTATTACATATCAATGATTCGTATCCTCTTAGGGTATTCCTAACATCTCACAAGTTATACTACTTCGTTTCCAATATCTCACACTTTTCCTAACTTAACATAATTACGGTCAATTAGAAAAGTCGTGTAAAAGTCAGGTAAAAATAATGTTTCTCGGTATCATAAGAAAGTACATATTTTTAGCTTCAAATCAATATAAAGAACACTTAAATCGGATAAACGAGGAAAAAGTTATGAATTTTCAAAGTTTGGAACAAAATAATATTTCCCAATACCTACAACGTTAACCGGTTAACGCCTGGGGTTAACCGGTTAACCAAACCAGAAACAGAATCCAGTAGCGTAAATATAACAACGTTAACTAGTTAACACCCTGGGTTAACCGGTTAACCAGAAACCAGTGGCAGTAAAAAGACGTTTTTCCCATAGCAGAACTTCCCAAACTCAATTCAAAACAACATCAAACATCAAAATAAATCACAACTATGTTCCTATACCTAATGTCAGCATGCTCAAACATTTTTATCGATTTCTAACCATTTAAACTTCCGATTCTAAGAATTTTCCATCAAAACCCTAAAACTCATAAAACTCAATAACTCATTCAAAACTAAAACAAAGGTTTCTAACTATGAACCTACCTCTAGAAAGAATGATAGAGAATATTGAGTGATGAATGGATGATGGAAACTTCAATGATCAAGAGCTTCTTCTTCAAGCTTTTCTTCTTCCTCTTTCTTCTCTTCTTTCTCTTCCTTTTCCTCTTATATTTCTATGTTACATATAACATAAAGAAAACAAATCTTAGGTTTATACAGGAAAGTAGAAATTGCTCCCAACGGGTCCAAACAAAGTATCCAAAAATGTCTCTTAATCCACAATTTAATAAAACCTCTGAGTTAGCTAATATTAGTTAATAAAAATAAGTCCCGTTGATTGCTCTAATTTTTTTTGTTAAAATCTCTCAGAGCAACCCGAAACCTTACTGATATCATATAATATTATTTCAGAGCATTAAATAAATTACGGGGTATTACATCCTCCCCCCTTAAATAGAGTTTCGTCCTCGAATTTAAAGATTACCTGAACAGGTGAGGATACAACTCCCGCACCTCTGATTCCAGCTCCCATGTAGCATCTCCCGGATGCGTCACATCCCATTGTACCTTAACAAGTGGGATCTCTTTGTTTCTTAACACCTTGGTTTCTCTTTCGATAATACGGCTCGATTGGGGTTCAAAATTCAAATCCACTTCTATCTCAATAGAATCCGGAAGATTAGGCTGAAGAGGATTAGGAATGAAACTACGAAGTTGGGATACATGAAAAACATCATGCATTTCAGACAGAGAGGGTGGTAAGGCTAATCTGTAAGCAACTTCACCAATCATTTCTAAGATCTGATACGGTCCTACGCATCTCAGACTTAACTTGCGTGACTTAAATGGTCCTTTCAACCTCAATCTCGGGGTAATCTTCAAATAAACATGGTCACATTCATCAAATTCCAAAGGCCTCATTCGATTGTCAGCGTAACTCTTCTGACGGTCTTGAGATTGCTTTATTTTCTCTCGAATCATCCGAATCTTTTTCGTAGTCTCTTGGGTAACTTCGGGTCCTAAAATCCTATCTTCACCCACTTCTGACCAACACAAAGGCGTCCTACACTTCCTTCCATATAAAGCCTCATACGGAGCCATTCCGATGCTCGAATGGTAATTGTTATTATAAGAGAATTCGATCAAAGGCAAAAGTTCTTTCCAATTTCCTTTACTTTCCAACACACAAGCCCTTAACATGTCTTCCATCATTTTAATTGTACGTTCCGTCTGACCATCCATTTGAGGATGATTAGAAGTGCTCAAACATAAATTCGTACCCATAGCTTGTTGGAACACTTTCCAAAACCTCAAAGTAAACTTTGGGTCTCTGTCAGACACAATTCTAGACGGGACACCATGCAACCTTACAATCTCAACAATAAACAACCTTGCAAGATGACTTGCCTTGTATGTAGTCTTAACGGCTAAGAAATGTGCATATTTCATTAGCCGATCAACAATTACCCAAACAGAATCATAACCACCTTGAGTACTAGGTAGGCCCACTACAAAATCCATAGAAATACTATCCCACTTCCAAATTGGAATGTCCAAAGGTTGTAACAAACCACCTGGTGTTTGGTGCTCGATCTTCACTTGTTGGCACACCACATATTCAGACACAAACACCGCAATATCCTTTTTCATACCGGTCCACCAATACTCTTTCTTCAAGTCCTGATACATCTTCGAAGAACCTAGATGTATCATAAAAGTACCTTTATGGGCTTCCTCCAAAATCTTTCTCTTTAACACATCATCATTCAGAATGCAAATTCTTTGGTTAAATAGGATAATCCCATCCAACGCTCTTACAAAACCCGGTTGGAGTAACATCTCTTGCAACTCCTCATCTAGAACTTGTGCTTGTTGAATCTCACTTCTTAAAGTAGAATTGATATTCAAATTTCCCATAATCACACCATTCGGAGTCCAAACAAATTGAAGGTTAAGATCTCGAAACTTCTCCAATAATGCATATTCCAACACCATCAATTCAGTACCATGAATCACTTTTTGACTTAAAGCATCTTCCACTTTGTTGTACCCTAAAATTTTCCCTCCCACAATCAAGACAATCTCTCTCAATGATCATAAGATCCTCAAGACTCCCAATTGATCAAGAAGTGTGGAAGTTTTCCCAGACAATGCCTCCTCCTAAGCAAAATGTCCAAAACTAGGGTTTTGAGTTTCCTCAGGTTAAAATTATTTTCAAGACCTCAAGTGAGCTTCATAACATCCCACATGTATTCAAGAATCCCCATGTCAAGTTTCAAGTCTTTCCTAATAAGTTTGACCAATCAGATGATCAGATATGCAAAAATCAATCAAAGTAGTTAAAAAGTCAAACTGAGGTCAACTGTGGTCAAATCAAATTCAAACTTCAAGAGTTTTTGCCAACATCAAGGTTATGAAGTAAAATTCATCATTTGATCAAGGGTTGATCATGATTCATCAAGGAAGTTTCAGATCATCAAGAATCAGGAGTTTCTAAATTAGGGTTTTCTTAAGAAAAGTCATCTGAACTTTGACTAGCCATAAATTTCACATGCTTCATCAAAAATTTCCCATCCAAATCTCATTTTGAAGGAAATTAAATTATCTACAACTTTGTGTATCACAAGCCAAGCCTAAAAATGCTTCATTTGGAAGGTATGAGCTAAAACATTACAGGTCATCTCAAAAGTCAACAAAAAGTCAACTTTTTCCAAAGGACATAATTTGAAAGTGGTAAAAGATATGGACATGAGACCAAAGAGGTTTGTTATAGGACTCTTTAAGCTTTCCAAAATGTCCAATAACACCTTCATATCCTTAAAATTAAAGGATTTATGCTTTGTCAAAGTTGGGAGATTTTTAAGGGGTGTATGAAGAAAATAAGGGCTTAAATCCAATTTTTCTCCAAATGGGCCTATCATTTTGCAACCCAATCTTCATGATAATATCAAGCACGACCCAATTCAAGCATTCTATGATTTTTATAATTTATATATTATTTATTTGGATTTTATTCTTTAAAATTCACTTTAAATCAAAATAAAATATAAAAAGTGAATATTTAGATCAAATATTGGTTTTGGAATGAATCTAATACCATTCAAAATTGATTATGATGTTCCAAATTTGTGCAAGGTTCAATTTAGAAGGAAATCATTGGATTTTTGAATATTTGAAATGATGAGATTTCTTCATGATGAAGGTATCCAAAAGCCCAAGCAAGACATCAACTTCTTGACCTAATTTCACTCCTTGATAAATAGACAAGTCAACCAAGCATTAGGGGACGAAAAATCTGGAAAAAAGAGGCACTTGAAGAACACAAAAAATCTTCCAAAAAGGTTGAATTCGGTTTCATAGTTGCAGCCTATTTCAAACAATTTGGAAGGTTGGGATAGCTTCCTTGATGAATTTCGACCATGCTCAGACCATCACATTCATCAAATGCTTCATGAATTGACTAACCCGAATGCATCTTCATGCTTGAATATTTTTTTTTGTTTTCACTATTTCGTGCACTTTCAATTAATTATGACCATCTAATGTTGTTTGTTTTGTAGTATAGAGTATTTCTGGGTGCATCAATTGAACTTTAGGTGCTTATGTGAAGAGAAGCCATTGCTAGGGTTCTTAGCTTCAGTTTAGGGCTTCACGTTTTAATCAATATAAATGACTTCTAATTGTGTAAATGAACTGGACTAGTTGTGTTGAGTACAATGGTACTTTTAATTTGAAGAAATTTTACAGGTATGGTGACCATTGAAGAAAACCTAGGAAATCCTACAAAACTAATTTCGCAGGTAATGTTGAAGCTAAAATCGCAGGAAATTTTGCAGGTCACAAGGAAGAAGACAACCTGAATGGCGCCAAACCTATAATTTGAAAAAGTCTTTATTTTTATATATTTTGGTGTTGGTTATATATATATCAGATGGCCCATGTGGCGTAGCGACAATGAACGTGTGTTGGGAGGCTTGTGACCAGGGTTCGATCCCAGGTTTTGACAAATATTTTTTGGTTTTTCTTAATTTTAGCAGGTTTAACATATATGTGTGTGTGATCATCCTACATCACACCAAGGCGTGTAGCCCAGATGGTTGGAAGGCGCATGTGGGAGGTAAGGGACCTGGGTTCGAATCCCAGGTCCTTTTGTTTGGATTATTTTCTTAATTTTCATCTTTTCTTAGTTAATTTTCTAAAAAATAAATATTAATTATTTACTAAACAATTAATTAAAACAAGCTTAATGAATTAATCCTTTTCTTATAAAAATAAATAATAATATATTTTTTTAATTTAGGTTAATTTGTAAATGAATTGATAACTTAATTAATGTTTTTCTTATAAATAAATTTTGTACATAATTAGTTTTTTTTAAGAAAATTAATTAGTGATTAGAAGTTAACTATTTTAAATCCAAAAAATATTCTTTTCAAAATCATAATTTATAACCTTAATTTCCAATTACTTCCTTTCCTAAAAAAAATATTTAAATATTTTTTAACTTTACTTTTATTTCGAATAATCTTGATCGTTCTTATGCTCTAATATCGCCAGCGTATTTATTACTTATACTTTGTTTCTAGTTATGCCTTATCTTCATTCCGATTATCTGTTTTCCCCCTCTTGTGAGGATCTTGTGTTCCATCACTCCCTTATATTGTAATAGCTTAGATTTATGTTTTCGCATTATTATTTTTACTGTTATGGTTAGTAATTTTAGGGTGTGTATAACCTAAATGAATAAAATGACGTAGATTGCTTAATAAAAAGATAAAAATATCTGAAAACAAACACACACATGTAAGTCGATCTAAGATCGCCGCCTGCACTTCCTAGGATATTCCTCTTGGTTTCCTTATTTAAAAAGGGTCGAGTCCCTCAAGAGTAGGGTGTCTCAAGCAAAGTCTCTCCAGGAAAATAAATCATCTTGTCCCTCCCTTCGGTTAAAAGATCAAGTCCATACGATGTTGCATACGATGTTGCCAATTGATCTTGTCCCTTTAGATTAAAGGATGATAGTCCCTCCCAATTGCTAAAGACACCCTCAAGTTGCCTTCATTGACCATACGATGACCCTGCTCCTGTCCCTTAAACAAATCCAAGGTAATGACTACCTATTCCTTAATAATAGGGATAGTCTTACCCTTGAAAGAACATATACGAACGTGAATGACTTAGTCTAGGGTAGGTACATCATAATTACTTGCTCACATCTTTAAAAAATACTTTTCACACCTCACTATTTTCAAACATTTTCAAACAAGGCTTTGTATACATCCATACGAGGATCATTACAAAGTACTTAGAAAATTTCTAATCAGACACTACCCTTTTCAAAAACAATTGAAGTTAGCTAAGTAACTAAGAGCCCATGGATAACCATGGATATAAAGGGTGCTAACACCTTCCCTTTATATAACATACCCCTGAGCTCAAGTCTTTTAAAAATAGGTCTTTCCTGTTCTTTTATGTGCTTTCCACTTGGATAAAATAAAAGTCGGTGGTGACTCTTTCTATCCGCAACATTTATAGAAAGTCAGTTCTCCCACCATGTTACACACTTTGTTCACTTTTCCCGGATGATACTTTAATTCGAGGTCATAATATTTCAAATACTCCATCCACCTTCTTTGTCTCATATTCAATTCCTTCTGATCAAAGAGATATTTCAAACTCTTATGGTCACTAAACATCTCAAAATGCACACCATAGAGATAATGCTGCCACACCCTTAAAGTAAACACCACGACCGTTAATTCCAAATCATGAGTTGGATAATTCTTCTCATCAACTTCCAACTGTAGATTCAGAGTACGCCTAAGAGGGGGGGGGGGTGAATTAGGTGTTATAAAATTTTCTCGATTATTTTCTTGATGGATGGATTTTTCTCTTTTACTTGTGTATGATAAGAAAGCGATAAAGCAGGAAATAAAAGAGACACATTAATTTATCCTGGTTCCCTTCACAGTCTGAAGGTACATCCAGTCCCCTTTCCAACACGAAAGATATTTTCCACAATAGATTTTAGATCGTACAACCTATCACACCATCAACCGGTGAGGCCTACTTTCTAAACAACTAAACAAAACCTAGTGTGCAAGAACAATCCTCTTGCAAGCACTATCCCTTGTGTCTAACAATCCTGGATCACAAGTCACAATAGAAAACTTTTATAAATCTTTGTTATTTTGAGAGTAATACAATATATGATATCAATACAAGATTGATCTTCTCCTTTGATCAAAATCCACTTCTCAATCTCAATACAAGTGTTCAACTTATGAATACTTTTAAATATTTGAAAATATTTGAATTTAAGTGAATTTGATTAAATGATAAAATTCTTGGAGGTGAAAAATGATTTTAAAAATTTCAGAATTTATAAAATGCAAAACACCCATCCAAAGAGGTGTTATTTTCTTCATAAACATTTAGTGAAAAGGTATAAATGTTTGAAATAATTTTTCAATCAAGAGAGGCCATTTTTCACAAAAACGAACAGTGTTAACCGGTTAACCAAATGGTTAACCGGTTAACGCATTTAAAATGTTAACACAAAATTTGAAATTTGAGGTTGTTAACCGGTTAACCAAATGGTTAACCGGTTAACACTGTTAAAAATCAGAAAAACTTTAGTTTTAAAAGTGTTAAACCAGTTTTAGAAACATTCCAAAGTTTGTATGCATCATGATAAAATATGATATGATAACTTGAGCACTTGTATATCAATCTTAAAGAGATTTGATGTATACCTCAACACATGCGTCCAAGCCTTGAAATAAAACGAATGTGCATATGAAGCTTTATCACAATGCCAAAATCTTGTTGTTTGATCATGTTGGAAGCTCTTAACTTTTTGAAAATATGAAGTGCATGAGTCGTGTTGTCTTCATCAAAATCCTTGAGGTTGAAGGCATGCTTATACATTCTCCCCCTTTTTGATGATGACAACCAAAAATTCCGCGAGAGCTTTGATCGATGTTTCTCTAAAAAGAACCTCCCCCTAAGGACATCAACTCCCCCTAAATAATAGAGGCAAGAGCAAAAGAATTCTGCATCAAGAGGTATTAGAGAAACAAAGTCTTCTCCCCCTTTGGCATTAGCAAAAAGGAAGAGACTAACAAGCATAGATATGAAAAAAAGTATCACCAAACAAGCATTGAATAGACATACGCATTATGTAAACATGCAAGCCGAACTCACATATAAGCATAAACATAATTTAAATTAACCAACAAGTGTACGAACATAAGGCGAAACTTAATACATGGAAACCAAAAGTGCCTAAATAACTTAGGACTTATGTTTGAAACACCAAAACATTAACTGGACTTAAAACAACATAAGAAACATAATAAAAACAACATAGAAACATGGTCCTTAATCCTCATCCGACACATCCTCATCATCCTCTTCCTTCGCTTCACTACCGTCCTCATCCTCATCAACAAACTCGGTGGTGTTTCGGGAGCTTAAAACTAAGTTTCGAAGGCTTTTGAAGGCACAAATTGTTTCGCGGTGGTTTGACATCATGGTAGCATAAAGAAAGTCATTTGTGATGCCGGTTTCCGGAATAGGTGGGATGGAAGTAGAGGATCCGTCGTCATACTTGTAGGTTCCATCATTGCATTGAATTATGCCGGTGTTTTTGATGATAGTGACTCCATTAATCTCATTAGCCGTTGTAGACATAGCAATAAAATGCTCTCTACCGATTTCCATGTCGGTAATTTCCAAGATTCTTGAAATGAGGCGGCCATACGCTAATCTTGTCTTTAGAGAGAGCTGTTGCTTCAGATGATACATCATAATAGGAAGCCAATTCACTCTAATCTTGTTCTTGACAGCAAACAGTACTTGCATTTCAAAGTCATTGATCTGAGACATGTTGGAATCCTTTGGCAGCAAAACATGACAAATAATATAGTGTAGCATCCGATCATCAACAGATAAATTCTTTGCATAATAGAGTACCCGAGAGGTACGTTGGTCGGACACCACAACTGCCTTTGGAAACCTACAAATCTGATAATAGTATTCCATTTTATCATAGCCAGCCCATTTTCCTTCAACATGGTTTACCCCTTTTTGGAGAAAAACACCCGGATATGGGATAGACAAAGAAGCTGCAAGAGTGCCTAAGTCAACTCCAATTTCACAGTTTCGCACAACAACAAACAATTGGTGTTTCTCCTTATCATCACAGTTGAGGGACATGTTGTTCATAAAAGATTTAACCAAATCCGGATACACTTTTCCGTTATCAGCAATAAAGTCAAGCATCCCCTGATATTCTAACATAGCTAGAAACTTAAAGGTTTCAAAGGATTTTAGGTTGACATATTTACCCTTAAGAAGATGGAGAACCCTGACACGAAAATCCATTCTTCACTTCTTGGTAGTTTCCATGGGCATTTCTTCTTCACTGCTTGAGTTTGACACTGACACTAGAGCCTTTCCTTTTCTGGGAGCCATTGAAGACAAACTGAAGCTTTTAGGGTTTAGGGTTTGAAGGGGGATTTTCGGATTAGGGTTTGTGGTAGTGGAGAGTGAAGTTTGAGAGTAGAGTTTATAAGAAGAGTTTTAGTGGAGTGGGTTTTAATGGAGTATTGATGGTTTTGGAGAAGAGAGTTTGAAGGTTGAGATAATGGTGCTTTATGGTGAGTCAAAGTAGAAGGAAATGAGTTATGAGGTGTTGGAAAGAGATAAGTACCATGAACCATTTGACTTACACGCACACACCAAAAGACATAAAAAGTGAAAACAAAACAAAAATATCTGTATACACACGTGACCTCAGAACTGTTGTCTGGGAAGCGTTAACCGGTTAACCGATCCGTTAACCGGCTAAAAATTTCAAAATATTTAAAAAAAACAGCAGCAGTTTTTAGGCTATGTGGAAAAAAAAATTTGACAATTTTTTTTTACAAAGTGTTAGCAAATATCACAACACAACTTTCGATCAAGAAAATTTTTGAAATCGATAAAATTTGAGCATTCGAAAGTGAGAAAAATGAAAAACGGCGATATGTGAGTGCTAGCATTTTGTGACAGAGAAGTGAAAATAATCATGTTCTAAGCTACTAAAACTACATAACAAGCAATTTTAAGTTAAGGTCAGATGTCACCTTCACTGAGAATACCAAGTTCTCGTCGAATCTTGTAGAATTGCTCCTTAGCCAACGGTTTAGTGAATATATCGGCGAGTTGATTGTGTGTATCCACAAACGTAAAATCTACATCTATGTTTAGTACATTATCTCAAAGGAAGTGATGCCGGATATCTATATGCTTTGTTCTTGAATGCATGACCGAGTTCTTTGTGATATTGATGGCACTTGTGTTGTCACATCAGAGAGGGATACAACCAAGATCTATACCGAAATCAAGGAGTTGTTGCTTAAGCCACAATATTTGTGCACAACAACTGCCTGCTGCGATGTACTCCGCTTCGGCCGTGCTAAGTGCAACGCATGCTTGCTTTTTACATGCCCACGACACTAGTGCATTCCCAAGAATGTGACAAGTACCACTTGTACTTTTTCTATCGGTCTTACATCCTGCATAATCAATGTCAGAATAACCAATTAAAGAACATGTGCTACCTTTTGGATACCATAGTCCGACATTCGTTGTTCCTTTGAGATACATCATGATCCTCTTCACGGCGGTGAGATGTGATTCCTTCAGATTTGCTTGAAAGCAGGCACACAAACAAACACTAAACATAATGTCAGGACGACTTGCCGTCAAATATAATAATGAACCGATCATACCTCGATACTTTGTAATATCAATTAAAATGCTGAATACATCTTGATCAACGTACGTTCCGGATCCCATAGGAGTAGACATCACTTTGCAATTATCCATATCGAATATTTTCAACAAATCCTTGCAATACTTGGATTGGTTGATGAAAATGCCATCCTTTGTTTGCTTGATTTGTAATCCAAGGAAGTAGTTCATCTTTCCCATCATGGACATCTCGAATTCTCCTTGCATCATAAGAGAGAATTCTCCGCAAAGATCTTTGTTTGTTGATCCGGAGATGATGTCATCGACATAGACTTGAACTAATAAGGTGTTACCCTTGAAATTCTTGATGAACAAAGTCTTGTCAACCTTTCCTTTTGTAAAACCCTTCTCACATAGGAAGTTGCTAAGGCGATCATACCATGCTCTTGGTGCTTTCTTTAAGCCATAAAGAGCTTTCTTCAACTTGTAGACATGAGAGGGATTCTTGAAGTCGTCAAAGCCCGGAGGTTGTTTGACATAGACTTCTTCATTGATGTAACCATTCAGGAAAGCGCTTTTGACATCCATCTGGTACAACTAAAAATTCATGGAACAAGCGTAAGCAAGTAATAATCTAATTGCTTCTAATCTTGCTACCGGAGTGAACGTTTCATCAAAGTTGATTCCTTCTTCTTGGTTGTAGCCTTGTGCGACCAATCTTGCTTTGTTACGAACTATGATTCCATCTCATCAAGTTTGTTCTTGAACACCCATCTTGTTCCTATGATGTGCTTATTGTCCGGTCTTGGTACAAGACTCCAAACTTGATTCCTTTCGAATTGGTTAAGTTCTTCTTGCATCGCTACTATCCATTGATCATCGCCTAAGGCTTCATCGATTTTGGTTGGTTCAATTTGAGACACAAAAGCCATGTTGAGACAAGCATCCTTGAGATTTAGTCGAGTTGCAACGCCTTGGCTAATATCACCAATAACTTTATCTATAGGGTGATCTCTATGAGTTCTCCATTCTTTAGGAAGATATTGATGTTCTTCAATGATTGGTGAGTCATCTTCTTGTGGTATTGCTTGATCCTTTGATGTATCCTTTTGTTGTTGTGGCATATCTACTATATCATCATCATTATCCACAATAATATTATCCTCTTTCGAGGGGTTAGTATCATAAAATGAAACATGAATAGATTCTTCAATAGTAAGTGTTCGTTTATTGAAAATTCTAAAAGCTCTACTAGAGAGGGAATAACCAAGGAATATACCTTCGTCGGACTTCTCATCAAACTTACCGAGATTGTCCTTTTCGTTGTTGAGAACGAAATATTTGCATCCGAATATGTGAAAGAATGAGATGTTTGGTTTCCTACCCTTGAACAACTCATACGGAGTCTTCATGAGAATTGGTTGAATATTGACACAGTTGCTTACGAAACAAGTCGTGCTAACCACATCCGCCCAAAAATATTTAGGAAGATTTGAGTCGCTAAGCATTATTTTTTCAAGTTCCACCAATGCCCTATTCTTCCTTTCTACAACACCGTTTTGTTGAGGAGTCCTTGGTGCGGAAAAGTTGTGAGAAATTCCATGCTCTTTGCAAAAATCTTCAAAGGATGAGTTTTGGAATTCTCCACCATGGTCGCTTCTAATGGAGACTATAGTGAGTGACCTCTCGTTTTGAATATGCTTTGCATACTTCTTGAATGCTTTGAAGGCATCACTTTTCTGCACTAAAAATAATGTCCATGTGTATCGAGAGAAATCATCAACAATAACTAAAGCATAAACGTTACCTTCGAAGCTTTTTGTTCTTGATGAACCAAAAAGATACATATGCAACAATTGTAGTCGCCTTGAAGTAGATATAAATTTCTTGGACTTGAAAGTTTTCTTGGTTTGCTTCCCTTTTTGGCAAGCATCACATAACTTATCCTTGATGAACTTTATCTTCGGAAGACCAACAACTAGGTCATGCTTTATTAACTTGTTTAAATGCTCCATGTGAATGTGTGCAAACCTTTTATGCCATAGTCACGCCTCGTTGTTGTTCGCCATTAAACATTTAACCTTCAAGGAAGAGTCATCAAAAGAAATCATAAAAATGTTATTAAATCTTTTACCCTTTAGCAAGAGGTCATGGGTGACTTCATATTCTATCAAGCATTCATCCTTTGTGAAGTTGATTCGGAACCCTTTGTCACACAATTGACTTATGCTAAGTAGATTGTGTTTAAGGCCTTCCACATAAAGAACGTCTTCGATGATTGTATGAGGAGGTGCACCAACGATTCCTACTCCAAGAATCTTTCCTTTATTATCATCACCGTAAGTAACGTATCCTTTGGCCTTTAGTGATAAACTTGAAAATTTGTTGATGTCGCCCGTCATATGCTTTGAACAACCGCTATCAAGATACCATTGAGTAGAAGTTGTCTTCAAGCATACCTACAAAACAAAATCAAGTATTGTTAGGTACCCAAATTGCTTTGGGTCCTTGATAGTTAGTACCCTTTTCAACCCACCCATAATGCCCTTTAGCAACACCAATGTTGTGCACATAAAAAGCATTAGGTGTATGGCATTTGATTCCACAATAAAAATAAGTAGGTTGAAAGTGACTTTTATATCTAGGAACATACTTTTGTTTCTTAATGATTCTTTTCTTTTTATGACTTTGATGCATATTTTTAAAATTGTTTGCCTTTTATTTAACAATTTGTTCACTAGCTTTTACAAAAATGGTTTCATTTGTGCTTGGTTTGGAAAACTTAAAATATCCTAAACCACTTTTGTCATTAGGATATCTTTGGTGCCTAAGAATTTCCTCCAAGCCAATTTGACCTTTTTCATATCTTTCTAAGACTCTTTTAAGTTGAACAATTTGAAAAGATAATGTCTCACAATTTTTGCATACAAGACTTTGTTTTTCATCCATCAGTTTTTGTTTTTCATTTTCAATATATTTTCCAAAAGCGGTATTTTGTTCTTCTAAAGATAAAATTTGTTTCTTTTGGGATGAGATGCTTTTATACAAAATCTTGCATTCATTTAGGAGTTCATCTATAACTTCTTGTGCATCATTCTCATAAATTGAAAAATTGCTACTAACCTCATCATTTTCATCATCAGAGTGATGTGAAGCCATTAGAGCCATATTTGTGCATTAATCGATTTCCGATTCCGATGAGGAACTAATTTCATTATCGTCCCAAGCAACATAAGCCTTTTTATTCTTGAAATCCTTCTTGCCTTTGAATCCTCCTTTCTTTGCAAGTCTCGGGCAATCCGGCTTTATGTGACCTTGCTTCCCACATTCGTAACATGTGACTTCTTGAATCAATGTGGATGCATCCTTTTTCCTGAAATGTTTATTCTTTTTAGGAAAAGGGGAATTTTTATTTTTGTTAAAAAACTTACCAAGCTTATTAACAAGAAGCATGAAGTTCTCATCTTCAGAAGTATTGTCGTCTTTGTCATCCTTTGTGTCAATCTTCAAAGCAATTCCTTTGGACTTCTTTTCTTGACTTTCGTGCTTCTCGAGCCTTCCAAGTTCCAATTCGTGCTCTTGAAGTTTGCCAAATAGAGACGCGGATGTCATCGTTGAAATACTCTTCTTTTCCGAAATAGCGGTCACTTTAGGTTGCCATTCCCTTGTCAAGGATCTTAGGACTTTCAAGTTGAGATCGTCGTTGGTGAAGGTCTTCCCGAGAGCAATCAAGTGATTTGTTAGATGAACGAATCTTTTTTGTAAGGCAACAATAGATTCCCCGGGCTGCATACGGAACATCTCATATTCTTGACTCAAGGTATTAAGCCTTGATCTTTTTACTTCTGTTGTTCCTTCATGCGTTTCTACCAAGGTATCCCAAATCTCCTTTGCCGATTTACAATGTGATACACGGAAGAACTCGTCCAAACTGAAAGCGCTTTGGAGTATGTTGATTGCCTTCTTCTCATTTAGAATATTCTTCTTATCATCTTCTTCATAAGTATTTTTTAACTTTGCGGTTCCAACGCCATTGATCACGTTTACAGGATTATGTGGACCTTCTTCGATCGCTTCCCATATACCTTCTCCTTGGGCTTCAAGATGTGCTTTCATTCTGATTTTCCAGAAGTCAAAATATTCCTCGGAGAAGAGTGGAGGTTTATTGCTACTTCCACCATATTTGAAAACAATATTCGAGTTTGCGGAAGCCATACAGGATCTTGTAGGAACAGGTTACCTAAACCTGCTCTGATGCCAATTGTAGATTCAGAGTACGCCTACGAGTGGGGTGAATTAGGTGTTATAAATTTTTCTCGATTATTTTCTTGATGGATGGATTTTTTTCTTTTACTTGTGTATGATAAGAAAGAGATAAAGCAGGAAATAAAAGAGACACAACAATTTATCCTGGTTCCCTTCATAGTCCGAAGGTACATCCAGTCCCCTTTCCAACACGAAAGAGATTTTCCACTATAGTTTTTAGATCGTACAACCTATCGCACCATCAACCAGTAAGGCCTACTTTCTAAACAACTAAACAAAACCTAGTGTGCAAGAACAATCCTCTTGCAAGCAATATCCCTTGTGTCCAACAATCCTAAATCACAAGTCACAATATAAAACTTCTATAAATCTTTGTTATTTTGAGAGTAATACAATATATGATATCAATACAAGATTGATCTTCTCCTTTAATCAAAATCCACTTCTCAATCTCAATACAAGTGTTCAACTTATGAATATGAAATGTTATAAAATAATATGAACACTTTTAAATATTTGAAAATATTTTAATTTAAGTGAATTTGATTAAATGATAAAATTCTTGGAGGTGAAAAATGATTTTAAAAATTTCAGAATTTATAAAATGCAAAACACCCATCCAAAGAGGTGTTATTTTCTTCATAAACATTTAGTGAAAAGGTATAAATGTTTGAAATAATTTTCAATGAAGAGAGGCCATTTTTCACAAAAACGAACAGTGTTAACCGGTTAACCAAATGGTTAACCGGTTAACGCATTTAAAACGTTAACACTGAATCCGAAATTTGAGGCCGTTAACCGGTTAACCAAATGGTTAACCGGTTAACACTGTTAAAAATCAGAAAAACTTTAGTTTTAAAAGTGTTAAACCAGTTTTAGAAACATTCCAAAGTTTGTATGCATCATGATAAAATATGATATGATAACTTGAGCACTTGTATATCAATCTTAAAGAGATCTGATGTATACCTCAACACATGCGTCCAAGCCTTGAAATAAAACGAATTTTCATATGAAGCTTGATCACAATGCCAAAAGCTTGTTGCTTGATCATGTTGGAAGCTCTTAACGTTTTGCAAATATGAAGTGCATGAGTTGTGTTGTCTTCATCAAAATCCTTGAGGTTGAAGGCATGCTTCTACACCAACTGTCTAGAAGCATAAGCCACAACTTGACCTTCTTGCATAAGAACACCTCCTAACCCCATCTTAGAAGCATCGCAAAACAAGATGTTAGGTAGGCAAGCAAACCAAGATGTCACATCCGAAGATTCGACATCATACTACATCCAAGGTTTTGGAGTTATTACACATGTACTTGATGGTTCCTATGCAGGTTGAACGTCTGGGTGGAAAAAGGTATGCTTATATGGTGGTGGATGACTACTCAGGGTTCACTTGGGTAAATTTTGTCAGAGAGAAATCTGATGTCTTTGATGTGTTCAAGGATCTATGTCAAAGAATTCATAGGGAAAAGGAAAGTTGTGTCATCAGGATCAGAAGTGATCACGGGAAGGAATTTGAGAATCAAAAGTTCTATGGATTCTGCTCATCTAAAGGAATCAACCACAAATTTTTGTCTCCCATTACTCCTCAGCAAAATGGAGTTGTGGAAAGGAAGAACAAAACCATTCAAGAATCAGCTAGAGCCATGATTCATGCCAAGAAACTTCCTCTATACTTATGGGTTGAGGCTATGAACATTGTTTGTTATGTTCATAATAAAGTCACTCTAAGAAAGGGAACTCATACTACTCTCTATGAGCTCTGGAAGGGAAGGAAGCATAATGTCTAATACTTTCATGTATTTGGATGTAAGTGTTATATTCTGGAAGATAGAGAACAAAGAAGAAAAATGGATCCCAAAATTGATGAAGGCATGTTTTTGGGTTACTCTAATAACAACAGAGCCTATAAAGTTTTCAACTCTAGAAAAAGAATCATGATAGAATCCATAAATGTGGTTATTGATGATCTATACAAAGAAGCTGATGTCATATATGATGTTGGAACATTCTATGATACTCCAATTGAAGTTACTGATAAATAAGACGATCCAAATCCAGCTATCTCAGAATCTGAGCCAGAAACAATGAACAAAGTACCTTCCACCAGAATCCATTAGGACCATCCTAAAGATATTATTATATGTGATCTCAATAGTGGAGTTATAACTAGATCAAGGGAATTTATCTCTAACTCTTGTTTTGTATCCAAGATTGAACCTAAAAATGTCAAAGAAGCATTGACGGATGATTTTTGGATTAATGTTATGCAAAATGAGCTAGATCATTTCAAGAGAAATGAAGTGTAGGAGCTTGTACCTAGACCTGAAGGAACAAATGTCATTGGTACCAAATGGGTGTACAAGAATAAGTCTGATGAACAAGGGGTTGTGACCAGGAATAAAGCCAGACTTGATGCTCAAGGATATACTTAAATTGAAGGCATTGACTTTGATGAAACATTTTCTCCTGTGGCTAGACTTGAGTCAATATGATTGATTTTGGGAATTACCTGCATTATAAAGTTTAAACTATTCCAAATGGATGTTAAAAGTGCCTTTTTGAATGGATACTTGAATGAGGAAGTTTATGTGGAGCATCCTAAAGGCTTTGTTGATCCAAATATTTCAAACTATGTCTACAAGTTAAGAAAGGCTTTGTATGGATTAAAACAAGCTCCTAGAGTATGGTATAAAAGATTAACAAAGTTTCTCCTCAAGAATGGCTACAAAAAAGGTGGAATTGACAAAACTCTATTTTTCAAAGACGAGGAAGGAAACATCATGATTGCTCATATTTATGTGGATGATATAGTGTTTGGAGGGATGTCAGAAGAGATGGTTAAACATTTTGTTAGACAAATACAATCTGAATATGAAATGAGTCTTGTTGGAGAATTAACCTTCTTTCTTGGACTGCAAGTTAAACAAATGGAAGATTCCATCTTTCTCTCTCAAAGAAAATATGCCAGAAACATTGTAAAGAAGTTTGGAATGGAGAGTTCCAGTCACAAAAGAACACTTGCTCCTACCCATCTTAAGATGACTAAAGATGAAAAAGGTGTAAGTGTTGATCAAAGCTTGTATAGAAGCATGATAGGCAGTCTGCTATATCTGACAGCTAGCAGACCTGGTATTGCTTTTGCTGTTGGAGTATGTGCCAGATATCAAGCAGAACCTAAGGTCTCTCACATAAATCAAGTCAAAAGAATACTAAAATATGTGAATGGGACTTGTGACTATGGCATGTCATATTCTCATGGAAGTGATCCTGTCTTATCTGGATATTGTGATGTTGATTGGGATGGTAGTGCAGATGATAGAAAAAGTACTTCTGGAGGGTGTTTCTTTGTAGGTAACAATCTCATTTCCTAGTTTATCAAGAAGCAAAATTGTGTCTCCTTATCTACTACAGAGGTTGAGTACATAGCAGTTGGTAGTAGTTGTTCCCATCTTGTTTGAGTGAAACAAATGTTGTTTGAGTATAATGTCACTCAGGATGTCATGACATTATATTGTGACAATCTCAGTGCAATCAATATTTCCAATAATCCTATTCAGCACAGTAGGACAAAACATATTGATATTAGGCACCATTTTATCAGAGATCTTATGGAAGATAAAATGATCAAGTTGGAGCATGTTGCCACTGAACTATAGCTGGCTGACATATTCACTAATTCCTTGGATGCTAATCAGTTTTAAAATCTAAGAGGCAAATTAGGATTTTATCTTTATGAGGGCTTATAATAATTTTTACCTTTTGAAAGTCCAGTCAAAGGAAGAAGACTAAAGAGGAAGCTGCATGTGACTTTGATGGTGGTTAAGAGAGTGAAGAACAAGATCAAGTTTTTTTGGTACTGTATTTGTTGGGGTTCTACTATACCCAGGATTTCTGCTCTTCTTGACCTTGTGATTCTAACAAATTCTTTTGCTTTATGATTCTATTTTTGTTTGGCTCAATTTCTGGCTAAAAGGGGGAGTAATTATACCATTTTAGTATAGCCAGACTATTTGCTGCAGGGCTTAATAGGTTGAGGGGGAGATGATATCTCTTTGCTATTTTTACTGTTGTGTTGTACTCTGATACAATTTTTGTTTGAGGGGGAGTTTGTCTATCTCTCTGCTCTGTGTGTGCATGTGTGTTTTTGCTGCTGTGATTTTTTTTGCTGAATAATGTTGTTTTGATAATGCTTAAATTATTTTAGCAAATTTTTTACCAAAAGGGGAGTTTGTAGATGTTTTAGATTGACTATATTTTGTGGGAAAACATATTTCTGTTTCTGGATGTCATAGGTAATGTTATTACATGTGATTTAAGCATTATGCAGGTATGAAATTTTCTATTTGCATCTGTTTTATCAGGATGTCAAGACCTATGTCATGACATCTCTGACTGGGTCTGAAGACCTAGATGAATCCTTATTTGAGGCACGCGTTTTTCTGTCATTAAACTTGTGATTGGTTGTGTTTAAGTAGCGCGGTTTTTTTTTGGAGGAAAAGGATTCAGCTTGGAGTTATTTTTGCAGCATATTTTATGTTTCTATTTTTGTTCCTTTATTTAAGGAAATATATTATTTGATTTGTACAAGTTCAACAGGCCCATTCAAGATTCTATTTAGAGGCTGCAGAACCCTAGTTTGAAGACGTGAAAAATAAGGATTGTATCATTCAGCATTTTCATGTGTGTATAGTTTTTCTTGTGAGCCAAACAATTGTCAAGTTGATGATTGTCTTGGACTAGGTTTTTCAAGTTGTATAATTGTCCACTCAAAGCTTTTAAGCAAGAGTGTTTGTACTTGACTGAAGCTGTGAAGCAAGGCCAAGGATTGTTTCCTGAAGTGTGTCTTTGTATTTCTGAATTGTTGGTTTGATATCACTGCTGCGATTGAGGGGGAGTGAGAGGGGTCTCATATCTAGGAGTTCCTAGGTAGAACTTGCATTGGGCAGTGATTAAGTGAGAAGATTGCAAATTGGGTTGTTTGTTGTGGGTCTTTGAATTAATACTACTGATAGTGGAGTTCCTTCCTGGCTTGGTAGCCCCCATAGTAGGTGTGTTTGCACCGAACTGGGTTAATAATTCCATGTGTTCTTTATTTATGTATTTGCTTATATACATTATTTTTAAGCTTGTCAGATATTGGTGTCGTGACATCGTATTCGACATCGTATATCAGTTGCATATTAGTTGCCAGAATTCCAGGTCTCTTGCTCACCTTGTAGACGAATATGTTCGAATCGGTGAAAGCACTTCAATTGAGTGCTTACAAAGATTTGTTTAGGGTCTGAATGTTGTATTTGGGACTGAGTATTTGAGAAAACCTAACAACACTGATGTTGAATATCTTTTACAAATGGGAGAGTCACGTGGCTTTCCAGGTATGTTGGGTTCTATTGATTGTATGCATTGGGTATGGAAAATTGTATTGTTGCATGGAAGGGACAATTTTGTCGAGGTGATCGTGGTAAGTCCACAATCATGCTTGAAGTAGTGGCATCTCCAGACTTATGGATTTGGAATGCTTTCTTTGGTATTGCAGGTTCAAACAGTGACATTAATGTGCTAAACTAATCCAACGTGTTTAACGATATTTTGGAAGTACATGCTCCCAATATGCAATATACAATCAATGGGACATCATATATATGAGATATTATTTAGTAGATGGTATATATCTTGAGTGAGCTACATTTGTCAAGACCATTTCAATGCCACAAGGAGAAAAGAAAACATTATTTGCTCAACATAAAAAACTAGCTAGAAAAGATGTGGAGCGGACATTTGGAGTGCTTCAATCTCAATTTGCAATTATACGTGGTCCAACGCGTGTTTGACACATGTACACCATCAAGCATACTATATATGCTTGCATCATATTGCACAACATGATTGTGGAAGACGAACGACATACATATGGAGGTCATTTTGATTACTCTTATGATAATGTGGATATAAACAACTCAACAACTGAACATTTAGCGGTCCTTATCCGAATCTTGCAACAAGACTACAAAGAAAAGCAAATATTCGTGAAAAACAAGTCCAACGTTAACTTCAAGGAGATCTAGTCGAGTATATTTGGGAACGTTTTGGACATGAAGATGATGAAATTTAAGTTTGATTAATTATGTGATGTTATTTATTTTTATTGTTTTTAATTATATATCATGCATTTGAGATTAATTTTAATTATCATTTTAGATTATAAGTTTAATTTGAATTTTATTTATTTTATATCAATTTTAATTTAAATAATTTAAATTATTATTTTAATTAATATAAAATTTAATATGAATAAAATATTAATATATAAAGTAAAGTTGTGGGACCCAATATGAGTTCTTCAGAGTTGCACCATTAAAGTGAAAACTAGTTGAATTGCTTCAAGCTGATGTGGCTTAATAGGTCCCACAAAGAACCCAAAAATGGATTCACGGTTGAAGATGCTCTTATGAGGATGAGCTATTAAATGAGTTACTCATATAATATTGTAGTATTAATTAAGTAAGCTCACATGAGTTTACTATGGGCGTGTTGTACACTAACATACAAAGGCGTCTCAACCTTTTGAATGACCCGTGTAAGAAATTGAAGTTAACTTTAATTAAGTCGTGAATTGTTTTTAAGAGAACCTATTTAACCGTAAATTAACTGTAAAATATTTGTATAGAGGCCCCTTTTCCATAGCTAAATCATGAAGAAGAAAAATGTGAGGTCATGTATTATAGATTGTCTTGCACGCCCTCAAAATAACCTTGCTAACATGTCTTTGCAACTAACTGTAATTGAATTGTCTAATATAATTACATGTAGTAAATACATATCCAACAAGTAATATTTTACCTTCTACAACAGGCCACCAATTAGATTTATAAATATATGTGATGTAATGTAATTACAAATCAATCAAATACAATTCAAAATTTTCATATATTCTAAGAGAATCATGATTAATATTCAATATTTTAACAATTTAATATCTAATATATATCATAAAAACACATTTTCTTAAAATTTCAAATTCAAAATTTCAAAAAAAATTAGAACTAGCTTTTAATTTTAAACTTAAAATAATCTTTTAACAATTTTTTTTCTAAAATAAACCTATTTTTTATTTTTACGAAAGTGATTTTCTAAAACAAATACTATTTTTTCGTATATCATTTGGTTGACAAAACAACGTCTTATTTTTTTTTTTGAAAAATGATATTCTTACAGCAAAACCCTACACCGTATTTCACTGTTCACCAATACGGTGAACAGTGAAATATTATAATTTTTCTTACTTGTATTAAGGGATACCAATATAAAATTGTGTGGTTAACCAACTTCATAACTTCATTAACCAACCTTTTATATAATATTAACCAACTTTGACGACTACTCAAAATTATTTTTAATATTTGAACGTGATTAACCAACTTCATAACTTTATTAACCAACATATTACATTGTATTAACCGATTTTGGTGATTGTTAAAAATTATTTTTAATACCTAGACGTTTATTAACCAATTTCATTAACCAACTTTATATATTTCATTAACCAACTTTGTTTCATCTCTTTAAAGTCACTCTTCACACGCATAACACTATTCACATGATACTGTTCATGATATATCCTTGAACAACTATCACAAATCTAAATAAACTTGGAAGAAACACTTAAAACAACTTGAACATTAATTCTCATTGATTTCAGCAGCAGCTTACAATAAGGTATAAATACTAGGGTTTAAAAGATAAAGTGGGCCTGGCCCGAAACAACAAACATAATTGCTACAATAATTAGTGCACCTCCCTATTTTCGGACACAAAATTCTAACCATTTGGATTGTTTTCTTTCATGAGTTGGCCTGGTATAATGAGGTGTAACAATACTATTCGGCCCAATAAGGACCTTTTCCTCAAGGTCCAAGTCATGGTAGTTGGTGGCAAAATTGGGTGCGGGTTGAAAGGGGTTTGGAACGTGTAGGCCCACTGCAGAGTTATGAGGCCATAAGTTTAAATTGGGGTGAAGTGAATTGGGGGGAAGTGAGTTGGTTACAGGCTGGAGTGCATTGTCGGTATGGTCTTGGTGTTTGGAAGGCAAAATGAACGTTGGGAGGGTTGGGGCACGTGAAGACACATGCTTTAATAAAGGTTGATGGGACGTGAGGTTCCCAAGGGAAGTGGGCAGCGGTGCAGCAGGGGCTAGTGGGGAACAGGCTGTCAATGTGGCATTGTGTGGTCTATTTTCATAAGATGAGTTGTTAGCTAAATGAGGCATTGTCTTGGGGTTTGAAACATGCAAGCTCTTAAGTCCACTTGAAACTTTATTGAGATGTACTTTAGTAACACTAGAATCATAACTAGGTACTTTGAAATGTTTGGAGTCTCTTTTTTTTCTCCTCACCCTTTCTTGCTTCCTTTGTGTGTGTTTTTCTGGGTTGTGTCTGAAAACCCAAAGTGTTTCTGTTGAGTCTGTCGAGTCCTTGTGTAGCAGCACTTTGTTGAAATACTTATGTCATCTTCTCTTGGTTAAAGCCTTCATGCAAGAAGATATCAGAGACGGTCAAAGGTGGATCAACGCTCTCAATCTTGCCTTCAGTAAAATATGGTCTAAGCATAGAGACATGAACTATTGGATGGATGCACGAGGACGATGGTAGATTCAAACTATAAGCAACCTCTCCCACACGTTTTATCATGGCGAAGGGACCGAAAAAGTGTTTGGCAAGTTTCTGAGAATTGCGGTGAACCATTGTGCTTTGACGATATAGTTGCAGACGGAGTAGAATCAAGTCTCCGACCTCAAAGGTAACATCTCATCATTTTTTATCTGCTTGCATCTTCATTTGAGTTATACTTTTGAGAAGGTTTGCCTTAAGCTGAAAAATGACTTCTTGTCTCTATTGCAAGGACGAATCTAATGGAGCGACCACGAAAGAACTAGGAAGGTAGTCTGGTAAAGCCGGAGGATGACGACCGTACAAAGCCGTGAAAAGCAACATGCGGATGCGGAGTGAAAGGTAGTGTTGTACCACAATTTGGCTAAATGCAGAAACTTGAACCATTTCTTCGGTTGGTCACTCGCAAAGCAACGTAAGTATGTTTCTAAGCTTCGGTTTACGACTTCTGTTTGTCTATCAATCTATGAGTGATAAGCAGTGCTAAACTTTAACATTGTGCCTTGTGTTTGAACAACTCTCTCCAGAAAGTGCTAAGGAATAATGGATCTTTGTCGGAGATGATGGACTTAGGGATCCCATGCAAGCGACATATTTCAGCTGAGAACTGAGTTGATAAGTCTAAAGCAGTAAACTTAGAAGGGAGTGCTATGAAATTGACATATTTTGTGATTCGGTCACAGATGACCCAAACAGTTGTGTGACCAGATGAATTTGGTAAGTGAGTCACAAAATCCATAGTAAAGTCCTCCCAAACCTGATTAGGAGTAGGAAGAGGTTGAAGTAACCCTTGTTTTTTTTGTTTGATACTTGTTATGCTGACAAACAGAACAATGTTTGATGTAATTTTTAACCTCTGTGTGTATTTTAGGACAAGCAAAGGATGCGCCTATCCTAGCCAAAGTTGGTTTCACCCCGGAATGACCAGAAATGGGGGTGTTGTAATACTCACGAATTAGGGCAATGCACAGTTTCTTGTAGTGAGGTATGAAGATTTTGTCTTGAAAGAGTAGGAGGCCATTACTGAATCTGTATTTTCCATTCTTTTCTGATACTTTGGTATGCACTAGGGATTTTCCTTCAAGATCAGTGAAGTAAAAGTGACGCAAATGCATGAGCAGATCCGAAATGGGAGATGAGAGAGCCAGAAGTAAGGACTTGTCCAAGGGAAACTTTCGGCTAAGGACATTTGCTGCCAAGTTCGTTCTTCCAGGTTTGTAAAAAATATCAAAGTTGAACCCTTGCAATTTAAAAGCCCATTTATTTTGTTCAGGAGTTTGTATTTTCTGAAGTAGTAAATTACGAAGGCTTTTTTGATCTGTGAAAATGTGAAACTCTTCTCCAATAAGGTACTAACGCCACTTTTTGACAGCTTCTGTAATTGCATACATTTCACGCACATAGATGGACGAGGTTTGCATCCGAGGACACAACTTTTTGCTGAAGAAAGCAATGGGATGACCGTCTTGAGAAAGCACCGCACCAATGGCCACTCCTGAAGCATCTATTTTGATAACATTTTTTTTAAATATGGAAAAGCTAGGCCAACATGTCGGCATGATTTGTTTTAGTCTTGTAAAGGCGATCTGAGCCTCTATACTCCAAAAAAATATAGTAGAACGAAGTAAATAGGTGAGAGAAGCGGCAGGAGAGGCATAATGGTGCACAAAGCGTCGGTAAAATCCGGTAAGGCCAATAAAACCCCGTAAAGTCGTGAGTGAACGTGGAACAGGCCAATCCAACATTTCCTGAACCTTATCTGGATCTGCTGCTACCCCCTCAGCTAAAATAATACGGCCTAAGTAATTCACTTTATACACTGTAAAAACACACTTAGAAAACTTGGCAATAAAAGAATGGGACTTCAATAAATTAAAAACAGTTTCCAAATGACTCAAGTGGCCACTTAGTGTAGAACTATAAATTAGAATGTCATCGAAAAAGACTAAAACAAACCGACTTAAGTGTGGGCATAATAAGTCATTCATGGCTGCTTAAAAAGTCGATAGAGCGTTTGTGAGACCGAAAGTTATTTTATGAGTGTCTTCCGAAGAAACTCGGTTTTGATGATAGCCGGATCGCAGATCTATCTTAGTGAAAATTCGGGCATTTCCCAATTCATCCAATAGCTCATCAATTGTGGAAATGGGAAAACGGTCTTTGATTGTGACCGTATTAAGGGCGCGATATTCAACACAGAATCGCCAACTACCATCTTTCTTTTTTACTAATAGCACCGATGAGAAAAATGGACTTTGACTTGGTATAATTAGACCTTCCTTTAACATATCGTGGATTAAGAGAGTCGTGGCTTCCTTTTATGAGTGAGGGTAACAATATGGTTTGACAATGATAGGAGGACTATTTGGGGCGAGGGGAATTCGGTGGTCATAAGGGCGGTTTGGGGGAAGGCCAAGTCTGCCTTCAAAAACAGTAGGGTAATTTTGTATGAGATTAGCTATGTGGGGATGGAGGTTGGGGGACTGATTGGCTATATGGGAGGTAGGAGAATCATATGGTTGAAAAGTCATAAGGTGGAGGGATGCAATAACTTCGGTGTGGACAAGTTGGAGGAGTTGATGGAAGGTGGTGAGTGAAGGTAAGGTTTTAGGGTCCCTTTTGAGTGTAATTGGTAAGTCTTGAAGGTGGAATGTAATGGAAGGGATAGAAAAATCAGCTTGAATTGGGCCAAGTGTTCGTAACCAAGCCATCCCAAGAACTATATTAGCTCCTTCAATCGGAAGAAGGTAAAATGGAATGGAGAAGGGTTTGTTTTGAAGGGTAACTTGGACATCATGACAAACACCCTCACATTGTAAGTGGGAACCATTACCAACCATGACGGAAAATTGTGGACTAGGTGAAATTGATAAGTTTAAGTGATGGGCAATTATGGGTTGCATAATGTTATGAGTGTTGCCAATATCCACTAAGACCATTACCGGTAAGCTTGCAATGAAACCTTAAAATTTTAGTGTTTGGGGAGAAAACTTTCCGATTAGATCTTATGGGGAGATTTGAAAATAGGTGTCATTTGTTTCGATGTCTGGTGTCTCTTCAAGGTTAACAGCATGTGTGTGTTCAATTTGTGAGTCCTCATCAGTAAGCAACAAAAGGAAACGGCTTGAGGAATATTTATGCCTCAGAATGAATTTTTCGCCGCAATTAAAACAGAGTCCTTGAGCGCGACGCTCTTGGAGTTGAACATTAGAAAGACGGCAGATGGGCAGTTTGGATTGGATTGTTGGAAGCTGTTCCGGACTGGGCCTCAAGACTGTATTAGGCTACGGCTCAACAGGTCGAGCAGAGGCCCATATACTCGAGCAGAGACGCCTAGCAGACAGGCAGAGGCATATAACAGTCGGGCAAGTTTCCCTTACGACAAGCATGCACTCAGAACGGGCAAAGAACAAGTCTGCCAGGTTCCTTGCCACGTCACCCAACTGTCCCCTATTATCTCCTGCAAGATAGGGGCAGTTGGACCAAGGACCATACCTCTTAACTAGGTCTTCATGCTTCTCACGCGTTCCTTGGCAGTTCTTCCTTGGGCCTAGCTGATCTAGCCCAAAGAAGGACCTTGGCCCAGCGTTGGGGGCTCACTATAAATACCCTTTTTTACTAAAGGGTCAGGTATTCGGATTCATCATTTAACTTACCTACTTCATCGTACCTATACTCACTTAAGCATTGGAGTGCCTTGCAGGTACATCCCCCTTCTCCCCCATTCTTTGGCCGTTACACCAAATTGCTGGAAGGTCCTCCTGATCAGGTAAGATCAGAAGCGTTTTAGGCCTGTGTTGTAGAAGTGGGTTGGGGTTTTTAGTGGCTGTGACAATAGGGGTAGAGCTGGGCAGACAGTTAAAGGGTTGGGAAAAAGGTTTTTGGAATTTCGGTTTCGCATCCAAAATTTTGGATTCAATCAATTTGGCAAGCCCAATTGCTTGGGAAATGCAAACCGGTTTGTGAAGGGCAATTTCATTTTGAATATTATGTCGTAAACCTGAAATAAAGCAATTCAGAATGATATCTTGAGAGAGTCCCACTACTTGAGTGCCCAATTTTTCAAATTTGGCTGGATAGTCAACCACAAATCCATCTTGTTTCAACTTGAATAATTCAACTTGGTGGTTTGTATAGGTGGAAGGCCCAAACCTTAACTTAAGAGCATGAGTAAAAGAGGCTCAATATGTTAGTAAATCACATTGATGCATCCACTTAAACCAACACAATGGTTCGACTTTCATATAAAAAGACATCATAGGTAATCTATTTTCCGGGGATAAGTGATAGAAAGTAAAAAATTGATTCGCTTGAAAAAGCCATTCCAATGGATTTGAGCCATCAAATAACGCGAGTTCGAGCTTAGGGGTGCGGAAGGGTGGAAAAGGTTGGGGTTTGTGGGTTTTGGTTAAAGGGTGGCTGGGGAAAAACAGGGAAATACGGGCTTGATAATGGAGGTGGTGGGTTGATAAATGGTGGATCCATAAAGTTTAAAGAAGAGTAAAATCTGGGAATTGGTGTGTAAGAGTTCGCTACTGTAGTGTGTAACGGAACGGGCGAAACATAGTTTGGGGGGGTGTGAGAAAAATTTGTTGAATGGGTAAGAAAAAGTGAGGTGTTTGTGGTGATGGGTGACGTTAAACGGGTGGTCGAAGGGGTCGAAATGTGATGTAACATGGTGGTAAGCGGTAGTGAGTGAGAGAGTTGGGATATACCTAACGATCCAGCCATATGAGATGGTGAGAGACACGTCTACTGCTGCTGCTCTTTGTGCGTTGTCAACAACGCTTTGAGGGATTCAAATTGCTCTGTTTCAACATCACGTTCAGTAGACAGGATTGAATGAATATGACTGATTTTTTGGTCCAAATTAGTTGCGGTTTTGGTGATTTTTCTTCCATTTGAAGTTGATTTTGTTGCATAGTAGATTCGATGAGCATTTGGGAAGCATGCACAACTTCATCAATAATCTCTCTAGGAGTGGGATTAGGGGGTTTTGGGGGAGCCATGAGTTAGGGAATGAAAGCACCAATGATAGATCCTTGAACAACTATCACAAATCTAAATAAACTTGGAAGAAAAACTTAAAACAACTTGAACATTAATTCTCATTGATTTCAGCAGCAACTTACAATAAGGTATAAATACTAGGGTTTAAAAGATAAAGTGGGCTTGGCCCGAAACAACAAACAAAATTGCTACAATTAATTAGTGCACCTCCCTATTTTTGGAAACAATCTTCTAACCATTTGAGTTGTTTTCTTTCACGAGTAGGCCAGTATAATGAGGTGTAACAGTTCATGTATTTTTTTACTGTTCACTAGTACTAATATACTATTAATAAATAATATTTTTTATTTAAAAAATACATTGCTCACCGTATTTTATACGGTGAACAATATATACAATGTTGGTATTGGTGTAAGAAAATGAGTGTAGGAATAGCAAAACTATTTATTTTTTAAATTACAAATGTAAAGGATCGTTAGAAAAAACCCTAGGATTGTGTGTCCCTGGAATCCATATTTCTGTTTTTTTAAATCAGTTTCAGAAAAATGGAGACTATGGATTCTTTAATCATTGGATAAAGCTAATTTTTTAACCCAAAATTCGTAAGACATAATTTCACACATAACTGTTCTGATCGTAAAGAATGAGCATAGAGAATTCGTACAACACCGGATTTTTGGGGGATTTCATATTCATCTAGACATCAAACGTCAATTCATATTTGATCAAAAATACAAATGAACATGAATTAGAATATATATAATTGTTATATTAAATATTGAAGATCACAAATCTTTTTTCAATCGCAATGGCAAGAGGTATTAGTGTCATTTGAAGACAAAATAGATATTAATCCACCAAGATTATGTCTCCTATGTTAAGATATATTTGCAAAGCAGTAACGTTTTCTGGTTTATGTCTCTTCCATTTCCATCTATTAGATTAGGATGTTTATATTAATCCAAAATCATCTAAACCAAACCACAAATATTTTAGCCTCTGGATTAGATATTAAATATTTAGTTAAAGAGTTTTAGGCACATTGTCTTACAAACTAATTGTGTTTATTTGTTTTCACGTGACTCTCATACGAATCATCTCTCTCATTTAGGTTGCCACTACTTTCAACTTCACCTAAATTGTTCTTTTTCATTAGGCAGTTGTTAACTTCACTATTATGGATCACAAACTAAACAAGTTAATGAAATAGCCTAATTGTTAAGTGGCATTAGCATGAAACAATGGTTGTTTAAGGCAACTTTTATGATATAACTTGAATGTTGTGCATCTATACATAATTTAACAATTTTTTTGAACATTTTTATACATGATTAGTTTTCCAAGGTTAATTTTACAAAGAATCCAAACAAAAATAAATTTTATATGATAAATTTAATCTTGCAAAAATTAAATTTATACGATAAAAAATGTGAAAATCTTTAAATATTAAGAGAATCAATGTAATTTCTTTTGGGGGATTTTTTTTTATAAAAAAAACACCTATATAACAAAAGATAAATATGAATTAATTTCTTTTATTTATAAATAAAGGTATATTTTTTTTTTCTTGATAAAGTGAGGGCCGAAGCCCAACAAACAAAACTAGATTAGAACATGAAATTTATCTTTATGAGCCAAATCGGCACACCTAATTTATTAAACTAACTTAAGAAAAAAGGAAATGAATTAATGAAGCAAACGAGACAAAGAGATGCCTCTAATGTCCTCAATAAATTTAAACAAAGGTGGCAAGAAACATCAACAATACCCCCCTCAAAGAAAGATGATTGTCCATTGTTGCCGAGAAGTCCACATACCAATTGACCTCACCACAAACACAAGTAAGACAAGTCTACATAGAATACATTTGCATTAGAGAAGAAACTTATCAAGGAGGTGAGCCTTGGAAACATTTGAAAAAATATCTTATTTGTGTTAGAAAATTAATATACATCAAATGGATCGAGGTTATAATTGTGAACGAAATTATATTTTTTAAAAGTATTTCAAGCACTCTTTTGTATGTCTTAGAGTTGAAGTGCAAGAATATTCATGATAATTCAGTTTTATATAGAATTTGCACAAAATCGACGAAAACTCGATTTGTAGCGAATAATGTTGGAATTATTACAAGAGGATTTTCAGTTTGTGATGGGATTTTCGGGATTCCAGAATGAAGTATTTATATGCCATGTATGGGTTGTTTCACATAGTGACGGATCCAAGACTCTGCCTTAGGGGTGCAAAATATTTCATACTAATAAATTATTATAATTATATCTATAAAAGTAAAATACTAAATAAAAAAAATAATACCAAAATTATAACTTATTCAAAAAATTACATACATATTATATAATTGTCCTTTTTGCAATTTCATATATTGAAATCATTTAATACATCACTCTCAATATAAGTCACCAAATAATCGTTCATCCATTAATCCTCTATTCGATTACGCAGTCTAGTTTTCACAATATTCATAGCAGAAAATGATCGTTCGACAGTTGTCGTGGAAACAAGCAAAATCATTGCTACCTTCAAAAGTTGATAAACCAATGGATAAACAACATGTCTTCTAGTTTCAACCAACTTTTTTGAAAGATCATCGATTCCTTTCAAGGATGCAAATTCAATACTACTGTGCATATCAATGATATAAGTATCAAGTTGATTATCAAGCAACACCAAACTAGTTTGGCGAAATTCTCGTGGATAAAAATTTGCAAATTCAACCAATTTTTCCTTGTCAAAAGAAGAGAACAAATTTGTTAGATTCAAACAAGACATGCAAATGAACAACCTACTATTTGTCTCATTAAAACGATTGTTAAGTTCTTAAAGTTGCATGTCCACGACGGTATAAATAATTCAATGCAATAATGTTTCTCTATTGTGATAAACTCAATATTACTTCCACGCCTTAATCTTCTTAAAAAATATATATCATCCATGTTTGGAATGTGAATGTCATGCATATTGCAAAATAAATTTACCTCATCCAATAAAGATTCTCATCCATCATCCCTTAAAGCTTGTAACCGTTGCTTTGTGATGTTATCCAATTTCATAGCATTGACGACATCTTGATCTTTTCTTTAAAATTATTGTGACAATTCATTTGAAATACCCAAGACATTTTTTATTAAATGCAATGTTAGTGCAAAATCAAAAGTATTCATCAAAAGTATGAGACCATTTGCTTCGACCTTTTGCTCTCTTAACAATGTTGAATATTTTTTCAAAATGTCAAGAATATCCATTATAGAATCATACATCAATATCAAATTGGTCAAAGTAGCAAAATGAGAACTCCATCGAGTATCAACGAATTGTTTGAGATTAGTTTCTTGATTCAGACCCTGCCCACTAGCAATTTCTCCTTGTTCCAATGCTTCCCTAATATTCTCTATTTGCCTTTCACGTAACATGTCTTGTCGTTTACATGATCCCCCAACAAAATTTATTAAAGTAGACATGAAGTTAAGAATACCACAAATTTGAAGATGATCTTTGGCAATGGTAACTAATTTAAGTTGCAATTAATGAGCAAAACAATGTACATAATATGCAAATGAATTTTCACTTAAGATCAAACTTCTTAAACCACCAAATTATCCTTGCATGTTACTAGCACCATCATAACCTTCTCCACAAATTCTTGAAGTAGTAAGACCATGTTTGCAAAACAACTCTTCAAAAACTACTTTTAAAGCTTTTTCTATTGTACTTTTAACATGAAAAATTCCCAAAAAAAAATCTCAATAATAATTCCTTTTTTTTTATATATAACGCAAAGCAACAACCATTTGTTCCTTATTAGATATGTCACAAGATTCATCAACAAGAATGGTAAATAATTTATCTCCAAGATCAGTCAGGATAACTTTAGTGGTTTCTAAAGAGGTTGCCTTAACAATATCCTTTTGAATTGATGGAGAAATCATTTTTTGATTTTCAGGAGCATTTTCCAATACAACTTGTCTTATCCCCCCCCCCCCCCTCTTAGCATACCATCTAAGCATTTATAGAAAGTTACCTTGATCCATGATTCTATTGATTCATTATGACAACGAAAAGTCAATCCCTCTTTTAATAGATGACAAATACATTCAATGGAAACAGTCAACCTCCTTCTATATAGGTCAAGAACGCTTTCAGATTGCTTACAAATCACAACTTCAATATATTGATTTTGATTCATCATATCTTGACATTTCTTCCGAGCAATATTATGAGCACTACTTGGACCTCCAACATGTGATGATAATCTATCTTTCTTATTCCAATTAGTGAATCCACTTGTTACAAATGTATCACCACCAGATTGTTTTCTAAAATCGGGTTGAAAAAGATAACACCATAAACAAAATGTTGCATCCTTTTCTATACTATACTCTAACCAATTTCCAAATTCATTAAACCAAGAAGAACAAAATCTTCTCAACGAGTTTCCAATTCTTCTTTGGGGGAAATTATGTTGATTAGGTTGGCACGGTCCTTTTTGTAGATATCTTCTGTGAATTATCTCTTGATCATTAGGATGATATGATGATATTTTAAGTCGTTTTTCAGGATTTGATTGTAAATCTTCCAAATTAAATTGAACATGTTGTTGAGAAATGAGTCTTGCTCATTTGATGGTAATTTTCTCTTAAAATGTTTCTCCATAATCTCCTATAACAAAACAAAAAATAAATAAAAATGATTAACAATAAGAAAAATAAAAGTTATGTATGTATAAAAGATATAGACAATAAACTTCATAATGTCTTTATATATTTTAGCAAATTGGTCCAATAAAAAACCATGGTAATTCACACTTTTATGATATTTTTATATAGATTTTATAATGAAATGCGTCGAATCAAAATACTAAAAAAGACACATACTAGTGTCTAGAACTGGAAATAATTTAGAAAGTGAAAAAAATTGTTGCTGAACCAACACTGAAACGATACTAATACATAGTTTTCAATAATAAGTATTTTTTATTTAATCTGAATTTGCGATAAAATAAAAACACATCTAAACAATAACTCTAAGGTTCACAATTGATCTAATCTAACAATTAACATTAGCATATAATAAGATGTAAGATAACATGAATGGATCCCATGTTTCCCCTTTATTAATAAAATAAAACAATATTCGTAGCTTTTTCTTTTAAGAATAACATCACCTCAATCAAACACTCAATCAAACAACATTGTTAATTTCGCCTGATTTCAAAATTAACACAATTCTAATTTAACAACAAAATCACCAAATCCTAATTTCTAATTTCAAAAAACTCTAAATTAACAAAACCTTAAAATCAATATATCATACCTTAATCAGTTTAATGTTGAAGATAAATGCTTCTAAATTGACTATGATTTAATATAATAGCACAAAGAAGAACACAAAAACACATCCGAAATCAATAAAAAAAATTGCTAGTGAGAGCATGAACAAGTTTGATACACCGTTGGAACCGTCAATAAAAAAGATGAGAGAAACTAGGGTTAGTGAGAGAAGTACAAAGAGAAGTGAAAAATTAAATTGAGAGTGCAATTTTTTTATTAATCTTTTGATATCTACTTATTTGTTATTTAATTCAATTTATATACAATAAATAGTTAAGGATATTATTTATAAAACATCATTAATATTATATTAATTAGAAAATAAAAACTAAATATAAGTATTATTTTTAAATATAAGTATTATATTTAAATAATCTGTATTCTTTGACATGAGAATTAAAAAAGTGGCTCAAGTGACTGCAGTGGGTGCAAACCTACAAAATCCAGGGGGTGCAAATAAAATAAAATGTAGATTATTAGTGTAAATTTAAAAAGTTGAGAGGGTGCAGTAGCACCCCCTGACTACACTCTAGATTTGCCTCTGGTTTCACAAGATTGCGACCCTTAATGAAACAATACTTTTTAACCAAAAGTTGCATTGTCTCCAAGCATTACTCATGTTCATTCCAAAACAACACTTCACGAAGTGTTGTTTTTCTTCGAATTCCTAATCATTTTGTTTGCATTTACTCACTTCCATTTTTCTTGTCATTTTGGAACACACTCACAAACATTTAGTGTTCATAAATTACAATAATCCCCCACTTATTCTAATAATGACAATACCAATTCCAATATAAAGACACAAATAATGTTAGTACCGTTAGATATCTTTCAATTTAAAACTTAATCTCGGTAAAGACAACATAAAGTCTAATTGGAATGTTAGGTAGCAATGCTTTTAAACCATTAATCCATGTGAATAGATCGACGTTACCTCACATACATTCTTTAAGGTTTTTCACCTACATTTTTCATCTAGCACTTTTTTATGGCCATATGCTTTCCTGTTTCATGATTTTTTTTGTGAGAGAAACTCCAACTCTCACTTTGAGACGACACCATCACAAAATTCACATAGGTGAAGTTAATATTGTATCCTTTTTCATGAGACACATACCCTTGGTATTGAACTTCATTAAGAGTTTAAATAAAACTCAACCCTCATTTTAAAGGTCAACATTATCACGAAATGTTCAACAAACATCCAAATCAACGACTTGTTTTTACCCATTGAATCTTGAGGTTAATGTTCTACCAATGTAAGATTGGGTTTTCGCCGCTGTCGAAACTCTTACTCAAGTAGTTTCAACTCCATGCCTCTCGAGGTTGTTTTTACTAAGTCTCTATCCAGTGGCTTAGTAAATGGATCAAGAAAGTTATAATTTGATCGTATATATGTGAATGATTACATCCTTAATCAATTTTCTCATGAAAGAATGTTTAAGTCCTACTTGCCTAGACTTTTTGCTATACATTTTTTGTATGCTTTAGTTAAAGTGGTTTGACTACCACAATGTATCAACATCTTTGAAGCATTGTCCTTAGCCAATGGAACTTCCAACAAAAGGTTCCTCAATCATTCAGTTTCTTAACTAGCGGAAAGTTTGAGCCTCGAACTTTGATTTTATGGTTTAGAGAGTGATCCGCACCTGTTTCTTGCTCTTCCAAGAAATTGCACCCCCGACTATTGTAAATATCCACCCAAATGCATATTTATGATATATAACATTTGATATCCAACTCGCATTGGTATATCCTTCTAATATGATAGGAAATCTACCATAATGGAAACCAAATTTTTTGGTTTTCATAAGATAGCCGAAATTCCTAATGATGGCCTTCCAGTGCTCATCATTTGCATTGCTAGTAAAATCTACTCATTTCACTAATTTAAAATAATGTGTCGGGTCTAGTACATTGCATGCACTTACATATTCCAATTGAGCCACAATTTTGCAGATAATTCGAGCATTGTTTGTGATGAAAGACATGATATGTTATGCAAATGACGCAAAGTGTAAATACAGTCAGATGAACGAAATATAAAAAAATGTCTGGTCAAAATTTGGGGTATGACAATAGAGTAGGCCAAAAGTGACTACCAAAAAAGTAGGCCCAAGTAAAAAGACAAATATAAGTGGTGCAGCTACCACACAACATGCTCAACCTGAGGTGACTCATACTCATCCTAAAGTGCCTCTTACCTAACTTGAAGTGCCTCGTATCCAACCTGATGTGACCCCTACTCAATCTGAGATAAATCCTACTCAACCCGAAGTGACCCCTACTCAATATGAGGTAAATCATACAACACAATCTTATGTAAGCTTTGTTGAGGTAATGAAATTTATTGTGGGATATATCTTGATGAATTTGGTAGCATTGTTGAATGATGATGACATACTAGACATTGAACCACTTAATGTTGATACTAGTCCTACAAAACATCCAATAAATGTTAACCAAAATAAGCATGCTATCATAAATTTCTTTGGTCCAAGACCAAAACTGCCTAAGCCTGCTGTCAGAACCTTCATTGGTCCAAGACCAAAAATGCCTAAGCTTATTGTCAAACAAATGCTAATTGAAACCAACAAACCAAGTATGAGTGATCTTATAAGTTAGTAACTTATTCCAACTAACCTCGTTTGGTGTTTTATGTTTATTAGTTTGGTAACATTATATTGTCATAACATGTGAAAATAATGATATCACTGGGGAAAAGGCCAATAATGTTGCAATTCCAAAAAGACATAGTGATAGACTTAGGACTCTGAAGATACGTGACACTGTGGGACCTGTGAGAGATGCAGAGGATCCATTTGTCATTCCTGAGGAAGACACAAGTTTTGGCAGTGCTAGGGAGAAGAAGACTTAGGATGGCATCCAGAAGATCATGACTCTGTGAATTGAGGAGTGAAATATGTTGTTTTTTTTGGAAACATATGTAATATGAAACTTTAGTACTCTTTTTATGAGCATTATGCATTATGTAATATGAAACTTCAGTACTCTTTTGATGTATTGCATTAACATTATGTGATATGAAACTTCAGTACTCTTTTAATTAGCATCAATGCATTATGTAATATGAAACTTCAATACTCTTTTGGATTTGCATCAATGTATTGTATTATGTCATAAATCCTGCCAAATACAGTCAAGTTACAACCTTTTTATGCCAAAATTTGTAAAATGTGTCAACTTAATCATAAGAAAATACATCAACTTCAAAAACTACATTTCGTTATCCATTAGAGGAAGAAAATGGTGAACAAGGTAGGAACACACTAGAGGAAGAAGATGAACAAATGAGAATGAGTGATTTAGGTCAAAATGATAAAACAATCATATTTAAATTGGATCATTTTACATGTCGTAATCCATGAAAATAAAAAAAAATTAATCCACATGTCTTGCCACATAAGTAGTTGCTAGTTGTATATGACGTTAGAGACCAATTGCTCAGACAAAATTTTGTAAGGGACAATTTCTTGAAAGAAAATTTTGGAGGGACTAAAAACGAAATCTGTAATATTTAAAGGGACCAAAAACTTAATTAATCCTATATTAAAATTAACATATAATATAATGATTGATAATGTTCAAAACACATAAAATAAATAAATATATTAAATTCAAAGTAATATTAAAGGAATTTAATTCATATACAATATAGGTGAAAAGAATTTTTATATGATTTCTCATACACACCCTTTAAATTATTAGAGATGGTTGACTCTGTTAAAAGTGTAATTCATTATGTCATATTTTATTTAGATTAGATTTAAATTTTGTTTAGATCTAGATTTAATTTAGTTCCAAAATAGATATTTTGGGCTTTTATAGTTTTAGACTTTTGGCTTGGGGTGCAAGCAAACCTAATTCTATAAATAGGGAGTATCACTCTTGTAATAAAAAAAACATCACAACACATTGTAATTCACGGTTTACAGTTGTAAGTGAATAGAAAAGAAAATTCCCACAGTTTGTGGGTAACAACATTCTTCTCCAAAATTTTCTTAGAACTCTAATTTTTTTCTACTTCATAATTTAAAATCCATGAAGAATTGGAGTTTCTTGTAGTTGAATCATTTGTAGATTATGATGAGATATTTCATTTGAGCTTTGGTTCACTAAAATCTAAGGCTTGGATCACAAGTTATGATGCTTGGAAGTAGGCTACTTGAACATTTTTTTCCATAACTTAGAAAATTTTCTAAGTTTCAGAGATTGTCCCTTTTAGAAGTTATCTTCAAATTTCTTATTTTTTGTGATCAAATACATTCATGGACCATATATTCTTGTAATATAGGTCATGAAGATCATTTTGGGTGAAAAGTCAAACTTCGACTTTTTGGTTCAGGTGGAAATTACACTCGATACCCCTGTTTTTTTTCTGGTTTTTTTATTCGACATCCTCTGAGGTATTTTGACCTTATGAATGGACTTTCATGATTTATATGAGATGTTTAAACCATTACCTATGGTATAAGATCTTGTCCAGATGAAAATCTTGACTTTGGGATCCTCGATTAGTCAGAAACCCTAATCTGGGCACTGTGAAACCCTTATTTTGCAGTCCTTGATCTCTGCACCTTTTGTACTTGTAAATGACTTGTCAAGTCATGTCAACCTTTATTGATGATATGTGGAGGACTTGGCTCCTTTTCCCATGAAAAAATTCATCTGTAAGACTCAGTTGATTGAAATCCTAATTGGTGATTCTGATGGTTCGTGACCCAGATCACTGAAATTTCTATACAGTCTTTGAATGATTTTCCATCATTTGAGATTCCTTAACCATTTGATGGTGATTGAAAGTTTCAAAATCTTGGTTATTAATGATTGGTCCTTTTCCTAAATCCACTAAGGGACTTAGGAATCCTGATCCATTGCGGGGATATTGTTCAAACAAGTCTGCCATATTCCTTTGGTTAGTGAATTTCCTCTAACGAGGCATATTTCTTAGGGTCAAAATTTCGGGTATGACAGTTCCAAAATAGATATTTTGGGCTTTTATAGTTTTGAACTTTTGGCTTAGGGTGCAAACAAACCTAATTCTATAAATAGGGAGTATCCCTCTTGTAATAAAAACACATCACAACACATTGTAATTCACGGTTTGCAGTTGCAAGTGAATAGAAAAGAAAAAATCCCACAGGTTGTGGGTAACAACATTCTTCTCCAAAATTCTCTTAGAACCTTAATTCTTTTCTACTTCATATTTTTTTTCTTCTTTGTTAATTGTTCCGCAAGAACCTTTTTTTTTCATAAAGAAAGAGTCGAAATTCTCATAAGTTTTGAGTTAATTTCAACAGATTTTCATCATACATAACAAAGTTGTAATTTTTAAGGTCGTGTCAATGAATTATTGGTAAATGTTTGACATCTAAGGATGAAAATAGGTTATGTTAGACTATGCTTTAGAAGGTCTGAGTCTAGCCCACGATAAACTAACAAACCTGAGTCTGGCCTTTAGTCTACTATAAAATCTTATTTTTTTGGTCTGGCCAGACTTTTTTAAGAGTCTGACCTAACTTGAAAGCCTATTTAAAAAATTGTTTATTATTAAAATTTTCAATTAATCCATATTACTTAAGAAATCTTATACGATAGTTTATATATGCATATATAAGAAGATATATTTAACAGTTTTTTAATATATATGAATATGTAGGTTAGTCTATTTAATTTTTTTTCTTATATATATATATATATATATATATATATATATATATATATATATATATATATATATATATATATATATATATATATATATATATATATATATATATAAAAGTCATCTATTTAAATTATTTTTAATATATATGAAAATATCGGTCGGTCTATGAGGTTTTATAAACTCTTTTAATAGTCTAAACCCGGCCTATTTAGTTAAATATGTTTTTAAAAAAACTTAAACCTGACTTTTTTATTAAATAGACCTGTCCGATTTGACCTTATATAGATTAGGTTATAAGTTCATATAGTCCGACCTTACCTATTCCCACCATCCTTTTATATATATATATATATATATATATATATATATATATATATATATATATATATATATATATATATATATATATATATAAACCTTCCTATTAGAATTATTTTTGTTTATGAGGATGTGGACACATCATATAAAATGTAGTGAGAAAGGGTTACATGTGTCCACAATAAATGGTTCTAAAAGTTAATGATCTATGCCGCTGGAAATGGTTCTAAAAGTTCATGTGAAATGAGTGAAAATGAAGAGATTGCCATAACTTTGATTGTAGAAAAGGTTGATTATGTCATCAATTTTAAAAGTACATGTCTTTATACATCATAATCAAACTCTCCATTTCTAAAATAGAGGAGTAGATTCTTCATACACACAAAATAGAGGTGTAAAGTATGTCCCAAATAATCCGACCCATTGAGAGTGCGGCGAGCTGTAATACTATTTTACCCTCATTAAGAAAAATGCATTTCTTTTCTAATATAAATCTCATCTTAAATTATTATATTAATTAATGATTGATGTTAAACTTGATAGAAAGAATTACATATTCATCTCCACAGTTGTTCATGATAATTGATGTTAAACTTGATAGAAAGAACTACATATTCATCTCCACAACTGTAATTGAGGGGAAATTAAAACCATTTAATACTGATCTTGAATTTAATTAGTCGTTCTAATGGACTGAATATTGTTTGTAAAAAAAATTAAAAAAACTCTTCTTAAATTATTTAATTTATTAATTAACTTAAAAATATAGTCCTAATTAATATATTAGGTCCTTAAATATAAATTTTTATAAACAAAATTTTATCCTTTTTTTTTGTTTTTATTTATTTATTCAATTTGAACTCCGAGTTGTTCAAAATAGTTCTTATTAAAAGTTGAAATCAAGAATAGTCTATATACGACATCCAAAATACTTTTGTTAAATGATAAAGTCGTGAGTTCTCATATTCAAAATAGTCAATATCTCATAAATACATTGACGCGAACTTAAGTTGACTAGTACATTGACGTTGTATGTCCTCTTAGTCTCAACTACGAGCAATTCTTTTAGACCAACCAAAATAGTTTCACTTTACTTAGGTATCGAGGCAAAGAGTAGTAATTTATATACAACACTCATATATCTCACAATAAAATGCCTTTTTCTAAAGGATAAGATGTGAGAATTTTAACACCGAAAACGGATAATACCTTGCAAGTGCATTGACGCGGACTTTAGGTCGATCGAAATAATGTTAAATTTTTTACACCTTATAGTTAATATTATGATGAAAATATAAATAAACTACAAACTGGTCACATTTTCTGGTTTATATCAGTTCCATTCATTAGATATTAGTTACAGCATTTTATGCTCATTGCCATATTTGTAGAATAGAATAAAAGCATTTAAATCACATGGCTTCTCTGCATAACAACCATCTCTCATTTAGATTGCCACTACCTTTAACTTTACCTAAATAATTCTCTCTCAATTTGGCAAATGTATTGAACTCACATTTCCATTCTAGTTGTATTAGACAACAAAAATCATCTTATACTAACAGCAATATAGTAGTCTTTTTTTGACTATTTAGCATTAGCATATCACATAGTGCATACCAACACATAGTGCATAATAACATGCTTAAAACAGAGAAAAAAACAATATCTCCATAGAAAGCTATACTTCCAAGTTGTTCCCTATTGCTGCAATATACCCTGCATAATATCACACTACTGAAAATCGGCTAGAGTTTAATCGGCTATACATTTGCTTCAGACAACACGAAAGGAGCCATATATATATAGACTTCAATTCAACTATGAATTGAGCTCAGTTGATTTTGATGTTGCACTGTAGTTTGGTTGTAGGTGGGAAGGCTTGGTTGTGGGGTAATTACACTTTGAGAATATAGTCCTTCTCGCGTCATCATTTGAGAGCGCTGCTCCGAGTAAGCTTGCCAACTTCTTCTCCATTTGAGTAACTCGGAAACTATTGAACTTCCGCTCATCATTACACCAAATCCAGCAAATGATGCAAGAAGGATCGCTAAAACTGCTTGCTTACCAACCTGCAGGATACCAAACTAATAGAATGAAGTTAGTATGTTTGTGATTCTTCGTGTCGGGACTCAGTACATGTCATGTTTACGTAAAGCCAAAGTGAATCCAAAATCTATTACCAAGGGGTAAAATATATGTGCGAAGATAACAACCAACGCGAATTGGGCAGATGCGTAAAGCCAGATGTACCTGTTCCTCACTGGACAAAAAAGATATATAATGAGTTCGCCGAAAGTATATTGACCCTATTATTCGGGGATTTTTTAAAAACCTACCCATGGTTGTTGATGTCATGGCGGAGACGAGACCCAATACACAGGAAAACGGAAGAGAAATGAAAATTGCTTTGGTTCCCATTTTTCCGACCTGCGTAGAGTTGAATTAATTAGTCTATACCGAGTTGAAACTTTGAGAGAAATGCGAGGACTTTTATTCTTACCAAAAGTTGTTCGAGGAAACAGAAATAAGCAAGCATGCTGACAATGACAAGCACAGGTAACTCCTGCCAAACCCTGTTAATTGAGCGCACAAATTGAAGTGTTACCGGTAGCAATTATTTTTAGCAGAAGATAATTTTTATGGAATGAAAATAACTGCACATGCCTGAAGTCGTCGTCCTGCTGAGACCTTGCTGCGGTATTCTGTGTTTGAACATTTTGGATCCGTAAGAGAGTGACGGGGAGATTCCGAACTTCTTCCTTGCAGACATCACATGTCTTGTTACCCCTGATACTGAACCACTTGATAGCACATTCTTGGTGAGCCAATGCAAGTTCACCTTTGCAACTGCATTCCATCTTCAGTGTCTCGCCTCCTTCACATAGCTCAATCAGACAAATTCTGCACACAGCTTCCTCTTCAGCTATATCTTCACCGTTATCACCATCATTTTCTGAAACAAGAAAGACTTTTAAGTTGAGTTAATGAAAACATATAGAATTGGAAACAATCACCTTTTGTATTTATAATATAATACCAGTATCGTTTTCTGCGGAAGTTTTTAACCATTCTTTAACTTCCTTTACACCCGGGGTGGAAGGAATAATGCGGTAAAACTTATCCATTTTCCTTATGATTTTTTCTTGGCTATCTACAGGCTCTGAACGAGTGCGAGCTATCGACCCTTGGCTTCTCTGCAAAAGGATCAAATTGGTTAAAACAACGGATAAACATGCAAGATTTGGCACCAACTGAAGAATATAAGAATTTGGACTAGAAACTGGAAAGCATGCATTGATCTTAGGCCATAAAAAAAAATTGAGCTTTTAGAACTTCCTGTTCATTTAGTTATATTCACGCTTATGGTTGAAACAAGGCTTTATGAAACAAATTCAACATATATTTTAAATCCTTGTCATGTTCAAATAGAACTTGTTTAGATCGACTTATTTCAACTTATTTACTAACACAAGCACTTATGAGCTTTTTCCGAAGAGCTTATGTAAACAGCTTATGACATATCCATAAGTTGTTTTTCATCTTATATCCATAAGCAGCTCTCAGCTTATTTCCCAAGCTATTTTCAGCTTATTTCCATAGATTCTCCAGAATATCTTACGAAATCAACTTATAACTTTTATGAAAACCGTAAATACAACTTAGATGATAAGAAAATTGTTGAGACATTTGATATGCATGACAGCGGGTAGGAATACGCAGCTTCCTACCTTCTCAGCACCAAGTGTGTGCAATTTTGCAGTCAAGTTCTTTAAAAAAACGACTTTATCTCATATTTTGTTAGAAAAGTAACTTAAACACAAACACTTATATGACAAACACATTTACTAGTAAATGAAAAAACAAAATAATCACTATTTCAAAATTGATATTACAAGTAGTAATGAGATAAAGCCTTACATATGGAGAAGCACCAAGACATCCACCAAAAGCAAACTCGGTATTAACACGCCCGATTTCTTCAACCGGTAACGAAGAAGTTCTATAAATCTTAGGAGCAAACAGCTTACTCAAAGACACTGATCCAGAGATTGAAGGCTTCTCATAAGGACTTTCCGGAGCCAAAGTTATACCCTTTTCAATATCAGATGATGATGTCCTATTATACCGAAAGTTCAATTTCGGTAAAATACTTCTAGCACTCGATGATTTCCCTCTTGTTGATGAAATCCCTAGATTGTTGTTATCACTGTCAACAATTGGAGCATCAACAGAACGTGATGTAACAAGAAAATTAACTTTCTTGTAAGAGGGTGTTGGACTCGGTGTTAATGGCATCTTAATTGCAACAAACTCGTTCGAATATAACGATGACGATGAACAAGATGATTCTTGTGATGTTTTGTAGGGTATTTCCAATAGAGGATTCTCCTTCCAAATAATAAACATGTAAAAAACCATTAGCAAGAATTATGAAAAAAATTCATTAGTATTAAGAAAAGTAAAGTACCTTGTGAAGTGGGAGAGAAAGAGTTCTTTGGCAAGAAGAAAGTTGATGAGAAGAAGTCATATTGTGATGAGAAACAAGAGCACAAGATGTGAAATATGAATGAAATGCATACAAGTATAGTACAATAAGGAAGGTTTAAATTGGGAAATGAAGTGAAAAATTTGATAAAGTTGAGCATTTATGAAACAGGTTGTGGAATGGAGTTTGTTTCATCACTTCCAACTACTTTGTATTTTTCTTTCTTTTTCCACTCACCGCGGACTCTATGCCTTTTACATCATCTAATATGTGCGGTGTAATAAAGATTAACATTTCATGTTAGTTTTCTTGTGGTGGTGACTCTTTTTTTGTTGCACCAAGACATGTGCTCTTAAGTGAATGATTTTGGCTTTTTGCATTGTGTTTTTACAACTCATTTGTTTGTTTTTTTTTTATGGATAAATCTATTCAAGTATTTAGAGAGCACTTTAATGCTCTTCACTTTTTTTTTCTTATACCCTTTTCTCCACTTTTAGTTTTCAAGTTATTTATATATTAATAAATGATAAAAAAAATTATTTTATAAGGAGTTATTTATCAAATTTCTATCAAAGGATATTGGATAATAATATTTTATTAATATATATATATATATATATATATATATATATATATATATATATATATATATATATATTAAAATATTTTAAAATCTCTTTAAAAAAATTCTTAAATCAGCATTTAAATTGTTTTGAAATTTCCACATATTCTTGTAGACTAATATGAGATCACATCCTTAAACAAACAAAAATACTATTATAAAAGCACTTCAACATGACATAAAAATTCAAATTATCTAAACAAATGCCTAATAATTATTTGTTGTCATGTACCTTTTGCATAGTCATTTTTCTTCTTTCTTCCCCTTTTTGCTCCCAATTACTTTATCATGTGGCTTATAGTGGACTTAATTGAAAAAGATTTTAGTCAAAATTTTATCCTACATAAATAATATTTTATTCAGAAACAAATATTACTTGAATAAAAAGAAAAATCTTTATCCTTTATGTGCTTTAGTGCCACCTATCGTTCACCGTGGTCATTTAATGTTATCATATCTGCTCGTTCACATGTCTTTCTTTAGCCATATTTTTTTCATTTTTTTTCTTTCAATTTTTCAGTATTAGAAGATGAAATAACTATGTTTTCTTTATTTTTAATAAATAAAAGGTAAGAAAAATTTCAACATAGTCTTGTGAAATCATTTTTAATCATTGAAATTTGAACAAATTTTGACCAAGGACTAAGAAAATCCTAAAGAAAGAACTAGGAGTTAAAATCGTACACAAAATATCAGGGTCAAAAATCGCATAGTTGGTGAATTTTGGGACAAAACTGCATTTCTTTTTTTCTCTAATTCGAGGCATGCCTCCATAAAAGTCGTGGTGGTTTAAGCATTAAGGATCTTACAAAGTTTAATACCGCTTTGCTTTCAAAATGACTATGGCGCTTTCTGTCCGAAACTGATGCATTTGGCAGCCTGTTTTGAAACTGATGCGATTTGGCAGCCTTTTCTCTAGAATTCTTCGTAAGAAAAAGGTGGCGGTTCATCAGGAGAAGTCGCTTTGGTGGAGGGATTTAATGAGTATTAATGATGTCTATTTTTGTGGTGGCTCCTTTGATCAATTGTCTTGCGTCATCGGCAACGGAGCTCACATTTCATTTTAGTATAACTGTTGGTGTGGCCAATTTTCATTTCAATTTTTATTTCCAATTTTTTTTTTTGCCTTTGCTACTGACAAACATGTTGTCATTGTTGACATGGGTTGTTGGGACAATGGGGTTTGATTATGGTCCTTTAATTCTTTTTGTAGCTTGTTACCCGAGAACTTTTGGGCGGAACAAGACGAATTGCAGAACTTGTTAGTCCACATCTCGCCAAAGTGTGATGTTGAGGACAAATTTGTGTGGAAATCAGGGTGTTCTAGTGCGTTCTCGATCAAATCATGTTACCACTCCTTGTCTCTTTTGACAGTGGATTCAGATGTTGAGATTATTCCCAAGACTGTCTTGGAAATCCTTTGGGAAACAATTGTTCCATTGAAGGCTAGAGTTTTTTGTTGGAGGGTCTTTTGGGATAGGCTTCCTTCTAGAGATAAGTTGTCGGTCAGGGGAATACTCTTTGATCCACACGACATGGTTTGTTTTTTTGTTTCAATAACATAGAATGTTTGAATCACATTTTTTGTTCTTGCCCTTTCTCTCTCATTGTGTGTCGGAAAATTGTGAATTGGGTGGGTATCTCTTGGATAGTGGAAACTAATATGCAAGATCACTTCTTAGATTGGTTTTTGAAAATGGTTGGGAAATCATCAAAAACGTCAACTTGCATAATTTGGACTGTGACATTTAGGGTAATTTTGTGAACACAAAATCAAATAATCTTTAATGATGGTATTGGTAGACATGAAGATATTGCCAAGAGAGTTATTTATATCTCTTGGTATTAGTTGGGGTGTAATAGAAAATCGAAGATAAAGTGTAGTTTTTACGAATGGTTCAAAGCTCCTTTAAACTTTTTAAGATATGAGTTTTGTAACTTTTCGCTTTCTTTGTATAATTTGTTGATGTGTTGATTGTTGGTGTCTTCACTTTGTATTGGGTTGGCATACTCCTAATTTGCCTTTTATTGAATTTGTTGCTTATAAAAAAAAAGTGTTTCTCTAATTCATTTAGCAAAGCTAAAAGACTCATGAAATTTTAAATTTTAATAATAATTAATGTGTATAGGGTCTTATCATTTTAATATGTATAAAATCTTAGTAATTTATTACTCTATCCGTCTCACAATAATTGATCTAGTTGACCATTTCACACATATTAAGAATAATGAATAATTGAAAGAGAGAGAATGATATTTTTATTAAAGTACCCTTATCATGTATTGAGAACGATGAAAATAATACTAATTAGAGGGTAAAGGTACCACCACCTTAGAGTAATTTTGTCTAATAGATTTTGTTTTTGTTTACCCATATTTCATTTTTCGCAATTTTATGTTACTTTGAATAAATATAGAATAATTTTGTGGATGGATAACTTGCCTGTTTAGTATATAGATCTAGAAGTTGATTTTTTTAATGAGAAAAATTGTTGTGAGTTAATTATCTTCTTAGATATTAAGTATTTTTACTTGTAACAGATCTAGTTTCAACTTGTCAATGATATAAGATTTGATTTTATTTGGTGTTATATCAAAGTAAGTGATTGCGACTTTCCGAGTCTTAAGATTCTAATTACAAGTATACAACATAATCGCGTAATAATAAAAGATATCGATCCCATAGAGACTCGATAATCAATCTAGCACTATCGGGATGTTACTATGTTTAGCTAAGGCAAGTGATGTTTTAGTTTTTAGGAGCGAGAGAGTAAGAATTTTAAATTAAATTAAATTATAATAAGAATATCTGTATGTATTTGGTATGCCTTCACGAATCCAATAAAAGGTCGGCTTATAAAGGTTTATCAAATTAGATTTCTGTAGAAAATGTTGGTTTAAAAGTTGTCAACTCACACTCTCGTGGTTTTGCCTATTACTATACTCCTAAGTTAGATTGAGCGCTCTCGCTGTATCAATTCAAGTTAAAAGTACTTTTTGAAAACCCAGAGATTCTAATTGGTTTTAAAGCGCTTCCGCTGTATTTAAAATCAATGCTCGATTTCAGCTATCCGGTTACAATCTCACACTCTCGTGGTCTTAATTCTAACCTTTTTTTTTACCTTTTTACTTTCGTAACAAAAGCTGTTTTTAAATTAAGAAATCGAAACCAAAAAGTAAATTGAGTTTACAGTTTTAGCTTAGATCTATTGAATTCGATCCGGTTATTCAATCACATACCGAATAAAGGGATTTAACCGGACATATTAATTAACTCAGAAGAAAATAAGTAGAAGGAATGCATAAAAATATAAGACATAAAAATGAGAAAATAAAGCATATAATTCAATAAAGAATCTGGCTGAAGTACACTTGGATTATGAATTCTTTCAGAAAATTAAACTTAAACAAAGGCAGTGGCTGGAAATAAATAAATGGTAATAGCTTCCCGGTATAGGAAGCTATCACTCAGGTTCGGTAACGGAAACTAAATGAAATGCGGTAAAATAAATGAAAAAGGAAACAACTATAAATAAATGAAATAAATGGCTTCGAATGGTAAAACTGCAGAAATTTGGTAGAATTGCCGAAGCTCCCTTTGGAACTCAAATCAGCTTCTATTTATAGGTTTCATGTGGTATTTGTCATACCCTAATTTTTGACCCTAAGATTTTTCGCATCTCATCTGCATCTTGCATACAAACAAGATCACGCATTCGTTCGTTTATCTTTCTCAGGTGCAGGGCTATGCCTCGCAGTGGATCACCATGCTTTTACTTGCTTTATCTGTTTATATTTACTAACTTCTAACCAAAATACAAAAAATATATTGCAGTCGCTTTTTCTTCTTCTATGTTGCAGGATTTCAAAGATAGGGCAGTAATTTCAAATTCAGGTGTGATTATTCAGTTATGATGCTATTCAGATGGACGTTTGACCTAAATTTGGTCAAACTATCAAATAAATTGTTTCAACTGCGAGTTATTGGTGCCGGTGGTTATTTCTCAGGCAGTGCGTGTTCAGAGCTCAAGCAGTGTTTTGTGCGAAGTTTGGTTTGAATCTTCAAGATCATCAGTTTATAAGCAGTGTTTTGTGCGAAGTTTGGTTTGAATCTTCAAGATCATCAGTTTATCAGCAGTTCATTTGAGGATTTATTTTCCTCAACATGAATTCGAATAATCAAGACAAATTTCAGTGATTGTGGTTGAATTGACAATTTGCGCAGTGGTTCAGAATTGGTTGTGTTCATTTTATTAGTGGTTGTGAGAATAATTAAGATCCAGTTTTGGGCTAAATAATCAATTCCATATAAATTATCCATTTCTATTTTTTTTAATTCAATTCACAAAAAATTCCAAATTCTAATCCATCATCTTTTTTTTTTCTTCCGATTAAACCATTTCCTTTTCAATGACCATTTTCTTTCATTTTTGTTCTCGATTATTCGGTCGTCCAAATTACCATTTTTTACAACTCCCAATTTTCTATCCAATTTTATATCCAATTTCATTCCTATAATCCATTTATCAAATATTTTTTATTATCCAATATTCATACTTCATCATAATTTCTATTCAAATCCATTTATTATTATTTTTTTAACAACTATAAGCCCATTATATTTTTTTCTCTCAAGCCCACTTGTGCAAAAAGAGAGAAAGTGAAACAAAAAAAATTGCCAAGCCAACATCACATAGCTTCCATCATATCGCAGCCAAAACACGTGACATTCACCAAGCATTCCGTAAGCACACGCCTATACCCTGTGGCCAAAACGCACATCAAGCAGCTGAACAACAAAGCAAAACGCAAGGCCACACACTCCAAACACAGCTTCATCACAGCATGTGACCAATCCGCAGCATGAAACGTACCTGCACACGAATTTTCAACATCAAAACGACACCATCCGAAAACACGCAAACAACAAAATCCACGCGAACATCAAACGCTGCGTATCGCATCATAAACGCACCTGCAAAAGGAAGCTAATCTCAAGCCGTACAACACGAATTCATTGCAGCTTACTTCCTCAAACCATCAGCCGAAATCATCCAATCAGCCGTACACAAGCCGTATTCGCAAGAAGCCCACACACGGATAACACACACTTCCTACACACAACAAAACGCAAGCTGAATACAAATCAAACGCAAAGTCAGCCCTCATCACTCAAGTCATCACACTTTCTTCATGATACCTGAAACGCAGAAAAATGACATCAAAGCGGCAACACCAATTTCATCTCACCTTCTATAAATTCAGGCCTTCCTTCCTTCAATTGTTTCAAGCTTTGATAGCCCCAAAATGCTCTGCAAAAATTGATGCCAAACAGAAAATAAAAAGCTTCAATATCAATTCCTCCCAACCTCTAACTATTACCTTCTTCATCTCTAATTCTCTTTTGTTTCCTCAATTTACTTCAACTTCATTAACCTCCAAATAAAACCAGAAACAACTCTTCAATTGTTCATAAAATCTTTCCATTCAAACTCAAATCCCTAGCGAACCAAGAACAATACACAAATACTTCTTCTCGGATCCGCAAAACACCGTCCTCCACCATTTAATCCGCCGTTAAAATCGAACAAGAGAGGAAGCTGTGCAGCGTTGTTGTTGTTGGTTTTCTGAAAGTGACGAAAAATGGTGGCCTGCGACTCGTGATTTTGAGTGAGAGAGAGGTACTGCCTTGGTCCTGTTTCGCCGAAGAAGAAGAAGCTTTCGCTTCTATTTTTTTTATTCTTTCTTTTATTTTATTGTTTCTTTTCTTTTTTGGTTTTAATAAAAGGAGATTTGGTTTGGGCCTTGCCTGAATATTGGATCCAATCCTTGCTATTCACCACATATAATCCTGCGCATCCCCTCCCTATAATTTTCTATTTTATTTTTTTGGTTTTAACTTTTCTTTTTCTTATAAAGAAATGAATTAAGTTTTGATAGAATTTCCTAATTTCTTTTAGAAAACTTTATTTGAAAAAAAATCATTATAAATTTTTTTGTTAAGTTTTCTTAATGGTTGATTTTATCCTTTGTGGCAATTGGCAATTTTATTTTGATTTTAATTTGTTGGTTTTTTTTAGTGGATTACAATTGATTAGATCCACTTCTTTTCATCTTATTTTTCTATTTTGGTCGATGAGATCTCCGATTCGCGATTATTGGTTTTCGAAGATGTTTAATCTTCATTATTTCAAATCTATGGATGAATGATCATTTGGATCATTCTCCATACTTTGGGATCGTGATAGGTTGCATTCGATAATACAATGTGAAATCTCGATTAAGATTAGACTGTTACCTTTTCTTTTCGTGCGACATGTTTTCGGAGAATGATTCATCATATCATTTCTCTAACATGTATTAACACAAATATTTTCCACCTTAATTGGTGGTGGCCGGCCTCATTTGTAGGGTAATTACTTCGTAAATTACTCGGCGATTGCTTAACATAGACCTAAATTTGTCCCGAATCCGGAATAAGATCCAATTGGATCCGGTTGCCTCTCGATTTTGGTTATCTTTTTGTGGTTGTGTTTGATTAAGTTCATCATACCATTTCTATGTAAATATTATAATACTATTAATATACTAACATTTTAATTCAATCTCTCGCACCTTATCCTCTTTATTTCAATATCTCGCTCATTATCTCTCTTATTATGCTATATCATTCATCATATTGTTTATGTTTATATTGTTATGCTTTTGATTTTTCTTTTGTCCATTTGGACACAAAAACAATAATAACGGATCAAACATCTAAAAGATTTGTGACCTTAATTTCGGACTATGGCTACTATCCTTAGCATTGGACTTGGAGTTTTGACTTAGATTTTAGGATCTCTCCCTTTGCTCAAGTTATTATGGATTGAAGACCTTGGCCTCGATTGAGCTCACTTGTCCATGAAGATGGAAATCTCAGTGTTTCGAAGAAAGTTGACTATACGGTTTGATCGTTCTTCCTTTAGCTTTTATTTTCAAGTCTTAGGATAGTCACTTCATCTCCTCCCACTTCTTAAATTTTCAAATCTCCTTCCTATTTTCAAAATCTTCTTTGTTTTCGAACTTCAAATATTTTCGCAATCAAACCTTGACTTAGGTCATGCGATTTTACCTTTTCATTTCATCTTCTTAATAAATGCTAATCCACATAAGCATATCGAAATTTTCTTCTCAAAACTTAAAAAACATTCAAAACTCATTCAATTGTTTTTGTGCCTTCGTGCACGTTTCTTTTAACCATTTTTATGTTTAGATATGATTCATTCTTTCTAGTGGAATTATTCGCTAAAGAATGACGACTTATCTTTACATTTTAAAATCAATTCAATTCATTGCTTCTTTTCACATTTTGTACCACGAACTACGAGGTTTTGATCTCGCATTGCACTTTGTGGGTACGTAGGCATGAGACGTTCGTCTCTTCAAACACAAAAATATTAAAAAAAGTTTCTCTTCTCATCTCTTCAATCTCTTTCAAACAAACCATTTTCAAACCAAAAAAGTAGTAAATATTTCAAAGGGCTCCCATGGAGTACCACAGACATTTTGGGTGCGTAAAACCTTCCCATTGTGTAACCTATCCCCTTACCCGTTCTCTGTTTGATTCTTTTAGCTTTTGCTTTGAGATTCATTAGGTTTTATTCGCTCTTTTTCCCTTTTCCATTTGGAATAAAATAAAAGCGCGGTGGCGACTCTGTTTACCTTGAGTTAAGTTAGCTAATAGCTTACACTCATGATTTTACCGCTACATAAAAGTGGCGACTCTGCTGGGGAGTCAATCTCTAAGTGGATTCGGCCTACTTTGATTTGTTTACTGCATTAGTTTGATTTGTTTGTTACTTGGTTGTTCGGTTTCGGTTTTTGTGAACCTCTGTGAGTGAGATAGATTCTAACCCGGATCTGAGTTTGAACTTATGATAGGACGACGATATTCGGAGCGATACGTGATGGAGTAGTCCAAAGCGATATCAATTTGATAATCTCCACTTGGTTAGGCTCTCTTGGATTATCAATGTCATGACGAGTAATTGTATGTGGCATTATTTTCCGACCTTGAGCTGATCATACTGAGGACCGTAGAACCCTTAACCAATCCAAGCCAATTTAGGAACGTAGTGCGGAAACTATCTGAGTGTAAACTTAAGGTGGTTGTCACGCGATACTACACTCGGATGAGGTCTATTTTAAGAATGTTATCGGTTTGGGAGTAATCCAACGTACCGATAATATTCTAAAGATGGCTGTTAACTCCGGGAACCTCTGTTAGTACCCTTTTGGTTTTGCAGATACAATGAAAACAAACCGTAGTACATGCCTTTGGGGGTTGTTGGTTCTTATCCCTTGACTCCATGCTCGTGATCCGAACCTTTGAACCTGTGTGCTTTGCGTGATCTTGTTTGTGGTTTTTGCATCTACATATTCACCATGATCATCATCACAACCATTTTTCAAGGAAAATAATTCCGATTATTGCAAATATTGGAAAAAACAAATATTCCTTTTTGTCAAGATTTTTCATGACTGTATTCTCGATGTTGGCCATGTTTGCAATAATCGAGTTGTTTTATCTGAGAATGGAAGTGAACATTGCATATCATTGCATCCTCGCATATTCTTGCATTCATCCGAGTTGTGTGGGAACTCATCCCGGTTGTTTATTTCCTCAGTTGTCTGTTGATCCGTCAAGCTGTTTCCTCAACACAGATACGGTACTAGAGCTGCTAACAGATTGAGAGCTATCAGATTGAGAATGGAACACCAAGAACAGCATAACATGGAGGTCCGAATGGAGATTTATGAGTTGAAGGCCGGTATGACCAGGCTCACTGAAATGATGCAAGTTCTGATTGCTCGAGGCGAACCACCTCAAAGGACTGTTATCTCTAAAGTTTTCACTACTGTTGTTGACCCTCCTGTTATTCAGCAACCGGCTTCTACCTGGCCCGAATTTGGGTTACCTCCAGATTATGTGCCAGTTTCTGCTACTGCTCAAATGGGTGGTCCATCTGTTGTGCCAGTATTTTCAGCTCCGACTTTTGTCGAACCTTAACCTGTTGTGTACACTACTGCTCAGACTACTTATCAGAATTCTCCTTTTTTGTACCAGGCTGCTGCTCCACAAGCTGAAAGTCAGGGTGAACCTGGATATATGGATGAAGTTAGAGAGAAATGTTTGACTCTTGAGAAGAGGGTAAGAGGTCTAGAAGGAAAAGATGTCTTCGGTGCTGCTGCGATAGACATATGTTTGGTTTCTGACCTAGTTCTTCCTGATAAGTTCAAGGTTCCTATATTTGAGAAATAAAATGGTCATACTTGTCCAAAGATTCATTTGCTGATGTATTGTCGCAAAATGGCTGCACATTCCAAGGATGACAAATTGCTTATTCACTGTTTTCAAGATAGTCTGAGTGGTGCTTCTATGAAGTGGTATGTAGGACTTGAGAAGATTCACATCCGAAGCTGGAAAGATTTATCTGATGCTTTTGTAAGACAGTATAAGTACAATCTGGACATGGCGCCTGACTGTCGTCAACTTCAAAACATGTCACAGAAAGAGAAAGAATCGTTCAAAGAGTACGCTCAGTGTTGGAGAGAGCTAGCTGCTCAAGTAGAGCCACCTTTGGCCGAGAAAGAATTAACTGGTTTGTTCATGGACACTCTTCAACCGTTCTTTTGGGAGAAAATGGTAGGAAGTGTTTCATCTGGTTTTTCTGATCTAGTCACTATTGGAGAAAGACTAGAAGAAGGTATCAAGAAGGGTAAGATTACCAATTCTGAATCTTCTAATGCTGCAAGAAAGTCTTTTGGGAACTTTCAAAAGAGAAGAGATGGTGATGCTTATGCTGTTTCAACTGAGAAGAGGCCTTATCACCCGCAACAACGATATGTTCAACCATATGTAGCTACAATTTCTCCTGTTGCCAAAACTCAACCTGCTCAAACTCAAGTTCAAGTTCAAGTTCAAGTTCAAACTCAACCAGCTCAAGCTCAAGTTCAAATTCGAGCTCAAGCTCAGGCTCCTCATCATGCTGCTGGACAAAATCAGTATCGCAATAGGCCAAACTTTGATCCTATCCTGATGCCTTACACTGATTTGTTTCCTTCCTTGATTAAGAGTGGTTTAATTACTACTAAACCTCCACCTCCTGTTCCCAATCCTCTTCCGGTTGGCTATAGATCGGATCTTCGCTGTGAGTTTCATCAAGGTGGAACTGGTCATGACTTGGAACATTGCTTTGCACTGAAGGCTAAAGTGCAAGAACTTATCAGGAACAACATCCTTTCCTTTAATGACACTAATCCTAATGTTGTCAACAATCCTTTGCCGAAGCATGAGAAGTGAATCTTCTAGAAGAATTCAACAATCAAATTTTCTTCAAGGCCAGAATCTCAGAAGGGATAGCTCATCCTTGTTGCTAATGGATCACTAGGCCATGGTTTCTTTATGTTTGCAATTTTCTTCAATTGTGTTGACTTGTTTGCTTCTAAATTTGTTTGTACTTTCATGCTGGTTTTAATGAAATGAGCATTGCTTTGCTTTGATTCAATTCCATTTACTATTTGCATCTTTATGCTTTACATTTCTTTTCTCAAGTTTTTACAATGATTGGAGGGAGGATGATGAAAACGAGATACCCATAACTGTTGTTGGTATGCTTTCGATTGAGACTTGGCTGATGATATACAGGCATTGTTTCAAATCCCAAACACTGGAGAAATAAGGAAGTTAATCCTTTGTCAACCCCTTTGAGCCTTGAAGTTGGAGTTTCTTTCCATTCGAAAAAACCCGCATTTTTAACCTGGGGATGGGTAGTTCTCAATTAATTCAAATGTGCATTCAAGTACAAGAGAATCATTCAAGACACCTTTCAATAAAGGTTGCAATATCAAGTTTTTCTTCACACACATCAAAGAAGTGTTGAAGATGTTTCTCAATTCAAAATTCAATGATGGTTCGTCGTAATCATTAAGTCGTGCAGTCATTATCTTTTTAAAAAAATGATATAAAAAAAATATTGGAAAAAATCAAAGCCCGCTAAGTCAAAACCTATGAAGGAGACTTAGGCAAAAACTGGGGCATCCCGCTGGCTGTAAGTTGAAATGACACAGTTCAGGCAAAAGTTAGGGATAATAAAAGAAATATTTGTCAAGAGGTCATCAAAATCATCAACAAAAGTAAGATGAGTGGACAAAAGTCCTCGCCATAAATAACGAAAGGAAGAGGTGACTGCTATCTCAAAATCCTTTGGCTTATGAACCATCTTCATTTGTGCAATCCTAAATTTCTGGGAACTTGAATGCATATGCTGAATTAATTGAATGTAGGACTGGAGTTCATCATGAAGTTGGGTTGGGTACAATTAAACTTTGAGCCTATATCCTTTGTTTCATAAACCGTGAACCAGACCACGTTACGACCTTCTAAAGTCCTAATTGAATCCAGGTTTCTTTTGGAAAGCATACTACAACGAGGTTGCGTAAACTGACTCCCAAGTTCGTTACCAATCATTTGTTTCTTACATTTTCTTTACCTTTAATTTTTGTCTCAACCGCTGTGTTTTGACAATGTTTCATTTACTTTACATCAATAAATTTCATTCCAAAATGATTCTTGATTTCAAAACTTTGCATTGAACTTTGCATTAAAATCACCAGGTTTGTACAAACACTTTTTATTTGCAAATAAACTTTCCTCATCAAGGAATTTTCAAACAGTTGAGAAACTTGGTCAGTGATCTTATCAGGGGCAAGTTCTTCACAGGTCCTATAGTTCAAAAGTTGTTACTCAGTGCAAGTTATTATCAGATTTGGTTAGTCAGAAGATTCTCTGCAAGTTTTATACTGGGTTTATTTTCTCAACATTCATTTTAAGAGCTGAAGCCATGATCAGTTTATTCTTCTCAACAGTCATTTCAAGAGTTGATCAATTTTCTCCGGCAGTCATCAGGAACTGAGTCCATTATCAGTTTACCCTCATTAGTCATTGAACTTGGGGAAATCTTCTTTAAGAATCTCCAAGCAGATTTGCATGACTTCTCTCAAAAGATTTTTGATACAGTTTACTGGTGTGACAGAGATTTGTTCCGCAGTAGCATCTCTAATTTCCGAGCAGAATGGCGGTGATCTCCGTGTTGAGGAATCAGTCTTCTTTCTTTTCTACTCCTCTAAGAGTCTAAACTAGTTGTCAGCATTTTCTCTCATTTTTCTCTTGGGTGTGTTATTCCCCAGTTTTGTTTACGTTTGCATATTTGAGTGTGTTATTCCTCATTATGCATTTTCTTGGGTGTGTTATTCCCCATTCTTGTTTACGTTTGCATATTTGAGTGTTTTAGTCCTCATTATGCGTGTTCTTGGGTGGTTTAGTCCCCATTTTCGTAAATGTCTGCATACTGAGTGTTTTAGTCCTCATATGCATTTCTCGAGGTCTCGTTGTTTTTCAACTTCTCACCTTGTGATCAAATTTCAACTTACTTGGCATTTATCTTTGTCTCTCCAGAACCTTTTCTTCATCTACCTGTTGTTTCTCTCAGATATTACACCCTTTTATCCGATGCCATTCTCGGATGTCCATAGTAAAGTCATCATTGATTTGATGTACTGTCCCAGACTTTTTTCCCATTTCATTCAGTTCTGTTCCTGAATGTTGTGATTCACATTCTATCTGATTGCTATTCTTGGATGTTGTGATCACTTTCCTTCCGATTGCCATTCTCGGATTTCCATGATGGAGTCATCATTGAGTTGATATACTTTCCCGAATTTTTCCCATTTCATTCAGTTCTGTTCCTGGATGTTGTGATTCACATTTTATCTGACTGCTATTCTCAGATCTTGTGATTACTCTTTCTTATTGCCATTCTCGGATATCCCTAGTATAGTCAGTAATGTCATCCTTGGATGCTTCTGGTGTACTTTTTCGGGACTTTTCTCACTTCATTAAGTGCCATTCCTGGATGTTGTGATCCTTTCTGTCCAATTGCCATTCTTGGACATTTTCGTCTCAGCTGAGCCATGAGTTTAGTCTCTAGCATGTTGTTTTTCCAGTCGGAGTCTTATGCTCCTTATCCCCAGCGTTTATTCTTTTTCATGTGTCGTTTTATCCCTCACGGATTTCTCTGCATTTCATATACATTTCGTATCATCTCATAATATCCTCATATGCATTTCATATGCTTTCATAACATTTTCTCTGCATTCTCATATTGCTTTCATATTATTGCATAACATTTCACGTGCTTTCATAACATTTCGTATCATTTGCATATCATTTCACATCGTTCGTTTCATTTCATTCCATTCCATTTTTTGGCATCTTAGGATCAAAAATTGGATTTTTGGATATTTAAGTATCTTCCATCTTGTAGAAACGAAGATTTCAATCTTCATTATCTCTAGATTGAAGAAACTTAAATAGGGGCATCTGTCATACCCTAATTTTTGACCCTAAGATTTTTCGCATCTCATCTGCATCTTGCATACAAACAAGATCACGCATTGGTTCGTTTATCTTTCTCAGGTGCAGGGCTATGCCTCGCAGTGGATCACCATGCTTTTACTTGCTTTATCTGTTTATATTTACTAACTTCTAACCAAAATACAAAAAATATGTTGCAGTCGCTTTTTCTTCTTCTGTGTTGCAGGATTTCAAAGATAGGGCAGTAATTTCAAATTCATGTGTGATTATTCAGTTATGATGCTATTCAGATGGACGTTTTACCTAAATTTGGTCAAACTATCAAATAAATTGTTTCAACTGCGAGTTATTGGTGCCAGTGGTTATTTCTCAGGCAGTGCGTGTTCAGAGCTCAAGCAGTGTTTTGTGCGAAGTTTGGTTTGAATCTTCAAGATCATCAGTTTATCAAGCAGTGTTTTATGCGAAGTTTGGTTTGAATCTTCAAGATCATCAGTTTATCAGCAGTTCATCTGAGGATTTATTTTCCTCAACATGGATTCGAATAATCAGGACAGATTTCAGTGATTGTGGTTGAATTGACAATTTGCGCAGTGGTTCAGAATTGGTTGTGTTCATTTTATTAGTGGCTTGTGAGAATAATTAAGATCCAGTTTTGGGCTAAATAATCAATTCCATATCCATTATCCATTTCTATTTTTTTATAAATAAATTCACAAAAAATTCCAAATTCTAATCCATCATCTTTTTTTTTCTTTTTTTTTTTTTCCGATTAAACCATTCCCTTTTCAATGACCATTTTCTTCCATTTTTGTTCTCGATTATTCGGTCGTCCAAATTACCATTTTTTACAACTCCCAATTTTCTATCCAATTTTATATCCAATTCCATTCTTATAATCCATTTATCAAATATTTTTTATTATCCAATATTCATACTTCATCATAATTTCTATTTAAATCCATTTATTATTATTTTTTTTAACAACTATAAGCCCATTATATTTTTTTCTCTCAAGCCCACTTGTGCAAAAAGAGAGAAAGTGAAACAAAAAAAAATTTCCAAGCCAACATCACATAGCTTCCATCATCTCGCAGCCAAAACATGTGACATTCACCAAGCATTCCGTAAGCACACACCTATACCCTGTGGCCAAAACGCACATCACGCAGCTAAACAACAAAGCAAAACGCAAGGCCACACACTCCAAACACAGCTTCATCACAGCATGTGACCAATCCGCAGCATGAAACGTACCTGCACACGAATTTTCAACATCAAAACGACACCAGCCAAAAACACGCAAGCAGCAAAATCCACGCGAACATCAAACGCTGCGTACCGCATCCAAAACGCACCTGCAAAAGGAAGCTAATCTCAAGCCGTACAACACAAATTCATTGCAGCTTACTTCCTCAAACCATCAGCCAAAATCATCCAATCAGCCGTACACAAGCCGTATTCGCAAGAAGCCCACACACGGAATACACACACTTCCTACACACAACAAAATGCAAGCTGAATACAAATCAAACGCAAAGTCAGCCCTCATCACTCAAGTCATCACGCTTTCTTCATGATACCTGAAACGCAGAAAAATGACATCAAAACGGCAACACCAATTTCATCTCACCTTCTATAAATTCAGGCCTTCCTTCCTTCAATTGTTTCAAGCTTTGATAGCCCCAAAAAGCTCTGCAAAAATTGATGCCAAACAGAAAATAAAAAGCTTCAATATCAATTCCTCCCAACCTCTAACTATTACCTTTTTCATCTCTAATTCTCTTTTGTTTCCTCAATTTACTTCAACTTCATTAACCTCCAAATAAAACCAGAAACAACTCTTCAATTGTTCATAAAATCTTTCCATTCAAACTCAAATCCCTAGCGAACCAAGAACAATACACAAATACTTCTTCTTGGATCCACAAAACACCGTCCTCCACCATTTAATCCGCCGTTAAAATCGAACAAGAGAGGAAGCTGTGCGGCGGCGTTGTTGTTGGTTTTCTGAAAGTGACGAAAAATGGTGGCCTGCGACTCGTGATTTTGAGTGAGAGAGAGGTACTGCCTTGGTCATGTTTCGCCGAAGAAGAAGAAGCTTCCGCTTCTGTTTTTTTATTCTTTCTTTTATTTTATTGTTTCTTTTCTTTTTTGGTTTTAATAAAAGGAGATTTGGTTTGGGCCTTGCCTGAATATTGGATCCAATCCTTGCTATTCACCACATATAATCCTGCGCATCCCCTCCCTATAATTTTCTATTTTATTTTTTTGGTTTTAACTTTTCTTTTTCTTATAAAGAAATGAATTAAGTTTTGATAGAATTTCCTAATTTCTTTTAGAAAACTTTATTTGAAAAAAAATCATTATAAATTTTTTTGTTAAGTTTTCTTAATGGTTGATTTTATCCTTTGTGGCAATTGGCAATTTTATTTTGATTTTAATTTGTTGGTTTTTATTAGTGGATTACAATTGATTAGATCCACTTCTTTTCATCTTATTTTTCTATTTTGGTCGATGAGATCTCCGATTCGTGATTATTGGTTTTCGAAGATGTTTAATCTTCATTATTTCAAATCTATGGATGAATGATCATTTGGATCATTCTCCATACTTTGGGATCGTGATAGGTTGCATTCGATAATACAATGTGAAATCTCGATTAAGACTAGACCGTTACCTTTTCTTTTCGTGCGACATGTTTTCGGAGAATGATTCATCATATCATTTCTCTAACTTGTATTAGCACAAATATTTTCCACCTTAATTGGTGGTGGCCGGCCTCATTTGTAGGGTAATTACTTCGTAAATTACTCGGCGATTGCTTAACATAGACCTAAATTTGTCCCGAATCCGGAATAAGATCCAATTGGATCCGGTTGCCTCTCGATTTTGGTTATCTTTTTGTGGTTGTGTTTGATTAAGTTCATCATACCATTTCTATGTAAATATTATAATACTATTAATATACTAACATTTTAATTCAATCTCTCGCACCTTATCCTCTTTATTTCAATCTCTCGCTCCTTATCTCTCTTATTATGCTATATCATTCATCATATTGTTTATGTTTATATTGTTATGCTTTTGATTTTTCTTTTGTCCATTTGGACACAAAAACACTAATAAAGGATCAAACATCTAAAAGATTTGTGACCTTAATTTCGGACTATGGCTACTATCCTTATCATTGGACTTGAAGTTTGGACTTAGATTTTAGGATCTCTCCCTTTGCTCAAGTTATTATGGATTGAAGACCTTGGCCTCGATTGAGCTCACTTGTCCATGAAGATGGAAATCTCAGTGTTTCGAATAAAGTTGACTATACGGGTTGATCGTTCTTCCTTTAGCTTTTATTTTCAAGTCTTAGGATAGTCACTCCATCTCCTCCCACTTCTTAAATTTTCAAATCTCCTTCCTATTTTCAAAATCTTCTTTGTTTTCGAACTTCAAATATTTTCGCAATCAAACCTTGACTTAGGTCATGCGATTTTACCTTTTCATTTCATCTTCTTAATAAATGCTAAACCACATAAGCATATCGAAATTTTCTTCTCAAAACTTAAAAAACATTCACAACTCATTCAATTGTTTTTGTGCCTTCGTGCACGTTTCTTTTAACCATTTTTATGTTTAGATATGATTCATTCTTTTTAGCGGAATTATTCGCTAAAGAATGATGACTTATCTTTACATTTTAAAATCAATTCAATTCATTGCTTCTTTTCACATTTTGTACCACGAACTACAAGGTTTTGATCTCGCATTGCACTTTGTGGGTACGTAGGCATGAGACGTTCGTCTCTTCAAACACAAAAATATTAAAAAACGTTTCTCTTCTCATCTCTTCAATCTCTTTCAAACAAACCATTTTCAAACCAAAAAAGTAGTAAATATTTCAAAGGGCTCCCGTGGAGTACCACAGACATTTTGGGTGCGTAAAACCTTCCCATTGTGTAACCTATCCCCTTACCCGTTCTCTGTTTGATTCTTTTAGCTTTTGCTTTGAGATTCATTAGGTTTTATTCGCTCTTTTTCCCTTTTCCATTTGGAATAAAATAAAAGCGCGGTGGCGACTCTGTTTACCTTGAGTTAAGTTAGCTAATAGCTTACACTCATGATTTTACCGCTACAGTACTGTAATACCTCAAAATTTGCCCTCATTCTTTTTACCTTAACTGGCTTACCGCTTTGCATTTCATCTACATATTCCATTAGGTCATGGCAGTCGCAATCACGCATTTGCATTGAGCTCCGAAGGCATGGGATCAAATCACTTTCTCACAATTTGAGTTATTTATTTAAAGGTGATTTATCTGGCTATGGTGCTCGAATTAAGATGAAGGTATGGGCTAATGGCATTATGAGCATCTTTCTATCAAAGTTCATCCAACCACAAGGTTGTCTTTTACCAAGACTCGTTAGGGTTTATTCCTTATTCAGTGGAAGATGATAATCCTCGGGATCTAATTCACCTTTCAACTAATGTTTTGTGTAAGGTGTTGCGGTTCATAGATTAAGTCATGGTAATTTAGTTTCAAGGAATAGTTCAGAAGTCTGTGGGAATTTGGTTTTGGTATAATTCGAGATTGATTAATGATTTGCCTTATTTCTCAAGGATTGATCCAATTTAGCCTCAAATGTGATTTTTGTGGGCTCGATCTCATCATCTCTGTGCAAGAACCAAAGGATTTCGTTATGGCCAATTTCAAAGATTATTTGGATTGAGATGTTATTCGGATACATGATGGTTTCGTTGAGTTTTCTTGGTTCATCGTTATCACAAGGGAGACTGTAATTCAAGTTCATTTGAAGGTCCGCAATATCCATTTCCAGTCCATTTTTCGATTCAACTTAATTCATGATCCATTTTATCATTCCACCTTCCTACTTTTGAACATCATTAACCATTTCTTTTTGGTACCATAAGACTATATCATTAATCCCACCTTAAATTCAAGCCCATGTGCCCATAAAATCCATTTCTAATACCTTTTCATTTCCAACCAATATTCTTTTGACTTATATTCCATATTTTAAACCATTTTTTAAGTCCATTTAACCTTATCACAAAGGTTCAATCCAACAACTAAATGAGTCAAGGCTTTTGTTTTTTTTGTGTGTGGCACAAAGTCGGTTTTTAATCCAATTACCATAATAACTTTTTATCCATTTAATTTCTATGATTTTGTTAACCATTTTCAATTTTTTTAACCCATTTTTCAATTCATCGACAACTATCACAGTCATGAGCCCAAGGCCCATCACACATCCCAGAAATAATACAAAACAAAAAGAGATTAATTTATTAGAGATAAACAAAAAGAAAGGTAGAAAACTGAAAAAAATATAGGCTGCAAAAATCAGTTACAATAAGGAAAAGCAGTTACAACTTTCAACAGAAATAACAGGAAAAAAATGCAGTTACAAATGTAACTGATATACATAATAGAAACAAAAACAAAAAAAAAGGGAATGATCACCAAAATCTTCCATCATCAATCTCATAAATTATCCCCTGCAATCTCCAATCCCTCTTCTTCAATCTGTGAAAATCTCCAACAAACTTTTTACAGAAACAAAGTCCTCTCTCATCTTTCTTCGGATCTTCAATCTTTCCCTCATCAACAAACTTCAAACTTCATACAAATCCACCATCTTCACCTTCTACAACTTCTTCTTCTTCAATATCCCTTGAATCCTCAATCCAACAATTACTCTTTTTCCCAATCTTCAAACTCAGAACCACCATCACTCTTCTGCAATGAATCTCATAGAAAATCTTCCATTATTTTCACCAAGCCTTCAACAAGGATCCTGCAAGAAACAAGAACAAGTTCAGAAAACCACAAAAACCAGGTGGGAGGGATTCATCAATTATTCTTATTGTTGCAATTCAACAAAATTGAGAGAAGACTGACTCAAGAAAAAACTTCATCATCACCCGCAAGCTATCTTCAACCTGCATTTTCTTTCATCGATCCATTCTGAATATTTCAACCTTCAACCGACTTTTTCAACATCATTGCGTCATCAACACTCTTCATCACCATCACTGTCATATGTTTATTCCTCATCTTCAACAATCGGAACAGGTAATCCTTGGCACCTTCATCAAAATCATCGCCTTTCTTCAACTTCGTGGATTCAACCACAATTCTCGGCACCTTCATCAATGCTATCAACCTTCAATAACCTGTGGAATCAACAAACAACATAACACAGGACACATCAATACCGTGATTCATGAATCGACGACATCGACGTCGATATCAACTACAGATCCAAAAAGCAATCACAAGACAAGAAGAAGAACAAATAACAGCGCATGTCAAAAGGAGAAGACGACGCGAATGTAACCAATTGAAAGTTGTACCTTCGACGAACCTTCGTCGTCGTCATTATTGCAAACACGGTAATCTCGTCGCGAATCCTGATTTTGTGAGGTAACGATTATTTCGAGCAGACTCTTGCATATGTGGCAAGTTAATTTATGACCTTGATACTTGTTACGGCATCGATTATGGCATTCTTGTGTATTCCGCTCCGTTTCGGTTTGAAGACTGTGTTGGATCGGAAACAAAGAGAACGATGATGGTAGAAGGTGATGAGGAGTGATCGGAGAAGCCGGAACAAGACTGATGTTGACGATGAAAGGAGAGGACACCGCTGGAGATGGAGATTTCACTGCGAGCACGGTGAAGTGATGATGATGAACGGAGCTGAAGTGATGATGATGAACGGGGCTTGATCGACGGCGCGATTGGGATCGAAGAAGACAGAGTGAGGGTGGCGCCGTGGTGTAGTGTTTAGGTCTTTGTTCAAAGGTTAGGGTTTCACTTCATAATAAAGTGAATTCTGAAATTTGGATTGGGCCTCATCCATTGCTTCATCACCATATAAGTTCTATTCACACTATCCAAATTCAGATTCACACCCCTTTCTGCGAATTTATCATTTGATTTGGGCTTCAAGACCCAATGGACTCACTATCAGCACCACCAAAAATACTGACACACCCTTCCTGCGGGTTTAATGGTGAATTTGGGCCTAGACCCATGTTTTTATTATTTGCTGCCTTTTGGATCTCTAAAACACCTCTTGTATTCTTATTTTTTTAGAAATTCTTATATAGATTTTTTAATTAAATTTACATGATAGTTTAATTTTTGTGGATTAGTATTTTAATTATTTTCTCGCAAATTTTTAATTAGGATTTTGTCATAATTTAATTATTATTTAGAATTAATTATGGATTAAGATGGTTCATTCACGTTTTTGATCGATTTGAATCGATTTCAAGTATGGCGGATCTTCACAAAAATGATTATGGAAGATAAGCATTTATTTTGCTTATGGAGATTACAATACCTTGCTTGAGGGTTTTTTCGGATTTCTTTTATGTGAAGAATCGGCGCTTCGATCAAGTAAGTAATCTCGATTCTCCACTTTTAAGCATCATTATAGTTGTATGCGGCTTAGGACCATATAGCTTAAGGTGCATATTGAGCCCTCCCACCTGAGGCATTGGATATATATGTGATATATGTTGGTTTGTGTCGATTTCGGAGCTTAGGGATTAGGTTACGAATCATTAGGATCGCTTCCTTTCACTTCCCCTTAAAATCCACTTTTTGCCCGTTTCGTCGCAATTATTAAAAATAGTTTTAGGTGTGATAAAATTCTGGAAAACTTCATGAGTGATCCTCATCCTCTTAATTAATTTGTCATATTTTTTGTTTCCAGATTTGGGTGGTTTCAATATTTTATTTGGATTTTAGATCATAAGCTGTCCCAAAAAGAAAGGTTTTGGCATAAGGGACCAAAATCGATTTTTCCCCATAGGTGTGAAACCTATTTTTTGTTTATGATTAATCACTGTAATTTGTGACATTATGATGCTAATTATTCATTTTTTTCATATTTTTTAGTGCCCTTTTTGATCCACTTTGTGGAGTTGTTTTTTGGTGATCATGCTTTGTTACCTTGCTAGTCAAGGAATTGTTTTGGCACTTTGGTGCATAATTTTGTGGAATACTTTTAGAACATGTGAGATAATCACTATATCATTCCAGGGATTTGATTTCATAATTTTTAAATCCTTTTTGCTATTTTTCCATGTCACCTAGATCCTAGGTTGATTCATGTGTTTATGTGTCACATAACCTAAATGTTAAGAAGGCATTCATGCCATTTTCTTGAAGGGATTTTTGGTAGTTTTTAGGATTTAATTATAGGTCATTTGTATGTCTTTAATTCCAGTCATAGGTCACTTTTTGAACCATACTCATTTGGTTTGTTTTAGTGTTTTAAAATGCATACTTATGTGAACTAACTTTAACCTAAACTAGTTTCTCTTCTCCTCTAAATAATAACATTAATTATGTGGAAATCATTAATGCCTATTCATGCATTCTAATTGCATCTCATACCTTGTATGCTACTGACCCATAATCATTTCATGCATATTCATATGTCATTCTTCCTTAACTTTCATCATGTGTGATCTTATGCGATTTTTGTTCGTTTCTTCTCATATCTTCTTCTCATTGCTCCATATGCCTAATCCATTGCATCCATGATTGTATATTCATTCATCCATCTTCATAAGCATTCACTACTGACTTTGATGTTCATTTCATGTATTAATTCATGTTTGTAAGCCATATGCATTCATACTTCATCCATAAACCCTAATTTGCATTTATGTGAACTTAGGTGAACTTTTTGTACATAGTTTGACATAGTTTGATCTTGTGAGGTATCCTAGCATACTTAGGGACCTATAGCATGTAGCTACTGACTTTATAAGTCATGTAACCTTTAGGTACCTTAACTCTTAGACTTAGGTCTTATTTTGAACCCTAGTTCCATTCTAGGACGTTTATGGTACTTAATCGCTTTCATGCTTTGATTTTACTTTCAATATGCATTGTCATGCTAACTATTGTTTTGTAGGGGGGAAGATTGAGGTAAGCCTCACTTCATTCCTATCTCTTATGCATTTTAATTGTCTTTGCCTTAGCACGGGTGCTTGTTCATAGGTTCCCTTTTTGTTCTTTAGAAACAACTTACCCTCCTTAGGAAGTAAGTTGATTTCTAAGCTCTTTTTTCTTCTTTTCTTTTCTTCCTTAGGATTAGAAAACCACATTAACCATAGGATCTCCCTTGTAAATAAACAAATAAAATTAGGGTTGTGTCTTAGTCCCCTTAGTTTGTCCTTTTTGCAATTTGAGTCATTCTCTTCTCATCTTCAAATAAAATCCAAAAACACTTAACAAATAAATGAAAGGATCCTTTGTGTATAGCCTTATTCCATGAAGCACTTGCATTCATTCCATCTTGGAGTGGTGTAAGCTCGTCTATCATGATGCACAAGTCTCATCAAGGGATTATTTCATAAAACAAATAAATTCAAAATACTTCTCTTAAAAGACCAAAAAACAAATAACAAGCGACTATCCTGCGGGAACTTCTCTTCTCATCTCATTCACTCACAACGCGAACTTGCGGCGACTTGTCACACATGCAAGACGGTAAACGCACTCGAACCAGACGAGCCTGCAATACCTGAACATAGACATACGCAGTTCCAGCATAAAAAACACAAACAAATAGTTCCCGCCTTAGTTAGGCGAACTACGTCGACTCTGATCCTCATTTTCCCGATGGGGTACGTAGGCAGCGGGGTAGGGCCCGTTCGAGCACACTCTTTATTTTCCCTACATTTTCCCCATTCTTCCTTTCCATCCTCTTTTTCAGCTTCCTTTCTCATTTCCATTCCCTTCGTTCCAGATAGCGGTTTTATTCAGCAGCAGTTATTTTTCTCACCCTTTGAAACAAAATAAGCAAGCGTGGATCCCGTCGGGTACGGCGGACGATCTGGGTGCTAATACCTTCCCAGGTCGTAACCGACTCCCGAACTCAGATCTTTGGTTCGCAAGGCCTTGTTATTTCCTTCTTCCTCAGGTTTGTGCAACATTACCTTTCCCATTCATTCGGGATAAAAATGTCTGGCTGGCGACTCTAACCTTTCCGCGCCACTTTCGCGTTTGTACTAGGATGAAAATCCCGGGAGCGACAAGTACTGAGGTTGAGAATTTATAGGAACTTATTTAGCTAGGCCTTGATTGTGTATGGTTGAACTGATACTGGAACGAGTGATAAGATATGTGAGTTGAACGAGAGAATATTGTGATAACAACTCTCTGTTATTGACTGAGACGCGCATTTTAGGATTCTGAAATAAGACCTGTGACGGTCGTCTTGATGTGTGACGATCTTCTGAACTTGCCAATGTGGGACAGTCATCCAGCTTGTGTGACGGTCATCTAACTTTCTGAATGTGAAACTGTGTTTTCTGCTATCTGCTTCCATTCTTCTGCTAAAACCCTCATTTCTGTCTCATTTTAATTCTTTTATTCCATAAGTCATATATATATATATATATATATATATATATATATATATATATATATATACCTTAATACCTGCAAAACAAACACAAACTTCGCATAATATCGTTCAAAACACGGAAAATAATAACTTAAATAATCGGAAACCATGCTAAATAATCGATATAAAATTGTGTTATCAAACTCCCTCAGACTTGAATTTTTGCTTGTCCTCAAGAAAACAATCAAATAGGTTTTTGAAAAGCATCCCTCAAACACAAACATGAAACACATTGGATATCCATACGTGGTTGTGCGACATTTTGCTAAAAGAACCGATAGTAACTCAAACACTAAAGATACACTAATGACACTAGAACATATAATGCTCATAAACCCCATATACAAACCAGTCTGAATCATTCTATTATAGCTCAACCTAATGCTCTTGTTTCTATTTCACCCATTTTCATTCTGACACAATCACATTAAGCCTTTTACCTTTACACGCGTATAGTGGAGTAGCCTGTTGGTGAATTTGATCTTTTTCTAAAACGGGGTCTGGTACACAAGTATAGTAACCCTTTAACATACCTAGTGTAAGTTGTGGAGGATCGAATCGTAATTCACTCTACCGAGTTTAGAACCAGATACCTCTTAACCAACTAACTTTAGATTTTGATTTGACTTTTTCGCATGTTTTTGCATTCTTTAGAATTGGCGCAGCTTGATTGTTTTATCATTAGCATGCATATTCTCAAGATTTCTTCTTTTTCTTCTTTTTGGAATTTTAATCATCAATCACTTATTTGCACCAGCTCTCCACATAGCTTGTGTTTCAGGAGGTGTTGACTGCTAATATAAACTACTCGGGGCTAATTTAGAACTAAAGCTTTAGATTTTGGTATAAAAGGTATCCAAATCGATATCGCATATCTCAAGGTCTAAGGTGTCAAGACTGTATCAATCTTTATTAAGTATTTTCTCAGCTTTCTAACATAGCCTATCAACCTATATACTCGTAGGGTATGTCGAGTGAGTGCATTCTTAAGGAATTTTTTTTTTATGGATAAAGGTAAACTACAAAACAAAAAGGGAAAAATAGAAACAACAGAAGAAAAACTAAACTACTACTACTGCGGTCCTCTTCCTCTAGCTCTGCCTTGTAGGTTCCTATGTCCGTACTATGCTACATGATCAAGTATACCCACATGGTGGATATAGTCATGCAGCTCTTGCACCTGCCTTTTCACAACACCAAGTCCTTCTATGGCACCTGAAATTCTCCCGCTTTGGGCAATTTGTTCTATTCGGATCTGTCTCATCATCTCCATCAGCTCAGTGTGCTATCTTTGGTTGCGCTTATCCCTTTGAATGATCGCCGCGAGAATTTCATCATTTGTTGCAAGTTGTTGATTCCTTCGATGGTGTCTAATGGAAGTGCTTGTGCTGGCAAAATCAATAGTCGGAGTCTGTGCAGCTTCTTCATTATCCATAGCTTACTACATCTCATCAATTCCTTCAGCTGGTTGTGCTTTTGGATCTGCAACATTAGGTGATGAAGCATTAAGGTTGTAAATCCAGTTGCTTCTGCTCTGCACTCTTGTACGGGTTGGACATGGAAGAATGATGCTTTTAACAACTTGGTTATGAACCACCAGATTGTATCTTCCATCTTTCCTTTTCTTAATAATACGACCGTTTTTACAATACTTCATGTCGAGGAACAATGCAGGAGTGGAAGGCAATTGGGCGAGACGATCACCTAGACTAAGCTTCAGTGCAATATCGGTGACATTTCCTCCAAAACAAAGTGGAGCCTTCCCTCTAGCACATGTGGATTGAATGTTGGAGAGCAAGAAAGCAATAGGATTTGAAGGGACGGGTTAAAAAGCACACTGGAGAAGAAACAATTCCCTCTGGTTTACCTTGTGGTTGTTGAACCTCCCGAAGACGGTGTTGCTCAAGACTATCTGAAAATAGCGGATGGCGGGGTTATGAATGTGAGAAGCATAAAGCTTGTCCCACGTCGAAGGTCTTGTACCGGTCAGATCCTCCCATAGCTCAAAAGCTTTAGCCTGCCAAGTCGCGTGACCAGGAAGGCGGTAGAAAACACCATCACCGCGATGAAATCCTAACCATTCGCTAAAAGTGTCTTGCATTACAGAATATTCAGTTCTGAATAACCGAAATGTAGAAGTACCAATCAGGTGCTTATTTTCCTTGTTTGGAGTGCTATAAGCGTAGGAGCTTAGGAACTCTTGTGTCAGCGATGCATAAGTTGGACGGTTGCTCTTGTATAGTGATGTCAACCCGGTGTTTGTGAGTAACCAGTTTACGCTGTCGAAGAGTCCAAACTGAGTTAGACATTCCTCATCAACGTAACAGGTAACTTCGACTGTTCTTTCGTGAAAATAAATGAACTTAGCACGTTGAAGGTCACCTGTTTCTCCATCACGGACAAGGATTGAGGTAAGATTGATGTTTTCCATAATTTCAAAAGGTAAGAAAATTTGGTGAAAGAAGACGAAAAGAATGGTATCGTAACTGCGATGAAGCAAGAATACTGTATTGGTGTTGTGAAACAAAAACGTGACCATATTGTATTATAAAGAGCAAAGCGACTAAAAATGATAGTTAAGAGAAGTGGTGTAAGAAAATGGGATCATGGGGTGGTTATATATAGGATTGGGAAGTGACCGTTGGAGAGGAAGTGGATGGGGTGGTTATATATAGGATTGGGAAGTGACCGTTGGAGAGGAAGTGGATGGGGTAGTCTAATGGTCTCATGAACATTGTAGAAAGACTTTACTGAGTAACTACTTTGTGACAATCGTCTGGCTATTCTAAAGGTCGTCAGAGCTCCAGGACGATCGTCCCACTAATGTGACGTCTATCACACATTAAGGGTGCATGACACTCATCACGCATTGGGGACGATGGTAACAAATATATTTTCCTTGTTTTCTTCCCAAATTAATTTCATAATCTCACAAATTAATTTAAAGTAACACTTAACATAAATGTTTTATATAGCAGTAACAATTATATAGAAGTGCTTATCAAAAAATGAATAACGGGAGTAGCAGTACTAATGCAAATATAACAGACATGCAACATTACAATTTTTCTGTAGCAGAGTAATTAAATACATTCATGGCATAAAAATAAATTTTGTAACACTGTATAATAGTGAAATACCACTGAACAATTTTAATCATAGGCATAAATAGATGAAATAGAATTGATAGTTCTATTAAAACTTAGAGTCTAACACAGTAGTTTAAAAATTCAAACAAACTGGAAAAATTGAAGAAAAAAACAACAACTGAAGAAATAAATCAAACTGAAATAAAATACTGAATTAAATGAAAATGCAATAAAATCTCTGATTAATGCTGAAGTCAGTCATTAGCCACGGTGTTGGCGGATCAACTCTATTGCTTTGCTCAGATGGTCGAATTATTCCACGGCCATATATCTCAATGTAATGACGTCTATGCGCAAATCACGTATCTCATTTTGCATGGTTGTCATCTCAATATGGAGAGTTTCTAATGTAGTCTCAGGATTAGTGGGGACAGGAGTAGGAGTAGGTAAACCATCTAGTTTAGGTTTTCCTCTTCTTCTTCAATCATATCCTCAGGGTAGTCTGAATCATAATAATTTAAAGGTGTCTTAGGATCAATCTCTACCTCGGACCAAGCATCTCCTGGTTCAAATAGTGGCTCGTCCAGATCATAAAGCTAGTTGTGTTTATTATGCACACTCGTGCGCTCATGGTCAGGTAAGGGAAAATGTGACACAACTACACCATTTATCAGGAGTTTAAAATGATGCGGTCCACGGTCATACAACATAGCCCTTTCAAAACAAAAGGTGATATTCATAGGTCTGAAATCTCCGAGTGGGTTAATCCGAGAAAGGCGAGTCCTAAACCCCATTGCATCAACAATTTTGGTAACTAGCCACCTATCAGAATTGGCTGGTGTTCAGTTTGCACAAGCTTACATAAATTAGCAAACATGAATGTTACTCCATTAACCTGTCAGGACTGAAAAACACAAAACAAGATGAATAGTTCATCTCTAGAGACATTGTTATCACTTCTGATTTTTCCAAAATGTGTGTAGGCCAGAATCATGTGAAAATACCTAATGGTAGGGTTAAGGATCTCAGTGGATAACATAGGGTATAAATCATGGTCAAGTCGTCCTGAGATACTACTAAAAAAGCGATTTAACTCATCCTCCATAAGCACGTTTTTTTGTGCCTCCGAGAAAATAGTAGGGCCATATAGGAAACCTAAAAGTTCAGCCATCTCATGGATATTAAATTCACAGGGATATCCAAATAGTTTGAAAGATATCCTTCCTCCTGTAAAACCTTTTTCCACAATTAGGATTGTAAACAAGTGAACTCAGGAACTCTAAAGTCAGCTCATAATAGGTTCTATGTTTCTTAGTTGTAAATCTTTCCCAACATATCTGATTAAACATGAAGTCAATACTAACACCTATGCCTAAGGCTTTCATGGTATGTCCATGGGCAAATTTGGTGAGGGTCATAGGTCTCTGAGCTAAGGCTTCACAACGGCGCCTCTGGGTACCGTCTCTAAAGTCCACAATCATGTTGGTGTTCATTGTCAGAGTTAGTAAGCAGAATGAAATCAGAGAAGGAGTAGAGGGTAGAAAAACTTTAAAAATCCTGGAATCACACAATAAAACAAACCAACACAGCAATCAGTAAATTTAAAGCATTTTTGAAAATCAAAATTTGAAAAAGAAACAAAAACAAAATAAATGATTAAAAACTAAATTAAAAACAAAAATAAAATCGTGGATTGCCTCCCACAAAGCGCTTCATTTTATGTCGGGGATCGACACAACTTAAGGGAATTTTAGTTTAAGGTCTCTGATGGCAATTCTTCCCGTTTTAGACCTATCGAGAATTCTTTATCTTCTACACAATGATAAAGTATTAGACGTTGCCCATTTACTAAAAATGGTTCACTAGACCCACCCTTAATCTTAATTGCGCCAGTTACTAAAACTTTTGTCACTTCAAAAGGACCGGACCATCTAGATCGTAATTTTCTAGGAAACAACCTAAGTCTAGAGTTGAAAAGGAGAACTACGTCTCCCACACTAAATTATTTTCTATATATATATGCTTATCATTCCATCTCTTTGTTCTTTCCTTATATATGTGGGCATTTTCGTAAGCGTCTAGTCTCAGCTCTTCCAGTTCATGTAAGTCTAAAATACGTTTCTCGCCTGCGTCAGTATAGTTAAATTTAAGGGTTTTAATCGCCCAATAGGATTTGTGATCTATTTCTACCGGCAAGTGGCAAGATTTTCCCTAGACTAATTTGAATGGTGTGATTTTGATGGGTGTCTTAAAAGCTGTTCTATAAGCCCATAAATCTTCATGTAACTTGGTTGACTAATCTTTCATAGATGTAGAGACGGTTTTTTCTAAGATTTGTTTTATCTCTCTATTCAAAACCTTTACTTGTCCACTAGTTTGCGGATGGTAAGTATTTATACACAATGTATTACACCATATTTCAATAAGAGTTTATCGAATATTTTAGATATAAAGTGAGATCCTCTGTCACTTATGACGAGTCTTGGCACACCGAATCTGGGGAAGATAATATTCTTGAAAAGCTTTATGACTACTCATGTGTCATTTCTTAGAGAAACTATGGCTTCGATCTATTTTGAAACATAATCGACAGCTACGAGTATGTACTTATTTCCAAAAGAAGATGGGAATGGTCCCGTGAAGTCAATTCCCCACCCATCAAAAACTTCTACTTCTAAAATGCCTTTTTGGAAATCTCATCGTGCCTCGAGATGTTACCACTGCGTTGGCACCGATCGAAATTTAGAATGGCGACGTGAACATATTTCCAAAGAGTGGGCCAAAAAAGGCTTGATTGAAGGATCTTAGCATAAGTCTTCGAAGTGCTCGCGCATCCACCATAAGGAGCGGAGTGACAATGGGAAATTATGTTTTCCATTTCTTCTTCTGGGACACATCGACAGAAAATACCATCGGATCCTCGCTTAAAAAGCAACAATTCATCCCAGTAATATTGTTTTAGATCATGGAAGAACTTCTTCTTTTGTTGGTATGTGAGATCACGTGGAAGTACTCTGGCAGCTAGATAGTTAACTATGTCAGCATACCATGGCAGAGTGGTTTGCGCACAAATTTCTTCCACTGTATTTTCTTGAATTTGTTCGTCTAGATTCAAGGAAGATATCTCACTTTCTAATTGGGCTATAAGTCGCTCATCCGGGAAATCTTCATTAATATGGATTAGGTCTAGTTTAATATTTTCCATTCGCGATAAGTGGTATGCTACTACTTTGTCAATTCCTTTTTTATCCTTAATTTCCAAATCAAACTCTTGTAGAAAAAGGATCCATCTAAGTAGTCTAGGTTTCACATCCTTTTACTTAAAAGGTACCTAATATTGGCGTGATCAGTGTAGATGATGATTTTAGCTCCTTCTAAGTAGGAACAGAATTTGTCAAGCGCGGACAAAAAGTCTAAGAGTTATTTCTCTGTTGTGGCGTAGTTCATTTGAGCGGGGTCTAAAGTTCTACTTGCATAGTATATTGCGTGAAGTTTCTTATCCTTTTTTTGGCCTAAGACTGCGCCTATAGCGTAATCACTCGCATCGCACATGATTTCAAACGGTAGTGTCCAATCAGGTGGTTACATGATAGGTACGGTGATAAGAGTTGTTTTGAGTGTTTCAAAAGCTTTTAGACAGTCTTATTCAAAGATAAACTCAACGTCATTCATTAGTAGACCGGTCAACGACTTAGTGATCTTGGAAAAGTCCTTAATGAATCGTCAGTAAAAACCGGTGTGTCCTAAGAAACTTTTATTTATTTTATGGTTTTAGGCGGTTGAAGGTCCTTTATTACTTCTACTTTTTCTTTGTCTACCTCGATGCCTCTGTTGGATATAACATGTCCTAACACGATTCCTTGTCTGACCATAAAATGACACTTTTCCCAATTAAGTACAAGATTAACTTTTACGCATCTCTCGAGTACCATCTCTAAGTTTGATAGACATCCTTCAAAGCTTTGCCCGCATACGGAGAAGTCATCCATAAACACTTCCATGATGTCGTCTATGAAGTCAGCAAAAATTGCCATCATACATCGTTGAAATATCGCTAGAGCATTATATAAATCGAACGACATACGACGGTAAGAAAATGTTCCATAGGGGCATGTGAAGGTGGTCTTTTCTTGGTCATCAGGATGAATAGGAATTTGGAAAAATCCTGAGTAACCATCTAGGTAGAAAAAATAAGAATGTTTGGCTAATCTTTCCAACATTTGATCGATGAAGGGTAAAGGAAAATGATCTTTCCCGGTAGATTTGTTCAGTTTTTGGTAATTGATACACATTCTACTCCCGATCATTACTCTCTGTGTTATGGACTCGCCTTTTAAGTTTTTAGTAACTGTAATGCCTCCCTTCTTTGGTACGACATGCATTGGGGTAACCCATTGACTGTCGGATATTGGATATATGATTCTAGCATCTAGTAACTTATTTACTTCATCCTTGACTACAATATTTAAAATCGGGTTGATCCTTCTCTAGTGTTCTCAAGAGGTTTTACAGTTTTCCTCTAGCATAATGTGATGCATACATATTGAAGGACTTGTTCCTTTTAAATCAGATATGTTGTACCCTAATGTAGTTGGATATTTTCTTTAAGACGTCTAATAATTTTTCGGTTTCGAGCTGTCCTAAGTCTGCATTGACTATAACTGGTCTATTGAGTTCTGGGTATAGGAATTTGTATCTAAGATTGTTAGGTAATACTTTGAGTTCTAGAGCGGGTTTCTTTGGGTATGGCATAGGGCCGGTGTAAGAGATAGGAATTCATTTAAACTTTCGTCCTGATAAGGTTCTCGCCAATTATCATCTTTAAAGATCGGAGGGGATTTTATCTTCATTATATATGAATAGGTAGTCTCTTCTTTCTCCATTCCCCTTCTGCACTTGTCAATGACGTCTATAAAGTAACAGGTTTCGTCAATGGATGGAGCTTAGAGGAATTGGGTTAAAATGAATTCGAATTTCTCCTCTCCTACTTCGAATGTCAGCCTGCCTTTCTTAACATCTATGATAGCTCCGGCGGTGGCTAAGAATGATATTCCTAGTATGATAGAAGTTGTAGCATCTTCCTTGATGTCCATGATTGTGAAATCATTTGGGATGTAGAATTGGCCTATTCGTACAGGATCATTCTCTAAAATACCAACAAGAAATTTTACTGAGTGGTCGACTAACTGAACTGACATCTTGGTCGGTCTTAGTTGTTCCATATCAAGCATCTTGCATGTTGATAATGGAATAACACTTATGCTGGATCCTAAATCTCATAGGGATTTGTCTATGACGAACTTTCCTATTACACATGGAATAGAGAAACTTTCTGGATCCTTCAGTTCTGGAGTCATATTGTTTTGGATGATCGCGCTACACTCAGCAGTAAGTGTAACTGTTTCATTCTCCTCGATTTTCTTTTTGTTGGATAATATATCTTTTATAAATTTGGCATATGAGGGCATCTGAGTAATAGCTTTTGTAAATGGTATCGTAATGTTTAACTATTTCAAAAGCTCTACAAATTTCTTGAATTGTCCTATAGTCTTAGAATTTGTTAACTGTTGGGGTATGGAATTTGTGGTTTATACGGTGGTGGAGGTACATAAGGCTTTTCCTTTTCCTAGGCCTCTTGTTCGTTGGCTTCCTTTTCCTGTGGTTGATCTTTCTTCTCAGTTAATTTTTCAGGCTTTTGGTACATGGCTATGTTTTCGGTTCTAGGATCGGCAGGTCCGTCCAATTATTTCCCACTTCTTAGTATAACTACATTTGCATAACCTTTAGGATTTAGTTGTGGCTGTCCAGGAAACGTTCCAGCTGGGGTGGCAGTGGATGCTTGTTGTTGGGCTACTTGAGAAATATGAGTTTTCTAGCATCTTGTTATGAGTAGCTAAAGCGTCTACTTTTGTCACAAATTGTTTTATCTGCTCACTAGTATGGATGTTCTGGTTCAGGAATTCTTTGTTTGTTTGAGTATATGTGACTATGAAGTTTTCCATCATCAGTTCAAGGTTGGACTTTGTAGGAGAATTTAGAGCGGGTGCGACAACCTTTTGGTATCCCGGTGGTACAACAGGTGTTTGGTTAGGCGCATACAAGGCGTTATTGTTCTTGTAAGAGAAATTAGGATGATTCTTCCATCCCGGGTTGTAGGTATTAGAGTACAGATTTCCTTGAGCATAGTTCACATGGTATGTGGTTAATTCAACAAGAAGTTAACATTCGGTTGGTGTGTGTCCTGGGATTCCACATATTTCTCAATTTGGGGTCACGACAGCCACGGTGGCTAGGGGTGTTATGGTCATGTTATCAATCTTCTGGGCGATGACATCCATCTTAGCATTTATGTGATCTAAACTGCTCACTTCAAACATCCATCCTTTCGTTTGGTTCTTCTCTACAGGTGTTCTTTCTCCTCCCCATTGGCAATGGTTTTGAGCCATGTTCTCGATGAGGTTGTAGGCTTCTTCGTAAGGTTTATCCATAAGAGCGTCGCCCGTGGCAACATCTATTGTCATCCTCGTGTTGTATAGAAGTCCATTGTAGAAGGTAATGATGGTCACCCAATTTTCAAACCCATGGTGTGGACATAGTCTCATCAGATCCTTGTATCTCTCCCACGCTTCATAAAGTGATTCGGCATCTTTAAGTTGAAATCCGTTAATCTGAGCTCTCAGCATAGCTGTCTTGCTTGGTGGGAAATAACATGATAGGAAAACTTTCTTCAGTTCTGCCCATGTTGTAACAGAGTTGGCTGGTAGAGATTGTAACCATGCCCAAGCTCTATCCCTTAGAGAGAACGAAAAAAGTCTTAATCTTATTGCGTCTTGAGTTACACCATTTTCCTTTACGGTGTTTGCGTATTGCACAAACTTCGTCAGATGTTCGTTAGGGTCGTCCGTATGATTTCCCGAAAACTGAGTTTGTTGTACATTTTGCAGCAATGAAGGTTTCAATTCAAAATTGTTTCGGGTAATGACTGGCGCAGTGATATTGTTATGCGGTTCTTGCTGAGTTGGTGTCGCATAGGACTTGAGTGGATGTTGTTGTGTCCTATGTTTTTTTACCATGATTGGTTCCTCAAATGGTTCTGGTATAAGATCTTCAGGTAAAAGGGTTCCGTTAGTTTCGGTTCGACGTCTCAAACTTAAGAAATGCTCAACTTCGTCGATTTGTGGTTCCAAGTTTTCGCCTCGAGAGCGAGTATTGGGCATACAATCGACGAAAAGGGTAAATTTGTTGCCTTAATCTAGACGGCACAATAAATGAATTACATTATTGAGTAAATCTAAGTCCCCGACAACGCCGCCAAAAACTTGATCGCGACTTTCCGAGTCTTAAGATTCTAACTGCAAATATACAACCTAATCGTGTAGTAATAAAAGATATCGATCCCACAGAGACTCGATAATCAACCTAGCGCTATCGAGATGTTATTATGTTTAGCTAAGGCGAGTGATGTTTTAGTTTTTAGACGCGAGAGAGTAAGAATTTTAAATTAAATTAAATTATGATAAGAATATCGGTATGTAATTGGTATGCCTTCATGAATCCAATAAAAGGTCGACTTATAAAGGTTTATCAAATTAGCTTTCTGTAGAAAATGTTGGTTTAAAAGTCGTCAACTTACACTCTCGTGGCCTTGCCTATTACTATAATCCTAAGTTAAATTGAGCGCTCTCGCTGTATCAATTCAAGTTAAAGTACTTTTTGAATACCTAGAGATTATAATTGGTTTTAAAGCGCTCCCGCTGTATTTAAAATCAATGCTCGATTTTAGCTATCCGATTACAATCTCACACTCTCGGGGTCTTAATTCTAACCTATTTTTTTACCTTTTTACTTTCATAACAAAAGTTGTTTTTAAATTAAGAAATCGAAACCAAAAAGTAAATTGAGTTTAAAGTTTTAGCCCAGATCTATTGAATTCGATTCGGTTATTCAATCACATACCGAATAAAGGGGTTTAGACGGACATATTAATTAACTCAGAAGAAAATAAGTAGAAGGAATGCTTAAAAATATAAGTCATAATAATGAGAAAATAAAGCATATAATTCAATAAAGAACAATACACTTGGATTATGAATTCATGCAGAAAATTAAACTTAAACAAAGGCAGTGGCTGGAAATAAATAAATGGTAATAGCTTCCTGATGTAGGAAACTATCACTAATAGGGGTGGCAAAACGGGTCGTGGCCCGCCGGGCCGGCCCGCGCACCCGCCAAAAAGCGGCGGGTTGGGTTGGGATTTTAGGCCCGCCGCCCACCAAAATCCGCCCCGCTAAATCCCGCCACCCGCCAAAACCCGCCCCGCCAAAATCTGCCGCCTGCCAAAGCCCGCCACACCTATATAATAGCTCTATTTAAGTATTTGGAAGAGCCTATGAAAATAGTTTGTGATATGTACATAAGTTGTTATTAGATTATTATGATTAATCTATTTTCTCTTTCTTTATTGTTGGACAAATATTTTGAATTTTTCTAATGAATAATGACAAAAGTGTGATCGAAATTTGAATTTAGATCATTTAAAATACTAAATGTGATGTTATATATGATAAGAATATTATTTCGCTAAAAGTTGATGTTTTAGGCTAATAAAAATTATGCTTTTTAAATGTTGGTTTGATGTATTTTTATTGAAATGTAGAAAAAAGAACTATTTAATTTATTTAAAAAAAATAGAAAAAAAAATTAAAAAAGAAGGCGGGCAAGCCCGCCGCCCGCCAACCCGCCACCTTGGCGGGACGGGCTAGACTTTTATGCCCATTTCAACTTGGCGGGCATGCCCGCCCCGCTATTTTTTGGCGGGCTTTTGGCGGGGCGGGCACGGGCGGGCCGTTTTGCCACCCCTAATCACTAAGGTTCAGTAACAGAAACTAAATTAAATGCGGGAAAATAAATGAAAAAGGAAGCTATCACTAATTTATGTTTTCCTTTGCTTCTTTATTTTTCGTGTTTTAATTTGATTTAGTGTTTTGTCTTAAGAATCTTATTGATGTTTTATTGTTGAATAATGTCTGATGACTATATTTCACCTCTTACATCAATATTTCATAAATGTGTTTATTTACTTCTCATTTGTTTTGCTTTATGTGTTGTATATATTTGGATTTTTAGGTTATAAGTAATAACTTTTGTATGTGTATTTTTGTTTATGAAATTGTAGATTTAAGTACATTTGTTTTCATGGGGAGAAAATATTTCCTTAATTGTTTTGCTCTAATTTCCTTTTTATAAAGATTTTACCTAACTTTTTGTAGGAAAACTGATCATGCAGATTTCTAAAGAAATAGTTCTTCCATTGAGATTTCTGTAAGTTCTTTAACTAATGTATGAGTTTACTCGACTTGTCCTTTCATTTTTTCAGGTCATCTTGCTTGAATACTTCTTAGCCTTACTTAAGGTAAGTTCATTCCAGGTTACATGTTTTCTGCTTTCAAGATTATCTTTAATGACCTTATTTCAACTTGCTTATTGGTAGTGTTTTATCATCTTTCATGACTTTGCAAGTTGATGTTTTAAAATTATTTCCTTCTACTTTGATGCAAGCAACATTCTTGTCATATTTCAACTTCCTTTAATGCTTTAATGGTTTTCAATGGCCTTAATTTTAGAATAGTAGCATAAAAATAAATAATATTATAATAAAACATTAAAAAAAAGAAGAGAAGAATGAAGATTTTAGAAGATGAAAACAAAGAACATAGAGATATGGGATTAGAGAAGAAATGTACAATAAAAACGTAATTATAAGAGAAAATAGTAACATAAAAATGAGAAGATGAAAAAGAAATAACATATGAGATGAGAGATTAATGTAAAAGAGGTGAGACGTACATGACAAAGAAGATGGGAAGAATACACAATACTATTAGGAGAGGTTTTAGAAGTTTGGAACTGAAAGTTTAAGTGTGAGTAAGAGAAAATATTTCGTAATTTTCTATTGGGTTGGTTCTATTTTGAACAACCCTACTTATATTTACCCATCCACTAGTGCATTTGGACATTCAAAGGATCAAGTAACTTATCCTCTTTTTTATTAGGAAAACTTGATTTTAAACATATAATTGATATCAGATCAAAGTCATGGTCAATCAAAACTCTCAAATAATAAAAAACTTGATTTTAAACATATAATTGATATCAGATCAAAGTCATGGTCAATCAAAACTCTCAAACAATGTGAATTAGACAGAAACTCTGCTTACTCAAAGCAATAACTTAGAGTAACTCCAATGGAAATTTTTAGTTGGTTCTTGTGAGGTGGCAAACGTGATTTTCATTTTGTAAGCCATTGGTGTTGGCCACGCTGACCAACCATTACATCACAATACAACGTTCTTCAACTTAACAAGATTAATAAATTAATATTAAAATCAACAATGTTATCCTATTTTCTTTTCTTTTTTTAATTTTTTTTCTTTAACGGATTATTTGCTTATAAATTATTTATTTATAAATTTTATTTTATATCAATAATTTTATAAATAATTTATTTTTTCATAAATGTTAATTTTACTTTAACAATTTAATAATAATAGAATTTAAATTTAACTAAATTTATTTATTTTATTTCACATTAATATTGATTTAAATAATTTAGATTAATATTTTGAATTAAAATAAAATTAATATAATTAAAATATTAATATATGAGGTAAAATTATTTATTTTATATTAATTTTAATTTAAATATTAAAACTATTATTGTAAGTGATATAAAATTTTATATGAATAAAATATTAATATATAAAATAAAGTTATGGATCCCGATATGAGTTCTTCAAAGTTACATCATTGAAGTAAAAAACTAGTTAAATTATTTCAAACTGATATGGTTTAATAGGTCTCACAAAGATCCCAAAAATGGGTTCATGGTTGGAGATGCTCTTATGAACACGCAGGTGCCAAACATGTACTTGACTATTTAAATTTATTGGTACTAGACCTAGCTACAAGGGACTGTTTCTTAGATCTCCAAGCTACCAAGTTAGGGCCAAAGAAAATACATGAGCTAGAGGTTGGCCTTCTATCATCTGGATCTGTAGCCCAATCAGAATCATTGTAGGCTCTAACAGAGAATTTTGAAGATGTTTGAGAAGGCGATAGCAGTAGACCATGAGTATGTGTACCACTAAGATATCTTAGCAACCTCCTAACAGCAGCCCAATGAGTGTCCAAAGGATCATTTGCCATAAACTGACAAGCTTTGTTCACACTGAATGAGATATATGTTCTTGTAAGTGTAACTACTGCAATGCTCATACTATAGACCTGTACAAAGATGGATCAAAGAACTGTGATGAACCATGTTTTCTCAACTTGCAGGTACTTAGCATAGGAGTTGGAAATCCATTTGCCAACTCCAAATTTTCCCTCTTGAGTAGATCCTTGATGTACTTAGACTGTGTCAGACACAAAGAGCCATTATCACCATACTGCACCTCAATCCCTAAGAAATATCTTGGTCTTCCAAGTCTTTTTAAAGCAAACTCCTGATGCAACTTTGTAATAAGTTTGTCAACTAGGTCTGGACTTAAACCTGTGATAAGTATGTCATCTACATATACCAAAGGATACAGTGTGACACCAGATTTATAATAGATGAATACAAAATTATCACACTTTGAAGTGGTAAAACCAAAAAGAAGAAAAGCTTGATGTAGCTTCTCATACCAAGCCCTTGGGGCTTATTTGAGGCCATAGATAGCTTTCTGTAGCTTACACACAAGGGTCTTATCAGAACTCACAAAACCAGTAGGTTGTGTCATATACATTTCTTCTTGAAGTGTTCCATTGAGAAAAACATTGTTTACATTTATTTGTTGTATGTCCCATTTGTGAGTAAGAGCCAAAGTTAGTATAACTCTGATTATGGAAGGTTTGTCAACTTGAGAGAATGTTTCAGTGTAGTCAAATCCAAGTTCCTGATGAAAACCTTTTGCAACTAGCATGGCCTTATATTTCTGGATAGTTCCATCAGCATTCTGTTTAAGCTTGAATACCCATCTGCACCCCACAACCTGTCTATCTGGAGGAAGATTTGTCAATGTCCATGTATTGTTGGCTAAGAGAGCATTAAACTCCCCAATCATTGCTTGCTTCCATTCTGGTTTAGTCAAAGCTTTCTTGACACTAGTTGGCTCAATTTCTGTATGGGTGTAACACGGTGGGAGAACTGACTTTAGTTAAATGTTGCGGATAGCAAGAGTCGCCACCGACTTTTATTTTATCCAAAGGAAATGGTATAAAAGAACAGGAAAGACCTTAAAAGATTTTTGGGTTCGGGGGGTAGGTTATGTAAAGGGAAGGTGTTAGCACCCTTTACATCCATGGTTATCCATGGGCTCTTAGTTACTTAGCTCACTTTAAAATGTTTTTTGAGAAGTGTAGTGTGTGTTTAGAAATTTTCTTAAGTGCTTTATAATGATCCATGTACGGATATATATGAAGCCTTTGTTTTGAAAATTGCTTAAAAATGTGAAGTGTTTGAAATGTTTTTGAAAAGTGAGCAAGTACATAAGAGGAACCTACCCTAAGTTAAGTCTTTTCTGTTCTTAAATATCCTTTAAGTGGTAAGACTATCCCTATTATTAAGGAATAGGTAGTCATTACCTTGGATGTATGAGGGACAAGTGAAGGAACATCTGTTATTTAGGCAACTGTAAGGTGTATAAGCAATTCGAAGGGACTTATCATCTTTATTCGAAAGGGACAAGATCATTACGAAGGCAACCACGAAGGGACTTGATCTTTTTATCTGTTAAGGGACTAGATGATATGAGATGAGGGACTTTGCTTTACACCTTACTTGACCTTTTGTTTAGGCAACTTGAGAGGTGACCCTTAAGAAGTGAGATGGCGATCAAAGATCGACTTACGTGTGTGAGTGTACCAATTCAAATATTTATCTTAAGATTAATGATCTAAATTCAATTTTACATACAAACATGTTTTACACTCCCTATTTTACTAACCATAGCATTTAAAAATAAATAATAAGAATTACTACAACTATTACATAAGGGATACAATTACATTATAATAATTAAAATAATTAAAATAAATAAGTAAATAAATAAATAAATAATTAAATGGGTTAGTAATAATAATAATAATAAATAAGCATATGATGAAGAAATTAGCATAATAATAAATAATGAATTAAAAGTTCAATTTTAAATAAATAATTATTTTTTTAAAGATTTTTGATAAGAAAAATAAATAATAAATATTATATACTAACAAAATATGATTAATAGTCTAATTATTTAATTTTATATACATATTATAAAAATATCTAATTATAATTAAATAAGCATATAAAAAATAATAAATTATATTCATAAAATAAAATTAGGTTTTTTTTTTAAATATTTAGAAAAATAGATTAAGGTTAATTAATTAATTAAACTATTTACATTATTTATATAAAACCATGTATAATAATAATAATATAAGCAAATTATAAAAATAAATGGACATAATTAGAATTTATATACAAATATATATTAAGATTTATAAAATGAAGTGAATTAAGGTTTATCATTTAATTAAATTATTTAAATTAGAAAACTACATAAAGTTATAAAATTAAAATAAACAAATAAATTAAACATTTACAAAATAGTTAGGGTTTATAAAATATTATTAGGGTTTATATAAAAAATTAGGTTTCTTACATATAAAATTTTTAGGGTTAATTAATTTATTTATTTATATAAGACATATAATATTAGTAATTTACAATAGAATAAATACTAAATATAATTTTAATGATAAAGTTAATTTTTGAAAACATGAATTTTGAATTATATAAAAGAAAATAATATGAACATTTTATTTTTAACATTTTAAATTTATTAGATTAATTATAATATAAACAAATTAAATAGAAAAAACAAGAAAAAGTGGAAAAAAACTTACCTGGGGCTGGGATTCGAACCCAGGCCCTAGACTTCAATCTTTGAGTCCTGCCTCCACAACCACCAGGCCAGCGTGCGTTTGGTGATAATAAACAGATGCCAATCATTATATTTTTAGCCTGAAAAATAAATGAAATAAAACAAAAAAAAACTTGCTGAGACTGGGATTTGATCCCTGGACCTTTGCTTCTCACGCGCACACCTTCACCAACTGAGCTAGCAACTTGTTCTGATATAACATTAACAACATATAATAAAATATTATAACAGATTTTGAATATGAATTTTGGCGCCACTGGTCTTCATCTTCAACCTTGGTTCCTGCGAATTTAGCTGCGAAATCTCCTACCATATTTCCTGCGAATTTCCATTGGCAGCAAACCCTACGAAACTCAATGATCAACAAAACCACAAAATTTCATAAAATTAAATCCATATACATAATCCAGAGGTCCATTCGAATCAATCCATGGTCTTAGAATTCATTTATATTCCATAGATCATGAAGCCCTAAACCTTGGCCGAAACCCTAAAAATGGTGTTTTCATGATTCGTCCATGAAGCTTTGATCTAAGTATCCAGAAACATTCTACACATCACTATAAACATGATTAAACAAACAAAATCCATTAAAACACAGTGAATTTATGGAATCGAAAAATAATAATTCAAGAACAAAATTGCTTCGGGTTATGCATTATGGCATGATTCAAAGGCATGTAAGGGTTGGTTTTGATTCAGGGAAGCTCAAGGAAGCTTGTAGTGTCTTTAGAATACCTTGAAACCTCTTCTAGGATTGAAACCGAAAATTGATTTTTGAAGGATTTTGTGAAGTTTGAAATTATGGTTTGAGGTTGCAAAATTCGTCCCTATGCATTGTGATGAGTTTGTGTATATGTAGTGAGTGAAATTAGGTCAAGAGAAGTGATTACTCTTTGGACTTTTTGGATCAAGGAGATTGAAAAAGATCATGTTTTAAAATTCAAATATTTTTTGATTCAACCTTGCTATTTTAAGACAATCACCATAATTCTCATATCAATCTGATCCAATTAGCTTTCATGACTTTCTAGAATCAAAATATTTTTTAAATCTTCATATTTTATATTTTATTTGAATTTAAAATGATTTTTAATATAAAAATCATAATAAATAAAATAAAATGAATAATATTATGAAAATATTAAATAAATTTCGTGCATGATGTCATGGAACACATTGGGTCACAAAAAAGTCAGCCCATTTGAAGAATTATGGTTTTAAGACCCCATTTACTTCATAAAGCACTCAAAAATTTCCCAACTTTGCAAGGGCACAAATCCTTCAATTTTAATGCTATGAGTGTGTTCTTGGACATTTTGGAAATCTTAAAGAGTCCTCTAACCAACCCCATTGGTTTCATGTCCATATCTTTTACCATTCTCAAGTTATGCTCTTTTGAAGTTGTTGACTTTTTGTTGACTTTCAAAAGGACCTATAATGTCTTAGCTCATACCTTCCAAATGAAGCATTTTTGGGCTTGGCTTGTGAGACACAAAGTTGTAGATAATTCAATTTCCTTCAAAATGAGCTTTGGATGGGGAAAATTTGATGAAGCATGTGAAAGTTATGGCTGGTCAAAGTTCAGTTGACTTTTCCTATGAAAACCCTAATTTAGAAACTCCTGATTCTTGATGATCTGAAATCTCCTTGATGAATCATGATTAACCCTTGGTCAAATGATGAATTTTACTTCATATACTTGATGTTGGCAAAAAGTCATGAAGTTTGACTTTGGTTTGACCACAGTTGACCTCAGTTTGACTTTTTAACTGCTTTGACTGAGTTTAACCTATCTGATCATTTGACTGAGCAAACATTTGGGAAAAGTCTTGAAACTTGTCATGGGGGTTCTTAAACACATATAAGATGTTATGAAGCTCACTTGAAGTCTTGGAAGTCCATTTAGCCTGATTAAAGTCAAAACCCTAGTTTAGGATGCATTGCTTTGGAGGATGCATTGTCTGAGGGAAATGTCAAATCTTCTGACTAATTGTGAACCTTGTGAACCCCATGAACCTCATGATAGGTATTGTGAACCTTGTGAACCTTGTGAACCTCATAATATGTCTTGTGAACCTCATAAGATGTCTTGTGACCCTTGTGAACCTCTTAGTACACAAAGTCTTGTCTTGTGAGGGCAAATTTTGGGGTGCAACAATGGGCTATGTAGACTATAGGTTTGGATTTTCCAGTTTTGGATCTTGTCTGCACATGATGGTTATTTTCAGTGTAGGGTGGTCAAGGTATTTTAGAGCCAATAGAAACAGATTGAGAGGGAGGATAGATAGGTATGCAAGATGAAATAGTAAGCTCATTTGAATCAAAGGATAATATGGGAACTGTGTCATTTGATGGAGAAGGTGTGATACTATTATTTGGATTGAGGTTTGAGGAATCAATGTTAGTGAGAGGAAGAGTTGTATGAGAACCACTAGGTAACTCAGAAGAAGATGTCACTATATGGTGTGTATTGTTGGATGATAAATGTTGAGCATGGGAAGTAGAACATGTCACAGGAATAGAAGCTGTAGCAATGTTAGAATTAGACATGCTGAGAGTGTTGACAGGCTGGACAAAATTTTGACTTGTATCAGAATTTATAATATTTTGGACAGGTTGTGCACCACTTTGTTGATTTAAACCAGCAGATAAAGGGATGGCTTCATGTGTTATGGTGTTGTCATCATTTGGATGAATACACTGTTGAGGTGAGAAATATAAGACCTGAGATACTATAGGGCCCCTAGTGTCCTCAGGAATGGCTTCAGTACAAACAACTTGTGCAGTCCCCTGATTTTCTGGATCCTGTGAAGTGTCAAGCACTCTAGTAGCAGGATGATAGGGGATAGGTACTGCAGATAGAGTTGAGGCCAACTTGGTATTGTTAGACACCTCAATCCCTTGTCTAGTGGTTTTTAACTTGACATATGGAAACACTTGTTCACTAAAAACAACATCTTTTGAAATATATACTTTTCCATCCTTATTCATGCATCTAAAGCCTTTATGTTAAGGAGGAGGTCCAAGGTAAACACATTCTTGGCTCCTAAGTTGTAATTTATGCTTGTTGAAAGGTCTAAGGTGTGGGAAGCATAAACAACCAAAAAAATTTAGTGTAGCATAGTCTGGTTGTTACTGATATAGTGCATGATAAGGAAAACTAAAGTTTTCTAATGAAACAGATGGTAGTCTATTTATGATGTGCACGAAGGTTGTAAAGCTATAGTCCCAAAATGAAATAGGTAGAGAGGCATGTGCAATCATTGTTAATCCCATTTCCATATTTTGTCTATGTTTTCTTTCTACTATCCTATTCTGATGAGAAGTATGAGGGAAAGTAAATCTATGATTCACACCAAGGTCAGTTAAGAATTTAGTGAAAGACCTGTATTCACCTCCAAAACCAGAATGGACAGCTTTGATTTATGTTTTGAATTGAGTCTTAACAAAAATGTTGAAGAGTTTAAAGGCATGTAAAACATCACTTTTTTGTTTTAAAAGATACATCCAAGTGTACCTGGAGTATGCATCTACAAAAGCAATGTAGTACCTAAAACTTGTACTAGACACAGTTGGAGAAGGTCCCCACAAATTAGTGTATACCAGTTCAAAAGGCCTATGATACACAATTTTAGACATAGGAGTAAACAATCTATGAGCTTTACCAAGATTACAAGATGCACAAACTGAATTTTCACTATTATTAGAATGAGAAATGTTACACAGTTTCAAGACTTTGCTTACAGAATTGAAATTAGCATGACCTAACATGTGGTGCCACAATGTGCTATTATTACATTTGACAGAATAAAAAACTTTAGAATAAAAAACAATAAAAGTATGAATGCTAGCATAAGGTTTCCAGTTGAGATTATGACTTAGAGAACCTTTGGCCTCTAGAGACTTATGAGTGAAATAGTACAAGCCACGAGCATCAAGAGCTCCTTCAACAATGATTTTCCTAGAAGCCTGATATTCTATGGCGCATTTGTTAGGAAGAAACTCAAAGAAAGCATTATTATCAAGAGAAAATTTTGACACAGATAACAAGTTTCTTATTATAGAAGGGACATGTAAAATATTATTGAGGTTAAGAGCACACTTAGGGTTGAAGGAAGATAGAAGTTGAAGATTACCAATAGATTCAATAGTAAGGGTTTAACCATTTCCAACATAAACCTTATTATGACCCGTATAAGGCTTTCTATTAGATAAAATTGCAGCATAAGGAGTAAGGTGATGAGAAGCACCTGAATCCACAAACCATGATTGAGAATCTAGTTCAGAGGGTAGATGGTCTCTTGTGTATAGGTTGGATGCTTGCTTGTAGTAGCCATAATAACAATGCTTTGTGTAGCATCTAGTGTAGACTCAGTATTGCCCTTGGAGTTGGAAGTGGAACCTTCAACAATACGATTTGAATTGGATGGCATGAAGTTCTCATCAAATCTATGCCAACAAGTATTGACTTCATGACCATACTTCCCACAGAGTTGACATGTTGGCCGATTGCCAGTGGTGTAGCGCCCTCTTCCTCTACTTCTACCACGAGCAAACCTTTCCCTGCCACGATTTCTAGTGTATCCTCCTTTAGAGGCACCATCAATTTGACTTGTGTGAGCAATATTAGCAGCTATAGTGGTGGCAGCAAGTTCTTCACGAAACTTATCGAGTTGTGCTTCTTGCACATAAAACAAAGCTTCCACATCACATAATGAGGGAGGGATGGGATAGCCATACATTTGCATAACAAATGGGTTGTATTCCTCAGGAAGCCCTTGAAGAATGGAATCAACTTGATCTTGTTCCGTAATCGTGTCACCAATAACCAATAACGAATTCACAATAGCTTTAATTCTTAACACATATTCGGTAATCAATTTTGTACCTTTCTTGGTGGACTTGAGCTCAACACGTAATTGAAAAACTCATGCCTTCATCTGCGCATTGAAAAATTGATGAATCTTGTCCCACACTTCAAAAGCATGTTTGCACGCAAGCACCCTTGGCAAGACTGATTCCAAAATCGTAGAGAGCAACCATATGAACAATGCCTGATCTTGCACAATCCAAGACTCATACTCTTCAGATATCACATCAACAATGTGATCTTGATCAGATTTGTACTTTAGAGGAATCTTTGGATTCACCACTAGTCGATGCAGCTTCTGAGAGAGAATCACACCTTCAACTTGTTGATTCCATAGAAGATAGTTGTTTTCTTGAAGTTTCACGGAGAGTTTCAGATTGAAGGCACTCGACGATTTTGCAGAATCGAAGCCATTGGAGACTCCTTGAGACGATATAGAATCGCGAGCAATGACTCATTGTTATCAAAGGACGCCATGAATGTAATAGCTCAAGCACAGAAAAAATCGACGAACCAGACGAAAAGGGGGAAAACGCAAAGAGGCGATGGAAGATCTCCAACCACCAAGAAATAGGGAAGCGTGATCAAACGAGAGGCGAATGATACCATGTAAATGTTATGAGATCACCATTGTTGATTGAGAACAATGTGATGATGTGATGAAGGAAAGGCTAGCAAGAGTTTCTCTGAAATTCTTGAAGCTGCGAAGAAGAAGAAGAAAAACTATTGTTATGAGAAAGTGAATTCATTGCATTCAATGGTCAACATAACTAGTATATATACAATCAGCATAAAAGCTGAGTTGGCAAAACTTAATTGGTTAGAGTTTATTATACCACTAACTAACCCAAATATTAATCGAACTTAATATTTTCCTAATACTAAGAAACCATCATGTTACAATATTCTATTAAAAGCTTTCCATCTACACATGCGTAAATATTGAGCTTCTAAAATAAAAGCTAATTTATTTAGATATTTATAAGTATTTTGTTTCAATATTTGAATTATAAAAATTATGTTTCAATGTTTGATTTCAAAGTATTGTGTTTCAAAGAATTGTCTAATCAAAAACCTTTACTTAAACATGTTGCAGTAAAATGACAACTAGAGATCTTATACAGCTATACCAGTTTATACTTTTCTAAATTATAGCACATGATGAATAGTTAGAAAACAATAGCACAAGTAACTAATTAATTTCCTATGAGTTACATTTAAAAGCGTTTTGTTTAATGTTTGATTTCTAAAATTTATGTTTCAATGTTTCCACCTTGGATTGACACATATTTAGCCAGGGATACAAAATCCCTCCTTCAATAAATTTTTTCCCCTCCTATCTCATTCACTACTTTACCGGGATAAAAGTATGCGAGAACTTATAATGATATCTAGCTTTTAGATCTCATAAATATTTAACATTTTATTTTATAAAGGTTTACGGTGTTTTATGATCTATTTCAGGTTTAAAATGGTTATATATTTCATATGTTTCACAATGATTCTTTAATGTTTTCGATTTGTATGGTTATGTTTACCGTTTTACTTTTTTATGGTTTCATATTAGCCTACACATTCAGTGAGGTTTTTAATGGATACTTTCACTCATGAGCATGGTTTCTTAAAACACTTGAAGGAATGCCAAATATGCGGGGAGTCACGCTACAAGCAAAAGAAAAATGGTGTTGAAGATGATGAGGGTGTAATTAAAAAGGGTGTTCCTTCCAAGGTGATGTGGTATCTACCGATAATTCAAAAGTTCGAGAGATTATTAATTATTTGTTCCTTCCAAGATGAAAGAGTGTGTGATGAAAAAATTTGTCGTGTAGTTGATTCATTGCAATGGAAGATAGTTTATTATTTGTTTCTAGATTTTTTCCATTGAACCAAGGAACCTAAGGCTTGGACTTGCCACCGATGAAATGAACCATTTTGATAATTTGAGTACTAACCATACATCATGGCATGTTCTTCTCATAATTTACAACCTATCTCCATGGTTGTGCATGAAGCTCAAATATATGATGTTATCAATGATGATTTCGGTCCAAGACAACCAGGAAACGACACATATATTTATTTAATACCATTGATTGAATATTTAAGACTTTTGTGGGAGGAATGTGTTGATGTTGATGATGCCTATACATGTGATAACTTTAACCTGCGTGTCATGTTATTTTGCACAATCAATGATTTTCTTGTATATGATAATTTTTTTGGGTACAATGTCAAGGGACATAAAGTGTGTCCTATATGTGAATTTGGTACATGCCACCACCAATTACAAAATGGAAAAAATATTGTTTATCTTGGGCATCAAATTTTTTTAAGACTGAATCATTCATACCATAGATTGCGGGAGGCTTTTAATGGAGAACAGAAGTTTGATATCGCTCCAAAGTCCTTAACCGGAATAGAAGTTTATAAAAGACAACAACACATTAATATTGTCTTTTGAAAAAAACGAAAAGGGCTCATGGAGAAAAATATTTGGTAAAAGAGGTTGGTGTTCTTTGATATTTTATATTGGTCTAGTGTTGGTGTAAGACATTGTCTTGATGTGATGCATGTGGAGAAAATTATATGTGACAGTTTGATTGGAACACTTCTCAATATTAAAGTAATACAAAAAAATACAAAGAAATCTCGTGTAAATATGGTGGTGATGGGTATACGACAAGAGTTATCCCCAAAAGAAACAGGAAATAAAACATATTTTCCCCCAATTTGTCACACTATGTCTAAAAATGAAAAAAAAAACAAGATTTTGTGAATGTTTGTAGGGTATCAAAGTGCCCAAGGGTACGCATCAAATTTGAAGAAACTTATGTCAATTAATGATCTCAAATTAGTTGGATTAAAATCTCATGATTGTCATGTCTTGATGCAACAATTTCTACTAATGACTATGATTTGTGGCATTCTACAAAAAATGTAAGTGTAACTATAACTAGATTGTGCTTATTCTTCAATGCAATATGTAGTAAAGTCATTGTTTCTAGAAATTTAGACGAGTTGGAACATGAGGTTGCAATTATCTTGTGTCAATTAGAGATATTTTTCCTTCCATCATTCTTTGACATTATGGTTCACTTAGTTGTTTATTTGGTAAGGGAGATTAGAATTTGTGGTCCAATTTATTTATGGTGGATGTATTCGGTAGAGCGGTACATGAAGATATTTAAGGGTATACAAAGAATCACGCATCATCATATGGAGGCTTCAATCATTTAACTGTACATCACAAAAGAAGTTATTGAGTTTTGTACAAACTATTTGTCAGAAGTGAACTATATATGAATTCTTGAGTCTCATCATGATGGTAGAGGTACTCAAGGTTTAAATGTTAAGAATTTTGGATGAGATGTATTTCTTTAATCACATTTATATATATTGAATAATATGGATAAATTTCAACCTTACTTGACCGCTCACAAAAGTCTTGTAAAGCAAAAATTCCCCCGCATAGCATAACAAAACTTTCTTAACTTGGTTTAAAGAAAGTGTTTCGAAAGAGAGTAGTGCATTAGAGACAATAAATGGTTATCACATTTCTAAGTTTAATGTAATTACTTGGAGTGCATACGACATTACTAAATTTGTATTCTATACAAAATCAAAGAATGATCGTAGTACCATACAAAATAGTAGGATTATGGTTAAAGTTGAATCCATGCACTTCTCTATTTTCAAAGATAACAATCTTGTACTATCATCTAGAGTATACTTTGGGGTCATCGAGGAAATTTGGGAGATTGATTATGTTATTTTTAAAGTGACTTTATTTAAGTGCAAGTGGATCGACAGTAACACTGGAGTGGAAACCGATGAATTAGGATTCAGATAGGTTGATCTTCGAAAGATAACTTGTAAGAATGACACATTCATCATGGCAACCCAAACAAAAACACTAGATTATCAATTGTTCTCCACGGAAAATATCTTCCTAATAGTACTGATGAAAATCAAGATTTTAATTATGAATCCCTTGTTTCGCAACACATGTATGTCATTTATCTGAAAAAAATGATTCGGGTGATGTGCATACTATTCGTCGTGATCATAAATAGAGGATATGAGAAAACTAGGAAAACTAGTAAGTAAATGTTTTATATCACTTAGTAATTTATAATTATTCATTTTACTCATTTTTATTCCTTTTACTAAAGATTTAATATTGTTGTTGATTATCCTAATTGGTTTCAAATGTTGTTCAAATTATAGGTATTTAATAACCAGTGACAAATCCTAGGATAGAACTTTTGAATAGCCTACAAGATTTTCCTTTTTTATTATTGTTTTTGTTGGTTAATCATTTGTTATTTTTGTTGTAAAATTATAAGGTGTGTGCCCTTTTGCTTTGTATTTGTTGTAAACAATTAATATTTGTGGTACAATGTTTCTCTTTGAGAAATTAACAAAATGTACAATGTTTATGCTTTTAGAAAATTGCAAAATATGATTCTATATTTTGTGACATGGTTCTGTAAAACAGGTACGAAGGAAAGTATTTGTTTTACAATATATATATATATATATATATATATATATATATATATATAACGTTATCACCTTTTTTTTTAAAAATTATAACCTAGGTAAAATTATTGTGATATTATATCGGTTTTACACAAAATCGAGATTTAATATTGGGTACGTCATCAAAGTTCTGAAAATAATAAAAATGCAGATGTTGGGGTTCGAACTCATGTGCAGATAACTTTACTCCTCGATTATTTAAAAATCGAGGGATAAAGTGTCAGTTTTTCTTGACGCACTTCATTATCTTACTTTTGTAATCGAGGTTAAATGTGTTTTTTTAGTAATGTATCAAATTTAAAATTATTTTTGAGTTAATTCTGTTTTTTTACATAAATTTAAAATTGAATTAAAGGTTTAAGATTTATTTTAGTCTTGTATCTTAACTTTGGGGTTCATTTTGGTCTCTTAACTTTAAGAAAGTCCATATTATTTTTTTAACTTTTCAAAAATTATCATGTTAATCATTTTTGTTTAATTAATAATAAATTTAGCGATTAAATTTTGAGTTTTTCATCACTTATAAAATAAAAATGATTAATATAAAATATTTTGAAGAGTTAACAAATTAATATAATTTAAAAAAAAAATTAAATGATCAAAAAGAATCCTTAAATTAAGATAGAGAAGAAAAAATCTAAATTAAAATATCAAAATGATCTTTGACACAATGTATTTCTATTTCTATAGTAGGGATGGCCAATATGATTGTTTATATTTTGTCTTTATGACCGTTCAGAAAATTGAATCAAATACATATCCTTATGCTTTTCCATGGACATATACTAGTTAGACTTGTTAATAAGCAGAGTAAATAAAAAGATTCAAAGGACACTTTCTTTTAGGAAAGGTCACTTAATAGTTTATCCAAATTAACAACCACTTTGATTACGTGTAAGAGACATAACACACATTAAGGGTACTAATTGAAGTTTACAAGTCTAATTATTATTGTATGTATTATCTTTTTTATATAGTATCTAAAAATGTGCCATGTCATTTTTACTTTGAACGGATACAAAACACAGATTATTGCCACCGACGCAATTCATTTATTATGTGATAAGGAAATATTAATATATCATAGTTTATGCAATAAATGCTTTACCTCTTTGACCCTTCTTGATTCTTCTATGTAACCACAACCAAGCAATAAACACATGAGAAAACTTTGTAGAAAACTTGTATATCAATCTATACCATACATTAAAGTGAGATAGAGAAGCAAAATAATGTGATAAAAGATAGAGAATTAAAACACACGTCACTAAATTAATCCGTCATTAAATGTAAGCATTGTCAAGTTAGACTAGAATTCTATCTGGCATGCATTTTTATCCAGATAAAAAAGTGTTTGATAAGAAAGAGAAAAAAATTGAAAAATATGAATAGTGATTAATAAGTTTAAGGATAAATTACAATTTTGGTTTTCTGTTTTATCAAACTCACAGTGTTAGTTTTCTTATTTTTTTTAAAAATAGTTTTGGTCCTCCATCCAAATTTTGATTCACTGTTCATGCATGGTTCACGTACTGTTCATGTACAGTACATGAACAATCAGCATTTTTTTGGACCAAAATTGAGATGAGGGACCAAAACTGATTAAAAAGAAAATAGGGGGACTAAAATCGTGTGTTTGGTAAAATAGGGGGGGGGGGGGGGGTCAAAACTGTAATTTAGCCTAAGTTTAAAAAAGATAGAGATAGTTAGACCGATAGGGAGTGAAATAGATAAGTTTTGTTGGAGATCGATAAAATTAGAGTTTTGTCCTAACTCAATCATATAAAATTGATTGATAAGATGAGAGGTGTTACTTTATATTAATTTTCTGTGAGTTCTATCTATCAAAATAGTATTATTATATTTGTCTTTTTTTTTCTCTTTGCCATGTATATAGTTTGTTTCCTTTATTCTAGGAGTTCAGTTTCTGACCGATACACTTAAGCTGCTATAAATGCTTTTGATTATCTTCATGTAAAATCAATACATTGAATATTATTTTTCTAATACCAATGGAAAATACATTTGAACTGTGTAATCTTGATATGGTATCCAGCTTAATACCTTCCATCTTCCTTTTTCACGTGTCCGCTCGCTTTTTCCTCTTCCAGCTATCATCTTCATAGATTACTCTTGTCACACGTGTCCTCGCCTCTCTTGTTTTTCCAGATTTCCTTTACCCAAAACCTTTCCTCTTTCCCTCATTATTCAATTTCTTTTCTTTCTCTTCACTCAAGATTATCCTTCCTCTCTCTTTCTTTCACGATCCTCTGTGTTCATACCATCAAAAACCCTAGTCCATTTCTTCATCATCCTCAAGAATCCTCCTCAATCATTGTTTTGTTATCTTTATCATCTTCAACATTTCAATTTCTTCATCCATGGCCGAAAATCAATTTGGTGATTTCTCTACAAATCCCTTAAATCCCTAATACTTCCATCTAAATGAAAACCCCCTCTTGTTCTTGTTTGACCTCTTCTTGATCACACTAACTATATCTCTTGTTCCAGATCAATGCGCATTGCCTTAATCTCCAAGAACAAACTTTGATTCATCGATGGTACTTTTGTTCAACATGTTCAAGGACACATCATATACGATTCATGGCTCCGCTGCAACAATATGGTACTTTCATGGCTTCAATGCTTTATTTATGAGAAAATCACTCAATCGATCTTGTGGATCGACAATGATCACACTGTTTGGACTAACCTCTCCACCAGATTTTCTCAAGGCGACATCTACAAGGTTTCAGATCTTCAGGACGACCTCGCCAATCTCAATCAGGGAACCCTAGACATGTCGACCTACTTCACCAAATTAACATCTCTTTGGGAGCAAATAGATTCCCTCCGACTCACTTGTGATTGCACTTGTGCAATCCCATGTACCAGTGGTGTGGCCTCAGATTCAGACGCTACAAAGATCAAGATCGTGTGTTAAAATTTCTTAAAGGTCTTTATAATTCCTTTTCTATGGTTCGTTCACAAATTTTTCTTTTAGAACCCTTACCCTCTCTTGAAAAAACTTTGTATATGGTTCTTGGTCAGGAATAAAGGTCCCTTCTCCCAATCATTGATAATGTTGTAACTCCTTCGATGGCTATGCAAGTCCAATCACACTCCTATTCTAGAAGAGCTTTAGGTCCCTCACGTGGCCGTGGACGCTCTTATCTTGGCCATGGAAATATGCCTCAATCCATCTGCACACATCGTGGTCGTCACAACCACACAGTGGAGACTTGTTTCTTGAAACACGGTTACCCATCGGGATATCACTAAAAAAGTTCAAAGACATTTGTCAACAATGTTGATGAATCATCTATCGTTGGCACCACTATTGTTTCCCAAAAGGATCCTCAGCATTCACTAACCTCTATTAAGCACCAATGTAATCACATCATTAAGTTGTTTCATCAACATCCATTTTCATCAAGTTTTCCTCTTCATGATGGTTCATCCCTTCCTAATGTCAATTCATAAACCACATCAAAATATGGTAAGCCACTTATATCTTAGGTAATTTATATAGGTGCTACTCGTCACATCACTCCCTATTTACATAATTTTCAATTTCATTCTTATGTCCCTCCCCTACTGTTGCACCCCAAAATTTGCCCTCCCCTAGTCAAGGCATTGTGTAACAAGGTATCCCAAGAGGTTCACAAGGTTCACAATTAGTCAGAAAGCTTGGAAGTTCCCTCAGACAAAGCCTTCTCCTAAGCAATGCACCCTAAACTAGGGTTTTGGATTTCATCAGGCTAAATGGACTTTCAAGGCCTCAAGTGAGCTTTATAACATCCTACATGTCTTCAAGAATCCCTATGTCAAGTTTCAAGGCTTTCCCAAAAGGTTTGCTCAGTCAGATGATCAGATATGCAAAAATCAGTCAAAGTGGTTAAAAAGTCAAACTGAGGTCAACTGTGGTCAAACCAAAGTCAAACTTCATGATTTTTTGCAAACATCAAATTTATGAAGTAAAATTCATCATTTGATCAAGGGTTGATCATGATTCATCAAGGAGATTTCAGATCATCAAGAATCAGGAGTTTCTAAATTAGGGTTTTCATTGGAAAAGTCAAATGAACTTTGACCAGCCATAACTTTCACATGCTTCACAAGCCAAGCCTAAAAATGCTTCATTTGGAAGGTATGAGCCAAAACATTACAGGTCATTTCAAAAGTCAATAAAAAGTCAACATCTTCCAAAGGGCATAATTTGAAAATGGTAAAGGATATGGACATGAGACCAAAAGGGTTTGTTAGAGGACCCTCTAAGCTTTCTAAAAAGTCCAAGAACACCTTCATATCCTTAAAATTGAGGGAGATGTTCCTTGTTAAAGTTGGGAAATTTTTGAGGCGTGTATGAAGCAAATGGGGTCTCAAATCAAAATATTTCCAAATGTGCCCATCAAATTCCAATCCAAACTCAAAGGTGACATCATGCACGACCCAATTCAACCAATTTCTGATTTTTATATTTTTATTATTATTTATTTGGATTTTATTCATTAAAATTCATTTTAAATCAAAATAAAATTTGAAAATACAATTATTGGATTGGATTTTGTTTCTAGAAGCTTTTAAATGGTAATTAAGTTGATTACAAACCATCCAAATTCGTGCATGACCTGAATAGCAAGGTTGGATATGATTTTTTGACCTTTTTGAATATTTGATTTCTTCAATCTCAAGCTATCCAAAAGCCCAAATAAGGGACATGTTTTTTGACCTAATTTACATCTACTATAAGTATGTAACACAAGACAATGCAAAGGGGACGAAAAAATAGGATTCAAAGATCACTCTTCAACTTCAAATTTTGATAAAAAATTCAAACTCGGATTCCACTCTAGAGGCCTCTCCCAAATGATTTGAAGGTTGATACAATTTCCTTGAAGCATGTCGAGTGTATTTGAATCATCACAAGCATCCAAAACGTGACAAAACGCATAAACCACATTCATGTTTTGCTTGAAATTTTTGAATTTCGATTTCTTCCATACATGCTATATAACTTGAATTTGATTGTATAATATTGTTTAATATGATCTTTGCAATGTTTATAGGTGGTTTAATCCAAGTTTCAGTGCAGGTATAACCATTCGCCATTAATAGGGTTTCGAATTTAAGTTTTGGGAACTTTTATTGAGCGTGATTTCAAGGCTAATTGATGGACTCAATGAGTTTATAGGATTATTTGAAATAAAAAAATGTCATTAGAACCAATTTATTTAACGTAATTTGAGTTTTTAGATTTCCAAGTGTTTTAGTGACGAACAAGAATCGTCACTAAAACCTCTAGCGATGGATGGGTGTAGCTATTGCCCTAACTGGACGGCCAGAGCTTGAGGATGAAGCTTGGCGCGTTCGTAAAATTTGAATTTCTTTTTTAATATATGTTGTTTGTTTCAGGGCATATTGCATCAAGATATTGGTGGTTCAGTTGGTTATAGCGCGCGTATGGGAACCTCATGACCTGGGTTCGATCCCCAGTTTTCTTTCTTTTTGTTAACATTTTTCTTTATTTTACAGGTTCAATATATCTTAATGTTTGGTCACATGATTCATAGATGCGCGCGCGTAGCCTGGTGGTTATGCTTCTTGTTGGTAATGGGGAGGTCTGGGGATCAAAACCAGCCCTCCCCCCCCCACCCTATTTTTTTGGTCCTTTTTCATATTTTTATAATTTTTTTTAATATTTTCTTGTTTTTACTAATTAGTTAATTAGGTTAATAAATCATTCTTTTTTTTTCTAAAAAATCAATTTTTTTTTCTTTCATATAATATTTTCATAATAAATAGCTTATTTAATAAATTTAGAAAAATATAGTTTAATTATGTTTAGATCATTTAATAAAAATCCTAATTTTCAAAAAAATGTTTTTTTTCTTTATCCAAACCCTAATTTCTATAACTTAGACTTTAACCTAATTTTCATAACCTAATCTTAACCTTTTCTTATTTAATTTGAAATTTTTTATCTTAAATTATTTATGTTTCTTTTATTATTATTACCTTAATTTCTCTGATTTTGTTATTTATTTTGTAATTTATTTTCTCTGATTATTTTGTAATTGCTTCTCATATGTAATAGCTTAGATTTACTTTTTTCGCTTCGATTATTTTGTATCTACCCCAAAGCGATGTAATATCGTAGATTTACTTTCTTGTCCTTTTATTATATTATTTAACTGCCATGGTTAGTAATTTAGGGAGTGCAACACTAATTGCCATTAATTTAAATTTAGAAAATTAATTAAAAAGATTAAATACTTGAAAATAAACACTCACACACGTAAGTCAATCTTTGATCGCCATCTTACACTTCCTAGGGTATTCCTCTTGGTTGCCTTAAAATAATATGGTCAAGTCCCTCGGATATAGGGGTGTCTTAAGCAAAGTCTCTTAGAATATAAATCATCATAGTCCCTACGGTTTAAAAGATCAAGTCCCTTCGAGGTTGCCTACGGAATAATGATCTTGTCCCTTCGAATAAATGATGATAGACCCTGCGAATTGGTAAAGACATCCCTTAAGTTGCCTTCTATGACCATACGATGACCCTACGCTTGTCCCTTTACATCCAAGGTAATGACTACCTACTCCTTAATTGTAGGGATAGTCTTACCCTTTGAAAGAACATAAAAGAATAAGAAAGACTTGATCTAGGGTAGGTATCTCGTAGTTACTTACTCACACCTTCAAAATTACTTTCACACCTCACATTTTCTAAAATATTTTCAAACTAGGCTTTGTATACACCCATACGAGGGTCATTACAAAGTACTTAAAGAAATTTTTCTAATCACACACTACAAAAACAATTAAAGTGAGCTAAGTAACTAAGAGCCCATGGATAACCATGGATATAAAGGGTGCTAATACCTTCCCTTTATATAACCTACCCCCCGAACCCAAGTCTTTTAAAATAGGTCTTTCCTGTTCTTGTATGCCTTTTCCTTATGGATAAAATAAAAGTTGGTGTCGACTCTTGCTATCCGCAACATGACTAAAAGTCAATTCTCCCACCGTGTTACAGAACTGGCGACTCTACTGGGGATTTAATAAAAAAAGGGTACCCTTAGGAATTAGATCACTTAAATTGTTTCCCTTGTTTGCTTTATATTATTTGTTGGGCTTTATGTGTGAAAGATCCTAAACCGGATCTAGTGTACCTTAGGTAAATGGCAATAGACCAAGGAAACTGTACGGCGTATACCGATATGGTTGATCTGGTGGCCATAGTTAGTTTGACTTCTTGGTTGGTGCTTATGTTCCTTAAGTAAGTTGAGGATAATATGAGGTTGCCATATGTTGTGAATACACTAACTGACTTTTAGAACCCTAGTCATCCCATCTTGGCCTTTAGAAAGTAGTGAGATAGCCGGCTTTGGTGAAGACTGAAGTTGGTTGGTACTCGATGCTACACTAATTGAGATCCTAAACTTGGAGGGTTTTCGTTGGCAAGTAAGTTGCCTACTGAACAACCACCCTTGGGAAGGATCAGTGATATTGAGATCCCTTAGAACCCGGTTACTTTTGTAGGACAGGATGAACCAACTAACTTCAGGGGAAGGTACTTACCTTTAAAACTCATGCAAGCCTCTAAACCTAGGGCTATGGTGTGACTTGTTTGTGTGTGCCACATGTTTGTGATTGAGAATAACATCATAACATCATGACATCATAAGTATAGCATTTTCACTAACCATTTCAAGGACCAAAGGATTTATCTTTGTTCTTTGTTGCAGGTCATGGCTTCTGCTCGTAGGAATACTATCCGGATCAACATTGTAGGAATACCTCCTAAGCTTAAGGAATTGGTCTCTCAAGTTTCTGAAAACTCCCAATTCATCAAGAGGCATGGTCACCTACTGGATCTAGTCACTTCAGGTTTCAATGAAGACATGATGAGTGTCCTGTTTCAGTTCTTTGACCCTAAACATCATTGTTTTACATTCCCCGATTATCAGTTGGTTCCTACAATGGAGGAGTTCTCTAAACTACTGGGTATACCTATCCTTGATCAAAGGCTTTTCACAGGCTTAGAAAAAGAGCCTAAACCTGAGGTTATTGCTGCAGCCTTACATTTGAAGAAATCAGACATTGTCCTAGAAACAAGAAGCGGAGTTAAGGGTATTCTTGCTAAGATATTGATAGAGAAAGCTCAGGTATTCTTGAAGGCTATGAGTTATGATGCCCTTGAGGAGATCTTGGCCTTATTAATCTATGGCCTAGTGTTGTTCCCTAATACATACCAGCTCATAGACGTACACGCCATCAACATATTTCTGACTCGCAATCTAGTGCCTACATTACTTGGAGACATCTTACACTCTCTCCATACCCGTACTACGAAGGCACGAGGAACTCTGATGTGTTGCATACCTCTATTGTCTAGGTGGTTTATTTCTCACCTTCCTCGATCAGTGATGAAGAATGAACAAGGGTTAAGGTGGTCTAAGAGGATCATGTCACTTTCTCATTCAGACATTCATTGGTGCTCTAGATCCATGGAGAATGTTACTATCATTGACCGTTGTGGGGAGTTCCCTAATGTGCCACTCCTTGGCATAAGAGGGGGCATTACTTACAACCCTTCTTTAGCTCTACGCCAGTTTGGTTATGCTCGGAGTAATGGTCCTTATGACATGCTTATTCAGGGTATTATGTTCGACTACGACAACGATCTGCAAGGTTACCGTCAAAGGTTCATATGAGCTTGGGGTAAAGTGAACAAGGTTGACAACAAGACTCTGGAACCAAAGTACTCCATTCCTATGGAACCTTATCTCAGATGGGTACGAGCACGTGCTCAGACTCTTATGATGCCATATCCTGCTATCCTGCCAGTTACCATGGAGCCTGTTGCTGAAGGAGATACTCCTTATATCATCCTTCATCCAGACATGCCCACTGACATGGAAGAGTTGCAGAGGTCCTGGATCCAGTTTAAGGAACAAAGGGATACTTTTGAGACTCATTTAAAAGCTAGTCAAGAAAGAATCCTGGAGCTGACAAGACAACTTCACGAAGAGCGGAATATCAACACATACCTCCATACAAAGAGGAAACATCCATGGGAGACTTAAAACCCCATCTTTGTATTTTATTGTAAGCCCAAGAGGCAAACAAGTTTATTGCTTACTAATAAAAGTTTCATTTCTGGTTGTTTAAACAAATTTAAATCCTGCGGTCCTTGAAAACATTGCATATACATACCATATCATTGCATCATAGGTTTCTTATGAACATGTATCTTATCTTCCCGCTGTTTATTTTAGCAAAAATGGCTCTCGAACAATCTGTCAAAGATCTTCAAGCTCAAAATGCTCAGTTTCAAGAAGTGATCATGAATTTGTCCAAGGGGAAAGAAGAGTTGAAAGCATTTCTCTCTGAAAATCCTGAAGATAACAAGAATGGTCAGTTGGAACAATTGCAAGCTGAGATGGCAGAAATGAGGTTCCAGATGAATGGCCAGGTGGCTCTTATTCAAAGTTTAGCTCAGGGTCAAGAAGAGCTAAGAACTTTAGTCCACAAACTTCAAAGTAATGGAGCCAGGAATCTAATCGCCAGTCAACCTCCGTTAAAACAAGCTGACTTGGTTGAAAGGAAGATGAGGATAAAAGAAGGTAAAAGAAAGGTTTCCACTGATTGTTCTTCAGTTGAAGAAAAAAGACCTGGTAAGGGTAATCCACCTCAACACAAGGAATGTAGAAGACAGTTTACCAAATTCAGCACTCCAATGTCGCAAGTTCTGCAATGCTTGTTGGAGATGAAGCTAATTTCCTTGAAAAATCCTCCTCAAAATCCTAATACTTCCTCTCCTCACTATAATCCCAAGGCAAGGTGTGGGTATCACTCCAACTGTCCCGGACATGATACTAATAGTTGTTGGACATTGAAGAAAAGGATTCAAGACCTGATTGACGAAGTAATCCTCGAGGTTACGCCAGAAGGCCAAATTGAATTCTACTATCATCCATCAAACATCGAAGCTGTAAGACAAGTTACCCAAAGTAGCAAGAAAGAAAGCCTACGTACTCTTGTTGAGGTATCGGGCACCTTGGGACATCCAAGTGGAAAATTTGATTTCATGGTGAAATATACTGCTCCTAAAAGTTCACAGATTGCAATCGAAGATATTCAGCCAACTGGATGGGACAACATTTGAATTTTCATTTGTAATTTCTCTTGTTTGTTTAAACACTTACTATTATGTCAAACTTTTGTTTTCATTAATGCATTGCATATGTTTGTCTTGAATTAATCCATTCGTTTCACTATATTTTGAATTATGCTTCATATTTCTATTTTGTGATATTTAACTCCTGATAAAGCCATAAGCCTGTAGAGGGAGGATGACGAAAACAATACCATAATCTTATGCAGTATGCTTTTGAACAGACTATGCTGACGATGTACATGCATTGTTTCAATTCCTAAACAGTACAAATATAAGGAAGTTAATCCCTAGTCAACCTTTTTGAGCCTATGAAGTAGGAGTTTTCATTCTCACGCAAATTAAAACCTTTATTCATAACCTGGGGCAGGGTAGTTACTCGGTTAACTCAACTATGCCAATTGTTTCTGTTGTACACAACTAATGATGGTTCCCTGTAATCACTAAAGTCTGCAAGTCAATATCTAGCAAAAGAAAAGCTCACTAAGTCAAAACCTACAAAGGAGACTTAGTAAAACATTAAGACATTCCGCTTACTGTAACCTTGAAATAAACAGTTCAGGAAAAAAGAAGGGATAACAAAGTCAAAAGAAAAAAATGAGGTCACTATAGATCCTTAATAAAGAAAGATGACTGAATTTTCAAAAAAATATTTTGATTCCTGAATCATCACAAATGTCAGTGTTACAATTCCAAACTACTTTGGAACCTCAATGCATAAGTTAACCGAGCATAGGACTGAAGAACATCACGAAGAATGGGTTGGGTACAAATAACTTTGAGCCTTTATCTTTTGTTTCTTAAACCATGAACCATGCCACGTTATAATCCTTTAAAAGTCCTAACTGAAGCATGGTTAGTTTGAAAGTATATTGCAATAAAAAGGTGTCCTGACTCCTTTAGGGCTTATTATAAAACTTGAGTTAATATCACAATTTTCATAAAAATTGTTTTTCTAAAATAACTCCTTTTTAAAACTTCAAGACAGACATAAGCATTGCATTTTTGAATATATTTGTTTGCATATACCTGAGTGTTTGACAAATAGAGAAACTTACAGGATGAATGTTCAATAAACCAAAGTCCTTCCGATAAACAAAGTTGCTTCCTGGATCAAAGTCCATGCATACAAAGGGGCATAGTCATTATCTCCCAATCAAGGGGGGGCAGGCCATGATACTGCCTAACTCATTTGGGGAAATCAGGACAAGATTCAACTATGTTTAAGTAGCTAGGGGCAGATCTCCTCATCTATCTGAATTACCAAGGGTAACATTAAAGAGTTCATGATGCCAGGGGCACATTATTGTGGGGCATTCTATTTAGATACTTCCATTATGGGACAATTCATCCTCAACCAAGGGACAACACTCTCTTTCCAAATCTAATACCCGGAGTGTATATGGTCCATCACAATTGTATTACCTTGATATTGGATGCTCAACAGAAGCCATTATGGAAATTAACTGTCTATGCCAGTAGTATCAGATGGTGTCAGTATCATGTCTTCAGATCCAGCTATGAAGATTTGTAGGAAGGTATTCAGGAAAGTTAAGAATCTCAGGAGCTCTAAACCCAATTGTTTATACACTCTCAAAGTGGAAACGATTCTGTTTTCGAGTTCAGCTTTACTTTTCCCTCTTTATTCAGGTTGACTTTTCCCCTTTTACTAAAGCGAGAATTGTCTGTTGGTTAAGTTTGAATGTATATATGCCTCTGAATATGATTGATGTTTACCAAAAATACATAAAATACAATAATAGCATTTACTAAGAACGAACGGAGGTAGGAATTCAACGAAGCTTCACTGGTTCATCCCCACGGAGTAATCTTTACGGATATCCTTACAGAATACTTCAAGTAATATCTTATACTTCCAGCTCTACGAAGTCTCCAATCAGTTTCATATCCTCCGAAGAATTGATACTTAACTACATAGTTCTCCCGGATCTATGTCCATCTCTTTTATCCTCAGTCAGGACATTCAGGAATCTAAGTCTTCAATAAAAAGCACGACGAACGAAGACGGGAGGTTCTAAGTACCATATTATTAAACAAGATGAGAACGAAGTCCTCATGTTCCTCAGCAACGAACCGGGATTTATTTTCCCCAGCCAGCAGTTGTTATACAGAGATACCCAGACACTTTTGGCTACATGATTCATACATACATAATTTACATTATATCATGGCATACGCATCCATAACCCATATGACATTCTTACTTAAGAGCATCATGCTATACATGCATACATCAAATAATCTTGCATAAACACTATCAAACAATTCATAGATAATCGCTACGAAGATTCATTTCTGATAATCAATACAAATTATCCTTGGGATGGCACATAAATGGTCTACACGAAGACCTAGTGTTTAGCCCGGGATATTACCAGAAGCAATTCAGGGTTAATCGCCACGAAGACTTAATCCTGGTGCTCAAGTTGTCCTTGGAAGGGTACATAAATGGTCTATACGAAGATCTAGTACTTAATCCAGGATATTTCCAAAGGATATAATCGTTACGAAGATTTATTTCTGATGGTTAACTATCTTTGGGATAATGTGTAAATGATCTATACGAAGATCTAGCACTTAATCCAAGATATTTCTTCAGAAGAAGTTCAGGGATAATCTCCACGAAGATTTAGTCCTGATATTCTTTTTGTCCTTGGGAAGGTATGTAAATGGTCTATACGAAGATCTATTACCTAATCCGGGATATTTCCAGAAGAGGTAATCGCTACGAAGATTTATTTCTAATGGTCTATGCAACAGTTTATCTGTGGGATGGTACATAAATGATCGATACGAAGATCTTGTACTTAGCCCAAGATATTACCAAAATCAATTCAGAAAAGATCGCCACGAAGATTTGATTCTGATGCTTAAATTAAAGTATGTTCCTAAAGATGGTTCAGAGCCGATCTATACGAAGATCTAAGTACTGACACCTAATGAAGTATATTTTTTTCCTCCAGAGATAATGCAGAGATGATCTATACGAAGATCTAGTGCCGACATTCAACTCAAGCCATGTTACAGGAATGATTCAGAGACGGCCTATACGAAGACCTAGTACTGATATCCAGTGACAACATAAAGATACTGAGACGATCTATACGAAGATCTAGTGCTGACATTCAACTCAAGCCATGTTACAGGAATGATTCAGAGACGGCCTATACGAAGACCTAGTACTGATATCCAGTGACAACATAAAGATACTGAGACGATCTATACGAAGATCTAGTGCTGACATTCAACGCAAGCCATGTTACAGGAATGATTCAGAGACGGCCTATACGAAGACTTAGTACAGATATCCAGTGACAACATAAAGATACTATCACCTTATGATATTATGGATGGCATTTATAAGCCCATCTCCAGTTCCTCTGAGTGGCATCTTTAAGCCCATTCCAGCATATACGACTAATCAGCAGTGTTACTTTACGCACCGGCGAGTGCAAATTTTTGGGCTTTTGTGTTCAATCCCCTTCAACCTTCCAAGTCACGAATGGCACACAGGCCAATCTAACTCCTCAGGTTTCAGAAAATTGAATAGGGGCAGCTGTTGCACCCGAAAATTTTCCCTCCCCTAGTCAAGGCATTGTGTAACAAGGTATCCCAAGAGGTTCACAAGGTTCACAAGGTATCCCAAGAGGTTCACAAGGTTCACAGGGTTCACAATTGGTCAGAAAGCTTGGAAGTTCCCTCAGACAAACCCTCCTCCTAAGCAATGCACCCTAAACTAGGGTTTTGGATTTCATCAGGCTAAATGGACTTTCAAGGCCTCAAGTGAGCTTCATAACATCCTACATGTCTTCAAGAATACCTATGTCAAATTTCAAGTCTTTCCCAAAAGGTTTGCTCAGTCAGATGATCAGATATGCAAAAATCAGTCAAAGTGGTTAAAAAGTCAAACTGAGGTCAACTGTGATCAAACCAAAGTCAAACTTCATGATTTTTTTGCCAACATCAATTTTACGAAGTAAAATTCATCATTTGATCAAGGGTTGATCATGATTCATCAAGGAGATTTCAGATCATCAAGAATCAGGAGTTTCTAAATTAGGGTTTTCACAGGAAAAGTCAACTGAACTTTGACCAGCCATAACTTTCACATGCTTCATCATAAATTTCTCATCCAAAGCTCATTTTGAATAAAATTGAATTCTCTACAACTTTGTGTCTCACAATCCAAGCCAAAAAATGCTTCATTTGGAAGGTATGAGCCAAAACATTACAGGTCATTTCAAAAGTCAACAAAAAGTCAACATCTTCCAAAGGGCATAATTTGAAAATGGTAAAGGATATGGACATGAGACCAAAAGGGTTTGTTAAAGGACCATCTAAGCTTTCTAAAAAGTCCAAGAACACCTTCATAGCCTTAAAATTGAGGGAGATGTACCTTATTAAAGTTGGGAAATATTTGAGGAGTGTTTGAAGCAAATGGGGTATCAAATCCAAATATTTCCAAATGGGCCCATCAAATTCCAATCCAAACTCAAAGGTGACATCATGCACGACCCAATTCAACCAATTTCTGATTTTTATATTTTTATTATTATTTATTTGGATTTTATTCATTAAAATTCATTTTAAATCAAAATAAAATATGAAAATACAATTATTGGATTGGATTTTGTTTCTAGAAGCTTTTAAATGGTAATTAAGTTGATTACAAACCATCCAAATTCGTGCATGACCAGAATAGCAAGGTTGAATATGATTTTTTGACCTTTTTGAATATTTGATTTCTTCAATCTCAAGCTATCCAAAAGCCCAAAGAAGGGACATGTTTTTTGACCTAATTTACAACTACTATAAGTATGTAACACAAGACAATGCAAAGGGGACGAAAAAATAGGATTCAAAGATCACTCTTCAACTTCAAATTTTGATAAAAAATTCAAACTCGGATTCCACTCTAGAGGCCTCTCCCAAACGATTTGAATGTTGATACAGTTTCCTTGAAGCATGTAGAGTGTATTTGAATCATCACAAGCATCCAAAACGTGACAAAACGCATAAACCGCATTCATGTTTTGCTTGAAATTTTTGAATTTCGATTTCTGCCATACATGCTATATAACTTGAATTTGATTGTATAATATTGTTTAATATGATCTTTGCAATGTTTCTGGTTGATTTAATCCAAGTTTTAATGCAGGTATAGCCATTCGCCATTAATAGGGTTTCAGATTCCAGTTTTGGGAACTTTTATTGAACGTGATTTCAAGGCTAATTGATGGATTCAATGAGTTTATAGGATGATTTGCAATAAAAAAATGTCATTAGAACCAATTTATTTAACGTAATTTTAGTTTTGAGATTTCCAGGTGTTTTAGTGACGAACAAGAATCGTCACTAAAACCTCTAGCGATGGATGGGCGTAGCTATTGCCCTAACTGGACGGCCAGAGCTTGAGGATGAAGCTTGGCGCGTTCGTAAAATTTGAATTTCTTTTTTAATATATGTTGTTTGTTTCAAGGCATATTGCATCAAGATACTGGTGGTTCAGTTGGTTATAGCTCGCGTATGGGAACCTCATGACCTGGGTTCGATCCCCAGTTTTATTTCTTTTTGTTAACATTTTTCTTTATTTTACAGGTTCAATATATCTTAATGTTTGGTCACATGATTCATAGCTGCGCGCGCGTAGCCTTGTGGTTATCCTTCTTGTTGGTAATGGGGAGGTCTGGGGATCAAAACCAACCCCCCCCCCCCTTATTTTTTTGGTCCTTTTTCATATTTTTATATTTTTTTAAATATTTTCTTGTTTTTACTAATTAGTTAATTAGGTTAATAAATAATTCTTTTTTTTCTAAAAAATTAACTTTTTTTTTCTTTCATATAATATTTTCATAATAAATAGCTTATTTAATAAATTTAGAAAAATATAGTTTAATTATGTTTAGATCATTTAATAAAAATCCTAATTTTCAAAAAAAATGTTTTTTTTCTTTATCCAAACCCTAATTTCTATAACTTAGACTTTAACCTAATTTTCTTAACCTAATCTTAACCTTTTCTTATTTAATTTGAAATTTTCAATCTTAAATTATTTATGTTTCTTTTATTATTATTACCTTAATTTCTCTGATTTTGTTATTTATTTTGTAATTTATTTTCTCTGATTATTTTGTAATTGCTTCTCATATGTAATAGCTTAGATTTACTTTTTTCGCTTCGATTATTTTGTATCTACCCCAAAGCGATGTAATAGCGTAAATTTACTTTCTTGTCCTTTTATTTATATTATTTAACTGCCATGGTTAGTAATTTAGGGAGTGCAACACTAATTGCCATTAATTTTAATTTAGAAAATTAATTAAAAAGATTAAATACTTGAAAATAAACACTCACACACGTAAGTCGATCTTTGATCGCCATCTTACACTTCCTAGGGTATTCCTCTTGGTTGCCTTAAAATAATATGGTCAAGTCCCTCGAATATAGGGGTGTCTTAAGCAAAGTCCCTTTGAATATAAATCATCATAGTCCCTACGGTTTAAAAGATTAAGTCCCTTCGAGGTTTCCTACGGAATAATGATATTGTCTCTTCGAATAAATGATGATAGACCCTACGAATTGCTAAAGACATCCCTTAAGTTGCCTTCTATGACCATACGATGACCCTACGCTTGTCCATTTACATCCAAGGTAATGACTACCTACTCCTTAATAGTAAGGATAGTCTTATCCTTTGATAGAACATAAAAGAATAAGAAAGACTTGATCTAGGGTAGGTATCTCGTAGTTACTTGCTCACACCTTCAAAATTACTTTCACACCTCACATTTTCTAAAATATTTTCAAACTAGGCTTTGTATACACCCATACGAGGGTCGTTACAAAGTACTTAAATAAATTTTTCTAATCACTGTCGCTCCCTGGATTTCCATCCTGGTACAAACGCGAAAGTGGCGCGGAAAGAGGTTAGAGTCGCCAGCCAGGCATTTATATCCCGAAGGAACATGAATGGTAATGTTGCACAAACCAGAAGGAAAGAAAAGGAAGGACAAAGGTCCTGCAAACCAAAGAGACTGAGTTCGGGAGTCGGTTATGACCTGGGAAGGTATTAGCACCCCAGATCGTCCGCCGTACCCGACGAGTTCCACGCTTGTAAAGAAATTTGTTTCAAAGGGTGAAGAAATGAAAGCTGCTGCAAAGAAAATGAACTGAACTGGATAAAAGAAACGAAAAGGGAACTGAAAAAGAAATGAAAAGGAAAAATGTAGGGAAAATAAAGATTGTGCTCGAACGGGCCCTACCCCGCTGCCTACGTACCTCATTTGGACAATGAGGATCAGAGTCGCCGTAGTTCCCCTAACTAGGGGTAGAAAAGAAATTTCTTGTGAATTAAGGCTTGAACTGCCTATGTCAATGCTCAGGTGTTGCAGACTCGGACGACGAGTGCGTAACCGTCTTGCAAAGTGACAAGTAGGAGCAAGTTCGCGTACGGAGCGAAGGAGATGAGAAAAGAATTCCCGAAGGAAAGACGCTTATTGTTTGTTTTTGTTTTTTATGAAGCTTTTTATGAGTGTGTCACAAGGAAGTGAACTCAAGCTCTTTTCCATGGAATGTGCACTTGTCACTACATTCCAAGATGGAATAATAGAACAAGCACACTCAAGTAAGGAGAAGATCCCCAAAATATGAATCCAGAGATTAGGGCCTAGGCTCACTAACTCATTAACTTATTAAGTGTTTTTGGTATTTACAATGAAGAAGTGTTTTTTATGATTTTCTTAATGAAGATGATACCCTGATCAGACTTGTGCATCACAAAGCAAGCTTGTACTATCCCAAGATGGGAAGACTACAAGTACCTCATGGGATAAGGCTATTGCTCAAGGTATCAATTCAAACTTTATTAAGTGCTTTTTAGGGTTTTGAGATGAGAAGAGAAAAGGAACCAAAAGGATCACAAAGGCAAAAGTCTAATGGGGGACTAAAGAATCCTAAGTGTTGTCATACATGGAAAGTCATAGGTTAGTGTGGTTTACTATCCTAAAGAAGAAAGAAAGAAAAAGAGAAGAAGAAGAAAGAAGAAGAGGAGAGGAGGGAAGTAAGGCCTAAGCCCAACAATCAAAGGGTTAGTACAAGTAAGAATAAGAAGAGAAAATATGAGATTTGGAGATGTGGGAATCACATCCACACCTCTCACTTACCATAGCTCCTGAAAAGGTTAGCAACACAAGCATACAAGTAAAACAAAATGAATATAATGACATGCCAACATCATGCAAACAGAAGTGGAGTCATACATACAAAAGCTCAATGCAAATGTAAATCACAAGAATGAGAAAAGAATCACACAAGTTAAGATGAGGCAACATGAATCACATGGCAAAGCAAAGTAAACTTGGTGAGATGCAAAGCAAAAATACATAAAACAATGAACTCATGGCACAAGACCAGAACCAAATCCAAGTTAAAGAAGTGCTTAAGAAGCAAAAGAGATGAAGAGAAGAGAAGCACAAAGCTAAACAAACACAATATGGGAAGAAAGAAGCAAAGAAGTGAGGTCGATGCACATAAGAAAGGATGAACTGCAAAGGTAAGCAAAACACAAGATTTCCAAAACACAAACTCTAAACCAAGATCAGAAAGGTATCAATGCCATAAAGAGACCCCAAATAAGATGAAGAAGTTGGCACAAGTGCCCTTCTAAGCTAATGAGAGAACTTATGATCAAAAGGAAGCAAAATGGGACAAGTTAAGAACCAAAATTCAAATCAAATCAAATATGCACCCAAAAATTCCACAACTTTGGACAAGAGACCTTCAATCAAGATATAACAACATGCCAAAAGGATAGGAAGAAGTTCAGAAGCTATGCAAGTCAAATGAGAGGTTAAACAACAACTAGGGTTAAGAAACTTCCCTCACAAGTCAAAGGCCAAAACCAAATGAACAAATTTCTAAAAATCAGAATAAAAATCACACGTGAAGTACACCCTATTGAGAGTCCAGACCAAAACGAATCACTCAAAATTTCAAAATGAGGATCACTATGGAAAATGGACAAGACAACATGCTTAAAAAGGAATTAAAATGAATTAATTACATGAGGGAATTTATTTACACGTGTCAGCATAAAATAAACGACAAATAAAAATATGAAAAAATAAAGAAAACTCAAATTAACCTCCATGAATTATTTCAGAATTTATTGACACTTAGAAGTATTTTTAAAAATTGAAAAGCAAAATGATATAAAAGAAATAAAAGAAAAAAGAAAATAAAATGAGAAAAGGCTGGGAGGTGTGAATAGGAGGGAATTCAGTTGAAATTAGCTGGGCCAATGCGCATGGGGGTGGGATTAGCAACCCAGGCCCACCCAATCTCTGTGCAACACACAATAAAAGGGTGGAAATTCACAAAAATATGGAAAAACAAAGGCCTTAGGATCAAACAGACGCATCCTGGGAAGCAACTCATTAATTGACGTGGCAATAGGATTGGATCTGAGTGAAGGAGTACACAAGTTACCATGGTATGCGCAACACAATGAATAAACATAATGAAATTATAAAAATCGAACGCACGTGAGAGGGAGCATATTCATTAATGAGGTGGCAGTTTATCACACGTCCAGATGAAATGATCTGATGGTGAGGAGATCATCTTCTCCAATTCAAACCCTAAACGCATGAGCCCAGAATTCGGTGACCGGAGCTAGGGCTTCGGCACCGGAAAACGCAAAACATGATCAAACATCAATAAAAATAAACCAAAATCTCCAGATCATGTAATCAAACCACCCTGAGTTAAAAAATGATGATGAAATTCGCAATAGGTCAAAGAATTTTCCAGATCGAAGACAAACAGTTTGAACCATGAAACTTCAAATTCACATACAAAACTCAATAAGGCACCAAATTCAAATCTAAAGCAAGCAGAATGATCAGTATAACCAGAGGATTACAATGCACACAACTATTTTCATTTCTAGATCTAAGAATCTTGAACTCACCTGAACTTGCAGATCTGAGAATAGCTTGTGATAAGCCAAGAGAATGCTGCCAATCCACTCCAAATGCACTCTAGTTGCAAAATAAATGCAACTAAAGCCTTGAGAATTGATGGATCCAAGAGTTTGAAGCTAGCTGCCCTGAAATGGCAAGGTGATGAATCTTGAGAAATAGCTTGCACAATGTATGGATTTGTGATCCTGAGCTCTCAAGGATGAAGGATCTGTGGTTAGTTTGTGAAGAGAGCAAGTGTGTGAAGAGATTCGAATGAAAATGCAATTTGAGCAAAAACTTGAGAGCTGAGAAATGAGTGAGATCTGGATCCTTCTAAAACCCTAATTTGCTTTTATGTGAGGTCATGAGGAAATGCTGGAAGAATGAGAGGCTTTGCACGTGGGAATGGAATGTGTGAGAGATTTTGCAAAATTTGAAAATTTGTGGTGAGAGCATGAAACACTCATGTATTGCCTTGCTTCTTGCCCATGTGCACTCACAATCTAACCCTTGATTTCAAACCAATAAGATCCTGGCCATTGGATGAGAGTGTCACACAATTCTCATGTTCATGCAAAAATTACACTTAAAGAATGAAATTCTCATTATGCACGAATTTGGTGTAATTCTTTGAGAAAAATGACCTATTTGCATTTCATTGTAATATTGGAACACTATTTGATTCATACCAACACCCAAAAATGAGATTCATGACTTTTTGCTTTGGTGCACAAATGAAAAAACAAGTTTTGCCCTAGTTTTACCATGATTTTCGAGGGCCTTAACTTCTTAACAATGAAGGCTATAAAAAAGTACTTGTACTTTTTGAAAATGGGATGATTTAATCTCCAACTTTCATGTTTGACTTTGGTCCATTTGAAGAATTTTTCACCAAGTTATGCTCACTTGAATTTTAGGGCAAAAACTTGCCAAAAATGGCATTTTCCATAACCAACTTCACACCAATTTTGCAAAACACCTCAAAACCTCATGATTCTTGATCTTTGAACTTTCCAAAACTCTTTTAACATTATAAGAACATCCCTTGGCTAGAAAAATGTGGTTGGACCCCTTGAAATCTCACAGTTGACTTTTCTAAGGCACAGTTGACCAGTTTCTTCATTTACAAGCAACTGAAGAAATGCTTGACTTCCACAAGGAATTTTCTCACCAAATTTCATACCTAGGATCCTCTTAACATGTGAAAGACTTATCCCAAATGAAATGGCCAAAGTCTTGAGGTTTTCATGCTTGAAACTCAAACCCTAATTTGGGATCATTGTGTAGGAGCTTTGCCTTAGCCTGGATTCCCTGATGATCTTCCAACCTTCTGAGCTTTTGTAAATGAACTTGAGCTTGTAAAAAATGCAATGTAGACCCCTCATAAGACTTGTACAAATCCATTGGGCCCCTTCTCATGGCTTGTGATGCTTCAAGAACCTCTACAGATGATCATATGCCTAATGCTAGGTCATGAGAAATGTTATGCCTCATCTTTCCATGCTAGGATGCTAAGAGTATGATATGTTCATGATGAATATGATGTGATATGATGTTTAAAATGAAGAGGGCAAATTTGGGGTGTTACAGCTGCCCCTATTCAAACAACTGTTAATCTGAAAAGGACGGTAGCACGGGCTATCGACCGTTCAAGATAAACTGTGGTTGAATACCAAAAAGACCTGAAATTTGCACTCTGACGAAGAATGCAAACACTGGGAAATAAACCCAACCAAATGATGCTTTGGTGATTGAAGTGAAGAGAAAGCAGACGAGCTTCTTCCAAGTTGAAACTAATATCTGGAGTCAGAATACTTTGACAAACGATTCTTCTTCGAACAATCCTGTTACGCCAGGAGCTGGACATACGAGTGTAACACGGTGGGAGAACTGACTTTAGTTATGTTGCGGATAGCAAGAGTCGCCACCGACTTTTATTTTATCCAAAGGAAAGGCATAAAAGAACAGGAAAGACCTTTTAAAAAGATTTTTGGGTCCGGGGGGTAGGTTATGAAAAGGGAAGGTATTAGCATCCTTTTCATCCATAGTTATCCATGGGCTCTTAGGTACTTAAGCTCACTTTTAATTGTTTTTGAAAATGTAGTGTGTGAATAGAAAAATTTTCAGAATAGTTTAATAATAATCCATGTACGGATGTGTAAGAAACTTGTTTGAAAATTTGTTTGAAATTGTTAAGTTTGAAAAATGTTTGAAGTGAGCAAGTACATAAGAGAAACCTACCCTAATGTTTAAAGTCTTTCTTGTTCTTTTTCCTTTCCTTGGTAAGACTATCCCTACTATTAAGGAGTAGGTAGTCTTTACCTTGGATGTTAAGGGACATGAGAGGGACATCTTATTTTGTGAAGGCAACTGTGGGGTGTATTAAGCACATATAAGGGACTATCATCATTTTTCGAAGGGACTCGATTCGTATAGGCAACCATGAGGGACTTGATGATTTTCTTTTAAGGGACTTGCTTTATACACCCCACTTGACCATTATTCGTAGGCAATTTGAGGGATAACCTTAGAAAGTGAGACGGCGATTAAAATCGACTTACGTGTGTGTGAGTGTTTATTTTAATTATCTTATGATTAAAATTATCTAAATTTATTTTAATATGACATACATGTTTTTTTGCACTCCCTAATTACTAACCATAACAAAAATAATTAAAGAATTACAAAATTACATCCGGGAAACAATTACAAGAAATTATTATAACAAAATAAATAGTAAATAAATAAACAATAAATAATAAAATATAAAGAGGTTAGTAAATAATAACAAATAAGATAAACATAATTGAATTATAAATGGGTTAGTGATAATAACAATTAGAAATAATAAACAATGTTAGAAACATAGAATAATAAATAATAATATGGTTAGTAAATATAAAATTAATTAAAAGGTTAATAAAATTGTAATAAACAAAAATTAGTAACAATATAGTTAATAGTAATGATAGAAACCAAAAATATTATAAGAACAAGATAATAAACAAAAAAATTAACATACACAACTAAATAATTTTTAATTCATGTACTAATTATTAAATTATTCTTAAATGTATTATAATTACATATATTAACATTTATTTATTAAACAATATATACATATTATAAGAAGAAAATAGGTTTTAAATATCATATATAAAATTTAATTCTATTAATTATTATACTTACAAATCATATACAAAAATTTAACTATTATAAATTAAATTGTTTCTAAACCTTACAAGAAAAATAATTTGGATTATAAATATATTTACAACATTAACTATATTAAAAATTATATACATGATAAAGAAAATTATTTTTTTTTAAAAAAAATAGAAATTAGGTTTTGTTTAGAAAAATATTTTTAGGGTTTATTTTATAATAGACAAAATTCTAAACTAATATACCTATATTTTTTAGAACAACATAATTTTTTTTTAATTTATTTTAACATAAAATATTAATTAAATTGAAAAGAAAATAAAAGAAGAAAAAGAATGAGAAAGTAAAAACCTGGTGGGGCTGGGGTTTGAACCCAGTCCCCTATGCTTGCAGCCAAGAGATCACACCACTGGGCCATCCATACGCAGGCAAGAGATGAGAGAGTGAGATTTGTTTTGTTGCTTGTGTTGAGAAAATCCAGAAAATAATGAGAACCAAAAAGGCCTGGGGGAGGATTGAACCCAGGACCTTATGTATACAAGAATGCGCGCGCTACCACCCGGCTGGAAGAGCCAATCTGTTAATATGTTGGCTACAAACAATAATATATGAAACACAATTTAAATGGAAACATGTCACAAAAAATTGCTGGAGGCAGGATTCGAACCCCAGCCTTCACCAACACGCGCATGCACTTTTCCACCAGGCCAAACATACATTTGTGAAATAAATCCAGGATTAACTCATATTATTTTTTAAACAGAATTTGAATTTGAAAACAGGCGCGAACTGGTCTTCTTCTTCCTCCCATTACCTGCGAAATTTGTAACGATTTCTCCTGCGAATTTTCCTGGGAGTTCTTCACACTTCAAAACCTACGAAAACGAAACTTGCACCAAACAGTAATGATTCTTAAAATTAATTACAGTTTTATAATCCTTGTGTCTTATAGAACACTCCTATGTGTCCAGAATTTATTTATATTGGTTGAATCATCTAACCCTAAAATTGAGCTCTAAACCCTAATAATGGCGTATTTGGATTCCTGCAAGAAAAACGCAATTGGACAACCCAGAAACAATCCAAACAACATTATAAACCATGTTATGCAATCAAATTAAACAAAGAATCATCATATAGCCGAAATCGAATTTCAAAAAATAAGAACAAAGCTGGAATCGGGTTGTATGATTTAGGGCATGAATGAATGTTTTTATGATTCAGGAACATTCTATGATCCTTCATGAACATGTTTAAACCTTCAAAAGTCTTTGAGAGAGCTTGAATGGTAGAATCCGAATTGAGTTTTTTGTGAAATTTTTTGATATGGTGAACTCACTCTTTGGGCAGCCAACTCGTGAATGAAGATTAGGTTTGTGATCAGTATATATAAGTGAATGATTCTAGGTCAAAAGTTTGATTGATTTTGTGGAAGAATGGATTCAAAAAGATTGAAAAAGATGGTGTTGTAAAAGTCAAATATTTGCTCTTGAATGCTTGCTATTTTGGGATAATTCACATGATTTCCTTCTCCTTCTAATTCAATCATCATTTAAGAATTTCTAGAAGCAATATCTTCACCCAAAAATAGATTTTCATATTTTATATTTATTTAAAATGATTTTTATGAATTAAATCAATAATAAATAAATAAAAAATAATAAAAATGCTGAATTTTGGTCAATTGGGTCGTGCACCATGTTATGAGATGGATTGGGTCATAAATTAGGCAGCCCATTTGGAAAGAAATACTTCTAAACCTCCATTTTCAACATAAACCATCACAAAATTGCCCAACTTTGCAAGGGCACATCTCCCTTAATTTTAAAGGTATGAGGGTGTTCTTGAACTTTTTGGAAAGCTTGAAGAGTCCTCTAAACAACCCCATTGGTTTCAGATCCATATCATTTACCAATCTCAAGTTATGCCCTTTTGAAGTTGTTGACTTTTTGTTGTCTTTTGAAATGACCTATAATGGCTTAGCTCATATCTTTCAAATGAAGCATTTTTGAGCTTAACTTTCAACATCAAAGTTGTAGGGAATTCAATTTCCTTCAAAATGAGCCTTGGATGGAGACTTGGTGATGAAGTATGTGAAAGTTATGCCTGGTCAAAGTTCAGTTGACTTTTACTAAGGAAACCCTAATTTAGAAACTCCTGATTATTGATGATCTGGAATCTCTTTGATGAATCATGATCAACCCTTGATCAAATGATGAATTTTACTTCATATACTTGATGTTGGCAAAAAATCATGAAGTTTGACTTTGATTTGACCACAGTTGACTCCAGTTTGACTTTTTAACTGCATTGACTGATTTTGACTTATCTGATCATCTGACTGAGCAAACTTTTGAGAAAAGCCTTGAAACTTGACATGGGGGTTCTTACACACATATAAGATGCTATGAAACTCACTTGAGGTATTGGAAGTCCATTTAGCCTGATTAAAGTCAAAACCCTAGTTTTGGATGCACTGCTTAGGAGGTGCATTGCCTGAGGGAATTGTCAACTTCTTTGACCAATTTGTGAACTTTGTGAACCTTGTGAACCTTCATAAAATGTCTTGTGATACTCATGAGAGGTATTGTGAAGCTTGTGAACCTTTTGAACCTCATGAAGTGGCTTTGTAGACCTCATGAACCTCAGGAAAGCTTTATATTCATTGTGAATCTTGTGAACCTTGTGAACCTTCAAGAAGTGACTTGTAAACTTCATGAACTTCATGGAAGGTCTTGTAAATGTTGAGAAACTTGTGAACCTTGTGAACCTTCAAGAAGTGACTTGTAGACTTCATGAACCTCATGAAAGGTTATATAAGCATTGAGAAACTTGTGAACCTTGTGAACCTTCATAAAGTAACTTGTAGACTTCATGAACCTCATGAAAGGTTATGCAAGTGTTGGAGAACTTGTGAACCTTGTGAACCTTCTTAGAACACAAAGTCTTGTATTGTGAGGGCAAATTTTGGGGTGCAACAGCTGCCCCTGTTCAATTTTCTGAAACCTGAGGGGTTAGATTGGTATATTTGCCAGTCGTAACCTGGAAGGTTGAAGGGGATTGAACACAAAAGCCCAAAAATTTGCACTCACCAGTGCATAGAGTGATATTGATGGTTGGTTGAACATGATTGAGTGGGCTTAAAGATGCCACTAGGGGAAAGTTCTTCAGCAGTATAATGAGAGTTGTCAGGAGTCTGGAGTAATACTGATGTAACAGCATGTCTTCGTGAGGATAGAGCAATCAATAATGATAACCCTAAAGCAGTCTTGAAGAAATAATATGATTTCAGGAGGATAGAGCAATCAATAATGATAACTCTAAAGCAGTCTTGAAAATATGATTCAGGAGGATAGAGCAATGGATAACTCTAAAGCAGTCTTGAAATAATGATATGACTCCAGGAGGATAGAGTAATGATAACTCTAAAGCAGTCTTGCAGTAATGATATGACTCCAGGAGGATAGAGCAATGGATAGCTCTAAAGCAGTCTTGAAGTAATGATATGACTCCAGGAGGATAGAGCAATGGATAGCTCTAAAGCAGTCTTGAAGTCATGAGAAGTTATCAGGAGGATAAAGTAACCCTGTGGTTACAATAAAGCAGTCCCAAAGTAATAAGAAGCTCATCAGGAGGATAAAGTGACCCTGAGGTTACAATAAAGCAGTCCTGGAGACCATAAGTTTGTTTGTTGGATAATTAACCTGAAACAAGGTAGTTTTTGTATAATAACATTAGTTTATGCTTTATGTGTGCATGTATGATATGATGCACTTAGGTAATGTTCTATATGTCTATGGATATGTATGCTATGGTATGGTGTAAATGATGTATGTATGATATGATAATGCCGGAAGCGTCTGGATATCTTCGTATAACAACTGCTGGCCAGGGAAAATAAATCCCGATTCGTTGTTGAAGAATATATAACCCTCCGTCTGCTGGGGATAACAGGGTATAGATAACCTCCCGTTGGTGGGGATGGCAAGGTATATATAACCTCCCGTTGTTGGGGATAGTAGGGTATATATAACCTTCGTCTTCGTTTGATAGTAGGATAAGTATCACATCCCGTCTTCGTTCGTCGTACCCTTATTGGAAAGTAATTTCCCGAATATCCGTATGAGGATAAAAGAGATGGATATAAATTCCAGGGGAAATAAGACTTTACGAAGATGGATTAGTCCTACTGAGGGTTTATAACTGTCTTGTAAAGGTGAATCGGCGAAGCTTCATTGAAATCCTTCCCTCGTTCGTCCTTAGTAAATACTATTACTGCATTTTCATGCATTTCTGGTAAACATTAATCATATTAAAAGCATACATGCATTTTTGGTAAACATCAATCATATTCAAAAGCATACATACATTCAAACACAACCAATGGACGTTTCGCTTATGTAAATAGGGTAAAAGTAAATCTGGATTCAAAAGATGGAATTTATTTATATCAAAAAGTGACCCATACACGGGTGAGTTTGTACACGGAGACATAAACCCTAGTAAGAGGTTTTTGTCATAAAGTTTTACAGAATAAAGAAAATCAGCTATGTGGGGAACAGTCCTATTGAGTTTCAATCCTACTATTGCCCTTCAAGTATCTCATCTTCTTGCTGTTGAGACGGAAATGATTGGATTGAGCTTTATCTGTTCGAGCTTTGATAAGTAGTACAACTGGTTTGCGGTTTCATGAGTGATCCAAACGAGACATAGTCATACGCTTTAATCCCTAACTTTTGCCTGGATTGCCCTTTCAGGTTTTCAATCCACTGGGATACCCTTTTTTGCCCAAGCCGCCTTTTCAGGTTTTCGACTTGCCGGGTGTACATCTTTTTATATATATCCCTAATTTTTGCCCAAACCCTTTTGGTTTGCCGGGATGCCCTTATTTTTGCCTAGGCCTGTCAACCTAACGGGTCTCTTTTTATGCGTAGTATTTTTTAACTATGTCTGCGTTTACAGGCTGTGGGAAGTCCTCACCATCCATTGTAGTCAGTATCATGGCACCTCCTGAGAACACTGTTCTGACTACAAATGGTCCTTCATATGTTGGAGTCCACTTGCCTCTAGGATCACCCTGTGGTAATATGATACGCTTGATTACCAAGTCACCAGCCTGATATACCTTTGGCTTAACCTTCTTGTTAAAAGCTTTGATCATTCGTTTCTGGTACATCTGGCCATGACAAACTGCTGCTAACCTCTTCTCATCAATCAAATTTATCTGGTCCAGTCGAGTCTGAATCCATTCATCTTCATTCAAGCCTGCATCCTTCATAATTCTTAAGGAGGGAATCTGAACTTCAATGGGCAGAACTGCTTCCATACCATAGACTAAGGAAAACGGGGTTGCCCCTGTTGAAGTACGTATTGTGGTACGATAACCATGAAGAGCAAATGGTAACATCTCATGCCAATCCTTGTAAGTAACAGTCATCTTCTGTACAATCTTCTTGATGTTCTTATTAGCAGCTTCAACTGCCCCATTCATCTTCGGACGATACGGAGAAGAGTTATGATGCTTAATCTTGAACTGCGTGCAGAGATCAGTAATCATAGTGTTGTTCAAATTAGAGCCATTGTCAGTGATAATCCTTTCAGGGATGCCATACCTACATATGAGATTATTCTTAATGAACCGAGCCACAACATTCTTAGTAACAGATGCAAATGAAGCTGCCTCTACCCACTTCGTGAAATAATCAATAGCAACCAGGATGAAACGATGCCCATTAGAAGCAGTAGGCTTGATCTCACCAATCATATCAATGCCCCACATGGCAAAGGGCCAAGGAGCAGTCAACACATTCAATGGTGATGGAGGTACATGGACTTTATCAGCATAAATTTGACATTTGTGACAAGTTCTGGAGTGTTGATAGCAATCAGCTTCCATGGTAGACCAATAGTAACCTGCTCTCAAAATTTTCTTTGCCATAGTATGACCACTAGAATGAGTGCCAAAGGTCCCATCATGCATCTCTTCCATAATTTCTGTAGCTTCCTTCTTATCCACACAACGAAGCATAGTTGAATCATGATTGCGCTTATACAGAATGCCATTACTCAAGAAGAACTTGGCAAAAAATCTTCTCAGAAACTTCCTATCTTTGACAGATGCCCCTTCAGGGAATTCCTGAGCTTCAAGATATCTTTTCACTTCATAGAACCAAGGCTTCTCCTCAGCCCCTTCTGTGTCAATCTTATTGCAGTATGCAGGCTTTTCAAATCTATCAATAGTAATCTTGGGAGCTTCATCATCCCAGCTGATCTCAAACATGGATGCCATGGTGGCTAATGCATCTGCCAACTGATTCTCTCTTCGTGGAATGTGCTCAAAGGTAATCTCTTTGAAATGTGGGATCAAAGACAACACATGCTCTCTGTAAGGAATGAGGTTATCATGCTTGGTATCCCAATCTCCTTTAATCTGACTTACTACCAGGGCTGAATCTCCATACACATCAAGGAACTGAATCTTCATATCAATAGCAGCTTTAATACCCAGGATACATGCCTCATATTCGGCCATGTTATTGGTACAATGGAAACAAAGTCTAGCAGTAATCGGGGTATGACAACCTTCAGGGGAACTAATCACAACACCAACACCATTACCAAGTGCATTAGAGGCACCGTCAAAAACCATAGTCCATCGGGATCCTTGTTCAGGTCCGTCATATTGTCCAGGTTCTTTGGTAATAATCATAATGTCTTCATCAGGGAACTCAAAATTCATTGACTGGTAATCATCTACTGCTTGATGAGCCAAATGATCAGCAACAACACTTCCTTTAATGGCCTTCTGAGTAGTATACTGTATGTCATATTCTGTCAAGATCATTTGCCATCTTGCAATTCTTCCGGAGAGAGCAGGTTTCTCAAATATGTACTTGATTGGATCCATCTTCGAAATCAATAAGGTAGTATGGGTCAACATATACTGTCTTAGTCGGCGAGCAGCCCATGCCAAAGCGCAGCAAGTTTTCTCGAGCAGTGAGTATCTTGTTTCACAGTCGGTAAACTTTTTGCTAAGGTAGTATATTGCCTGCTCTTTTCGACCAGACTCGTCATGTTGCCCCAACACACACCCCATTGAGTTGTCTAACACTGTTAAGTACATAATCAAGGGTCTTCCATCAACTGGTGGCATCAAAATTGGTGGCTCTAGTAGATATCTCTTAATTTCATCAAAGGAAGTTTGGCACTCATCATTCCATTCCATCACCTGATCTTTCTTCAACAACTTGAAGATTGGCTCACAGATGGTAGTTAATTGGGAAATAAATCTTGCAATGTAGTTCAATCGTCCCAAGAAACCTCTAACCTCCTTCTCAGTACGGGGAGCTGGCATCTCTCGTATAGCTTTCACTTTTGCAGGATCCACTTCAATACCTTTGCCACTGACAATGAAACCCAGGAGCTTTCCAGATCTAACTCCAAAAGTACACTTGTTTGGGTTCAATCTCAACTTGTATTTCTTCAACCTCTCAAACAACTTGTGCAGATGATCAAGATGTTGCTCTTCATTCTGAGATCTGGCTATCATATCATCTACATATACCTCTATCTCATGATGAATCATATCATGAAACAAAGCCACCATAGCACGCTGATATGTTGCCCCTGCATTCTTCAAACCAAATGGCATTACCTTATAGCAAAAGGGGCCCCACTGTGTCACAAATGTTGTCTTCTCCATATCTTCGGGTGCCATCTTGATTTGATTGTAACCAGAGAAACCATCCATAAAAGAGAATACCTTATGCTGAGCAGTGTTGTCTACCAGAATATCAATATGAGGAAGTGGGAAGTCATCTTTAGGGCTAGCCTTGTTCAGATCTCTGTAGTCTACACACATACGTACCTTGCCATCTTTCTTAGGAACTGGTACCACATTTGCAACCCACTGAGGATAAGAAGTCACTGCTAAGAACCCTGCATTGAACTGTTTCATTACCTCTGCCTTGATCTTTTCTGACATTTCAGGACGCATACGACGAACCTTCTGCTTCTTTGGACGACAATCTTCTTTCACTGGCAAACGGTGAACCACAATGTCTGTATCCAACCCTGGCATATCTTCATAGGACCAAGCAAAGATCTCCACATAGTCACGTAACATCTGAATCAACCTGCTCTTGACACTGTCCTCTAAATCAGCCCCTACCTTGACCTCTTTTCTGTTTTCTTCAGTTCCCAGATTCACAACTTCGACTGGCTCTTCATGTGGCTGTATAGCTTTCTCTTCTTGTTGTAACAACCTAGCAAGCTCTACAGGTATTTCACAATCGTCCTCATTTCCGTCTTCAGTTTGATAGATCGGATTCTCGAAATTATAATTGGCAATAGTAGAACTGTTATCAACAGGATCCAGAGTGGATGAGGATCTGCATTTTAGTGATGTGGGTGTGTGTAAGAACACATAGCTGATAAAACAAAAATAAAAGAAAAGAAAGACAAGGAATACAATATTTATGAAAACGAAACGTCCACTGATTTTATTGAATGAAGTATGCAAATGAAATGACAGCCCGTAACAAGCACAACCATTGTGCCCCGGGTAAGGCACATGGCTTGAAAGTTTTATTGTTCAAGAAATTACAAACTTAAAAAAAACATAACACAGTAATAGTATTTACTCCTGACTAAAGGAGATAGGGATAACATCTTCAGCTTTCCAATTATTGAGTCCAGCACCCACAGTAGGAAAAATCCATGCATCCAAGTTGTAGTCTTCATCTTGATCTCCCACAGCATTGATAACCCCTTGATTGGTGATACGAGCAGCACGAGCACGACGAACAGCCTTCTGGGACTCTGCAGTGAAACCCAAACCAAACTTGTCAGACTTGTACGGAATATCAGGAAGCTGACCCCAAATAGTACAACCACCTTCATCCACCACAGCTCTAGCATCATTGAGGGAGGCCATTGCCATTGTTGGAGGTTTTCTGATGACCACAGGAACTTTCTTCACAGCAGGAGGTGTTACACAATCATTAGCAACCCAGGGAACCACTTCAAATGACTGACACGGAGTCTCAATGTATTCACCTTCCACTTCCAGATACTTGAAAGTGTTTACATGGCTGACAAAGTATTCTTCCTCTCCAAAGACAGTAACAACCTTTCCATTCACCGGATATCTCAACTTTTGGTGTAATGTAGAGGTCACAGCACCTGCCCCATGGATCCAGGGACGACCAAGCAGACAAGAGTATGAAGGACGAATATCCATCACATAAAATGTAGCAGTAAACATCTGAGAACCAACTTTGATTGGAAGATCAATTTCCCCTTGCACTACTCTTCTAGAACCATCAAAAGCCTTTACCACAATATTACTGGGCTTCAACACAGTATCTTCAGGACTCAGCTTATTCAGGACTTCCTTGGGCAACACATTCAGAGAAGAACCATTGTCTATCAGTACATGTGACAGGGTAGTGCCCCTGCATTCAATTGAAATATGCAAGGCCCTGTTATGATCCCTCTTGGCAGGGGTCAAATCAGCATCAGAGAATCCTAACCCGTTGTCATAGGTCAGGTGAGCAACACAGTTCTCAAATTGATCAACAGAAATTGCACTGGGCACATGAGCAGTCTTCAAAAACTTGATTAAGGACTTGGCATGAGCCTCATAACACAGCAATAGAGACAACATAGAAATCTTTGAGGGAGTATGCCCCAACTGATCAACAATGTCATAATCACTCTTGCGAATGATTTTCAATACTTCTTCCATCTGCTTAGAGAGATCATCAGCAGCTGGCACATCAGTAGATACAGGCTCAATAACAGGACCTTTGCCCCGAGCATCAGTGGTGGTAGTAGCAGCAGGAGTAACTGCACTCTTAGAAGCAACTGGAGGAGAGAAGACTCTTCCACTACGAGTGATCTTGCTAGATCCAGCAATATTATCAATGTCAGCAGGCATATCAGGTAAAGGCTCCTGCTTGACACCATGGATGTAAACATCAGACCCATAGTGCCAAGGCACAGCTTTGTCAGATGTATAAGGAATAGGACCAGGAGTGGTAATAATCAGAGGAGCCACTTTGGCTTCAGCAACAACTTTCACAGGACCTTCAGCAGTAATCTTGATTGGGCCCTGATGAGTGATTTTGATGGGACCCTTTGAAGTGATTCTCACCGGTACTTTGTCAACCATATCAACCTCTTCAATCTTCTTACCCCGAGTCAGATGATCCACCATACCTTCTACAGATGCTGGTCTTCTTTCAAACACTATAGTATACTTATCCATGAGACGTTGAATTCCATCTCTCAAAATGAAGCAACTATCCGGCTTATAGGTACAATACAGACAATCTTCACGACAACCTGGAAAGATCCCAGCTTGTACTAACCTCTTTTTGATAACAGACAATGGTGTGCTCAACTCCATAACTGAATAGACATGCAGATCTTCATCAATGTCTTCATCAATGGCATTGACAGTCTTCTCGTGATTTGGCATTGGAGCTGTAATCACATTTGGAGTACCTGGTGGATCAAATTCAATTTCTCCAGCATCAATCATATCTTGAATTTTGTTCTTCAAGACCCAGCAGTTATTAGTATCATGTCCTGGACAGTTTGAATGATATGCACATCGTGCATTGGGATTGTACTTGGGGGAAGTAACATTGGGATTCTGAGGAGCCTCCCTCAGAGTAATAAGTTCAGCCTTCAACAAGTGTTGCAATGCCTGAGCCATTGACATGTTGATCTTCGTGAACTGTCTTCTAGCCCTCTGTTGGTTGCCTTGAGGCTGCTCTGTTGTTGCAGGAGTTGGATTTGAAATATGAACTGCACTAACAGACTGATGCCTTCTGTTACGATCAGGTTGACCATAAACAGCATTGGATTCCTTCTTCCCGGTGGGAGGCTTCTTTGCAGCACCTGATGAAGAAGTGCCCACTTGGATCTTACCACTCTTGATACCATTTTCTACCCGTTCTCCTGTCATGATCAACTCAGTGAAGCCAGATGATGAGCTTCCAATGAGATGACTGTAAAACGGACCATTCAGCGTACACATGAACATATCAACCAATTCCCTATCAGTCAAAGGGGGTTGAACTCTTCCAGCTAAATCTCTCCACTTCTGAGCATACTCCTTAAAACTTTCTTTGGCACCCATAGACATGCTCTGAAGCTGCATGCGAGTGGGGGCTAAATCAGCATTGTATTGGTACTGCCTATAGAAAGCTTCAGCAAGATCATTCCAGTCTCTGATGTTGACACTCTCCAACTGATAATACCACTCCAACTGAGCTCCAGATAAGCTCTCTTGAAAGAAATGGATCCACAACTTCTTATCAGCAGTGTGGGGTTGAATTCTTCTAACATAGGACCTCAGATGCAGCTTGGGACAAGAGACCCCGTCATAGACAACAAATGTAGGAACTTTGAACCCAATGGGTATCACAACCCCAGATATCAAACTCAAATCCTCAAAATCCAACCCAGATGATTTCTGTAATTCCATAGCATCCATTATATCCACCAGCATCTTGAATTTGTCTTCATTAGGCTCATGGTAGTAATTAGCCTCAGAATCAGAGTCCCCCATAGTGTTGTGGAGACTGCCTCTCTCTTTCTCAGATTCTTCAGATTCATAGTCTTCAACCTCTTCCTTGGTCTTGACAGGACCTTTGAACCTTCTTCCCATGTTGAGCAACCCAGCAGACCTTCTAGTCTTCTTAGTCTTCTTGGCCAGCAGTGCCTTCAAATCATCTTGCCCCTTGGACAGGTTCAAGATCAGCTCCTGGAACTGTGCATTCTGTGTCTGAAGATCCTTAACTGATTGTTCAAGAGCCATTGCTGAAATAAACAGCGAGAAGATGAGAAACCTGCGCACAATTATAAACCTATGATGCAATGAAATGATATGGGAATGCATATGCAATGTTTTCAAGGACCGCAGGATTTAAATTTGCTTAGACAAACACGAAAGTAACCTTTTATTAGTAATAACTTGTTTTTCCTTTTAGGCTTACAAAAAATGAAAGTGAAATAAGTACAAAAGATGGGGTTTTAAGTCTCCCATGGACGTTTCCTCTTTGTATTGAGGTATGAGTTGAGGTTTCGTTCCTCGTGAAGTTGCTTTGTTAGCTCTAGGACTCTTGCTTGGCTTGTTTTGTAATGAGCCTCGAAAGTATCCCTTTGCTCCTTCAGTTGGATCCATGATCTCTGCAAGTCTTCCATATCAGTAGGCATGTCTGGGTGAAGGATGGTATAAGCTGTGTCTCCTTCAGCAACAGGTTCCATGGTAACTGGTAGGACGGCAGGATATGGCATCATGAGTGTCTGAGCACGAGATCGTACCCATCTGAGATAAGCCTCCATAGGAATAGTGTACTTAGGCTCCAGTGTCTTGCTGTCAACCCTGTTTACCTTTCCCCAAGCTCGTATGAATCTCTGACGGTAACCCTGAAGATCGTTGTCGTAATCAAACACAATGCCCTGAATCAACATGTCATGTGGGCCATCGCTCCGAGCGTAACCAAACTGTCGTAAAGCTAGAGAGGGGTTGTAGGTGATGCCTCCTCTTATGCCTAGAAGTGGCACATTAGGAAACTCCCCACAACGGTCAATGATGGTGACATTCTCCATAGATCTGGAGCACCAATGGATATCTGAGTGAGAAAGTGACATGATCCTCTTGGACCATCTGAACCCTTGCTCATTCTTCATTACTGAGCGAGGAAGGTGAGAAATAAACCACCTAGAAAGAAAAGGTATGCAGCACATCAAAGTTCCTCTTGCCCTTGTAGTACGGGTGTGAAGAGAATGCAGGATGTCTCCAAGCAATGTAGGCACTGGATTGTGACTCAGGAAAATGTTGATTGCATGAACATCTATGAACTGATCTGGATTGGGGAACAATACTAAGCCATATATCAGCAAGGCTAAGATCTCCTCAAAAGCATCATAGCTCATGGCCTTCAAGAACAACTGAGCCTTCTCTATCAACACCTTGGCAAGAATACCTTTGACTCCACTTCTCGTCTCTAGAACAATGTCAGACTTCTTCAGATGTAGAGCTGCAGCAATAACTTCTGGTTTAAGCTCCTTCTCTAAGCCTGTGAAGGGTCTTTGATCAAGAACAGGTATACCCAGAAGTTTAGAGAACTCCTCCATGGTTGGAACCAGCTGGTAGTCAGGGAAGGTAAAGCAATGGTGCTTAGGGTCAAAGAACTGAAACAGCACACTCATCATGTCCTCATTGAACCCTGAAGTGACTAGATCTAGTAGGTGACCATGTCTCTTGATGAACTGGGAATGATCAGACACTTGAGAAACCAACTCTTTAAGCTTAGCAGGTATGCCCACAAAGTTGATCCTGATGGTGTTTCTACGAGCAGAAGCCATGACCTGCAACAAAGAACAAAGATAAATCCTTTGGTCCTTGAAATGGTTAGTGAAAATGCTATGCTTATGATGCATGATGATGTCATGATGTTATGCTCAATCACAAACATGTGGCACACACAAACAAGTCACACAATTGCCCTAGGTTTAAAGGCTTGCATGAGGTTCAAAGGTAAGTACCCTCCCCTGAAGTTAGATGGTTCATCCTGTCCTACAAAAGTAACCGAGTTCTAAGGGATCTCAATATCATTGATCCTTCACAAGGGTGGTTGTTCAGTAGGCAACTTACTTGCCAACCAAAACCCTCCAAGTTTAAGATCTCAATGAGCGTAGTATCGAGTGTCAACCAACTTCAGTCTGCACCAAAGCCGGTTACCTCACTACTTTCTAAAGGCCAAGATGAGTTAACTAGGGTTCTAAAAGTTAGTTAGTGCATTGACAACATATGGCAGCCTCATATTATCCTCAACTTGACTTAAGGAACATAAGCACCAACCAAGAAGTCGCACTAACTATGGCCACCAGATCAACCGTATCGATATATGTCGTACAGTTTCCTTGGTCTATTGCCATTTACCTAAGGTACACTAGATCCGGGTTAGGATCTTTCACACATAAGAGCACCCAACAGATAAGTATAAAGCAAACAAGGCAAACAATTTAAAGTGATCTAATTCCTAAGGGTACCCCTCTTAAATTAAATCCCCAGCAGAGTCGCCAGTTCTGTAACACGGTGGGAGAACTGACTTTAGTTATGTTGCGGATAGCAAGAGTCGCCACCGACTTTTATTTTATCCAAAGGAAAGGCATAAAAGAACAGGAAAGACCTTTTAAAAAGATTTTTGGGTCCGGGGGGTAGGTTATGAAAAGGGAAGGTATTAGCATCCTTTTCATCCATAGTTATCCATGGGCTCTTAGGTACTTAAGCTCACTTTAAATTGTTTTTGAAAATGTAGTGTGTGAATAGAAAAATTTTCAGAATAGTTTAATAATAATCCATGTACGGATGTGTAAGAAACTTGTTTGAAAATTTGTTTGAAATTGTTAAGTTTGAAAATTTTTTGAAGTGAGCAAGTACATAAGAGAAACCTACCCTAATGTTTAAAGTCTTTCTTGTTCTTTTTCCTTTCCTTGGTAAGACTATCCCTACTATTAAGGAGTAGGTAGTCTTTACCTTGGATGTTAAGGGACATGAGAGGGACATCTTATTTTGTGAAGGCAACTGTGGGGTGTATTAAGCACATATAAGGGACTATCATCATTTTTCGAAGGGACTCGATTCGTATAGGCAACCATGAGGGACTTGATGATTTTCTTTTAAGGGACTTGCTTTATACACCCCACTTGACCATTATTCGTAGGCAATTTGAGGGATAACCTTAGAAAGTGAGACGGCGATTAAAATCGACTTACGTGTGTGTGAGTGTTTATTTTAATTATCTTATGATTAAAATTATCTAAATTTATTTTAATATGACATACATGTTTTTTTGCACTCCCTAATTACTAACCATAACAAAAATAATTAAAGAATTACAAAATTACATCCGGGAAACAATTACAAGAAATTATTATAACAAAATAAATAGTAAATAAATAAACAATAAATAATAAAATATAAAGAGGTTAGTAAATAATAACAAATAAGATAAACATAATTGAATTATAAATGGGTTAGTGATAATAACAATTAGAAATAATAAACAATGTTAGAAACATAGAATAATAAATAATAATATGGTTAGTAAATATAAAATTAATTAAAAGGTTAATAAAATTGTAATAAACAAAAATTAGTAACAATATAGTTAATAGTAATGATAGAAACCAAAAATATTATAAGAACAAGATAATAAACAAAAAAATTAACATACACAACTAAATAATTTTTAATTCATGTACTAATTATTAAATTATTCTTAAATGTATTATAATTACATATATTAACATTTATTTATTAAACAATATATACATATTATAAGAAGAAAATAGGTTTTAAATATCATATATAAAATTTAATTCTATTAATTATTATACTTACAAATCATATACAAAAATTTAACTATTATAAATTAAATTGTTTCTAAACCTTACAAGAAAAATAATTTGGATTATAAATATATTTACAACATTAACTATATTAAAAATTATATACATGATAAAGAAAATTATTTTTTTTAAAAAAAAATAGAAATTAGGTTTTGTTTAGAAAAATATTTTTAGGGTTTATTTTATAATAGACAAAATTCTAAACTAATATACCTATATTTTTTAGAACAACATAATTTTTTTTTAATTTATTTTAACATAAAATATTAATTAAATTGAAAAGAAAATAAAAGAAGAAAAAGAATGAGAAAGTAAAAACCTGGTGGGGCTGGGGTTTGAACCCAGTCCCCTATGCTTGCAGCCAAGAGATCACACCACTGGGCCATCCATACGCAGGCAAGAGATGAGAGAGTGAGATTTGTTTTGTTGCTTGTGTTGAGAAAATCCAGAAAATAATGAGAACCAAAAAGGCCTGGGGGAGGATTGAACCCAGGACCTTATGTATACAAGAATGCGCGCGCTACCACCCGGCTGGAAGAGCCAATCTGTTAATATGTTGGCTACAAACAATAATATATGAAACACAATTTAAATGGAAACATGTCACAAAAAATTGCTGGAGGCAGGATTCGAACCCCAACCTTCACCAACACGCGCATGCACTTTTCCACCAGGCCAAACATACATTTGTGAAATAAATCCAGGATTAACTCATATTATTTTTTAAACAGAATTTGAATTTGAAAACAGGCGCGAACTGGTCTTCTTCTTCCTCCCATTACCTGCGAAATTTGTAACGATTTCTCCTGCGAATTTTCCTGGGAGTTCTTCACACTTCAAAACCTACGAAAACGAAACTTGCACCAAACAGTAATGATTCTTAAAATTAATTACAGTTTTATAATCCTTGTGTCTTATAGAACACTCCTATGTGTCCAGAATTTATTTATATTGGTTGAATCATCTAACCCTAAAATTGAGCTCTAAACCCTAATAATGGCGTATTTGGATTCCTGCAAGAAAAACGCAATTGGACAACCCAGAAACAATCCAAACAACATTATAAACCATGTTATGAAATCAAATTAAACAAAGAATCATCATATAGCCGAAATCGAATTTCAAAAAATAAGAACAAAGCTGGAATCGGGTTGTATGATTTAGGGCATGAATGAATGTTTTTATGATTCAGGAACATTCTATGATCCTTCATGAACATGTTTAAACCTTCAAAAGTCTTTGAGAGAGCTTGAATGGTAGAATCCGAATTGAGTTTTTTGTGAAATTTTTTGATATGGTGAACTCACTCTTTGGGCAGCCAACTCGTGAATGAAGATTAGGTTTGTGATCAGTATATATAAGTGAATGATTCTAGGTCAAAAGTTTGATTGATTTTGTGGAAGAATGGATTCAAAAAGATTGAAAAAGATGGTGTTGTAAAAGTCAAATATTTGCTCTTGAATGCTTGCTATTTTGGGATAATTCACATGATTTCCTTCTCCTTCTAATTCAATCATCATTTAAGAATTTCTAGAAGCAATATCTTCACCCAAAAATAGATTTTCATATTTTATATTTATTTAAAATGATTTTTATGAATTAAATCAATAATAAATAAATAAAAAATAATAAAAATGCTGAATTTTGGTCAATTGGGTCGTGCACCATGTTATGATATGGATTGGGTCATAAATTAGGCAGCCCATTTGGAAAGAAATACTTCTAAACCTCCATTTTCAACATAAACCATCACAAAATTGCCCAACTTTGCAAGGGCACATCTCCCTTAATTTTAAAGGTATGAGGGTGTTCTTGAACTTTTTGGAAAGCTTGAAGAGTCCTCTAAACAACCCCATTGGTTTCAGATCCATATCATTTACCAATCTCAAGTTATGCCCTTTTGAAGTTGTTGACTTTTTGTTGACTTTTGAAATGACCTATAATGTCTTAGCTCATATCTTTCAAATGAAGCATTTTTGAGCTTAACTTTCAACATCAAAGTTGTAGGGAATTAAATTTTCTTCAAAATGAGCCTTGGATGGAGACTTGGTGATGAAGTATGTGAAAGTTATGCCTGGTCAAAGTTCAGTTGACTTTTACTAAGGAAACCCTAATTTAGAAACTCCTGATTATTGATGATCTGGAATCTCTTTGATGAATCATGATCAACCCTTGATCAAATGATGAATTTTACTTCATATACTTGATGTTGGCAAAAAATCATGAAGTTTGACTTTGATTTGACCACAGTTGACTCCAGTTTGACTTTTTAACTGCATTGACTGATTTTGACTTATCTGATCATCTGATTGAGCAAACTTTTGAGAAAAGCCTTGAAACTTGACATGGGGGTTCTTACACACATATAAGATGCTATGAAACTCACTTGAGGTATTGGAAGTCCATTTAGCCTGATTAAAGTCAAAACCCTAGTTTTGGATGCACTGCTTAGGAGGTGCATTGCCTGAGGGAATTGTCAACTTCTTTGACCAATTTGTGAACTTTGTGAACCTTGTGAACCTTCATAAAATGTCTTGTGATACTCATGAGAGGTATTGTGAAGCTTGTGAACCTTTTGAACCTCATGAAGTGGCTTTGTAGACCTCATGAACCTCAGGAAAGCTTTATATTCATTGTGAATCTTGTGAACCTTGTGAACCTTCAAGAAGTGACTTGTAAACTTCATGAACTTCATGGAAGGTCTTGTAAATGTTGAGAAACTTGTGAACCTTGTGAACCTTCAAGAAGTGACTTGTAGACTTCATGAACCTCATGAAAGGTTATATAAGCATTGAGAAACTTGTGAACCTTGTGAACCTTCATAAAGTAACTTGTAGACTTCATGAACCTCATGAAAGGTTATGCAAGTGTTGGAGAACTTGTGAACCTTGTGAACCTTCTTAGAACACAAAGTCTTATATTGTGAGGGCAAATTTTGGGGTGCAACAACGAGTCCTCATATACTTTGCAAGACATAAAACTTGAGACAGACGAATCTCCTTCGGATATACCTGTTACGCCAGGACCGGTAACCATTTTGACATTTATTCCCGCAGTCAGGATTTTAAACCTCTTTAATACAGACGAGTATTGGATGATCATCAAGATAACACAGACGAGCGCCACAAGTCAATGATACGAACGGGTATCAGACGATGATCTAAGAAACACAGATGAGCGCTTCAAGCGATGATATAGACGAATATCAACCACTGGTATAGACAAATACCAGAAATCCAACACAGACGAGCATTTGGAGTAGCGATACGGACAAGTACCAGAGTAATTATCAAATCAATACATATGGATATAAGCTAACACAGACGAGTGTCAGGGATGATATAGACGAGTATCCCAACAATGCAGACGAGCCTCAAACAGATAATAAACACAGACGGGTGCCAGAGAACGCAGACGAGCAATAAATTTTAGGTATCAAACACAGACGAGTGTTGGGATGTGCAGACGAGCAACAACAAATATCAAACACAGATGAGTGTTGGGAAACGTAAACAACCAATAAGTCTCAAACATAGACGAGTGTTGGAGAGTGCAGACGAGCAATTAATTCTCAAACACAGACGAGTGTTGGAAATTGCAGACGAGCAACAGCAAATATCAAACACAGACGAGTGCTGGGAAGTTGCAGACGAGCAACAGCAAAGTAATCATGGGTAACTGCTGGGGAAAGCAAACGAGCAACGACAAAGTGTGAACACAGACGAGTGCTGGAGAATGTTTTCCCTTATGGCTGGGAATTCCTCAAATATCCACTATTGGTGACAAGAGTTCTGTCAAATAAACTCTGTGGGGAATGGGCCTCCCACCGCTTGCTAGGTATACTTCAATGGGGAATATAAACTGCTTGGGCTACCTGCCAAGGCTTAGCTGGGGGGTAATCTGCTTGGGAGAATGTGACGCCATCCTGCAACCTGCAACAACAGAAAACACAAGTGTGCCCCGGGGACTTGCATGGTATGATCTGTTCATCCATCATCACCCGACACTCAAAGAGGATTTCAAATGTTTCCCTGCAATGTCATTTTCTTTCAAATTATCGCCATGTTTTAAATGCAATGCTATTTTTGCCAAAAATTCAGGACATTTTGCAAACAAAAATAAACACAACACAACTTTTGACTGAATACTCTTTTATTGAAAGGCCTCCGAATAGGCAAAGTTTTTACATCAGGAAGCAACACCTGGCAAGAGGTAGCTACCATAAAATTGAGAAACAAACTATCCTAATGGCAATGGACACGGCATTCCAATGAGTTCCCTTTCTGCTATGACCAGCATGTCCTCAAAACTCTCCATTCTTGCCTTTGCTTTCTGAGAAGATGAGGGGACTGATTCCTATCCTTCTGATATTGTCAGGTTGTATGAAACGATGATTTGGTTCAGATTACTCGGATCGCAGTTGTTCGCTTATTCCGTTGTTTTGCGTGGATCGCCCTTTCGGGTTTTCAATCCACCGGGATACCCTTTTTTGCCTGAGCTGTCCGATGTGGCTTTTCAACTCAGCGGGTGTACATTTTTTATTTATTTATTTTCCCTAACTTTTGCCCGAGCTTTTTATTCTGTTTTTAGCTCGCCGGGATGCCCTTTTCTTGCATGGACTTTAATTCTATTTTTGTGTCCAGCGGGTCTTTTTATGCGAAGTATTTTTTAACTGCGTCCGAGTTAACAGGGGATTGGAAGTCTTCTCCATCCATAGTGGTGAGCATCAGTGCTCCTCCTGTGAAAACTTTCTTCACTATGAATGGTCCTTCGTAGTTTGGGGTCCACTTGCCCCTGTGATCTGAACCTGGAGGAACGATCCTCTTGAGCACAAGCTCTCCTACTTGATACTCCCGAGTACGTACTCGTTGGTCGAATGCTCGCTTCATTCTCCTCTGATAAAGCTGACCATGACAGATAGCCGCTAATCTCTTTTCCTCAATTAAGCATAGCTGATTGTAACGAGCACGCACCCATTCAACCTCATCAAGCTTCACATCCATCATCACACGCAATGAAGGAATCTCTACTTCAACAGGCAAGACTGCCTCCATACCATACACTAGTGAGAAGGGAGTTACCCCAGTTGACGTCCTGACTGACATTCGGTACCCATGCAACGCAAATGGTAACATCTCATGCCAATCTTTGTAAGTGACAACCATCTTTTGCACAATCTTCTTGATATTCTTGTTTGCTGCCTCTACCGCACCATTCATCTTTGGTTGATAAGGAGAAGAATTGTGATGCTGAATCTTGAAGTCCCGACACAACTCTATCATCATCTTGTTGTTGAGATTAGAACCATTTTCAGTAATGATTCTTTCGGGCACTCCGTATCTGCAAATGATGTCTCTTTTCAGAAACCTGGCTACCACTTGACGAGTGACATTGGCATAAGATGCTGCTTTAACCCATTTAGTGAAGTAATCAATCGCAACCAGGATGAAGCGATGACCATTTGAAGCAGTAGGCTCTATCTTCCCGATCATGTCAATGCCCCACATAGAAAAAGGCCAAGGAGATGACATGACGTTGAGTGGGCTTGGAGGAATATGCACCTTGTCTGCATAAATCTGGCACTTGTGGCATTTACGAGCGAATGAACAACAGTCTGCATCCATTGTCATCCAGTAATACCCCGATCTCAGCAATTTCTTTGCCATAGCATGCCCTTCTGCATGAGTACCGAAAGATCCCTCGTGGACTTCCTGCATTAACAGGCTTGCTTCGTGTCTATCCACGCATTTGAGCAAGACCATGTCAAAGTTTCTCTTGTACAAAATCCCGTCTGTATTCAAGAAGAAGCTAGCAGCAAGTCGCCTTAAGGTCTTCTTGTCATTGGAAGATGCCCCAGCTGGGTATTCTTGCTTTTCCAGGAATAGCTTGATATCAAAATACCAAGGTTTCTCGTCAGACACTGCGTCTACAGAGAAGGCATGAGTTGGTGCGTCAAGCCTGGAAATGTCAATTCTGGGCACATAATTCCAACACAAGACTTTGATAGACAAAGAAAGAGTAGCCAATGCGTCGGCAAACTGATTTTCATCATGTGGTATGTACTGAAGCTTAACTATTGTGAAGAACGTCAACAGTTTTATGGCGTAATCCCTGTAAGGAATTAGATGCTCCTGATGCGTATACCACTTGCCGGTAACTTGGTTAATGACGAGGGCTGAATCTCCGAATATATCGAGGGTCTTAATCCGAAGATTAATAGCCTCCTCTATTCCCATTATGCATGCCTCGTATTCCTCTTCATTGTTGGTGCAGCCAAAAGTAATTCTGGTAGCGAAGGGAAAATGAACACCTTCATGAGTAATAAGAACAACACCAACTCCACGTCTGTTGATATTGACTGCCCCATCAAACATCAACTTCCATTTGGATTCAGGGTCTGGCCCCTCCTCCGGAAGTGGTTCCTCGCAATCGCTTGCTTTGAGGTACATGATGTCCTCATCAGGGAAATCAAACTTCATTGGCTGATAATCATCTTCAAGAGGTTGTTGTGCAAGGTAATTTGACAATACACTTCCTTTGATGGATTTATGAGAAGTGTACTGTATGTCATATTCTGTTAAGATCATTTGCCACCTAGCAACCCTCCCGGTTAACGCTGGTTTCTCAAAGATGTACTTGACAGGATCCATTTTGGAAATTAGCAGTGTGGTATGAGTCAACAAGTACTGTCTCAGCCGGCGAGCAGCCCATACCAAAGCGCAGCAAGTTTTCTCGAGCAGTGAGTAACGGGATTCACAGTCGGTAAACTTTTTGCTAAGGTAATAAATAGCGTACTCTTTTCGACCAGAATCGTCATGTTGGCCTAGAACACACCCCATTGACCATTCTAGCACAGTCAAGTACATGATTAAAGGTATTCCTTCAACTGGAGGCATTAGAATTGGAGGCTCCTGCAAATATTCGTTTATCTTGTCAAAAGCTCTTTGGCAGTCCTCATTCCACCTGACTGTTTGCTCTTTTCTTAGCAATTTGAATATTGGTTCGCACGTGGCAGTTAGATGAGATATGAACCGTGAAATGTAGTTCAACCTCCCTAAAAACCCGCGCACTTCTTTTTCTGTTCTCGGTGCAGGCATATCTTGTATTGCTTTTACTTTTGTAGGATCTACCTCAATTCCTTTCTGACTAACAATGAAACCCAGCAGTTTCCCGGAACGCACTTCGAAAGTGCACTTGTTTGGATTCAACCTCAGCTTATACTTTATCAGTCTATCAAATAGCTTCTTGAGATTGACCAGATGTTCTTCTTCGTCTCGGGACTTAGCAATCATATCGTCCACATAACACTCAATCTCCTTGTGTATCATGTCGTGGAACAATGTGACCATAGCCTGTTGATAAGTTGCCCCGACGTTCTTCAAACCAAAGGGCATGACCTTATAGCATAATGTACCTCACGGGGTAATGAACGTTGTTTTCTCCATGTCTTTCGGCGCCATCTTAATCTGATTATATCCGGAGAAGCCATCCATGAAGGAAAATACCAAGAATTGAGCAGTGTTATCTACCAGCACATCAATGTGAGGTAATGGAAAGTCATCTTTTGGGTTCGCTCTATTCAAATCCCGGTAATCAACGCACATCCGGACTTTGCCGTCCTTCTTTGGCACGGGTACAATGTTAGCTACCCAAGGTGGGTAACTAGTTACGGCAAGGAATCTGGCATCCCATTGCTTCTGAACTTCCTCCTTGATCTTCATTTCCATGTTAGGGCGAGTTCTTCTCAACTTCTGTTTCACAGGAGGTCAATCTTCTCTCAAAGGTAGCTTATGCACAACGATGTCGGTATCCAACCCTGGCATATCTTGATACGACCAGGCAAAGATATCCACATACTCTCGCAACATACCAATCAAATCTTCCTTTACTTTGGCCTGCAGACTGGCCCCAATCTTGATCTCTTTCTTCACATCTTCAGTGCCGGTGTTGACGATCTCAATTTCTTCCTGATGAGGCTGAATAACTCGTTCCTCTTGTTTCAACAATCTGACCAATTCTTCAGGGAGTTCACAGTCTTCCTCAACCCCTTCATCAGCTTGGTAGACAGAATTGTCAAAGTCATGCGTGGTCATAGCAGGAATGTTATCAATGGAATCCGGATGATCAACACTGCACAGATGATGTGCTTATTTTAGAATCTATTTATTTTCAAAAGAGACGCAAACACAAATACAAAAAGGAAAAACACATTGCCAATTTTATATTTTTTGTGAAAAATTTAAAAGAAAAGAAAGGGAACACCATTTGTCTGAAAATGTCATTTATTTCATGGTAAAATAAGTGCATAACAAACATGGTGGCCCATACAATGGATCCTAGCATCTTGGGCAAAATGCTGGATTTGACAATGCAGCATGGTAAAGAAAAGGAAACAAATAAATTACTCTGAGTTCCAGGTAACTTGGACGATGTCTTCAGCAGACCAGTTCTTCAGCTCCTCTCCGGGTGCACACGGATGAATCTAGTTGTCCCAGTCACCATCATTGTCTCCCTCTTCATTAGTTACACAGATATGGTTGCGGTCGAGCATCCCAACACTTGTAAAAGTAATAGCTTTACCACTTGGAGACCAATTAGACCCACTAGGCTGATAACCCAAACCAAACTTGTTGTCTTTCTTCTCTAACTCCAACAATTTGCCCCAGCCTTGGGTGCTTCCTGACTGAACCACCTCCTTCACCTGCTTGTAGGAATGAATGGAGGTACCTTCTTTCTCACTGCTCTTCTCTATTGGAGTCAAAATGCTGACATTAACCGCTTCGAAGGCTTGACACAACGTCTCATGGATCTCTCCGTCCATCTCCACATATTTGAAAGTTGATAAGTGGCTTACAAAGATGTTTTCCTCTCCGCACACAGTGATTACTTGGCCATCAACCACGTATTTGAGCTTTTTATGCAGAGTGGATGTTACAGCTCCGGTAGCGTGAATCCATGGGCGTCCCAACAAGCAGCTGTACGCGGGCTGAATGTCCATGACGTAGAAGGTGCTTTTGAATACTTGAGACCCTATTTTCACGGGTAACTCGACTTCTCCAAATACTGACTTTCTGGACCCATCAAAAGCTTTGACTATCAAATCACTGGGTCTTAGGACGATACCATCAACATTGAGCTTCATTAATGCTTTCTTCGGAAGTACATTAAAAGAAGAGCCTGTGTCAATAAGGACATGCGACAAAACAGCACCCTTGCACTCCATAGTAATATGTAGCGCTTTGTTATGGTTACGGCCCTCTGACGTAAGGTCTCTGTCTGTAAAGCCCAGCCTGTGGCTTGCATTCACACTGCCCATTACAGCTTCCAGTTGATTAACAGTTATTTCTTGAGGAACATAGGCCATCTGCAACACTTTCAACAAGGCTTCTCTATGCGCAGGAGAACGTATCAGCAATGACAGAATGGATATTTTGGATGGCGTCTGGTTCAACTGTTCGACCACCTTATAATCACTCTTTTTAATTATGCGCATAAATTCCTCCACCTCCTTATCAAAGGTACCCTGTCCAGCAGCAGGAGTTATTGTTTCTTCAGTCGCTGTTTGCTTTCCTTTAGCCTTTTCCGAAGCCTCGACCTCAGGATCTCCTCTCAGAACTGGGGGAGCAAATAGACGACCACTTCTCGTAAAACCTCCAACCCCTCCGACGTTCACTACAGTCGGGTCAATAGCAACTGACTTACTCTCCACTTTCTGTCCTTCCACGTACACATCTGAGCCGTAATGCCATGGGATGGCTTTATCATCTGTATAAGGAACAGGCCCAGGCACAGTGATAGTCACAGGACTAACTTTAGGAACATAAATGGTCACAGGTTCTCTTCTAGCATGCATCTCAGCTGGATCATAGAAAATGGTTATGGTAGACACATCATCAACCTCACTATCAACTTTGTCAAACTGCAAAGATCCTTCATCAATCAAATTCTGCAACCCCATCTTCAGGTCTTCACAACCGTTCACTGAATTCACACATTTCTCACAATCAGAACTGCATCTCGGGAACACTTGACCTTTCAACAACCTCTCCTTCACTACCAACAGCGGAGTCTTCACCTCTTCTATGCTCAGAATCAAACTTAACTTCTCACCACCCTCAACAGCATTTATTCTAGCCCCTCCATGATTCAGAATAGGGTTTGAAGTAACATTTGGCGGTGGTGCAAAGTTAATCGCCTTGGAGTCTATCAGATCTTGAACTTTGTGCTGTAACGCCCTGCACTTCTCAGTTGAGTGCCCGGGTGCCCCTGAATGGAAATCGCATCTAGCATTGACATCGTACCCCACTGGAAGCTCTCCAGGTGGTGGTGGTGCCAAAGTTCTCAATTGTATGAAATTCAGGTCCAACAACCTTGGTAGTAATGCAACGTATGTCATGGGAATTGCTTCAAGCACCCTATTAGCCGGGCGAGTCTGTCTTGGCTGATAAGGTCTTTGTTGATAGTTGTTACGTTGTGGCTGATGTTGTTGCTGTTGTTATTGAGGTTGTACTTGCTGCACAGGACTGGAAGGGATTGTGACAGCTGCCACTTGCTCATATGATCTTCCATATCCTCGGCCCCGTCCTCGGCCAAACACAACATTGGTTTCACCTTCCCTTCTTCTTGGGGGTCTGCTGAAAGCTTTTCTTACTCCATTTGAACTGCTCGCACTTGTATCCTGAATCTTTCCCATCTTTAACAAAGTCTCAACCCTCTCTCTAGCAATTACTATATCATTGAACTTGGTTGCCGAACAAGACGTCAATCTTTCGATAAACACCCCTTGTAATGTCCCCATGAACATATCATCCATCTCATTCTCCAGCAGTGGTGGTTGCACTCTGGTAGCGAGCTGACGCCACCTTTGAGCATATTCTTTAAACCCCTCCTTAGCAGTTTGAGACATGTTTTGCAGTTGAGTGAAATTTGGAGCCATGTCCAAATTGTACTGGTATTGCCTCACGAAAGCCTCTGCCAGGTCCTTCCAGCTCTTAATGTTGGCTCTACTTAGCTTCATATACCATTCCAAGGAAGCCCCAACCAGGCTGTCCTGGAAATAGTACATCCATAGATTTTCATCATCAGTGTGGGCAGCAATCCTTCCTACAAAGGACTGAAGATGAGTCTTTGGACACGCTGTGCCGTTGTATTTCTCGAAAGTCGGGACCTTGAACTTGTAAGGGATTCTAACCCCTGGAAACAAGCCCAAGTCAGTAATGTCGAATCCCAAAGAGTTCCGAGATTGAATAGCCCTGATCTGTTTTGCCATCTCCTCAAACTTCCTGTTCATTTCAGTCCCCTGACCTTCAGTTTCGTCCAGCAACGTAAACTGCTCGTCTTGACCGTCCATCTGTACATTGTTCAGTCCATCATTGATTATGGTAACCCCTGGCTGTGCTACAGGGATTTCAACCTGACGGGTGCCCGCACCGTTACGATTACCTCCATCAGCAGTACCGTTGTTCCTGGCTTGACTATTTTCAACCAACTCCCGCAGACGTTCCTGATTCTGACCCATTCCTGCCATAAGGGTCATAAAATTGTCCATCCTCAGTCTCAAGTCAGCTAAATCAGCTTGCATTTGATCCACGACTCTTTCTCTGTTGACTCTTGTGGGATATCTGTGTGCGACTGGCTGTTCTCGAACTTTCCTGGGAGCTATAGTGCCTGAAACAACAAGAACGTTAGAAACTGAAGCACTACATGCAAAACAAATAAACACGTCATATGCATGCAATGTAACTGCTCATGTTTCCAAGTTTTAAGCATCTGTATGCTCCAGTTCTGGTATTTACTCCAAACAGCCACTTTGCGTATTAACTTTCAGACTTTCTCTTTGAAGAGTGTTCAAATATTAGCAGTATCAGACAAACGAGTCTTGCATATTCGGAAATGATAATTTGCACATTAACACTGTATATCATGGACAACCCACTGCCGGCCAAAAGTTAGAGCACAAACAGAAATATTCCCCGAAGGGTTACAAGTCATTACATGAATAAAAGACAAAAGAAATAAAGCAAGACTCCTACAACAAGTTTGTAGGTAGTCTGAATCAAAAATAAACTAAACTAGAGACCCAAGCTCTTCTGCAGCCACCTCTGCTCTGCTTTTCTTCACACCCGCTCTCAGCTTGAGCTCTTCAATCTCCTTTCGTGCCTCTTCTAAGGCTAACTGGCTTTGTGCTAACTGCTGAGTCTTTTCCCTCTGAATGTTGTGGACTTGCTCCACCTCTTCCTTCTTGAAGGCCATTTGCACCTCAAAAAACTCTTCTTTCTCTTTAAACTTCTTTTGCTCTTCCTCTCTTTGGCCTTGCAACCAAACAATGGACTGACGAGCTTCCTTGAGAGTCTTCAAAGTCTTTTTGCGTTCCGCTTCTCTTTTTGCCTCCATCAGACCCATCCTTTGAAAGTGAGCCTCCCTTCCAGCAAAGTCTTTCTCTTTAGTTTCCAAAGAGGCTTGGATCTTCTGCAGCTTTCCCTCTGCTTCATTTTTGGCCCGGTTGGCAAGATGATACAGGCTTACCATTTCAGCATTCTCCACTCGAACTTCATGCAGCTGAGCTTCCAATTTCTTGTACTCTTCAAGGGAGACAGTACTATGGCTTGGCACTTCTTTGGGATAAAGAGGAGCTTCTACTGAGAAAGGCATGAGAACTTCTTCTACATGTTTTTGCAACCATGCAGCAAAAGGAGGATACGTCTTGGGATCTACTCTGCCAAAGTCTTTCTTACCCTTCCTTATCCTGTGAGCCCAAGCTTGAGACGCTTGTAGAACTAATTCCTTGTTTCCTTCCACGGGAAAATACAAATACTCAGCAAACTCTTCCATCTGTGGAGGATCTCTCAAAGGGTAACCAAATTGCTTTTTGGCTAATGTTGGATGATAACTGATCACACCCTTCCTTCCCAGCAAAGGCACTCCAGCAAATCTTCCACAACTGACCAGTAACTCTTTTCCCAGCAGATCTTTGTCATATCCCCAGGCTATATCCTCAGCAGTTAACCCCATCAACCTTCTAGACCATTTCCACTCATCACTCATTTCCTTGAAAGCTCTTGATTTAGGCAGTTGTCTGGCAAACCACTCAGCAAACAATAAAGCACAGCAGCTCACTGGCCCACCTCTACCTTTCTCATTCCGGTAATGAACACTGTAATAGAAATCTCCCAACAGAGTTGGCACAGGATTGCCTTTAGCAAAGATAGAGATCACTTCCAAGCTTACAAATTCCTTCTCTCCCGGGAACAAGCTAGACCCATACACCATCAAAGCCAGCAAAGCACCAAAGTCACCCCATTTACCCTCTTTAGCATATTCCTCTGCCTCTGGTATGAGCACACTCCAAGGGATTCCTTTGCCTTCACTATCCTTCAGAGCCTTCTTGACTGTAGCAGCTGGTAAACGACAAACTTTGGCTATGTCTTCTTCCTTAAGCACCACCTCAGATCCATAGAAAGGCAAGGTATCTCTGACTGGAATATTCAGAATGCTGGAAATCTCCTCCAAGGTAGGATCCAAGATGTAATCTGGAAACACAAAGCAACGCAGGGGGATCATAAAACTGAAGCAAGGTATGCAAACTGTCCTTCTGGTCTACAGTGGGTTTGTCCACATACTTCAATATCTGGCCATATCTCTTCCTGAAATTTCCCAAGACATGGTCATTCATCAGACCTGCTAATTTTTGAACACTTCTGACTTCAGGTTGAAGAAAAGTATAGTGAACATTCTTTTTCCTTGCAATTCTTCTGACTTCTGCCATCTGGAGATAAGATTTACCAGAACTGGGAGCTGACTATGAACAATGACCTGAAAAATGGAAACATAAACAGTTAATGCAAGAATGATGCAAATGCAAATGCAATGCAGGCATATGATCAATCTGAGACCATCTGGATACCGGACACTGAACACAAGGACCCTCTGATCAACTGCAACCCAAAATCCTCTAAATCACAACCCTCTGATAGAAATAGTCACAACACTCTGATAGAAATCTCAGAACCACAGTACAAAGAAAACCAGAACACCAGAACCATAGGACCAAAATCATAACAAGGACCACTGATAATGAGGGTATGTAGATGCCAGGGGTTCCTGCAAACCTGTAAACCCCTCCCAATCTCACTGGTATGCTCCGGGTCAAACATCACGGACTCTCAAAGCCGAATAGCAATAATACTTTCACCATTTCCGAGAAATGGCTCATGGCCAAATCAGGGAATCGGTTTGGCATTATATACTACGCAGGGAGGCCTCAGCTGAGTCCAGGAAACAAGGTCATCCTATGTAAGTACCAGGTGGGCCCTCGGATGCGAATGGGTTTGCCACAAAATATGGTCTGCCACTGTCATCACTAGAGAGGGATGTTTCCACAAGGTTCTCAATGATCGGTTGTAACACGGTGGGAGAACTGACTTTAGTTAAATGTTGCGGATAGCAAGAGTCGCCACCGACTTTTATTTTATCCAAAGGAAAGGGCATAAAAGAACAGGAAAGACCTTAAAATATTTTTGGGTTCGGGGGGTAGGTTATGTAAAGGGAAGGTGTTAGCACCCTTTACATCCATGGTTATCCATGGGCTCTTAGTTACTTAGCTCACTTTAAACTGTTTTGAGAAATGTAGTGTGTGATTAAAAATTTTCTTAAGTACTTTATAATGATCCTTGTACGGATATATATAAAGACTTTGTTTTGAAAATTGTTTGAAAATATGAAGTATTATGAAATGTTTTTGAAAGAGTGAGCAAGTACTTAAGAGGAACCTACCCTAAATTGAATCTTTTTTGTTCTTAAATGTTCTTTCAATGGTAAGACTATCCCTATTATTAAGGAATAGGTAGTCATTACCTTGGATGTTATAAGGGACATGTGAAGGGTCATCTGTGATTAGGCAACTGTAAGGTGTCTTAGCAATTCGAAGGGACTTATCATCTTTTATTCGAAAGGGACAAGATCATTTACGAAGGCAACATTCGAAGGGACTTGATCTTATAATCGTAAAGGGACTTGATGATATTTTAGGAGAAGGGACCTTGCTTTTAGACACCTTACTTGACCTTTTGGTTTAGGCAACATGAGGGATAGCCCTTAAGAAGTGAGATGGCGATCAAAGATCGACTTACGTGTGTGCGTGTATAAGTTCATATATTTATCTTATTTAAATTAATTTTCTAAGTTAATTTTAATTACATTTAAGTTATACACACCCTAAAGTTACTAACCACACAATAAAATATTTACAAAATAAAATAAAGATGTAAAATAAACCTATAAATTATTACAAGGCTTATGGACAAATACATAATAATCGAATAAAAATAATTTATAAAGCAAGAATAATAGATATAATAAAATAATAAATAAGAAATAATAATAAAGCAATAATAATAAAAGCAATGATAATAATAATAATAAAGCAAAAATAATAAAGTTAAAATAAATTAAAACATTTAATTAAAAAGAAAAAGTTTAAGTTAGACAAGTTAGATTTTTTAGAAGTTATTAGAATTAGTAAAAAAAGAGGAAATTAAGTTTAGAGAAAAACAATTAAAGATTATTAAGAAAACTTTTAATTATTTACATTATATGATTATTACTATTATAGTACAATTAAGAAAATAATATTATTAATATACAAAATATAAAGTAAAAGAATTATTAAAATTAAATTAATATTTACAAATTAAATAAATATTATAGAAAACTATTAAATTATAAAGTTAGGAGGTTATTTATAAATTATATACAATATTTTAGAATCATAATTATTTAATTATAAAAAAAAAGTCAATTAGATTTTATTTACAACTGTATAAAAGAATGACAAAAATTTTAGAAGTTAAAAGAAGAATTAGAAAATTTTAATTAGAAAAATTGATTATTTGATTATTTACTTACAAAATATAATTATGATAAAAATTATATACAAAATACTATTATTATTATAAGAAAAAGTTTATTGATTAATTAGTCTTTTTTTTTAATTAATGATTTAATTCCATATTGATTTTCATTCAGTTTTTGGCACGCCCTAAATTACTAACCACGCAGGGAATAATAAAAATAAATAAAGGCAGGAATTTAAAGGCAGAAAATAAAAATTCCTACACTATTACATGGCTGAGGCAATTACATAATTATATGGGGAAAAATTAAACTACACTATTACAAGAGAGGAACAATTACACAGTAAAAATATAATACACATGAATAACATAAAAATGAGCGACAAAGGTTCATAAACTAGGTTGAAGGGTTACAAAAGTTTAAGGTTTTAGGTTTATAAAAAAAATTAGGGTTTTGGTTTATGAAAATTTTTAGGGTTTATCTAAAAAATTAGGTTTTGAAAAAAATTAAGGTTTTAAAAAAAAGGTTTAGAGAAAAAAATACCTGAGGTGGGATTTGAACCCAGGCCCTAGGCTTTTCCCATGTTGGTCCAGCCTTCTTGCCACCAGGCCACTTGCGCCAGGTCTTAGACATCACACACGCGTATCATTACCATTGGATCACCTGCACAGGTTTGAAATACTTATAAAACGAAAATAATAAAAAAACAAAACAAAATTTGAATTTTTTAAAATTAGCGCTAGATCATCATCTTCTTCCTCAAGACCTGCGAAGTTTCCTGCGGTTTTAGCTTCAACATTACCTGCGAAATTATTTTTTAGGATTTCCTACGTTTTCTTCAATGATCACCATACCTGTAAAATTTCTTCAAATTAAAAGTACCATTATACTCAACACAACCAGACCAATTCATTTACGCAATTTATATTGATTAAAACGCGAAGCCCTAAATTGAAGCCAAGAACCCTAACAATGGCTTCTCCTCATATAAGCACCTAAAGTTCAATTGATGCATCCAGAAATACTCTATACCACAAAACAAACATCATTAGATGGTCATAATTAATTGAAAGTGCACGAAATAGTGAAAACGAAAAAAATATTCAAGCATGAAGATGCATTCGGGTTAGTCAATTCATGAAGCATTTGATGAATGTAATGATCTGAGCATGTTCGAAATTCATCAAGGAAGTTATCCCAACCTTCCAAATTGTTTGAAATAAGCTGCAACTATGAAACCGAATTCAACTTTTTGGAAGATTTTTTTGTGTTCTTCAAGTGCCTCTTTTTTCCAGATTTTTTTCGTCCCCTGTGTTTGTGTTATGTTCCTCTTCATATAGTGAACCAAATTAGGTCAAAAAAAACATGTGACTTTGTGGGCTTTTGGATGTCTTGAATGTGAAGAAATCTTCTTGCCAAATTAGTCAAAAAATCAAATATTTTCATGCCATAAGGCCTTATCATGAATTTGGATGGTTTTGAATCAACTTAAATGTTATTTAAAAGCTTCTAGAAGAAGAATCCAATCAAATATTCATATTTTCATATTTTATTTTGATTTAAAATGAATTTTAATGAATAAAATCCAAATAAATTATAAATAAATTATAAAAATCATAAAATACTTGGATTGGGTCGTGCTTGAGGATATCATGAAGATTGGATGGCAATTTGGTGGGCTCATTTAGCACAAATTGGTTTTAAGGCCTTATTTGCTTCATAAACTTCCCAAAAATTTCCCAACTTTGCAAGGGCAAAAATCCTTCAATTTTAATGCTATGAAGGTGTTCTTGGACATTTTGGAAAGCTTAAAGAGTCCTCTAACCAACCTCTTTGGTCTCATGTCCATATCTTTTACCATTCTCAAGTTATGCGCTTTGGAAGTTGTTGACTTTTTGTTGACTTTTAAAAGGACCTATAATGTCTTAGCTCATACCTTCCAAATGAAGCATTTTTGGGCTTGGCTTGTGAGACACAAAGTTGTAGAGAATTCAATTTCCTTCAAAATGAGCTTTGAATGGAAATTTTTTGATGAAGCATGTGAAAGTTATGGCTGGTCAAAGTTCAGTTGACTTTTCCTATGAAAACCCTAATTTAGAAACTCCTAATTCTTGAAGATCTGAAATCTCCTTGATGAATCATGATCAACCCTTCATAAAATGATGAATTTTACTTCATATACTTAATTTTGGCAAAAAATCATGAAGTTTGACTTTTGGTTTGACCACAGTTGACCTCAGTTTGACTTTTTAACTATTTTGACTGATTTTAACCTATCTGATCATCTGACTGAGTAAATATTTTGGGAAAGTCTTGAAACTTGACATGGGGATTCTTGAACACATATAGGATGCTATAAAGCTCACTTGAATTCTTGGAAGTCCATTTAGCTTGATGAAAGTCAAAACCCTAGTTTAGGATGCCTTGCTTAGGAGGATGCATTGTCTGAGGGAATAGTCAAACTTTCTGACTAATTGTGAACTTTGTGAACCTTGTGAACCTCATGAGATGTCTTGTGAACCTTGTGAACCTTGTGAACCTCTTAGTACACAATGTTTTGTCTTGTGGAGGGCAAATTTTGGGGTGCAACAGCTGCCCCTGTTCAATTTTCTGAAACCTGAGGGGTTAGATTGGCATATGTGCCATTCGTGACCTGGAAGGTTGAAGGGGATTGAACACAAAAGCCCAAAAATTTGCACTCGCCGGTGCGTAAAGTAAAGCTGATGACTAATTGTATATGCTTGAGTGGGCTTGAAGATGCCACTTGGAAGAACTAGAGATGGGCTTAGAGATGCCATCTAAAATATAGGATGTGATGATAGCTTTATGTTGATACTGGATATCAGTACTATGTCTTCATATAGGCCGTCTCTGAATCGTTTATGCAACATAATTTGAATTGTTGAATAGACTAGTAGAAATAAATCTTGTGATGATTATCTTTTTTGGAAATATCTTGGATTAGGGAATGGATCTTTGTACAGACCGTTTGCCTACTCTCCAAGGTCAAAAGAACGTCAGGATTTGTTCCTCTGAAAATTATCTTGAACCAGGGAATGGATCTTTTTACAGACCGTTTTCCTTCTATTCAAGGGCCAAAAGAACGTCAGGATTTGTTCTTCTGAAAAATATCTTGAACCAGGGAATGGATCTTTTTACAGACCATTTGCCTGCTATTCAAGGGCCAAAAGAACGTCAGGATTTGTTCTTCTGAATATTATCTTGAACCAGGGAATGGATCTTTTTACAGACCGTTTGCCTGCTATTCAAGGGTCAAAAGAACGTCAGGATTTGTTCTTCTGAATAATGTCTTGAACCAGGGAATGGATCTTTTTACAGACCGTTTGCCTGCTATTCAAGGACATCTTGAGCAAATGTATGGATCATTTCTGACCTGTTGTAAGTTGTTGATATTGTTTTACCTGCATATAACTATCCTGCAAGGAGAATGTTAGTTTATCCAATATGTATGCATGCATAGTATGATGCACTTAAGTAAATGTATTATGCATTTATGGTATGTATGTTATGGTATGATGTAAATGATGTATGTATGAATCATGCAGCCTGAAGCGTCTGGATATCTTTGTATAACAATTGCTGGCTAGGGAAAATAAATCCCGATTTGTTGCTGAAGAATATGAGAACCTTGTTCCCGTCTTGTTTGGTAGTATAGTATTTATAACCTCCCGTCTTCGTTCGTCGTACTTCTATTGAAGGAATAAGTTCCTGAGTATCCTGACTGAGGATAAAAGAGATGGACATAAATTCAAGGGGAGATGTAACTCGGAGTATCTATCAAGATAGATTTGCCCTTGCTGGGGATTTGTAGTTGTCTTGTGGGGATGAACCGGCGAAGCTTCGTTGAACTACTACCCTCGTTCGTCCTTAGTAAATACTATTACTGCATTTTATGCATTTCTGGTAAACATCAATCATATTCAAGCATTTTATGCATTTTTGGTAAACATCAATCATATTCAAAAGCATACATACAATCAAACACAACCAATAAACGTTTTTCACTTTAGTAAAAGAGGAAAAGTAATCCTGAATAAAGAGGGAAAAGTAAAGCTGAACTCGAAAACAGAATCGTTTCAACTTTGAGAGTGTATAACCAATTGGATTTAGAGCTCCTGAGATTCTTAACTTTCCTGAATACCTTCCCAGAAATCCGCATAGCTGGATCTGAAGACATGATACTGACACCATCTGATACTACTGGCGTAGACAATTAATTTCCACAATGGCTTCTGCTGAGAATCCAATATCAAGGTAATACAATGAGAGGAAGGTGTCTTCAAATTATGATGGACCATATACGCTTCGGGTATTAGATTTGAAAAGAAAGCATTGCCCATTGGTTGAGGATGAATTGTCCCATAATGGAAGTATCTGAATGTAGTTACCTCAAGAGAAATAAGCAGAATGCCCCCACAATAATATGCCCCTGACATCATGAACTTTATAATGTTACCCTTGGTAATTCAAATATATGAGGAGAGCTGCCCCTGACTATTAAGCATTGTTGAATCTGGACCTGATTTCCCCGAATGAATTGAACAGTAAGTTGGTATGCCCCTTGATTGGGAAACAGTGACTATGCCCCTGGCATTATGAACTCTGTAATGTTACCCTTGGTAATTTAGATAGATGAGGAGATCTTCCCCTGGCTACTTAAACATAGTTGAATCCTGTCCTGATTGCCCCAAATAAGTTAGGCAGTATCATGACCTGCCCCCTTGATTGGGAGATAATGACTATGCCCCTTTGTATACATGGACTTTGATCCAGGAAGCAACTTTGTTTATCGGAAGGACTTTAGTTTATTGAACATTCATCCTGTAAGTTTCTCTATTTATCAAACACGCAGGTATATGCAAACAAATATATTCAAAAATGCAATGCTTATGTCTGTCTTGAAGTTTTGAAAAAAAGTTATTTTAGAAAAACAGTTTTTGTGAAAACTGTGATATTAACTCAAGTTTTATAATAAGCCCTAAAGGAGTCAGGATACCTTCTTGTAGCAGTAGGCTTTCGAACTAACCATGCTTCAGTTAGGACTTTTAAAGGGTTGTAACGTGGTCTGGTTCACGGTTTAAGAAACAAAGGATAAAGGCTCAAATTTATTTGTACCCAACCCATTCTTCATGATGTTCTTCAGTCCTATGTTCGGTTAACTTATGCATTGAGGTTCCAAAGTAGTTTGGAATTGTAACAATGACATTTGTGATGATTCGGGAATCAAAAAATTTATTTGAAAATTCAGTCATCTTTCTTTATTTAGGATCTATAGTGACATCCTTTTTTCTTTTGACTTTGTTATCCCTTCTTTTTGCCTGAACTGTTTATTTCAAGGTTACAGTCAGCGGGATGTCTTGATTTTTTACTAAGTCTCCTTCATAGGTTTTGACTTAGTGAGATTTTCTTTTGCTAGATATTGACTTGCAGACTTTAGTGATTATAGGGAAACATCATTAGTTGTGTACAACACAAACAATTGGCATAGTTGAGTTAACCGAGTAACTACCCTGCCCCAGGTTATGAATAAGGGTTTTAATTTGTGCGAGAATGAAAACTCCTACTTCATAGGCTCAAAAGGGTTGACTAGGGATTAACTTCCTTATATCTCCACTGTTTAGGAATTGAAACAATGCCTGTACATTGTCAGCATAGTCTGTTCAAAAGCATACTGCCTAATATTATGGTATTGTTTTCGCCATCCTCCCTCTACAGGCTTATAGCTTTATCAGGAGTTAAATATCACAAGATAGAAATAAGAAGCATAGTTTTAAATATAGTGAAACGAATGGATTAATTCAAGACAAACATATGCAATGCATTAACAAAAGTTTAACATAATAGTAAGTGTTTAAACAAACAAAAGAAATTACAAATGAAAATTCAAATGTTCTCAAAGCATCTTCCTCTAAACCCGTCACTCCAGTTATCTGGAAACTTTGATGCTTGATGGACGATAGAAGAACTCAACCTGGCCTTCTGGAGTAACCTCGAGTATTCCTTCGTCAATTAGGTCTTGAATCTTATTCTTCAATGCCCAACAGTTATTTGTGTCGTGTCCGGGACTGTCGGAGTGGTACATACACCTTGCTTTGGGATTATAGCGAGGAGGGAAGAGGTGTTAGGATTTTTAGGAGAATTTTCCAAGGAAATCAACTTCATCTCCAACAGGCATTGCAAAACTTGTGACATTGGTGTGCTGAACCGGATGAACTGTCTTCTACATTCCTTGTATAGAAGTGGATTAACCTTACAAGGCCTTCTTTCTTCCATTGAAGGATGGTCAGTAGTAGCCTGTCTATTTCCTTCTCTTATCCTTACTTTCCTTTCAGCCAAGTCAGCTTGTTTCAACGGAGGTTGACTGATGATTAGATTCCCAACTCTGTTATGCCGAAGCTTATTGACAAAGCTTCTCAGTTCTTCTTGCCCCTGGGCCAAACTCTGGATAAGAGCCATTTGGCCATTCATCTGAATCCTCATCTCTGCTATCTCAGCTTGTAGTTGTTTCAGCTGATCATCTTTTTTGTCCTCAGGATTCTTCTTCTTCATATCCTTAGAGAGGAGTGCTTTCAACTCTTCTTGCCCCTTGGACAAATTCAGAATCACTTCTTGAAACTGAGCATTCCGAGCTTGAAGATCTTTGACAGATTGTTCGAGAGCCATTTCTGCTGAAATAAACAGCGAGAAGATAAGATACCTGTTCATAAGAAACCTGTGATGCAATGATATGATATGCATATGCAATGTTTTCAAGGACCGCAGGATTTAAATTTGTTTAAAAAACCAAAAAGTAAACTTTTATTAGCAATCAATAAACTTGTTTGCCCCTTGGGCTTACGATAAAAATGAAATGAATTCAAAAAATGGGGTTTTAAGTCTCCCATGGACGTCTCCTCTTTGTGTTTAGGTATGAGTTGAGATTCCACTCCTCGTGAAGTTGTTTTGTTAACTCCAGGATTCTTTCTTGACTTGCTTTGTAATGAGTCTCAAAAGTATCCCTTTGCTCCTTCAACTGGATCCAGGACCTCTGTAACTCCTCCATGCCAGTGGGCATGTCTGGATGAAGAATGATATAGGAAGTATCTCCTTCAGCAACGGGCTCCATAGTAACTGGTAGGATGGCAGGATATGGCATCATAAGAGTCTGAGCACGAGATCGCACCCATCTGAGGTAAGGTTCCATAGGAATGGAGTACTTTGGTTCCAGAGTCTTGCTGTCAACCTTGTTCACATTACCCCATGCTCGTATAAACCTTTGACGGTAACCTTGAAGATCGTTGTCGTAGTCGAACACAATACCCTGAATCAACATGTCATGAGGACCATCACTCCGAGCGTAACCAAACTGACGTAGAGCTAAAGAAGGGTTGTAAGTAATGCCCCCTCTTATGCCAAGGAGTGGCACATTAGGGAACCCCCCGCAACGGTCAATGATAGTAAAATTCTCCATAGATCTAGAGCAACAATGAATATATGAATGAGAAAGTGACATAATCCTCTTGGACCACCCTAACCCTTGTTCATTCTTCATCACTGATCGAGGAAGGTGAGAAATAAACCACCTAGATAGTAAAGGTATACAACACATCAGAGTTCCTCGTGTCTTCGTAGTACGGGTATGAAGAGAGTGTAAGATGTCTCCAAGTAATGTAGGCACTGGATTGCGAGTCAGAAATATGTTGATGGCGTGTACGTCTATGAATTGATCTGGATTGGGGAACAATACTAAGCCATAGATCAATAGGGCTAAGATCTCCTCAAAAGCATCATAACTCATAGCTTTCAGGAACACTTGAGCTTTCTCCATCAGTACCTTAGCAAGAATACCCTTAACTCCACTTCTTGTTTCTAGAACAATGTCTGATTTCTTTAAATGTAGGGCTGCAACAATGACTTCAGGTTTAGGCTCTTTTTCCAAGCCTGTGAAGGGTTTCTAATCAAGGATAGGTATACCCAATAGTTTGGAGAATTCTTCCATTGTAGGAACCAACTGATAGTCGGGGAATGTGAAGCAATGATGTTTAGGATCAAAGAACTGAAACAGAACACTCATCATGTCTTCATTGAACCCTGAAGTGACTAAATCCAGTAGGTGACCATGTCTCTGGATGAATTGAGAGTTTTCAGAAACTTGAGAGACCAATTCCTTAAGCTTAGGAGGTATCCCTACAAAGTTGATCCGGATAGTGTTCCTACGAGCAGAAGCCATGACCTGCAACAAAGAACAAAGATAAATATTTTGGTCCTTGAAATGGTTAGTGAAAATTCTATGCTTATGATGCATGATGGTGTCATGATGTTATGTTCAATCACAAACATGTGGCACACACAAACAAGTCACACCATAGCCCTAGGTTTGAAGGCTTGCATGAGGTTTAAAGGTAAATACCCTCCCCTGAAGTTTAGTTGGTTCATCCTGTCCTACAAAGTAACTAGGTTCTAAGGGATCTCAATATCATTGATCCTTCACAAGGGTGGTTGTTCAGTAGGCAACTTACTTGCCAACCAAAACCCTCCAAGTTTAGGATCTCAATGAGCGTAGTATCGAGTATCAACCAATTTCAGTCTTCACCAAAGTCGGTTATCTCACTACTTTTCTAAAGGCCAAGATGGGATAACTAGGGTTCTAAAAGTCAGTTAGTGTATTGACAACATATGGCAGCCTCATATTATCCTCAACTTTCTTAAGGAACATAAGCACCGACCAAGAAGTCACACTAACTATGGCCACCAGATCAACCATATCGGTATACGTCGTACAGTTTCCTTGGTCTATTGCCATTTACCTAAGGTACACTAGATCCGGGTTAGGATCTTTCACACATAAGAGCACCCAACAAGTAAAGTAAAGCAAACAAAGCAAACAAGTTTAAAGTGATCTAATTCCTAAGGGTACCCCTCTTTTATTAAATCCCCAGCAGAGTCGCCAGTTCTGTAACACGGTGGGAGAACTGACTTTAGTTAAATGTTGCGGATAGCAAGAGTCGCCACCGACTTTTATTTTATCCAAAGGAAAGGGCATAAAAGAACAGGAAAGACCTTAAAAGATTTTTGGGTTCGGGGGGTAGGTTATGTAAAGGGAAGGTGTTAGCACCCTTTACATCCATGGTTATCCATGGGCTCTTAGTTACTTAGCTCACTTTAAACTGTTTTGAGAAGTGTAGTGTGTGATTAAAAATTTTCTTAAGTACTTTATAATGATCCTTGTACAGATATATATAAAAACTTTGTTTTGAAAATTGTTTGAAAATGTGAAGTATTATGAAATGTTTTTGAAAGAGTGAGGAAGTACTTAAGAGGAACCTACCCTAAATTGAATCTTTTCTGTTCTTAAATGTTCTTTCAATGGTAAGACTATCCCTATTATTAAGGAATAGGTAGTCATTACCTTGGATGTTATAAGGGACATGTGAAGGGTCATCTGTGATTAGGCAACTGTAAAGTGTCTTAGCAATTCGAAGGGACTTATCATCTTTTATTCGAAAGGGACAAGATCATTTACGAAGGCAACATTCGAAGGGACTTGATCTTATAATCGTAAAGGGACTTGATGATATTTTAGGAGAAGGGACCTTGCTTTTAGACACCTTACTTGACCTTTTGGTTTAGGCAACATGAGGGATAGCCCTTAAGAAGTGAGATGACGATCAAAGATCGACTTACGTGTGTGCGTGTATAAGTTTATATATTTATCTTATTTAAATTAATTTTCTAAGTTAATTTTAATTACATTTAAGTTATACACACCCTAAAGTTACTAACCACACAATAAAATATTTACAAAATAAAATAAAGATGTAAAATAAACCTATAAATTATTACAAGGCTTATGGACAAATACATAATAATCGAATAAAAATAATTTATAAAGCAAGAATAATAGATATAATAAAATAATAAATAAGAAATAATAATAAAACAATAATAATAAAGCAATGATAATAATAATAATAAAGCAAAAATAATAAAGTTAAAATAAATTAAAACATTTAATTAAAAAGAAAAAGTTTAAGTTAGACAAGTTAGATTTTTTAGAAGTTATTAGAATTAGTAAAAAAAGAGGAAATTAAGTTTAGAGAAAAACAATTAAAGATTATTAAGAAAACTTTTAATTATTTACATTATATGATTATTACTATTATAGTATCATTAAGAAAATAATATTATTAATATACAAAATATAAAGTAAAAGAATTATTAAAATTAAATTAATATTTACAAATTAAATAAATATTATAGAAAACTATTAAATTATTAAGTTAGGAGGTTATTTATAAATTATATACAATATTTTAGAATCATAATTATTTAATTATAAAAAAAAAGTCAATTAGATTTTATTTACAACTGTATAAAAGAATGACAAAAATTTTAGAAGTTAAAAGAAGAATTAGAAAATTTTAATTAGAAAATTTGATTATTTGACTATTTACTTACAAAATATAATTATGATAAAAATTATGTACAAAATACTATTATTATTATAAGAAAAAGTTTATTGATTAATTAGTCTTTTTTTTTAATTAATGATTTAATTCCATATTGATTTTCATTCAGTTCTTGGCACGCCCTAAATTACTAACCACGCAGGGAATAATAAAAATAAATAAATAATTATATGGCGAAAAATTAAACTACACTATTACAAGAGAGGAACAATTACACGGTAAAAATATAATACACATGAATAACATAAAAATGAGCGACAAAGGTTCATAAACTAGGTTGAAGGTTTACAAAAGTTTTAGGTTTATAAAAAAATTAGGGTTTTGGTTTATAAATTTTTTTAGGGTTTATCTAAAAAATTAGGTTTTGAAAAAAATTAAGGTTTAAAAAAAAAGGTTTAGAGAATTAAAAATATTAGGGTTAAAATTAGCAATTTAATCTAAAACCTACATTAAGTGTTATGACAGAAATAAAATGATTTTTTAAAGGAAAAAGAAAGAAGTTTTTTTTTTTTGTAAAATATTTATTTATTTTATTTAAAATATATATATATATATATATATATATATATATATATATATATATATATATATATATATATATATATATATATATATATAAAACTATATTTTATTTATTTTATTTGTTAGAAAAAAAAAATTTAATTGAATTAAAATGATAGATAACATATAAAATGTGTAAAAGGAAAAGAAATAGCCAAAATACCTGGACTTTTCCCATGTTGGTCCAGCCTTCTTGCCACCAGGCCACTTGCGCCAGGTCTTAGACATCACTCACGCGTATCATTACCACTGGATCACCTGCACAGGTTTGAAATACTTATAAAACGAAAATAATAAAAAAAACAAAACAAAATTTGAATTTTTTAAAATTAGCGCCAGATCTTCATCTTCTTCCTCAGGACCTGCGAAGTTTCCTGCGGTTTTAGCTTCAACATTACCTGTGAAATTAGTTTTGTAGGATTTCCTACGTTTTCTTCAATGATCACCATACCTGTAAAATTTCTTCAAATTAAAAGTACTATTATACTCAACACAACCAAACCAATTCATTTACGCAATTTATATTGATTAAAACGCGAAGCCCTAAATTGAAGCCAAGAACCCTAACAATGGCTTCTCCTCATATAAGCACCTAAAGTTCAATTGATGCATCCAGAAATACTCTATACCACAAAACAAACAACATTAGATGGACATAATTAATTGAAAGTGCACGAAATAGTGAAAACGAAAAAAATATTCAAGCATGAAGATGCATTCGGGTTAGTCAATTCATGAAGCATTTGATGAATGTAATGATCTGAGCATGTTCGAAATTCATCAAGGAAGCTATCCCAACCTTCCAAATTGTTTGAAATAAGCTGCAACTATGAAACCGAATTCAACTTTTTGGAAGATTTTTTTGTGTTCTTCAAGTGCCTCTTTTTTCCAGATTTTTTTCGTCCCCTGTGTTTGTGTTATGTTCCTCTTCATATAGTGAACCAAATTAGGTAAAAAAAAAACATGTGACTTTGTGGGCTTTTGGATGTCTTGAATGTGAAGAAATCTTCTTGCCAAATTAGTCAAAAAATCAAATATTTTCATGCCATAAGGCCTTAGCACGAATTTGGATGGTTTTGAATCAACTTAAATGTTATTTAAAAGCTTCTAGAAGAAGAATCCAATCAAATATTCATATTTTCATATTTTATTTTGATTTAAAATGAATTTTAATGAATAAAATCCAAATAAATTATAAATAAATTATAAAAATCATAAAATACTTGGATTGGTTCGTGCTTGAGGATATCATGAAGATTGGATGGCAATTTGGTGGGCTCATTTAGCAAAAATTGGTTTTAAGGCCTTATTTGCTTCATAAACTTCCCAAAAATTTTCCAACTTTGCAAGGGCAAAAATCCTTCAATTTTAATGCTATGAAGGTGTTCTTGGACATTTTGGAAAGCTTAAAGAGTCCTCTAACCAACATCTTTTGTCTCATGTCCATATATTTTACCATTCTCAAGTTATGCTCTTTGGAAGTTGTTGACTTTTTGTTGACTTTTAAAAGGACCTATAATGTCTTAGCTCATACCTTCCAAATGAAGCATTTTTGGGCTTGGCTTGTGAGACACAAAGTTGTATAGAATTCAATTTCCTTCAAAATGAGCTTTGAATGGAAAATTTTTGATGAAGCATGTGAAAGTTATGGCTGGTCAAAGTTCAGTTGACTTTTCCTATGAATACCCTAATTTAGAAACTCCTGATTCTTGATGATCTGAAATCTCCTTGATGAATCATGATCAACCCTTGATCAAATGATGAATTTTACTTCATATAATTAATTTTGGCAAAAAATCATGAAGTTTGACTTTTGGTTTGACCACAGTTGACCTCAGTTTGACTTTTTAACTATTTTGACTGATTTTAACCTATCTGATCATTTGACTGAGTAAATCTTTTGGGAAAGTCTTGAAACTTGACATGGGGATTCTTGAACATATATAGGATGCTATAAAGCTCACTTGAAGTCTTGGAAGCCCATTTAGCCTGATGAAAGTCAAAACCCTAGTTTAGGATGCCTTGCTTAGGAGGATGCATTATCTGAGGGAATAGTCAAACTTTCTGACTAATTGTGAACTTTGTGAACCTTGTGAACCTCATGAGTTGTCTTGTGAACCTTGTGAACCTCTTAGTACACAATGTTTTGTCTTCTGGAGGGCAAATTTTGGGGTGCAACATCGGTCCCCAACTGCACATAACTGTCAAGGTTATGAAATGAGAGAGGAAGATCCCCAAATCAAGACATTTCCAAGACGGTCGCAAATCTGGGCGTGGAACTCACTACTACCCCCATGACAAGATCTCATGAGGCCAAAGTGGAACCACTCTAAGTCCTAAGGTGCACTCGAGCCGTGGTAATGAGCTCATCTCACAGAAATAGCATCACCCAAACCCACCAAACAGAAAATCCAGTCCAGACAGTCCAGTAATAATATGATGCAGAAAATAAATACTGAAAACTGTAAATAAAGCGGTAAATAAAACTGTAAATAAACAACAGTAAAATACAACACACAACAGTAAACAATCAACACCCAACGAAACAGAAACACACAAGCGCTAGGAGAGACTCACAGGGGAACCAGAGATTCTGGGTTCGTTCCCCAGCAGAGTCGCCAACTGTCGCTCCCTGGATTTCCATCCTGGTACAAACGCGAAAGTGGCGCGAAAAGAGGTTAGAGTCGCCAGCCAGGCATTTTTATCCCGAAGGAACGGGAATGGTAATGCTGCACAAACCAGAAGGAAAGAAAAGGAAGGACAAAGGTCCTGCGAACCAAAGAGACTGAGTTCGGGAGTCGGTTACGACCTGGGAAGGTATTAGCACCCCAGATCGTCCGTCGTACCCGACGAGATCCACGCTTGCAAAGAAATTTGTTTCAAAGGGTGAAGAAATGAAAGCTGCTGCAAAGAAAATGAACTGAAATGGATAAAAGAAACGAAAAGGGAACTGAAAAAGAAATGAAAAGGAAAAATGTAGGGAAAATAAAGATTGTGCTCGAACGGGCCCTACCCCACTGCCTACGTACCTCATTTGGACAATGAGGATCAGAGTCGCCGTAGTTCCCCTAACTAGGGGTAGAAAAGAAATTGTTTGTGAATTAAGGCTTGAACTGCCTATGTCAATGCTCAAGTGTTGCAGACTCGGACGACGAGTGCGTAACCGTCTTGCAAAGTGACAAGTAGGAGCAAGTTCGCGTACAGAGCGAAGAAGATGAGAAAAGAATTCCTGAAGGAAAGACGCTTATTGTTTGTTTGTGTTTTTTATGAAGCTTTTTATGAGTGTGTCACAAGGAAGTGAACTTAAGCTCTTTTCCATGGAATGTGCACTTGTCACTACATTCCAAGATGGAATAATAGAACAAGCACACTCAAGTAAGGAGAAGATCCCCAAAACTTGAATCCAAAGATTAGGGCCTAGGCTCACTAACTCATTAACTTATTAAGTGTTTTTGGTATTTACAATGAAGAAGTGTTTTTTATGATTTTCTTAATGAAGATGATACCCTAATCAGACTTGTGCATCACAAAGCAAGCTTGTACTATCCCAAGATGGGAAGACTACAAGTACCTCATGGGATAAGGCTATTGCTCAAGGTATCACTTCAAGATTTATTAAGTGCTTTTTAGGGTTTTGAGATGAGAAGAGAAAAGGAACCAAAAGGATCACAAAGGCAAAAGTCTAATGGGGGACTAAAGAATCCTAAGTGTTGTCATACATGGAAAGTCCTAGGTTAGTGTGGTTTACTATCCTAAAGAAGAAAGAAAGAAAAAGAGAAGAAGAAGAAAGAAGAAGAGGAAAGGAGGGAAGTAAGGCCTAAGCCCAACAATCAAAGGGTTAGTACAAGTAAGAATAAGAAGAGAAAAGATGAGATTTGGAGATGTGGGAATCACATCCACACCTCTCACTTACCATAGCTCTGAAAAGGTTAGCAACACAAGCATACAAGTAAAACAAATGAATATAATGACATGCCAACATCATGCAAACAGAAGTGGATTCATACATACAAAAGCTCAATGCAAATGTAAATCACAAGAATGAGAAAAGAATCACACAAGTTAAGATGAGGCAACATGAATCACATGGCAAAGCAAAGTAAACTTGGTGAGATGCAAAGCAAAAATACACAAAACATTGAACTCAAGGCACAAGACCAGAACCAAATCCAAGTTAAAGAAGTGCTTAAGAAGCAAAAGAGATGAAAAGAAGAGAAGCACAAAGCTAAACAAACACAATATGGGAAGAAAGAAGCAAAGAAGTGAGTTGGATGCACATAAGAAAGGATGAACTTCAAAGGTAAGCAAAACAAAGATTTCCAAAACACAAACTCTAAACCAAGATCAGAAAGGTATCAATGCCATAAAGAGACCCCAAATAAGATGAAGAAGTTGGCACAAGTGCCCTTCTAAGCTAATGAGAGAACTTATGATCAAAAGGAAGCAAAATGGGACAAGTTAAGAACCAAAATTCAAATCAAATCAAATATGCACCCAAAAATTCCACAACTTTGGACAAGAGACCTTCAATCAAGATATAACAACATGCCAAAAGGATAGGAAGAAGTTCAGAAGCTATGCAAGTCAAATGAGGGGTTAAACAACAACTAGGGTTAAGAAACTTCCCTCACAAGTCAAAGGCCAAAACCAAATGAACAAATTTCTAAAAATCAGAATAAAAATCACACGTGAAGTACACCTTATTGAGAGTCCAGACCAAAAAGAACCACTCAAAAATTCAAAATGAGGATCACTATGGAAAATGGACAAGACAACATACTTAAAAAGGAATTAAAATGAATTAATTACATGATGGAATTTATTTACACGTGTCAGCATAAAATAAACGGCAAATAAAAATATGAAAAAATAAAGAAAACTCAAATTAACCTCCATGAATTATTTCAGAATTTTTTGACACTTAGAAGTATTTTTAAAACTTGAAAAGCAAAATGAAATAAAAGAAAAAAGAAAATAAAATGAGAAAAGGCTGGGAGGTGTGAATAGGAGGGAATTCAATTGAAATTAGATGGGCCAATGCGCAGGGGGGGTGGGATTAGAAACCCAGGCCCACCTAATCTCTGCGCAGCACACAATAAAAGGGTGGAAATTCACAAAAATATGGAAAAACAAAGGCCTTAGGATCAAACAGACGCATCCTGGGAAGCAACTCATTAATTGATGTGGCAATATGATTGGATCAGAGTGAAGGAGTACACAAGTTACCATGGTATGCGCAACACAATGAATAACCATAATGAAATTATAAAAACCAAACGCACGTGAGAGGGAGCATATTCATTAATGAGGTGGCAGTTTATCACACGTCCAGATGAAATGATCTGATGGTGAGGAGATCATCTTCTCCAATTCAAACCCTAAACGCATGAGCCCAGAATCCTGTGACCGGAGCTTGGGCTCCGGCACCGGAAAACGCAAAACATGATCAAACATCAATAAAAATAAACCAAAATCTCCAGATCAAGTAATCAAACCACCCTGAGTTCAAAAATTATGATGAAATTTGCAATAGGTCAAAGAATTTTCCAGATCGAAGACAAACAGTTTGAACCATGAAACTTCAAATTCACATACAAAACTCAATAAGGTACCAAATTCAAATCTAAAGCAAGCAGAATGATCAGCATAACCAAAGGATTACAATGCACATAACTATTTTCATTTCTAGATCTAAGAATCTTGAACTCACCTGAACTTGCAGATCTGAGAATAGCTTGTGATAAGCCAAGAGAATGCTTCCAATCCACTCCAAATGCACTCTAGTTGCAAAGTAAATGCAACTAAAGCCTTGAGAATTGCTGGATCCAAGAGTTTGAAGCTAGCTGCCCTGAAATGGCAAGGTGATGAATCTTGAGATATAGCTTGCACAATGTATGGATTTGTGATCCTGAGCTCTCAAGGATGAAGGATCTGTGGTTAGTTTGTGAAGAGAGCAAGTGTGTGAAGAGATTCGAATGAAAATGCAATTTGAGCAAAAACTTGAGAGCTGAGAAATGAGTGAGATTCGGATCCTTCTAAAACCATAATTTGCTTTTATGTGAGGTCATGAGGAAATGTTGGAAGAATGAGAGGCTTTGCACGTGGGAATGGAATGTGTGAGAGATTTTGAAAAATTTGAAAATTTGTGGTGAGAGCATGAAACACTCATGTATTTCCTTGCTTCTTGCCCATGTGCACTCACAATCTGACCCTTGATTTCAAACCAATAAGATCCTGGCCATTGGATGAGAGTGTCACACAATTCTCATGTTCATGCAAAAATTACACTTAAAGAATGAAATTCTCATTATGCACGAATTTGGTGTAATTATTTGAGAAAAATGACCTATTTGCATTTCATTGTAATATTGGAACACTATTTGATTCATACCAACACCCAAAAATGAGATTCATGACTTTTTGCTTTGGTGCACAAATGAAAAAACAAGTTTTGCCCTAGTTTTACCATGATTTTCGAGGGCCTTAACTTCTTAACAATGAAGGCTATGAAAAAGTACTTGTACTTTTTGAAAATGGGAGGCTTTAATCTCCAACTTTCATGTTTGACTTTGGTCCATTTGAAGAATTTTTCACCAAGTTATGCTCACTTGAATTTTAGGGCAAAAACTTGCCAAAAATGGCATTTTCCATAACCAACTTCACACCAATTTTGCAAAACACCTCAAAACCTCATGATTCTTGATCTTTGAACTTGCCAAACCTATTTTAACATTATAAGAACATCCCTTGTCTAGAAAAATGTGGTTGGACCCCTTGAAATCTCACAGTTGACTTTTCTAAGGCACAGTTGACCAGTTTCTTCATTTACAAGCAACTGAAGAAATGCTTGACTTCCACAAGGAATTTTCTCACCAAATTTCATCCCTAGGATCCTCTTAAAATGTGAAAGAATTTTCCCAAATGAAATGGCCAAAGTCTTGAGGTTTTCATGCTTGAAACTCAAACCCTAATTTGGGATCATTGTGTAGGAGCTTTGTCCTAGCCTGGATTCCCTGATGATCTTCCAACCTTCTGAGCTTTTGTAAATGAACTTGAGCTTGTAAATGCAATGTAGACCACTCATAAGACTTGTACAAATCCATTGGGCCCCTTCTCATGGCTTGTGATGCTTCAAGAACCTCCACAGATGATCATATGCCTAATGCTAGGTCATGAGAAATGTTATGCCTCATCTTTCCATGCTAGGATGCTAAGAGTATGATATGTTCATGATGAATATAATGTGATATGATGCTTAAAATGAAGAGGGAAAATTTGGTGTGTTACAATCACACACTACAAAAACAATTAAAGTGAGCTAAGTAACTAAGAGCCCATGGATAACCATGGATATAAAGGGTGCTAATACCTTCCCTTTATACAACCTACCCCCCGAACCCAAGTCATTTAAAATAAGTCTTTCCTGTTCTTTTATACCCTTTCCTTATGGATAAAATAAAAGTCAGTGGCGACTCTTGCTATCTGCAACATGACTAAAAGTTAGTTCTCCCACCGTGTTACACCTACACATGAAACTTCTTAAAGGTACCATTGTCTCCACAAATATTAGTGCCACGATTCACCACACAAATTCTTTAATATTGTCAAATGTTTATTATCTTCATAATTTTCATGTTAACTTAATATCTTCCTCTAAGCTTGTTGACTTATCTTCCTACAATATGACATTTACTAATAAACATTGTCTGATCTTGCAAAAGCACTCAACGAAGATGATTGGTTTAGCTGAACGATGTGGTGACATTTATGTGCTTCATGCTCAGGCTACTTCTTCACCACATTCTTTTACTAATAATGTTTGCTAGAAATACTGATAATTCCTTATAGCATAGAAGATTAGGTCACCCTTCACATGATGTTCACAAACTTTTGTCTACCCAATCTCTTATTATCACTTTTTCTATTAATAAAGATTTACATTGCCATTATTGTTATTTATCTAAACAAAAATGCATGCCTTATACTAACGGTACCACTACGTCTTCTCATATTTTTGACCTACTACATGCTGATATTAAAGGGGCCTACTTAACCCCCTATATCCGTAATCATCTTTACTTTCTAACCTTAGTAGACGACTATATTCGTTTCACTTGGGTCATCTTTATGACCTACAAGAGTGAAACACGCAATCACTTGATAAGCTTCTTCTCTTATATCAATACTCAATTCTCCACTAACCTAAAATGTTTACGTAGCGATAACGTTCTTGAATTTATCATGTACGACTTTTACACTAAAAAGGGCATCATGCATCAACGGTCTTGCGTTGAATGCCCTCAACTGAATGGAGTTGTTGAGCGCATGCATCATCATCTCCTTAATGTTGCTCATAACTTATTTTTTCAAGCTAATCTCCCCAAGAATCTTTGGCACCTTTCGGTCGCTCATGCCACCCATTTGATTAATGAAATTCCCTATCCTCTTCTTAGCAATCACATTCCTTATTTCCTATTGCATAACAATCATCCAGATTATAGTACTTTAAAGAGCTTTGGTTTTCTTGCTTATGCTTCCATTATAACTAAACATAGAACTACGTTTGACTATCGTTCCCATCATTGTGTCTTTTTAGGGTATAGAGAAGGCACCAACGGGTACCTCTAATATGACCTTATTACTAATAAAATTACTGTTTCTCGTAACGTGACCTTTCATGAAAACATTCATCCCTTCAACCAAACTCATGACCATCGACCATTCCTACTCCATCTTTCTTAAACGCCAATTAAACTGATTTAGAACCACTTCATCATCTTCTCCCACTCATAACATCCCTCCAACTCAACCCCTTTAATCCCTCTCTCCTACACCCAACCCTCATAATCACACTCCACCTTCTCATACCCCTAATATTTCATCCCAAATCCTTAGAAGATCCCTCTGAACCATAAAAAAACCATCATATCTAACAAATTACCTCTACAATCTCACTCATAATCACCCTTTCTCACCTGAACCAAAATTCCATCCATCCTCTGTTCTTCAATATACCAATTGCAACACGAATTTCAAAACTTTATGTTCTTCCCTTTTAGCAAACCATGAACCTACCACTCACTTTGCAGCATGTAAACATGAATGTTGGATTAAAGCTATGCAGTCTGAACTGCAAGCTCTTGAACTTGCTAAAACTTGGACCATAGTTAATTTATCTCCTAACTAAACAACCATTGGTTATAAATGGGTTTATTGCATTAAATATCTTGCTAATGGTAATATTGATAGGTATAAGGCTCGGTTGGTTGCGAAAGGATATACTCAACACGAAGGTATTGATTATTTTGACACCTTTTCACTTGTGGCTAAATTAAATAATGTAAGAACTCTCATTTCACCCGCTTCTATAAAATGTTGGCATCTAGAACAACTATATGTCAACAACAAATTTCTCCATGGAAATTTAAATGAGGAAGTGTACATGACAATTCCCAAGGGTTATCTTCTTCCTCACTCATTTTCTATAACTAATAAAGTTTTTAAATTAAACCAAAGTCTGTATGGCCTAAAGCAGGCCAGCTGACAATGGTGCATTAAGTTATTTGATGTTTTACTATCTTTAAATTATCATCACTCTAATGTTGATCATTCATTATTTATCAAACATGATGTTTCTAACATAACTGTCTTGTTAATAAACGTCGATGATATTGTATTGGCAGGTAACAACATTGCTGAAATTAATCAAGTTAAAACAGTTCTTCATAAAAAATTTCGCATTAAGGACCTTGGTCCCCTTAAATACTTCCTTGGACTTGAGGTAGCTAGGTCCAATACAGGTCTTTTGATAAATCAACGTCATTACACTCTAGAATTACTTAACACTACAAGTATGTTGGCATCAAAACCCTCTCCTACTCCATATAGTATTTATATTGAGCTGCATCCTACAAATTTTGTCCCATGTACTGATCCCACTCAAGATAGACGCTTAATTGGCCAATTAATTTACCTTACCACAATACGGATCGATATATATTTTGCAGTCCAACAACTAAGCCAATTTGTATTTTCACCTAATGTAAATAATTTCAAGGATGCACATAAAATTTTACAATATTTAAAATCTAATCCTGCTCAAGGACTATTTTATCCTACAAACTCTGATTTCCAACTTTCTAGGTTTGCATATAGCGATTGAGCTACTTTCCCTATCACTCGCCGTTCAACTATTAGATTTGCTGTATTTTTAGGACAGTCCCTAATTTCATGGAAGTCCAAAAAGAAAACAACTATTTCTCGATCAAGTTCAGAGGCTGAGTACCGTTCCCTTGCTGCTCTCACCTGCAAAATACAATGGTTACACTACCTATTCAACGATCTTGGCGTCAAATTCAACCAACCAACCTCTATCTATTGTGATAATCGTTCAATTGTGTATCTCACACACAACCCCACCTTCCATGACCACTCCAAACATATGAAAATTGAATGTCACCTAATCCGCGAAAAACTCAAAATTAGCCTCATAAAGTTGTTCTCAATTTCTTCTTCTACGCAACTTGCTGACGTGCTAACAAACCCTCTTTCGGCTCCTACTTTTTCAATGTTCTTATCCAAGTTGGGCCTTTTCTCCATACATCGTCCAACTTGTGGAGGCGTATCAAAATAATATTATTACATTTGCCTTATTTTACCTTTTTCCTTGTATATAGTTTGTTTCCTTTATTCTAGGATTTCATTTTCTAACCGTTACACTAGAGCTGCTATAAATGCTCTTGATTATCTTCATGTAAAATCAATACATTGAATATTATTTTTCTAAAATATCAATGGAAAATACATTGAAATTGTGTAATATTGACACTATCTTTAACCAATGTAGGACTTAAGTTTTTTTTCAATACACCCCCTCACGTCCAGCATTATTGGGTTTGGTGTGTGGATATAAATGATGGATGGTTCGAATTATCGATATATGTGACTTGATTTTTCCAATACACCCCTTTGTGTCCAACATTTTTTTGGTTTGTGCGCATATATAAACGGTGGGTGACCCAAATCGATAGGCTTGTGATACCATGATAAATTTAGAGTTTTGACCTAACTCAACCATACAAAATCGATTGGTAAAGTGATGGGTGTCACTCTATATAAATCCTTTGTGAATTCTATCTTTAACCAATATGGGACTTTGATTTTTCCCAATATAGATATCTATAATCACATAATAAATCTTTACTAAAAGTAAATTCCATCAACCTCTATATAATTTTGTTGTAATATATTTTATAACATAAAGGTGGACATGGATTGAGTTTGGTGAAATTCATTAAAAAATGAGTTTAATTAGTAATTGGATGAATATGCATTTAAAAAGTAAAAATCCATAAAAAATTGAGCTTCGGATAAAATTGGGTTTAAATTCAAAAAAATCCACTAACTCACTAATTGAATATTTAGTATTACAATTTAATAATTTTGATGAATATTAATTTAGTTGTTGTAATTTTAGTTCTTAAACATTTACTATTTTATTAGATCATGACTTTAACTAATTTCGGATGTTTCACTCTTTTGTTATTTTGATGGTAATACAATTTTATGTCATTCAACTTTAATTTTGTTAGTATTTTATGATAATTTTTATTAATTGATGTTATCATTTATTATTTTATGATGTAAAAAAAAATAGATTATCTAATTTCTAATAAGAAGATATAAATAATAATTGAATATTATAAAACAAAAAAATATTTGGGTAACTCACTATTAAATTCAACCCAGCCGAAAAATTAGTGATTTTGCGCAAACGACTCATTGGTGTAATGAGTGGTTATTTTACCTCACCCTAATAGGAATGTCATATTTCAAATTGTTTGTGGATCATTTTGTTAATGGGTTATATCTTATATTCGTTAAGGATTTGACCATTATAAATATGGGTTTCTCTACTTTCTTGTAACATAAGTTGCGGAAAGTACATAAGGTAGAAATTCTAATGAGAAAAAAATGATATAAATTCATAAGGTTATAGTTTTGGGGTTTGACACTCTTTTAAGGTTACAAAGAAATTTGGAAAACACTTTAAACACTATGATTTGTGTAATTCTTATATTGAAAATGGGAGGCATTAGGAACCACTTAGGTAGAAAATAGGATTTAATTTGGAAACTCCAAAGGCTATTTTCTTATAACTTATATTATAATCTCTTGTAACAGTTTTTGAAGTACAACGAATTAGATAGCTAGTCTCCCCCTAGGCGTAGAATGATTTAATCAAATTGAATAAATAATATCTTTGTGTTCTTGTCTATTATTATTTTTGTTGCTTAAATTCATTTGTTTGATTTTCATTGTTTACTGTCCCACATATCAAAGCCTTAATGTATTAAAATCATTTGTAGTTATTTTCATAACAAGTGGTGCCCACCATGGGCCAAAGGGGTTAAGTTTACAAGTGAGCACCATGGATTTTAAATGGAAAATTCGTGGAACTATATGCTTACAGGTATGAAGCTAATGATTATGATTCTAATAACCTTCTTGATGTTTTGACGGCTACAACATTGATGAATTTTGAAGTCGGTGGTGATATATTTCCAACTATTTGATTATGATGACTAACTTGAAGATATATCAAGTTTCATCAAATAGAAGATTTTGAAGGAAATGAAGTGTGAAATTTTGTTTGGTCGTCTTTGTCTGAGTCACCTGAGTCTTGTGAAAGTAGGAGAGTAACTCCTAAGATAGAGAGGAAATTCTATCTCTATCTCCCTTTCTCTCTCTCTCTCATACACACACACACATATGCAAGCACGCACACATGTATACACACACGCTCACACATTCACACACACCCCACAAACACTTCTGGTTCAGACATCTTCTCCAAACAAGATATTTTTCAATGTTTCTTCTCGAGTTTCTCAACTTCTGAAACTCCTTTCATTTCTTCAAGGTGGTCATTATATACTTCTAACCTTTAGGGTTTTAGTTACTCATTGTATCATGGGCCTTATGATTATTGATTGATTTGGCCTATGAAAATCAACTATTTCCTTCTTCTTATCCTCTCGTATCAGTATTAGGTCGTACATTTTAGCATGCAAAAGACAACACGTCCTGAGGCAGACCTGCTGTACAAACAAACAAGTAACATGTAAACTTCAGTGATGGGCAACTTTGAAGGTTTTGTCTTATAGTTCTTGTTCTTATCCTTTCAGTTTTCTAACTCAGCTTTTGAAGGTTTTTGTCGTGTAGTACTTGTTCTATCTTCAAGCTCTTGCCACATTTGATATAGTGTTGAGATCCTCTAGTCCTTAAAGTATATTCTAGCTCTAAGGCCTGCTAGGAAGTGAGGTTTCCTTGAAACTTCCTTTCTGTCATGATAGAACTTATTTCTAAAGTAGTCATACATAAGTAATGTACTGAAATAATTTGGACAGGTCCTCGTGGTCTTTAGTTGGGACTGCAACGATGCTTGTAGGAGAGGGGGTGATGTACCTGCAAGGTACTCTGATGCTTAAGTAAGTTTCAGGGTGAGACAAACTAAAGCGTTAAGAAAGAATGTGAGTGATTAGAATCGAATACCTGGCCTTCCATGGATGAAGGGTATTTATAAGGGCACATGGACATGAGTCGCGGGCGCGTGGCCCTTGACTGGGTGTAACTGCTTCCAGAAGTTTTAGAGGACAGTTGGTTGCGTGAAAGGCATTAGAGGTATATAAAGGAAGTCCCCAACAACTATATTCTAACGGCTCTATATCTCAACGGTCATGAGGTCGCGAATCTCTTGTTGGGCTTATGCCCAGAGCTAAACTGGATTGAGCCTCAATTGGGCGCATGGCACCTGTTAGGCCATTCCAGAACAGGAGCCCCCCAAGTCGTTGTGCTTGAGCAAGGACAGTGACTTAAGGTGATCTAGTAGCGGGATTTCAGATCGACGAACTCTTTACCTAAGAAGTTGAGAACAAGTGATCGTCCTTAAAGTTCTAGTTAGAGAAGCGGGCAACTGGTATGTGAAGAAGTTCCATATACATTAAGGAAAATATTATGTTTTGAGAAGATAAAATATTTCTACTTTATTGACACGTATTGGAATACACAGTAATTTATTTATGACACCTGGGGGCTAGCCCTGGGTCATAATTACTTGGCATTTGTGTTTCCCCACACGAGCTTAGGACATTGTAAAAGGAAAAAAGGGCTTTCATTTGGTCATTACATTCGAACTCTTTCTCTCATCGTGAAATCTTTGCTCTGCAACTTCTTGCCGAAAACTTCATCATCGCCGCCGTCAATCTTCAATGGATTCTGCCATGGACCAAGGTAATATTCATATTCTTCCCTTCAACTTGTTGCCTGAGTGATGAACATTCATCAAGTTTCCTATGAAGTTCATGGGAACCTTCAAAGTTTATGGGAATCTCCATGAATTTCTAGAAACTTGATGAATGTTCATCAAGAGCGTATGAATGTAATGATGAACTAGGGTTAGATTTTCAGAAGATGAATAGACTGATGCTTGATCCTTGTTAGATTCTAGTCAGGAAGATTTAGTGTTAGTGATCAGGCATTAGGCCATAGTAGATGATGATCGTGTAAGGGGACTTTCTCCCCAGTAGATTCCTCACTCTTATAGTCGAGGATGATGTTGTTTACACGAGGATGGCTCTGACATGTCGAACTCGTGCCCTTCAGCTTTTAACTGAGGAAAAATGGGTGAGATGGGGATACCTCCTCGGTCCTAATCATCGCCATTTCACTTGATTTGCAGTGGAATGGTGGTTTTGAGATCGTCGAATTCATTGTATTTCCTCTGCTTTTCAGGTGAAGGGAGCCGGAAAGCCGACCATGGACTCGAAGACAGCTTTTCGGGTGACGCTCAGGGTGTCGCGGACGTCTCTGCTGCTGATAAATTGTGGATCATGGATAAGCCGCTTGAAACGACTTCTCATTTCAATATGAATGATTCAGATGTGTGGAACCGAATCGAGATGAGGAGGAAGGGGGATCCCATGAACTGGCGGGACTTGTCCGCGAAACCTGGTTAGAGGATATGCTCGCATTATCCCTCTCTTCGGTTCTCTATGTACGAGTTCACATTTTGCGAAGTCGGGTATCGTTTGCCCTTCACATACTTTTAAGAGGCTATTTTCACACATCTCGAGCTCTCACCCTCTCAACTGCACCCTAATATCTTGGCGTTCATCAGTGCCTTTGAGTTGGTGTGTCGTTTCCTAGAGATAGGTGTGACCGTAAGTCTGTTATTCAGGATCTTCCATCTCCATAGGAAGTATCAAGAGGCTCGACACAACTGGGTATTGTTCAAGCAGGTGAGTAGACTCTTCAAACCATACTTGGACTCTGTTTGTGATTTTAAGTATAAATTCTATGTCATTCAACCGTGCACGCAAATAGCCAAGGATTCACTTTATTACAAAAAGGCCGTCGACGGTAGGGAAAGGATGATGGCTTACTTTCCTTTGGAGTGGGTGGACGCCCACTTTCAACATGCCAGTGACCACTACATAACGAAGCTCAGGGATCTCAGTGTTGATGATAAGGCGTCGTACAACACGCTTGTTAACTTCGTCTCTAGTTTTTGCCCTTTGGACCTTATGGATTCAGACGGGCATATTCTTCTAAAATCTAATGGAACTCCGGCCACCCAGGCTAGGCTGATCAATGTCAAGACACTGCTCAGCTGCCCGAATGATGATGCGGCGAAGCAACTCTTAGGTGGATTTTAGTTTTGTTGTCTTGTATTCGAGGATTTAATCAGTAACTAACTTGTCTATTTTTGTTTTTCAGATCAAATGGCTGAGATATGTGAGCGCCTCGTGAAGGCCCACAAGCGAAATTTAAAGAAGGGACCCAAAGGTACGGTCGAATTTATCAAAGACCAGGCCACCCTCGAAGGGTTTGTTGTAACGGGTACTTCCACTCCGGGAAGCACTTCGGCGGGTGGCTCTCTGCTAGGTAAAAGGCCAAGGGTCTAAGAGAAGTCCTCCCCTCCAAAGATTGATGATGTGCCTTCGGGCACATTCATCTTGCCCCAGTGTGTGACCCAGAGGTCATTATTTGACGAAAGGTCATCTGTTCAATTTCCTGACTTGGATGCAGCGACCATTCTGACTGTTGACTGCAAGGCTATGAGATTAGAGTTGTGTCAGGATGATGCGGATCCTCGAAGTCTCCCTTACCTTGAATGATGCAGATATTGTCCCTCACAAGGATCTCCAAACTGTAAAAAATAGACTTGCCGAGCTGGAAATCGAAAATGCCAAGCTTGAGAAATATTTGCTCTAGGCGAAGGGGCATTATGAGAGTAAGCTCGAGATGATGAGGGAAGTTACTGAGATCAAGGACAAGATGGTGGGCCTGTCCAATAATAACGAGCGTCTAAAGAAGCAGGCTGTAGAGGCGGAGGGTAGGGTTCACGGTTTGGTTTGGATCGTTTTTGAAGCAAAATTACAAATTATAGTTTTTATTAATATTCTAAAAGTAGTAAAAAAATAGTAAGTTTGATATAATATATAATATATTATATCAAAAATTAATACAAGATGAAAAAAATAAAAATAAATAGACTAAGTCAAATTAATCAATAGTATTTAAAAAATAAGTTTCCTTTAATATTAAATTAACACAACATACATACCAATAAAAAAATAAACAAGTCAAAAATATATATACATGCGGTTTGGTTTGGTTTGGTTTGACTATCACATTTAACAGTGATACTTCGACCTTGAAGTTTCAGCTCCTTTGCAAAACCTTCAAGCCACAATGCTTCCTTTACAACTTCAGTTATGACGATATATTCCACTTCAGTGGTTGATAAGGCAATAACCTTCTGAAGTGTTGCTTTCCAACTAATTGTTGTGCCAAACATGGTGAAAACATATCCAAAAATATATTTTCTGGAAACCATACAACCTGCATAATCAGAGTTGACATACCCTTCGATTGCTGCTTTAATACCTTCACCCAAGACTCCACCATAAATTAGGAATCTATTCAGAGACCTATTTATGTACCTTAGAATCCAGTTCAATGCTTGCCAGTGAGCCTTTCCAGGATTCGACATGTACCTGCTTACAAGACTTACTGCTAATGTTATGTCGGGTCTAGTACAGACCATATCATACCTCAAAGAACCTACTATATTAGCATATGGAATGCTATTCATATAAGCTCTTTCGACATCAGTATTGGGACACTGATCTATATTCAACTTGAATTGAGGGTTTGTTGGAGTCACAACAAGTTTTGAATTCGACATACCAAACTTATCAAGAATCTTCTTCAAATATGCCTCTTGAGATAAGCATAATCTCGATTGCTTTCTATGTCTCAGAATGTCAATCCCAAGAATCCTGGACGCAACTCCCAGATCCTTCATATCGAACTCATTATTGAGTTCATCCTTCACCCTTATTACATCTTCGACATTATTGCTTGCTATTAGAATATCATCCACATAAAGCAACAAAATAACAAATGAATCACTCGGTCGAAATCTGGAATAAACACAGTGGTCGAACTGACTTCTGATGAAACTTATGCGTGCCATGAACTTGTCTAATCTCCTATTCCACTGTCGAGGAGATTATTTCAGCCCATATAAAGATCTCTTCAGTTATCACACATATTCTTCTTTCCCCTCTTTGAAACACCCTTCAGGTTGCCTCATCAGGATTGTTTCATCAAGATTACCATACAAGAACATAGTCTTCACATCCATGTGTTCCAGTTCAAGGTCGAATTGTGCCACCATGGCAAGCAAAATTCGAATGGATATGTGCTTCACAATAGGAGAGAACACATCATTGAAGTCGACACCTTCTTTATAAGTGAAACCCCTTGCAACCAACCTTGCCTTGTATCTCTTTGACGCCACACCTTCTATTCCTTCCTTAACTTTGAAAATCCATTTACAACTGACTAACCTGGCTCCAACAGGTTTTTCGATCAGTTTCCAAGTATTATTATCATGAAGAGATTTCATCTCATCATCCATAGCCTTAATCCATTCAGTCTTATTTCGAATCCTCGTAACTTCCTTATAGTCTCTAGGTTCTTAGTCCAGAACCTCACTTGCAGAGATTAAGGCATAAGCTATAAGATCTGCATACCCAAGTCTTTGAGGTGGCTTAATGACTCTTCTTGACATGTCTCTTTCTAGTAAGTAGTCATTATCAGTCTCCTCATCTTCGACAACAACTTCTTCTTCGACTCCATCTGGGTCATGCAATTAAGCATCCCTATGCTCCACCTCAACAAGAATTTCTCCCTATTTCAGCTCATCGACAACATCATCAGTTTTCTTGAAAGCCATCTCAGCTTCATTGAAAACTACATCTCAACTGGTGATACACCTCCTGTGACCTAGATCTAAGGAGTACCTGCTACAGTCTTATGCCTTGCAATCCCAGACTCGACACAGTAACTTTCGAAAGCTTCATTGTAGAATTCAAGGCCATTATCAGTTTCAACCTCTTGACCTTTCTGCCAGTTTGAGTTTCGACCAGAGCCTTCCAACTCTTGAAATTCTCAAAAGTTGCATCCTTCGTCTTCTGAATGAATACCCATAACTTTCTAGAATAATCATCTATGGATAGAAAATACCTTGCACCTGAATGTGAAGGTTTCCTGGCAGGCCCCCAAAGATCAGCATGGATGTAATCAAAGGATCCATGCGTTATTTGTTTACCTTTGTTAAACTTCACCCTACAGGATTTACCAAATACACAAGGTTCACAAAACTCCAACTTCTCGACTTTGTCACCACCTAGCAGGTTTTGTTTCCACAGTTCGACCAGGCCTCTCTCACTTACACGGACCAATCTCATGTGCCATAATTTTGTCTTCGACAACAGTTTCGTGGATGCAACATTTGTCGAACCACTTACAACTTTAGCCTCAAGGGTATACAAGCCTTATTTCTTCACTCCTCTCAAGACTTCCTTCGACCCCTTCATGACTCTTAGGGTACTTTTCTCTCCTTGAAAGACATATCCCTTCTTGTCGAATTCACTAAGAGAAATAAAATTTCTCTTCAAGTCAGGTACATACCTAACTTCAATCAATAGTCTTATTGACTCATCATGGAGCTTGAATCTTACAGATCCAATACCTGCAATTTTGCAAGCTTTGTTGTTTCCCAGCAGCACTGATCCACCATCTTGATCACATAATTCCTCGAACAAGTCTTTATTTGGAGTCATGTGCCAAGTGCAACCTGAATCCATAATCCACCCTTTTCTTGAGTCGCTTCTCGAAACCACAAGAACATCAGGTGAGTCGAAATCGTCTTGAATAATGGCAACATTGTCATTATCATTACCTCTATAATCTTTCAGGCGTTCAGGGAACACCTTTCTAATGTGACCTTCTTCTTACAATGATAACATCGAACACTAGATGCTTCACCACTATAAGATTTCTCCTGACTTTTCCCTTCTTCTTGTCGAACTTACCATCCTTTCGCAAGAGTTTCGCCTTAACGACCAAACCTTCACCAACCATCGAAGGTTTATGCTCCTTTCATTTGTTCAAGTCCTTAGAGTACAAGGAAGATTGAACATCTTCAAAGGTCATGGACTCTCTTCCATACAAGAGGGTTTCCTTGAAGTGAGCATGTGTTCCGGGAAAAGCATATAGCAACAACAACGCTTAATCTTCATCATCGATCTTCACATCAATATTTTCAAGATCAAGAATCAGCTTATTGAACATATCTAACTGCTCATCCAACACTTTGTCTTCACTCATCTTGAATGAATACGAGACTTTCTTCAGGTAGAGTCGATTCACCAACGATTTGGTCATGTATAAACCTTCATGTTTCAACCATAACCTTAACGTCGTCGTCTCCTTTGATACCTGTCGAAGAACCTTATCACCAAGGCTCAACAATATTACACTATGTGCTTTCACAATCATGTCCATCTTTTCAGTTGTCGCCAATGCATCATTCATGGTCATCTCTCCCTTCAATGCTTCCAAACAACCATGCTTAACAAGTAGGGTTTTCATCTTCAAGCGCCACAGATCAAAGTCGTTCACACCAGTGAATTTTTCAATCTCATACTTTGTTGAAGACATCTTCTCCATGCTCACTGCACCGATTTATTGTGAATTAGATACCTTAGAAACAAAGTATAATTGGCTCTTTGATTAGTTAGGAAACCCACAAGGGTTAAGGTTTAGGGTAACCAAAGATAACAACAAGGATTGGTTATAAACTGTTATTCTTTCCTTTTTCTTTCAACAAGATTACAAGTATACAAGAATAACAAATAACCTCTCTCACTATTGAATTAGGGTTTTATCTTCCTATTTTCCCTTATACAAAATATGAGAGACTAATATTTTATTTATAATAAAACTAACATACTAACCTAATGGGCTTTTTAATAATTACCCATTACAAGATAACTTAGGGTACAAGCTAACTTAACCAATTTGATCTATAACACAAGGCTCAATAAACAATAACACGTGAGCAGACTTCGATGGCATGCTATTCGTACAAGGTTTTGTTTCAATATACCATACATATGTATTTTCCATATATCAAAGTATTCACCCCAGACCAACAAAGGCTTTTTGTTACTACCGCCGTCTCTTAAAATTGGATTATTATAAGTCCTTTCTGGATCTTAAGGAACAAGTCACATATAACCTTCTTTGATGCCAAATGCAAGTAAAAATTAATCTAGGGGTGAATTAGATTTATTGGACTTTCTGAAATTTTTCTGCTTTATGAGCGATGTCAAGGTTCTTATTTTTATAGAAACAAAAAGAATGATAAAATGCATAAACTAAGTGCTGAAAAAAATAAAAGACACCAGATGTATACTAATTTCCCTTTTCCAAATAAGGTCACGTCTAGTCCCCTCACACCACGTGAGAGATTTCACTTTGTTAGAACTAGTACAATCCTTACACCAAGGTCACTCACATTTTATCTAACATAAAAAAAGCACACCACTTTCTTTTACACTTTGAATAAAAAGAACACCACTTTTTATCTTAAACCAAGATCATTTAACACTTAGTGATGCATATAAACATAATTTTGTAAAGATGAAGATTTGTATATTTATTAATTCTTGAAAATTGATCTTTCCTTCAGTGTATACAATATACAAGAGTAATACTTAAGTGCTCATGAATGAATGACTAAAACTTTATTGATATTTAAAATTTTAATGCAAAAAGTTTCACAAAAAGAAATGACTCAAGTAACTTAGTTGAAAATTGAGAGAGTTTTGACTTTGAAAATTATTGTAGTGAATTTTGAAGTTCATAAACATTGGTTATTTTCAGTGTGGAAAACACCTTTTTGAATCAGTATATAATCATCAACCATTTCCATGATTCAATGACCAAGTATGGAAAACGTTGGAATGTAATTTTTCATGAAAAAGTGTCATTGCTTCAATGGTAACTGGTTAACACATTATCTCAATTGGTTACAACTAAAGCCAAATCAAAATTTCAAAAATATATCTGGTTGTTACCGGTTACAGGGTTTGGTTAACCAATTATAGCTGAACAAATTTTCCAAAATATTGAATTGCCCGTGTCTATAACCGATTAACATATACGTATAACCGGTTAATATTGATAGAAAACGTGAAAATCAGTTTGTAACCAATGTTAGTCTAAATGTTTTGATTCAAAATCACTTTAGAATGAGTTGAGATGAAATATGTAAATTTTCTAAGAAACTAATGTATCATTTTATGCATTATTGTAACATATACTTTATGTTTGAACAAATCCTTCAAAGTCCATTTTTATCTTGTTGATAACTTGAATTCCAATACACGTAGAAAGAGAAACTTGAAATCTAATGATCTATCTTTTTCCTTCTTGATAATGCAAATGATCTTGAGGCATTGCCTTTTTCAAAACATAAAACAATGTTGGAGAAGCTTGTCTTCACAAATAGCACTATTTTATCTTCAGTATTTGTGTATGTTTTGAACATAGCACGGTCATAACAAACATTACAATAGGCACCAATGTCGATCCATCAACCATCACATCCACCAAATATGTTAATTTTAGTGATCATAGCAATGAATTGCTCAATAAGAAGATTAACACGTCCACTAGAGCCAACAACAGGTTTATGCATGTTGTTACTTCTCTTAGCCATATGACCCAATTTTCCACAATTTAAGCAAGTGAAAATAGGAGTGTCATTTCCTTGAGATGGTGGATGTTGCATATAAATTGGAGCAATTGGGGCCCTATAAATGTTTCCATTCTTAATTCGGCTCATAATATTGTGGTTCTGATTGGAAAGTGGTTCGCCGTACGGCTTTATGAAACACATTGAATTTCATTTTGTTGTTAGAAACAATCAATACTTCATCATTTTTTATCTTGTCTCTGAGATGCTTTTTCAATTTGGAGATGAGTAATCAGACTATAAATTGAAAATTCTTTTGTTTTTGCTGAATAAAGTTTTTAAAATCTTTCCAACCAAGAGCGGTTTCTCAATGATAATAGCAATTTGAAGTTGTTCTTCTAGGGGCATACCTTTAGTGATGATCTTGTGAGCTATCTTTTGAAGTTTGGGACTTTGAATTTCCATAGACCTTTCATCTACCATCTAATGTTTGAGGTAGAGGCTAACAACATACTTCTTTGCTCCAACTTCTTCAGTATCATACTTCTTTTTCATGGCTTCCCAAACATATTTTATAGTATCATAACTACAATAATAATCATAAAGATCACTAGCAAGATTTTTCAAAATGCGATCGTTATAGAGATAATCATTATCTTGTCATAGGGCGATTTCTTTCCTGAGTTGTAAATCGTTCGCTTTAACTTGTATAGTAGATTCAGTTTCAGAAGAATTACCAGTTTCATTTGAATCCCCAAATTTCTTGTTGTCAGTTTGTTCAGTTCACTTAAAATTGTTGTTTTATGATTTTGAAAAAAATTTGATTGAAGAAATCAATGGGTCGAGTCATGGACTAAGTTTCTATCTTTAAATTTATGCAAAGCAACCAATCAACCACGATGTCTCCAAGATAAAACAACTCAGGTTTATACTGTATGATTACTACTTGCACAATATGTAATCAATATATAATTACACCCTCTGATGGCATTATGACCAGTACAATATTCTATAAATACCACTCTGACTATTCGGTTTTACAGTTGCCGTTGATAGCGTGAATAAGTCACTCAAAAATAGAAAATAAAATTTTAGATGAAGTGGATATGAGATAGAGAAGACAAATTTTGGAATAATGAAATCTAGAGTGAGGAGAATAAGATGGGAATACCACTATTTAATGGTGATAAACTGGCCAGAATGTGGGAAAACGTGGAAAGAAATGGAGCGGATCCAATCCAAAACTATTCGTTATGCAACTTAGTCAAAAAGGAAATGTGGAAACATGGTATGCAAAGCAAATTTGTGGAGGCTTGGAAAAAATATAATATTACCTTTATTAATTAATAATTAATTTAACAATAATTGAATTACAATACACCACCAATAATTAATTAATAATAATAATAATTAACTTACAACACCAAGTAATTAAATTAAGGCAAAATACCCTTTTTGGTCCCTTAATTATAGGTCATGGTTCACTTTGGTCCCTTTTTTTTCGTGCCAAATTGGTCCCTTAATTTTTAAAATGATGCAAATCAGTCCCTGGCATCTACTTCATTAGTCAAAGTCTGTTAAAAATCTATGTGACACATTTGACCAACTATTATGACAAATTTAGCATTGGAAAAACTGACGCTAAAACTATTTCTGGATTTTAATTATTATTGTTCATCTTCTTCCCCAAATTTTTAAATGCATACCTATTGAAACCCAGTTCTTTTAAGAAAAATTCCAGAATGTAAAAAGAAGTAGTATATGTTATTGTCGTTTTGTTTCTTTGTTGGATCATCATTTCTGGACTTGCGGGGACCACATGGCTACTTCTAACGGATTGCATCAAAACAAAGAAAGGAAAGATCGAATCAGATTTAAGAAAAAACAAAGAGGAAAATAGAAACGAATTGAGAGAGATTTAGGTATATGTTAATAGGTATTCCATGTGGTCATGTGGATCTTGGAAACTCTCTCACACGCACACACACACACACACACACACACACACACACACACACATATATATATATATATATATATATATATATATATATATATATATATATATATATATATATATATATATATATATATATATATATATATATATATATATATATATATATATATATATAGAGAGAGAGAGAGAGAGAGAGAGAGAGAGAGAGAGAACTCAAGAAATCGCAGCCATGTCAGGAAGAGGCAAATGAGGAAAAGGTCTTCGAAAGGGAGGAGCCAAATGACACTGTAAGGTTCTTATTTCAATTAGGGTTTCTTGTAGCTCGAATCTCAATGTTGTTAGTATCATTGAGATTTTAATGGAATATTTGAAATTTTAATCTTGTCTGATCCATGACTATTTTTCGAGTAGCTGATAATCGCTTGGTGTCTAATTAGAATTATATAGCCAAATTGAATACATAATTTTTAGATTGAACACATGTGGTTTGCTATGTTGTAATGCACGCTAAACTTCAGCTGTAAAGTAATCTCATTTTCATATACCAATTTTTCCATTCTGGAAATTTTTTCAAAGAACTGGGTTTCAATAGGTATGCCTTTAAAAATTTGGGAAAGAAGATGAACAACAATAATTAAAATCCAGAAATAGTTTTAGCGTCAGTTTTTCCGACGCTAACTTCATCACAATTGTTGGTCAAATGTGCCACATAGATTTTTAACAGAGTTTAACTAACGGAGTAGACGACCGGGACTGATTTGCATCGTTTTAAAAATTAAGGGACCAATTTGGCACGGAAAAAAGATAAGGGACCAAAGTGAACCATGTCCTATAGTTAATGGACCAAAATGGTATTTTGCCTTAAATTAATTAATATTAAATAAAAAATAAATAATTTTTACTATTCAGGTACCAGTGAAATAAAGGATCGCCCAAGTCTAAGCCAAAGTTCAACCTGAACCAGACCAAACAGAGTCGAGCCAGCCAGACAGACAGATGGCTATGGCGGCGGGCACACACATGTGATGTTTCATGGTGGTGAATCATTACCCTTTCACAAAATTGTGTATCCCTTGGAGCACACCCCAAGTAACCAACCTTCCGTATACAAACACTACTGAAGTGTGGTACCCCCATAAAATGAGACTTTTTGAGCTCATTTATTGCCAATAATTTTTTCCAATTCCCCACTAGAACTTTCATTTCCAAAAATCTCCCAAATGAGTTAAAAAATATATATATTAGGAATAATTTTTAACGTTTCTAAGAATGTCCATAAGTAAAGGTGTTTACGACTTGAACCTTTGCATAGCAAAAAGATTCTGATTTAGCAAGGATGACATAATGGTCTTAAACTTTATCTCAGACATCAAACCAACATACAATTTTTTCTTTAGGTATATTCTAATAAATTTGTGTTTTAATGGTTTTATACGTCTATCCCAATTTAGTGAAGGCTATAGGAATTTTGTCTCGAAACTCCATAGGAATCGACCTAAGCTCTATAATCACTTAGGTGAGTCTATCAAGAGTAATATTGTAGTTAGATACTCCCTCATATAGAGTATAGATCTCATTAAGAGTTTCTATTATCTCATATTTCTCTTATTTATACTAAGCATGATCACCTTATATTACTGATAACTTTCTATTACCCATAAACTTATTATTGGGATCTCCAGTCTATTAGGTTTGGTTACCATTACGAGCAACTCATTTTTCTATGGGCATTAATCTCATCTTATTGGATGCATTATGGAATTTCTCTCTAGCTAACCCTTTCGTCAAAGGATCTGCTAAATTTTCATCAGTGCGTACATGATCCAGCCATATAGCTTCATTAGAGATATTGTCTCTAACAGTGTTGTCCTTCATTCTTATTTGACGTCTTTCATTATTATAATAACAGTTCCTAATTTTTGCAATAATTGTGGTACTATCACAATGGATCAACATAACTAACATAGATTTTTCCCATAAAGGAATTTCAACTTGCAAGCATCTTAATCAACTTGCTTCTTCACTAGCAGTTGCTAATGCTATCATTTTAGACTCCATCGTGGATTGAGACAAAATAGTTTGTAACTTTGACTTCCAAGATACAACTTCTTCAACTATATTGAATATATATTCATTTGTTTCTTTTGAAGCATCTGATAAGGTGTTCCAATATGCATCATTGTATCCTTCAAGTTCAATAGAAATATAGGATAATGTAAATTGAGATTCATGGTCCTTTTAAGGTGTCACATGACTCTCTCAATTGTTTGCCAATGCTCATTGCTCGGTCTACTTGCAGACACGCACAACAATCTTACAATATATGCAATGCCGGTTCTAATAAAATCACTGGCATATCTAAGATTGTCTAAACTCAAGCCCGAACTGAATTGGGTCAAGTCGACCAACTAGCCAAACAACAACAGCGACTGACATGCGCATGTGATTATTCATGGTGGTGGATCCTCACCCTTTCAAAAAAATAAAATTGTACCCCTTGATACACACCCTAATCGACCAACCTTCCATTTTTCAAATTCACCTCTACTCACACTAACTCTTACGTGTGCTCATTCATTGTCAACTTAATATCAACCATTTTTTCCAATTTTCCTTTGAATATTTCATTTCCAACAAAACTTTTCCCACACATTACACTACTTTTCTTAACAACTATTTTTGTGCAAAATTGCTTAGTTATTAACCAACCATAGAAAAACCATAAAGTAGGTAACTCTCAAATGAATTTGTAAAACATGGGGACTAAAAGACCTTCTCCCACCATTCCCTTCCGCCTATTTCTCTGATTATTTTGTTTTATAAGCTAGGGTTTAGGGTTACCCAAATCCATGATTTTGAATTGAGATATGGGATATTGTGCTTGTTAGAATTTTATGTCGTTTTAGTCTTTCATGATTTAGTAGAGTTGTGGCATAAATGGGTATAATCCAAACACAAGGTTCCAAATCAATAAAATCAATACTACCACTAGGGCTATATAATTAGGGGAAGAATTATATTAGGTCGGGAGTGAGCACATGCACCCACTCAAAACTTGAAATTTGCTCCTACCATCATTAAATTTGTTTTTCTACTTTGCACTTCAGTGGTACATTTAACACCCTTATATTGTGTATATTATGGAAAATATGTTACATAGCTAATATTTTATTTATTAAAAAAAAACTACTACTTTATGTCTTACTAATATTTTATTTATTAAAAAATCTACAACTTTCTGTTATCTATAGCCCTAACACAAGTTTTTTCAAAAAATATCTTGACTTTTTTATTTTTCACATATATGAAAATCATATATGAGTAGATATTACAAAATATTTTCAATTGTAAAAGAAATTGATACATAAAAAGAAGTGATGAGATGGATTAAGGAGATTAGATGAGATGGATTAAGGAGATTAGAATTAGGTATAAAATGACTATTATCATTACTCGTTCAGATACCGAAACGGGAAAAGGAGGAAGAAATAATAAATTAATATTTGATTGTGATAACCGTGAAAATTACAAGGAAGTGGATATTGCAACACAAAGTGCGACTAAAAATGTGAGAGTCCATTTATAATCATATCAACATCGTCTAAAGATGGTTCAAGATGAAAGATTGATGTAAAATGCAGACCTCGCAACCACAATTTACCAGATATATTAGAAAATCATTTGTTTGTTGGTCATATAAGTTGAGATGAAAGGTAACATTTTGATTTGACAATATGTCATGTTCCACCAGACACATATTGATTTTATTGCATGAGCGAGATCCAAAGCATGTTATTCGGATCACACAATATATAAACATAAGAGTAAATTACAAAAAGAGATAGGTCCTAGAACAACATTTGTTTAATATAATTGATGATGCAAATTATATTTATTAAAGATGAAACATATGTTGTGAGATATATTTTCTTGGCACACCCAAATTCAGTGAAATTGTTGAATAATTATTCTATTGTATTGATTATGGACAACACATATAAGACAAACAAGTACAAACAATCTTTGTTTGAAATTGTTGGCATGACTTTGTCTAAGTTGACATTTGTTATTGCATTTGTATATATGAAATCAGAGCACATAGTGAACTTTTGTTAGCTATTTGATAAGTTGAAACAATTTGGCAACATTAAAGTTTCTTTTGAAAATATTTTTTATGAGGTTGAACATGCGCACACTAATCCATTTTATGGAAATTTGCGTGGATCGATATCAATAGTTACTTTGAGTCACATTGATGAAAAATTATTTAAGTACTAATATTATATAGGAACCAACACTCAAATATATGGGTGTACTTTTAGAACATAATGTGGATTACCTTGTGCTTTTGAGTTAGGAAGATACATAATGGGGAGTGATCTGATAACTATAGATGTTGTTCATATCTATTGGAGAAATTTGATCATGAAAGATCAATAAGAGGTTGACACAAATAATGGATCAACAGTGGACATGACAAATGCAATAGAAGCATTGTGGATAAGGTTTATGTCATATATGTAGAGTTGCTTGCAGGTAAGGATGAAAGCATCTCCCAAAATTTGTATAATGTGACTAATACGGGTGCCCCCAGTTGTATATACCACAAGCAGTCTGGTTCCTAAATAATTGATGATATCTTACATCTACAAGAGTAAAAGTCTTTTCTGGAAGTAAATTCCAATCGGTTAGCAACTTGATGATGCACAAATAAAGCATGCATATACTCCATCTTATAATATAGACCCTTGCATGCAGGTACCACTAGTCTTTCTTATTCTAAAGGCATTCCTAAAATCTCAACAACATAATAAATAATACATTCTTCGGTTATACCCAATATGGAGTCTCATAAATCACCCGTGATCAAAAGGTGTAGCAGACAAGAAACATCGTCCAAGATAATGGTCATATCAACAAATGGCATATGAAAGGACAATGTCTTTAGATGTCATCTCTTTGTGAATGTTGATAGTAGATTTTGATCAATTATACTCATAATAGTTCTTTGGAGTGAAGATAGACCAACACTATCCAACCAACATTGAATCACTAGTGGGAGGTATATTGGAATCCATTGTATTAACTTACTTCCTCAACGGCCTTTAGTTCTTTTTTCGGGTCTCTTTTTTGGAAAAAATTAAAAGATCAAAAATATAAATTATAAACAATAATTAAAATTAAAGATTATTCAACATAAAGTGTCTTAGATTTACTTACCTCATCAAACCATAAATGACGAGTAACATGGTGTTCGTACTGTACGAGAAGAGACATTTTGTACGACCCTCCGAAATATGAAAGTGAATGCTCCTCGGGTGCACCTACCTATTCTTCCCATACACCTGTTACGTGTAATGTTCCTCGTCATACTCCTCACGAGAAATAATTCTAATGTCATGTCCTCGATGCATCGTCATTAATCTAAAAAAATAGTTTTTATCAATTTTGCAACAAAAAAAATCGAAATCGAAATACTTTCACAAAAGATATCAAGTGACCAAAATAAAAATAAAATGTTCAGAGAACTTACTCAAAAGACTTCTAGTGGTCAAAGTAAAATAAAATAAAATGTTCAGAGAACTTACTTAAAAGACTTCCAGTGTGTTACTTTGTGGATCAAATAACTTGAAAGCAAGATTTCCAATGTTATTTTGAAGCTTGGAGGACTTCATGGTAAAAGTTTTGGTGTTGTAATGTGGATCATAATACGTTAGGAAACAGTTTCAAAGTAGTTTTGTGGTTTGTGGTTCAAAATATTTAATGAAAAGATTTTCGATGTAGTTTTGTGGCTCAAAAGACTTGAAAATAGACTTTTGATACACAAAATTTAAAAAATCCTCTCAATGGATCGGATAACTTGAAATTAAAATGAGACTTTTGACACATACTATTTATACATAAGTATTTTGATCAAATCATTAAATTGTTGTAGTTGAGGATAATTGCAAGAATATGAGATAATTGTAAGGGTATGGGATCAAATTTCCTCATTTTGTGAGCATTATTCTTGCCCCCCCCCCTTCACCACCACCCTAGTTAAAGCTGGAAACCCCCCCTCCAATTTTTCATAATGGCAAAAATGGGATCAAATTTCCTCATTTTGTGAGCATTATTCTTGCCCAACTCCCCCCTCCAATTTTTCATAATGGCAAAAATGACCTTTAAAAATATTACATGAAATGTCCAGACAAAATTCCCAGTAGAAGTAAAAATATTTTCGGTATTTTCTTAAATTCTCGGTAGTGTATTTAAAGTTACCGGTATATCTATAATTTCAAATTTTCTGTATGTAACAAATTTCTGAAAATTTGAAATATTCAGGTTCATACCGGGAATTTCACATCCCTTGAAATTCCATGTAGTTATATTTTTAGGGATTTTTATGATCACGATTTTGCCGATAGTTTTGTATGGGTGTGATTGCACTGATAGTTTGTGTGGCTCAAAATTGATGCATATTTGTATAAATAGGTGTTAGTTTTTATGGTTAAACACATTTGGAAAAAATGTCTCTTCCTGAATATTTGATTAAGGCAGAAGTTTACTTCAACGGAGTTGTTCGTCCTGTAGAGTTCAAGCTACCCGATGACACCACATCATTTGTCGGCCTGACAGTGAAGTTGAACGAATTGTTGTCTGAAGGCGACAATAGAAAGGTGAGAAAGATGGAATTTCGTGAAGATTTGGAGGATACAGTCAGTAGGGTGAAATGCAACCATAAAGAGTTGAAGAACAACAATAACGCCAAGGAAATGTGGAGATCCTTTCGTCGTAGACTAATAAAGGGTCTGATCGAGCTTGATACGAAGCTGCCGAGATTTGTTGATGAAATAATGGAGATGCTGAAACGTCCTAAATCGTCGGGTAGTATTTAGGTTTTTCTTATTAATTAATCATGTTGTAATGTTATGTTTTTATGTTTAAGTTATTTAATCAAGATCAATGCAATATAAGGAAGATATCAAAATAATATAATATTATGTCATAATCACATTCATCTCTCTGAATGGAAGATGAAATGATGACGTCTCCTTGGGCCACCTCTGGACGAAGGCACTAAGTAGAGGAGCATCCAACATGGTCAGTGAGCAGTTGACGAAATGCAACAAATCAAAGTCCTGGACGATCCTCCTCACATCATCAGGCATGGGAATTTTGGAGAAACCTTTCATCTTCGCACTTTGAGACTAAGCCCTCAGCACTGGTCGCTCATGTGCCACCAATATTTAAACAAATTTGATTATACTTAAACATCTTTTGCATAAATAAACAAAAATTAAAATTAAACATAAAAATCATATGCATGACCTTGCCATATACGTAACGCTACATGCTCACTATATTTCGTAAACACAGACTAGTCAACATGCCCTCCTTAAAATCCTGGATCTGTGTGTACGGAAGGCTCGATCAAAGGAACTGTGACATCTGTCTCAACGGTATCCTCGGTAACATCTCTAACAACAGTAACAAGCACCTCCCTTGCATCACCCTCAGAAATCTCCCTCGTATCATCCTCAACAACCTCCTCAGTAAAAGGCTCCTCAGTAACTGGATCAACTGGCTGAATAACTGGCTCAACTATGAGAACGTTAGCGTCCACCTCAATGGTGGTCTGTGATGCAGAATGATCTCTACGTCGCCGAACTGTATGAGGTGCATGGAAACCATCCCGCTTAGCCTGCTCAGCCAACCACTTCCGGTGTGAATCAGTTGGGACCATTTGTCCTGCCTGAACATGAGAAGACTCAACATCCGGAGCACCCGTACCCCTACCACTTCCATCTAGATCAAGTTGTCTCCCAACGATAGTGCCATCACGACCTCTGGATTTCACTATAACAAAATAAAAATAAAGTAAAATAAAAAATAAAATAGGAAAAAAATTATGTATCTATAGGAAATTTGAAATTACCGATAGTGCACAAAAGTTTATAACTACCGGGTTTTTCAAATTACCGGTAGAAAACATTTTTTTCAAACTACCGGGAATTTAAAAAACCCCAACACAAAGCAGAATGAATTTAACAAAAACACTAGACATTTCAAAATTAGCGGTATATTCTACCAGAAATTTTATAATTCCCGGTAATTATGAAATTCCCGGTAAAATATATCGGTAATTCCATAAAACCCGGTAAAATTCACTTGTAAAAGTAGAATCTCCGATAGTAAGTGAAATTGCCCTGAATTTTGAAAAAATTGTGAATTTTCTGAAAATTCGGTAAATAGTTAAATGTTTTTCCTCAGGGTCAATTATGTCTTTTTGGAGGTGCCAAATTTATAAAGGGGGTGGCAAGAAAAATCCTCTCATTTTATTCATTTGGCCCAAATATTAAAGCCCAGTCTGAGTTAAAAAATCCAGTAGCAAAATTGCCCAAGAGTGTGGTCCAGCTATTTCACTATGCACACAATACAAAGGATATCATTTTCCTACTTGAATTCTGTCTACAAAATCAAACTTTTATCAATAAGTACATGTAAAAAAAAAATGTACTAGGGTAGAAGTTTTTTATAATAAGTTATTTCTACTAAAAGTCAGATTCAATTCTCAATGATTAAAACGAATCTCATTTACTAAGTTGCTGTTGTCATACAGTAACAGCATGACGAAAACTATATAAAAAAGAACTAAAATACAAGTGCAACAATAATCAATGAATAAAGTAAACATTGCACCGATTCCTTTCTTTACATGATTAGCACAAACACGTTTGTTGGTTGGCAAGAAAAAGAGGTTCAACCACCAATTGATCTCAGCATCAAGGTGTGATGATAATAAGTGTGTATAAAAGATATACCAAGAACTGTGAAACATTAAATAGTGGGTTGCAAATGAAGAGGACAAAACAAACTTATAAGGTAATGAAGAATGGTCCCTATTGAACTAATCTTGCTTATTAAAGGAAGTGAAATCATTTTTAAGGTCATTTTGTAGATAAAGTGCATAGGACATATAGATAGGAAAATGAAAATAAGACCCTTAATTTAGGATGTACAGCTGGATGATGGACATGCTACCCAAACACATTATAGACCTTGAGAGGGGACCTCTCTTCTTAAGGAATTCATCAAAAGATAACACAAACAAACTACCTTTGTTTTCACCTTTGCTTGCAATCTAACATTCAATTTTAAACCAAGATTTCTATTAAATGTAGTCAAAATATTGTCGTTTAATCAAGATCAGGCAGTACTCTCAATCGTTGAATCAATATAAGATCAAATGATCAGACAATCATCTCAATCGTTGAATCAAGTTCAGACTATTCGGTAGTCATCTCAATCGTTGAATCAAGATCAAACAATCATCTCAATCGTTGAATCAAGATCAGATGGTTCATATTCCAAGTTTCTACACACAAATTATCTGATCTTTACTCAGAGTAACCCTAGTGACTGCATGACATTTTGACCATAAACAACCCAAATTCCTACAAACTTAGGTAAGATGAACAATTTGAGAATAATGGACACACACACAAACAAACATATTACATGGAGAAAGTAGAAAACAACAGGCAATAAAAATGAAATCTCCTTGATTTATTGGTTTTACATAGTTGGCTAAGAAAATAAAACATAAACATTTCTGTGTAAGACTACTCGGTAATCTCAAAAGAAATTTAAAATTATGGACCATGAAGAAAGTGAGAAATACATCCAAATAAACCATGTTAAAAACAAGACACTAAATTATCAGGTAGGGAAAGGTATCCCAAACAACAATTAACTCAGTAAATGAAGCGACGGCGGAACATGGAAGCACCCGAAGCACCCTTCATGGCGAAGTCTGATTGTGGATACCAGCATCTTCTGTTGAGTTAATCTAAAATTATTTTCAATTCTCTCAACAGCCCATCACAGCACAATTATACACGAACACGCCAACATGCTCCTTGAGACCAAGGACCTGCCAATCTATGGTTCCGTTCGTAACGCTGGTCTTAGGACACCATGAATTCAGTACTATAGCTTCACCTTCTGGTCCTCTTTGTCCACCCACAACCAAAAGTTTATCTCCACAAGCCTTGAAAGCAAGGCCCCAACCGTTTGAAGAATCGGCGCGGACGGGAAGCCGTCCCAATACTTCCCAAGTGTTCTTTTCCTTATCATATTTCTTCACCATGTTAGTTAGATGCTCAACTGCATACAACTGGTTATCCACAACCGCCACAAGCGGAGGCGCTTGAGCGCCCACGTTAACGTAAGGATACATACCTTCTATTCTCCGCCAACATTTTGTTGAAAGATTATATTCCTCCCCACAAGTTAATGAAACAGTTGTGCTCGACATTCCACCAATCACGTAGAATTTGCCGTCCATAAAAAAACTAGAGCACAATCTACGCGGTGTGTGCATGTTCGGTAAAAGTTCCCATGTACATGACGCAGAGTCGTACAACTCAGCAGACTTTAGAACGTTTCCATATTTATCACTTCCGCCGGCCACAATTGCAATCGAACCAAGGCTACTAGATCCAAACAAACAGCGAGGTTGGTTCATCTCTTGACACTTAACCCAACCGCGACAAACCAAACTATACTTCCAAATGGCAAACTCCATCAACTCCCTACCGAAAACCAACAGTTCACATCCCACAGCCAATGACTCTTTGTCCGCGTGGTTAAAACACTCGTCGCACGGTATCTTAGGCAATGCCATCCATCTACTTATCTTAGGGTCAAATGCAACCCATCCTCTAGGATCACAAACCAAATAAACCAAATGTTCCACAACTCCCAATTCTTTCCTCAATCCATATAAATAACCACTATTGATCAGCTTACTATACCTTTTATTAATACACGAGAGCGACGCGTAATCGGATCTACTAACCCAAGCGAGACAATTGAGCGCGACATCATCGATCAGACCAGGGAGAAGCGAATCATTTGGCCCAAGTTTAGGAAAACCATCATTCACTCCTTCCCTCCGATCCATTTTTAGAAAGCTATTCACTTTCTTCCCATCCTCCTGCAAACAACAATCCAAAACACAATTCCCTTAACATCTCAAGGAATCAATCAATCACCAACCCATCCAAAAAAAAACTTTTTTTATTCAATTAACTAAACTAATTATCCACAAGCAACCATTATCAACACACCACTATATAGTACTAATAATTTCCATGAAGTAATTATGAATCTGAAATTGACTTATTCATAAAAATCACTCCTTTTTAAGAAACAAATCAATCCCAAATTACACATAAACATAAAAAAATCATAATTTTAGGGGAAACGATTACAATACCAAATTTAATCACCGACAAGATTCAAAACACTTCCAGAAAACCTGCATGACTGATTCACACCTCAAAGGAAACAGAACCATCTGCAAATTAAATAACAACAACAAATTAAACAACTTTAATCAAAAGGGTTACCAAAAATCAAATCTAAGCAAAAGGGTTTCCACTGATCCAATTAAAAAAACAGAAACAATACTCGGATCCAAAAAAATGATTGAATTAAATAAGAAAGAATGTGTACCTGGAAGAAGCTAAAGAGAAAAGAAAGATCTGAGAAATTGAAAGGAATTGGATGAAAACATGTTGTAAGAGAAAGGAAGAGACAGAAGAAAAAGGTTAGATAGATAGCTTAGAAGTTTGGACAGAAAAAAAACTGTATAGTACTTTTATTATGTGATTGTGATAACAGAACAACACTCAGAGAAAGAACTCAACTATATATAAATATAAATAATTAATTAAAATTATATAAATATGTATATAACTATTTAAGTTAAAAAATTGTATTAGTGATTAGATTAGAGAAGTTGTTAATTTTATTTAAAGTGTTAATTACAAGATTAGTGGTTTAGTATTTATAAATGTTTTACTTTGCTGTTTCTGTTTGAGACCCTACTGTTTTGTCTAATTTCGATTTGTTTTTTTTCTTTTCTTTTTTTTGTATTTGTTATTTTGTCGTGTAGTTATGAAAAGATCATGATGACATGAGTCCGTTTGTAAGTAATGTTGTGTTGGTCTCTCTCTTGACACCTCAATTTCTTTTTACAACTAAAGTGACACACCTCTTGTATTTTTAATCAAAGAAGAGTATAAATAAATAAAAATGTCTATTTCATAAATAAAAACTTGTTATAATTTTGTTTTAAATTTAATCTCTAGTTGTTTTTGGTTTTTACTATATAATATTCAGTTTATTAGATCGATTTATTTGATTCAATAATCAATTCTGTCATCAAATAGTTTTAATTTCATTCGAACGAAATTGTGGAGGATTAAATTTTGAACTTCTCAATAAAATATAAAATTCAACGTCAATTACCACTTATTTTATTAACTATTGATTGTAATCTTCATTCTTTGAAGATTGTGTTTTACTACTAAATAGTATTGATTACTTAACTAGATCATAGAAAACACATAATTTAAGAATATATAGGGGCATCCTTCACCTTCGACCTACCCCTTCCCCCATTTAGTAAGGTCTTTTTACTTCTTTCTAATTAAAACACCTCCTTTTTAATGATTATTTTATGATCATCTTTGAACAAAATTTAAATGTTGTTTTAGTAAAGATTTACAATGTCATGCTATTACCAATGATCTAACATTTTAATGGTGGTGGTTTTTTTCAAAATTTTGAAAAAAATTGTTAAATAATATTTTGGGTCGATCAAATGCCTCATTGGACAAAGTCTCACATTTTATTTAGATTTTATACAACTCAATCAATTTTCATATATAAGATATAGTAATGTTAATATATGCTCTAAGGGTATAAGTTAATAAGGGATCGGGTTAGCTTGTTGTAATAAACATACAAGTTAGTCATACTTTTCCCAAGAGATAACAGGTGTAGGGTTCACATGGACTTGTGAATCAGTTGTGTCACTTGTAATCTGGCCATCTTGAAGATAATTAGTATGGGCATTAGCAAATGATGTAGGTTTATGAATTTAAGAGTGCATTTGCTTTTGTTAATAAAAATCAATGATGTATCCATATTTGTCGTAATGTGTGCAAAATTTTCCTCAACTAGGACTTTTTTTTTTAGCATCAAAGGCATTTCTTAGGATGTTGGAAGCTTCAAAGATATGTATATGAGTCATGTTACTATCTTCTTGAGCAATTAAGAAATAAATGTTGTTGATGGAAGGAAGGGTTTCAAACATAAAAATATTGTGTCTTTACAACTGAAAATTTGACATTTAATCCAGTCAATAACCAGATGGCTTAATCTTCAAGAATGTATGTTATTGTTGAGCGCATAACATCACACTTGCATTGATGAAAACATGTACATGATCAAATTGGCCTATGTACAGTCAATTCATCCCACAAAGCTTTCATCTCAATGAAGCATATTATAACACTTTTGGAACCTTGTTTTAGGAAATTGAGTTGAGATCGAAGAGTTGAAACTCTAACTCTATCAATCTTAGAGAATCTTTCTTTCGGGTCATCCCAAACTTCAATTAAATTATCATATTATGGAATTGTTTGAGCAATAAAATTTGAAATAAAGGTTATGATCCCAGAGTGTACCAGATGGCTGCACCTCTCCCAAGCTGGTCGATTGAGGTCATAATGATCTGACACTAATATCGAATGATTAACCATGGATAGCTTTCTCGTTGCATCAATATCTTTTCTCATAGATCTGCTCCAACTAATATAGTTGGATCCATCAAGCTTAGGTGGAGCTGTAAATTAATTTAGTCTACCACTTGGATGGACATGATACACTAAATCTTGTTATGGTTGATCAAGAATCACATTGGCGTTGTGAGGTGTCATTGTAGCAACGAAGAAAGATGGTAAAAAAATGAAGAATGAAGACCACAAAGGATCGAGATGATTGATTCACCAATATAAATCACAAATTTTCAAAGTAAAACAATCGCGTATGACAACAACAATGTAGTGATTGAATCCACAAAAAACAATTGCATTTGCAGTGGTGGAATCAATGAATGAATGAAGAAATTATCGAAGAAGAAGAAGAAGCAAGGTCGTCTCAAACTCTTGAGAAATCATGTGTAAGAAATTGAAATTAACTCTAGTTGAGTGGTGAATTTTTTAAGGGGTTTTGTTTAACTGTAAATTAATCATGGATATATGTATGGGGACCCTTTTGTCATAACTTAATTATAAAAAAGAATGTGAGACTATATGCTATAGGTTGTCTTGCACATCAAAGAGAGAGTTTTTTTCATAAGAGCTTTAGATACCATTTAATGAGTAAATTGTGAAATCTTTGTTAATGTGAAAAAGAGTACAAATCTCATTTATATATGAGTGATCATAGATGATAAAATTTCATTAACTAACTCTTAACCATACATTTCTATATCAAGAAATCTTAGCTATAAAGTGACTAACTACTTTACTATTTAGAGAAAGTTGTTTAAATCAAATTAGTTAGTGACTAATAAACTTGTAACTACTTGTTGATCATTGTTGTGTGATAAAAATAGATTGGTATCAGTTGATTTTTAGTCCATATGTAGTTTTGTATGTATTTTTCAGCAATAGCAAAATATTAATAAATTTAAGATGAACACTTTAATATCTTTGAATTTAATTAGGTATCAATAATTTCATTCAATGAAATAATGATATTCAATGTTTAATATTATTATTTCTAAATAAATTAAAAATTTAAATTTATTTACATTCAAAGTACCGATACCAAAATAAAAACTTTTTGAAATTTTAAAAATTCAATAAAATTTAAAATGTTTATACAAATCAAAGCTTATTCATTTAATTTATTTTTTTATTTATTTTAAGCATTCTCAAACTTCATATCGGTCCACAGACAATAGATTTTGAAACTTTTTTTTAAAGGGCCTACTAAGGTCAATGAACATGAGAGCTTTAAGAAACTTGCATATATACATGACATTTTTTAAATAATACTATAAAATTAGAATAATAATTAAATTTATTAAATTTAATATTATCTTATAAACATTTTTAATTTAGATGAACACTATGTTTCAATTTAATTGGATATCAATACTCTTAACCAAACAAACATCATGATTCAATGTCACATTATTTTATTTTTTATTTTTCTTATTTTTTATTTATTTTAATTTTAAAATAAATTTAAATTTTAATTAAATTATACTTTTTTTATAAGCAAATTAAATTATACGAAAGGTCCCGAGATCCAACTTAAACTCACGAGTACCTAAGAATTTACCTTTAATTTATATTAGCATTCCGATTGTCCGTTTTTTTAGAACATAGATGAATAAATTTTTATATGTTTATTATTTATTTTAATTTAAAATAGTTGTATAAACCACCCTATAACAGTTAACAAAAGGAATGTTAATACAAGAGAAATTGAAATTTAAAATTTAAATTACAAATGGTATAACTGAAATAAAAATAAGTAACATCAAAACAAATTATTATTTTTATATAAGTTATAGATAGATTTGAGATGGAAGAAATAGTGGAGTCTATTTAACTTTATTAACGCGTAAAAAACTTTATTAGTCATATTTGAAACGGAGATTAGGTTTTAAATTTTGTTGATTTTGACCTGGTTGTGAAGAAAATGAAGCTTCCTAATTTGACTGGGTCAAATATTTAAGTTTTCTTTAATATACGTTTTTAACTCATTTTTAACAAAACATGTGTATTTAGAGATGACAAGTAGTCATAACATCTCTCTCCATTACTTTAAGAAATACGTGTAATTTACTCTTACGTCCCTAATAATAACTATAATTTTTTTTTTATTTTTTATTTTTTTTAAATATATCTCTATAAACTAAAAGGTTATTTAGTAGTAATAATTATATATAAAACGTGTATAGCTTTAATTTATTTTTATAACCAAAACAATTATTTTTAAATTATTTATTTATAAATTAGTTGAATATTCATGTGTTTACACAGATATTGATCTGTTATAAACATTTGTTTTTAAAATATAGTAAGAATGTAAAAAAATAAATATTAACTTGTTTACTAAAAATATTTACTATTTAAAAAAAAGATATATTTTAATTTATATATAGATCATAAATATAATATTTTTATATATACATATATTTGAATGAACATAAATATAATATTTTTATATATACATATATTTGAATGAACATAAATATAATTTTTTTATAAGGAAAAAATTTGAGTTGCCTATAAGTGACAATCAAATTGACGCATGCCTATAGTAACAGCAAAATAAAATTAACTTTTACCTATGAATTAATAAATTATATTTGCTTTGTCATGAATATTCGACAGTAGATGTGTATGTTTCAGCCACTAGACTAATAGATTTAAAAACTAATAACAAATTATTATACATTAAAGTATAATTTATATTAGTTATATCATTTATATAACTTTTACTTTAGTCTATTAATAATTTGTGAGTTGCTTTTCAAAGAACTGTTGTTATTAGTCGTATAATTTTTAATTGTGAAAATTCATTGTATGCAGAGTTAGAAAGCATGTGCAACTTAAAAAGCTAGAAGCAATATAATACAAATATTATAGGATAGTGATTTTAAACGAAATGTATCTAAATGTTAAACAGTCATCGCTGAAAAATATTAATGTTAGTATACTAGTAGTACTGTTGTAATATTAAAGATCCGTCACCGCATACAAGAACACTTTTTAAGAATGTTTCAATTGAGTATATTATAAAAACCAGACATTTTTATAAGTGTTATGGATACAATTTTTTTTCCTAAATTAGTTTCGGTAAAGGTTAAAATCGGTGCCTAAAGTAAATAGATAACATTTGTAAAGTATTATCGAAACTCATTTAACATTTTTATAATCGGAACATTTTCAAAAAAATCTGGTGTCTTATTAATACATTCAATTATAAAATTTTCAAAAAATATTCCGGTATGATTATTTTTCTCGTTACTTTAGACCATGGTTTTGAACTGTTGCTAAAACTCATTTAACACTTTTTTTAAACGGAATATTTTCAAAAAGTGTTTCGAGGTCTTAATAATATACCAAATCATAACACTTCCAAAAAATGTTCTTGTATGATAATTGTTTTTAAAAGGTAAAAAATAAATAATGGAAAAGTGAAAAATTAAAACAAGTTTAGGAGTATTGGGAAAAATTTTCAATGTACGGGTATAGGAACAAGTTTAGGAGTATGAGGTAAAATTTTCCTTCGGATAATGCACATGAATTATGTGATCCCTTCCACCAAAGTGCTTCAAATCAAGTTGATTTGTGATCCATTCAAAGCCTCATACATAACTATTAGATTTTGCAAAGTTTAACAAATATAGCTAGTTTGAATAAACCTCTCCTAAATCATTAATAAACTCTCTAGTTTAACCTAACTACATGCAACTATAAATAAAAATCCATAATATTTGCAAATTAATAACTCTTATGGGTCTGATACAATCAAATGGAAGAGCTAAAAATGAAAATTTTCCTTCCCTTGTAATCTAAAAAAACTCTTGTACGATGAAAACAATCAATCATTTATGCAGCCAAAGAAACATATACAACTCAATCACAATACTTATTACATAATCTTGGCCCGAGAATCCCTAGATGTATCCTTGACCTCCTTAAGAAACTTTTACATATCAAACCAAATAAAATCACTTTAAAAAGAAAGTTTATAATTTATAGGTTAAATGTTGTTTTCATCCAAATTTACCAATCTTTTTAAATTTGCTATTTTTTTATGTATATTTGGAATGAAAATAGTAAGATATTGTTAGAACAAGATTTTGGTTATATATATAATTTCGAGTTTTGATAATAACAATGCATATATTTTATAACTCTCAAGAATTGTACACATATAATTTTTGGATAACTCTCAAGAATTGTCGTTAGAAACAATTCTGGCACAACTCAATATTGTTTCTACCCTTCTGAAGAAACAACACAGTTATGTTGAACGCAAGGTGTTTCTGATAAAGGATAGTTAGTGTGATTCTCAGATAAGCTTTTGCTTCCATCTCTAAAGTCTAAAGTCTGGCTTTTGAAAAGTTGTTTACTGTGTGCTAATATTCAAGCTTTGGTACTAAGAAAATATTTCTTAAGACAATTTGATTCTGAAGACTTTGATTTACGCCATCTCCTTTGCTCTGAATAATGTCATCTGAAGAATTTCATCTGAAGAAAGGTTCAAGATTTAAAACAAAACTTGCAGACTAAGGATTCGTACAAACTGTACATTCCCTATATGGTAAAAAACAAATTGAACGCTCAATTTTGTCAAGAAATGATTTTGAACTTTTACCATCTCTGTCTCCCAAAAGACTTGATTGTTGTGACAACAAGTATTGTTAAAGGACATTTCTACCCCTCAACGAACACTTTTTGAGGCTATATAAAGAAGACACTATTGCATTGCAAATACAACGATCTTATTGTGCAAAAAAGCTTGTTCCAGAAAGTCTATAAAAAGAAGTCACAAAACATAAAAAGAGTACTCATATTTATGTAGAAATATTGTTATTCAAATTTGTTTCATTTTCTTATCAAGAAGCATTACTGTAAAGACTTTACTTTGTAATCTCTTTTTAGAGTGATTGTTCCTCGAGTGACTAAGTTGTTAGCTGGCAAGGTGTTTTCTAACACTTAGACGTTTGGTTGTAATCTTTCAAGATTACTGGATTAAGTCCTTGTTGAATGCAAAATCACCTTGCCGGATGGACTGAAGTAGCTTTGTTAACCGTGAACCAGGATAAACCAAACATGTATTTTCTCAAGAAAAATAATTTTAAAACTCCATATTAATTTAATTTTCCAAGTAAATAAATCCCCAAATAATAATTTTAAATAACAAATTAAAATTATTGGAAATAACTATTATAAAAAACTAAAAATCATATAAGCCCAAAAATAATAATTTGATTGTTTTTATTCCTAATCCCCATAAACCCTTGATTAAGAATCTAAACTCTAATTAACCAACTAATCAAATAATTGATTAATTAATTAATTAACCATATAAATTACAAAACGATAAAAAAAATAAAGTTTAATATTTTAGAACCAAGAAAATATTCCAAATTTTATTTTTTAATATTAAATCTCAGAATCAAATTATAAGATAAATCCCTAAAACACAAATAAAATAAAATTAATTAATGGGTTAAATATATTTTTGGTCCCTGTAAATATCTCAATTTTCATTTTTAGTCCCTATTATAAAAATAATAAATTTGAATCCCTACAAATTTTATATGCATGTAATTTTAGTCCCGGTTGTTTTCTAATATTTTGAAAACTGTTTAATTACCCTTAAACTTTTAAATTTTTGAATAATTTTTTTCATCCATGTTTAGAATACTATAACATATTTCATTACTAAATTTTAGAATTTTTTAAAATGAGAAGAATTAAATATGAATTTTTTAAATTTCAAAATATAATGATAAAAGTAATGAAAACCTCGACTTAAAAATCAAATTTTGAGTTCTTTTTTTTCGAGAAACTTTTTAGAACATTTTAAAGATGTTTGTAAAAAAATCATTTAAAAATATACATCGGTTTAACAGAAGGGACTAAAACTACGTGCATAATAATTTTGTAGGGATTAAAATATCTTATTTTTTTAATATGGACTAAAATTGAAAATTGAGATATTTACAAGGACTAAAAACATATTTAACCTTTAATTAATTAATTAAGTCATTAATTAATTTAATTAATAAAAGTTATCCAGGGGGTGCAAATTGTATAGAAGTAGTAAATGGGCCCAAAAGTAGGGTGTGGATAGTATCTGGGTGTAAGGCCCATCAGATAACCCAACTCCCTTGGCTTGAGTTTCCACAAGAGAGAGTCAACGATTGACTCTCTCTGGATCGTCTGATGAAGATCACACGAATCCAGGTATGCCAAATGAATACATCAGATTGAGAGTCAAATAAGGCCCATGCTAGTCATACACGCACTGGATCTTTTGTTGACTTAGAGAGTCAACAAATCCAGAGTCTCCAGATGACGCCACTTGCCGTTCATCAGAACGCATGCAAAAGGAGTATAAATGCATCCCCTATTCAGGCTCGCCCTTCATTTCTCAATTTCTTTCTCTCTATATACTCGCTCTCTCTTTATCCTCTCATCCTTTCCCCGACCACCCCTTCTTAATCCTGTCATCGTCGACCACCAAGGGATTGGCCACCGACCATCCTTTTCCACCATTAATCACTGCCTGTTTGCACATTCTGATTGAAAATTCAACCGAAAAACTCATATCTTCAACCTGTAATTTCCAAAACCCTCCACCCCAACCCAAATCTTCATAGGGTTCTAGGGTTCGTGAATAACCCTATGAACCCTAATCCTCATTTTCATCCTTAACCCAGAAATCCCATGAATCCTATGGTTATTTGGAAGAACCCTAGCCCTAACCTTTAACCCAAACTCAGATTTTCAAGAACCCTAACCATAGCATAGTGAACCCTAGGGTTCATCCAAGGAACCCTAACGACAAAAAATCCAAAATTTTCCAGACACCAACAGATTAAACACGCATCAACAACAACGAAAAATAAAAGTTAAGTGTTATATGATTTACTTTCCTGTCGTGTCCCTATTAAGTTGCTCTGATTTTACTTTTTTTACCTTCTTTTCTTTATCTGATTCTTTGCGTATGTACCTCCCTCTAATTATTTTCTCACTTCTTTTTGTTTTGTAGGTTCGAACTTGGAGGCTAAGCTCTTGAAGGCTTAGGGTTTCAATGTGAAACCCTACATTCAAAAAATCTGAGCTTTAAAGTGAGGGGTTCGAATCAACAACAACAATATCTTTAGGGTTTCAATTTTTCGTCACCAACTTTGTAATATTATTAGGTTTAGATAAAAGTCTCGAATTAGATTAGAAATTAAATTGTTAAATTTAGATTTGATCTGATTTGTTGTAAAGTTGTAATTTTAGTTTTTATTTCATATAATTGTTGTAATTTGAATCAAATAATTTAATGAAATTTGGATTTGATTTAGTTATACGTTTTTTTTTTATTCAGAGTCTTTTTAGATTTTGATCTTCTTAAATGTTTAGATTAGGGTTTCAGGGACAACAAAGTTGACCAGGCCCAAAAAAAAACAAAAACAAACAATAAATAAAATAATATATATATTATAAAATAAAACCATTTAATTTAAAATTAAAATCTAAAATGAAAACTCAAGTTATGGGCACGCGCCCATCCCTCCCCTAAAATAATCATTTTTCACAAAAAAACTAAAATAATATTAGTAATAATATTATTCTAAATAAAACCCAAAAAATAATAATAATAATTAATAATTATTTTCTTTAACCCAAATACTATTTATATAAAAAATCTCCACTCATATATTAAAAAAAAAACAACAAAAAAACATAACAAATAAAAATAGTTAAGACCATCATTTCCTAATATATATATATATATATATATATATATATATATATATATATATATATATATATATATATATATATATATATATATATATATATATATAATCCCCCTTCTCTATATATTATATATATATATATATATATATATATATATATATATATATATATATATATATATATATATATATATATATATATATATATATATATATATATATATATATATATATATATATATATATATATATATATATATATATATATAATCCTTAGACATAATTTTTTTAAAGATAACTCCCCCTTCTCTATTTTTAAAAGAAAATAATCATATTAAAATTAATAATAATAATTCTAATATATATATATATATATATATATATATATATATATATATATATATATATATACACACACACACACACATATCTTTTCTAAAAAAAAAAAAAGTTAGAATTCTCATAACAATTTATAAACTAGAAAACATTTCTAAAAATTCTAATATTAATAGAATAATGCCTAAAAAGTCAAATAGAGCTCCTCTTTGACTCTTTAGGTTCTGGAAAACATGTATCAAAATTTAGGGTACGATAGCTGCCCATATTTAACCGGCTGTGACCCGGATGGATGATGTCAATAAGCCTTCTTCTTTCCTAGGAGGAGACCCCAAATTTTGACAAAAACAACCCCTGCCTCCAAAGCATATCAAACCTTGATGCATAAATTACTTCCATGTCCAATTTTGTTTAGATAAAACACCGGTAGAACCCCTTGTGACAATCCCAGAATGAACTGTTTGATAAAAATCCCGATGGAACCCCTGATGATATATCTTGACTTAATGGTTTAATAAAACCCCAATGGAACCCCTTAATGTTAATCTCGACTGAATACATCCTGATGGAATCCCTTATCAATCCCTGAAAGAATCCCTTATGTATTCTTGGTAGAACCCCTTATAAATCCTTGATGAAACCCCTTAACCCCTTTCAATCCTCTGGGTGAATATTGCTTATAATTCATCTGATCCTCTTATCAAATTGTCGAAATAAGACAAAACTTTCGTGATACCTTGATCGTTCTGGATATAAGCCCTTGAATAGAACCCCTTCAATCCCGATTAGAACCCCATGTACAACCCCTTTGATAAACATTAGATATAACCCTTTCTGTAGAACCCCATAAATCTCATTTGTATAACCCTTTTGGATGAACATCCGGTAAAACTCCATATAACCCCTTTGATAAAATTCTTCTTGAATCCTTGATACAACCCCTGATGTAACCCCTTTTGAATAATATTATAGTAGAACCTTTTTTTTTGAAAAATCCTTAGTAGAAACCTTTAGTAAAATCCTTTTGAATGACTCCAATGACGGAATACGATGCAACCCCTTGAGAAAATTACAATAGAACCCTTGTTGGTGAAATCCCTTAAAATTCTTTGTCAAAAACTTTGAAAAATCCTTGATAAATCTTTGGTAAAACTTTAATGAATCTTTTGGTAAATACCTTGACAGATTTTGTTGGTCGAATCCGGTGTGACCCCTAAATGACATCCTTAGATAATGATCCCTTAATATAATTCGAGTAAAAGCTCCCAGATAACATCCTTGTGAGTAGAATCCTTGATAACCCAGTTGGTTGATGACAACCTTTTGTAACTCTGTATCGAATTGATTTTTCAAACCCTTATGCATGAATGCATGTTCGTGTTTATGAATGCATGTATGCGTGCATGATAGATTAATCATGTATGATGCAATGTTTTTGGCTAACACCTCTTTTATGCCATGTAAGGTATATCCTTTGGCTTATAGATTTTTGTAACGTTCTGACTTCCTTAACCTCTTAACTCCTCGATAATGCTCCCTGATATCATTAATCCTCATGATGTGATGATCCCTACTGCATCAATTCCTGATTTGCAAATGATCCTTGATCCCTGAGAATATTCAAAGAACTCCCGTGTTGGTCATCGTTGTGATTGCTATTTTATAAACCATGTCTTTGATTTAAAAGTGTATGATCCCTTTAGCAATTTTGAAATCAAAGGAAAATCCATTTTTTAAAGCTTTTGATTTTAACCCAATGTTTCAATGCCTTATTTCACAATTAACATTTTGTAATTAAGCGGAAAGTTATTTAAGGAACAAAGAGTAATATTTGGAAAATTCAGACTTTTATTGATAATAGGCCCAAAAGATGGGCAAAAGTACATGAAGGTAATTCCCATAAGGAGAGATTATCACCAAAATTAACAATGTAAAATGGCAATAGAATACGAATTTATTAATATCCTTATTAAATTAAACACCAATTTTAATCCTTAAGTCTTCAAGATCATTATACTTTGCTTCTGAAGATGGCATCAAGAATGATTACCCCCTCCAGAATTCCTGTTATGGGTGACTTGAGTGCTTTCAGTCATATGCCTTTTGGATATCCCTAATTTTTTCCTGGACCGCTCTTTTAGAGTCTTAGTCTGCTAGGATGATATACCCTTTTTTTTGCATAAGTCGCCCTTTCGAGTTTTTCGACTTATCGCGTTTTATTTTTTTATGAGCCTAATTTTTTTCCGGATTGTTCTTTAGAGTTTTCAATCCACCGAGACACCCTAATTTTTTCTAAGTCGCCCTTTAAGGTTTTCGACTTAATGAGCTTTTTATATTTTAGGCATAGTATTTTTTTACTGAATCGGAATTCACCTATCGTAGTAAATCTGATCCATCCATAGTAGTTAATATTAGTGCTCCGCCAGAGAAGACACTCTTCATGACATATGGCCTTTCATAGTTTGTGGTCCATTTTCCATGTGGATCTTTATGGATGGGTAGTATTTTTCTTAACACCAAATCTCCCTCTTTGAATAAGCGTGGACAAATTTTCTTGTCAAATGTCCTCTTGATTCTCCTTTGATACAACTGACCATGACATACAACATCCATGCGTTTCTCTTCTATGAGGTTCAACTGGTCATATCTGGTTTGAACCCACTCGGCCTCATCCAGTTTTGCTTCATTTATAACTCTTAATAACAAAATCTCTATTTCGATTGGGAGTACTGTTTCTATACCATATACCAATGAGAAAGGAGTAGCTTCGGTTGATGTGCAAACTGAGGTTCTATAATCGTGTAGTGCAAACAGGAGCATCTCATGCAAGTCCTTGTAAGTCTTCACCATTTTCTGAATGATCTTCTTGATGTTTTTATTTGTCGCTTCTATGGCTCCGTTCATCTTTGGCCGATAGGACGAAGAGTTCTGATGTTCGATCTTGAAACTCTCGCACAATTCATTCACCACCTTGTTGTTCAGATTAAGCCTATTATCTGTGACAATCTTCTTAGGAACCCCATAACGACAAATTATCTCTTTTTTTATGAATCGGGTTATCACTTGCCTTGTCACATTTTTATAGGAGGTCGTTTCCACTCATTTGGTGAAGTAATCGATGGCCACCAATATGAAGTGATACCCATTAGATGCTCTTGGTTCAATCATCCCAATAATATCTATCCCCTACATAGAGAAAGGCCATAGAGCAATTATGACATTTAGGGAAACCAGTGATACATGAACTTTATCTGCGTAAATCTGGCACTTGTGACATTTCTTGATGTACTTAAAGCAATCTGCTTCCATGGTCAACCAATGATACCCTACTTTGATAATTTTATTAGCAATTGCATGTCCATTGGCATGTGTGCCAAATGACCCCTCGTGTATCTCCTTGATAAGCATGTCATCTTCATACCCGTCTAAACACCTGAGTAACACCATGTCATGATTCCTTTTATAAAGTACATCTCCGTTGAGGAAAAATTGGGCAGTTAATCTTCTGAGGGTCTTCTTATCCCCGTTTGACGCATTTGCGAGATACTCTTGCTTCAGGAGAAACTTCTTAATGTCGTGGAAACTAGGTTTATCATCTGCTTCTGCTTCAACTATTGCATAATATGAAGGTTCACCCAATCGATGAATTATTATAGTCGGTGCTTCATTATACCATTTGACTTTGAACATGGAGGTCAAAGTCGCCAAAGCGTCTGCTAGTTGATTTTGTTCCCGATGAATGTATTGAAAAGTGATCTCATCAAAGTAGGTGATCTTATCTTGAATATGGTATCGATACCATTGTAGCTTGTCTTTATGTGTTCCCCATTCTCCCTTGATTTGATTAATGACAAGGGCTGAGTCTCCATATACCTCTAGGATCTTGATTTTTAAATTGATTGCCTCGTCAATTCCTAGGATGCATGCTTCATATTCTGCCATGTTGTTGGTACACGGGAAGCAAAGTCTAGTTGTAAAGGGAATATGAAACCCCGTTGGTGAAGTTAAGACAACTTATATTCCATGTTCTTCTGCATTATAGGCCCCATCAAATATAAGTTTCCATCGAGACCTAGGTTCAGGTCTTTCATAAGTTTCTGGAGTAAGATCGTCTTCCGTAGTCATAACGTCTTCATCCGAATAGTCGAATTGCATGGGTTGATAGTCCTCAACTGGTTGATGTGCCAGGTGATCTGCTAATATACTTCCTTTTATGGCCTTTTGATTAACATATTAGATGTCATACTCAGTTAGTAACATTTTCCATATTTCTATTCTCCCCGTTATTGGTATTTTCTCAAATATATACTTGATCGGATCCATTCTTGATATCAACAAAGTAGTATGGCACACCATGTATTGTCTTAATCGTTGGGCGGCCCATACAATTGCACAACACGTCTTCTCCAACAGTGAGTATCTTGATTCACAATCGGTGAACTTCTTGCTCAACTAATAAGTAGCATGTTCTTTTCTCCCCATGTTGCCCCAGTACACATCCCATAGAGTTGTCAAGCACCGTTAAATACATTATAAGTGGTTTCCCTGGAACTGGTGACACCAAGATAGGTGGCTCTTGTAAATATTCCTTAATCCGGTCGAAGGCCTCTTGAGAATCTTTATTCCACTTTATAGTTTTATCTTTTTTGAGCAACTTAAAGATCGGCTTGCAAGTAGCAGTAAGATGTGAGATGAATCTTGCAATATAATTTAATCTCCCTAGAAACCCACGAACTTCTTTTTCCGTTTTTGGAGCTGGCATTTCCTAGATTGCATTTACTTTATCTAAATCAACTTATATTCCTCTTTGACTGACTATGAACCCCAATAATTTTCCCGGTCTGACGCCCAAAGTACACTTTGCTGGATTTAGCCGTAGCTTGAACTTCCTTAGTCGCTCAAACAACTTTTATAAATTTACTAGATGGTCCTCCTCATTCAGTGACTTAGCAATCATATCATCCACATAAACTTTAATTTTCTTATGCATCATATCATGGAATAGAGTCACCATAATGGAATAGATGGTCCTCCAGAACATGTCACAAGTGTAAAATCTATGCTGATAAAGTGCATATACCTCCAGCTCCATTGAATGTGTTGACTGCTCCTTGGCCTTTTGCTATGTGGGGCATATATATGATTGGTGAGATCAAGCCTACTGCTTCTAATGGGCATCGTTTCATCCTGGTTGCTATCGATTACTTTACAAAGTGGGTGGAGGCAGCCTCATTTGCATCTGTTACTAAGAATGTGGTGGCCCGATTCATTAAGAATAATCTTATATGTAGGTATGGCATCCCTGAAAGGATTATCACAGACAATGGCTCTAATTTGAATAACACCATGATTACTGATCTCTGCACGCAGTTCAAGATTAAGCATCACAACTCTTCTCTGTATCGTCCGAAGATGAATGGGGCACTGGAAGCTGCTAATAAGAACATTAAGAAGATTCTACAAAAAATGACTGTTACATATAAATATTGGCATGAAATGTTACCATTTGCTCTTCATGGTTATCGTACTACAATACGTACTTCAACAGGGGCAACCCCATTCTCCTTAGTCTATGGTATGGAAGTAGTTCTGCCTATTGAAGTTCAGATCCCTTCTTTAAGAATCATGAAGGATGCCTTCTTGGATGAAGATGAGTGGATTCAGACCCGACTTGACCAGATAAATTTGATTGATGAGAAAAGGCTGGAAGCTGTTTGTCATGGCCAGATGTACCAGAAACGGATGATCAAGGCTTTTAATAAGAAGGTTAAGCAAAAGGTATATCAGGTTGGGGACTTGGTAATCAAGCGTATCATACTACCACAGGGTGATCCTAGGGGCAAGTGGACTCCTACATACGAAGGACCATTTGTAGTCAAGAGGATATTTTCAGGAGGTGCCATGATACTTACTACTATGGATGGTGAAGACTTCCCACAGCCTGTAAACGCAGACATAATTAAAAATTACTACGCATAAGAAGAGACCCGCTAGGTTGACTGGCCTAGGCAAAAATAAGGGCATCCCGGCAAACCAAAAGGGTTTGGGCAAAAATTAGGGATATATATATGTAAAAAATGTACACCCGGCAAGTTGAAAACCTGAAAAGGCGACTTGGGCAAAAAAGGGTATCCCGGTGGATTGAAAACCTGAAAGGGCAATCCAGGCAAAAGTTAGGGATTAAAGCGTATGACTATGTCTCGTTTGGATCACTCATATAGCTCCAACTAGTTGTGATACTTAAGCTCGAACAGATAAAGATCAATCCAATCATTTCCGTCTCAACAGCAGAAGATGAGATGCTTGAAGATAATGGCAATAGTAGAATTGAAACTCAATAGGATTATTTCTCACATAGCTGTTTTCTTTCTTTGTAAAAATTTTACGACAAATTCCTCTTACTAGGATTTCTGTCTCCTTGTACAAACTTGCCTATGTATAGGTCACTTTATAATATAAATAAAATTTCATCTTTGAATCCAGATTTACTTTTACCCTATTTACATAAGTGAAAACGTCCATTGGTTGTGTTTGAATGTATGTATGCTTTTGAATATGATTGATGTTTACCAGAAATGCATAAAATGCTTGAATATGATTGATGTTTACCAGAAATGCATGAAAATACAGTAATAGTATTTACTAAGGACGAACGAAGGTAGGAATTCAACGAAGCTTCGCCGGTTCATCCCCACAAGATAACTACAAATCCCCAGTATAGCAAATCTATCTTTATAGATACTTCGAGTTATATCTCCCCTTGAATTTATGTCCATCTCTTTTATCCTCAGTCGGGATACTCAGGAATTTATTCCTTCAATAGAAGTACGACAAACAAAGACGGGAAGTTATGAATACTATACTACCAAACGAAACAGGAACAAGTTCCTCATATTCTTCAGTAACGAATCATGATTTATTTTCCCTAGCCAGTAGTTGTTATACAAAGATATCCAGACACTTCAGGCTGCATGGTTCATACATACATCATTTACATCATACCATAACATATCCATAAATGCATAATACATTTATTTAGATGCACCATGTCATACATTCACCCATATTGCATAAACTAACCTTTTCTTTGCAGGACAATTATATGCAGATAAAACACTATCAACAATTCACAACAGGTCAGAAACGATCTATACGAAGGTCTAGTGCTGACACTTAATCATTAATCAAGATGTCCTTGGATAGTAGGCAAACGGTCTATACGAAGATCTATTCCCTAATCCAGGATATTTTCAAAGGATATAATCGCCACGAAGATTTAATCCTAATACTCTTTTGTCCTTGGATAGTAGGCAAACGGTCTATATGAAGATCCATTCCCTAGTCCAGGATATTTTCAGAAGATTTAATCTTGATATTTCTTTTGTCCTTGGATAGTAGGAAAACGGTCTATACGAAGATCCATTCCCTAGTCCAGGATATTTTCAGAGGATTCAGTCTTGATATTCTTCTTGGATAGTAGGCAAACGGTCTATACGAAGATCCATTCCCTAGTCCAGGATATTTTCCGAAGATTTAATCTTGATATTTCTTTTGACCTTGGATAGTAGGCAAACGGTCTATACGAAGATCCATTCCCTAGTCCAGGATATTTTCCGAAGATTTAATCTTGATATTTCTTTTGTCCTTGGATAGTAGGCAAACGGTATATACGAAGATCCATTCCCTAGTCCAGGATATTTTCAGAGGATTCAGTCTTGATATTCTTTTTGGATAGTAGGCAAACAGTCTATACGAAGATCCATCCCTAGTCCAGGATATTTTCAGAAGATTTAATCCTGATATTCTTTTGTCCTTGGATAGTGTCGCGGTGAGAATCGGATACCAAACTATTGATTAAGCTTGAATCGCAAAACATTTATGTTCACCACCGACTTTAATTTAATCCAAAGGGAAAAGGGAAAAAGATCGTAAAAACCCTAAATGAGGAGAAACTAGGTTCGGGGGTTGATTATACCTAGGGAAGGTGTTAGCATCCTAAGCATCCGCAGTATCCTACGGGAACCTCTTGTTAATATTTGTATTATTGTTGTTTATTGCTTGTTAAAATTATGGGAACCTAAGGTTTTTATTTCTAATGGTGCTCGCACAACATCGCATCGATGCCTACGTATCGGGTATAGAATCAGAGCACTCGTAGTTCTCCTAAGGATCAACGAACACTTGGTTACGCTCAAGGTTCGTGGGGGAAGGTAAGTGTTATGGCAAACACTCACGTGACTTTAAGAAAGTCACAAAAAGTTGTAAAATAAAAAGCTAAGGACCTAAGGATGAGGGATGGCTAAACTTCCTATGACATTGAGTCAACTGCAGGAGTTCTTTCCCTTTTGGATCGAAAAGCAGAAAAATAAAGTAAATAAATGAGGGTGCAAGCTCCTAAGTCTAAGGCATAGGTTGCAACTTGCAAAAATAAATTGGATAAAGTAAATGGAAAATGCAAAGATAAAAGGTTTGGTAACCGGGCTATGACTCGATATATGGATCGAGAATGCGGGGGTGGAAAACAAGCGCAGTGCGACAATTTTGTTTAAGTCAGAAAGCTGGGCAGTGTAAGGAACTGTGCAGATGGCGATCGTAAACGACCGACTTACGTGTGTGAGTGTATGTGAAGTGAACTTGGCGTTGGACCAATGAATTATTATTCTTGAAATTAATATGGTGTAAACTTGCGAGAAATAAATAATTAATAAATAAAGTGAATTAAATTATGAAAATAGAATGAAACGGATTAAATAAATTAAAATAAAAAAATAATGAATTAAATGGAAAGAAAATAAATAAATATATGAAATAGAAATAAAATGCAATGGCCTCATAGGGGTCACGATTAATCGGAAACGATTTATCGTGACCTTCGTCATATCATCGGCCCTAAAATCAAAATTAAATCAAAATGAGATCAAGATACGACTATAATAATAAAATGACAATAAGAAGTTTTTTCTTTTTCTTTAAAAATATGATAATAAATAGAACTAATGTGAAGTAAGAAACTTAAAGTAAATAATTTTAAAGAAAACAGTATATTACTCTAAAAGAAAATAATTTTAATAAAAACATAATTGAACTAGAAATTAAGAGACCAAAATTTTGATAAAAAAATAAAAAAATAAAAATGGACTAGAAAATAAAAGAGGGAGTATGAGCCCATTGTGTACAGGTGCGTGTGGCAGCAAGAATTTTGTGGGCATAGCCCAAACACAACAACAATAAATATAAAAAATGACAAACAATAAAAAGGATGCAGCCTGGAGGAGGCGGGTCGGGTCAGGGGAAACCGACCCGGTTCGGACTTAGAAAGAAAAAAAACCTAAACAAACCAAAGCGGCTGTACTTCCTCTCTATCGCTCACCTCTCAACTCTCTGTCAACGCGTCTCTCTCTCAGTCGCTCTCCGCCCTCTCAATCTCTCAAATCGCCTCCGCCTCACTCTCTTCTCTCTCTCCCGATTGCTTACGGATTCGCTCTCAGTCGCTCATCTCTCTCGGTCTCACTCAATCGCTGACTCTCAGTCTCATCTTCTCAAGTCCTCTCTCACTCATGATTACGGCGGATTCACGAAGGGGGAAAGGGTTGAATCCGCGATGGTGGATGGCCGTGCGTGGTGAAGCTCGGTTTTTTTGGATGAAAAACAGTTTCTGGTTCTGTCAAAAGGTTGAAGGTAATTTAGGTCTTTTTGTTTCTGTTGTTTCACTCTTCTCTACTCAAACTCTCTGTCTCGATTTAATTTGGGTAAGTGGTTTTTCGTTGGGTTTGTGCGGCGGCGGGATGAGTGAAGAGGATGGCTGTTGTTTCGTGGTGTTCGTGAGTGGAGGATAAGCAGGTGATTTATGGTTGTGGTGATTTATGGTTGTGGTAGAACATGTGTGTTGGTTGTTGTTTGTATGAGGGTCTGGATCGTTTAACTGTGTTTGTTGTGATGGTTTTTATCAGGTTTTTTAGGCGAAGACAGTGTTGTCATGGTGAGAAAAGGAAAAGGTCTTCTGGGAGATGGCCCTTGAAGAAGTTTTGGAGGTGTTGCGGGTTATGAAGGGCTGGTCTCTTGTTTTTTTTTTGTTAACTGTGGCGATGTTTGGGGTCGGAAAAGAGTCAGTTGATGGAGGTTTGGTAAGCTGTTAAGGCTTTTTGGGTTTCTCGTTCACAGATTCGATGCAGGGAGGTTACAGGGATGATGAAGACGAAACTGGGTTTGAGTGGACTTGAGGTTTCGGGTCAGTTGGCTTCAGTGTTGATTTGGATGTTCGGTGTTGAAAAAGAAGGGCATTTGTTGAAATGGACAGTAGTTTGAGGAGGGAAATTGGTTGATAACAGGTTCGAATTGGTGAGGATTTTTGTAGTTACGGCTCGCAGTCCTGCTCAGGTGATGGTGGTTTCGCGTTTCAGGTTTGGTCCTGTGTATGTTTCTTTTTGTTGTTATTGGTTTACTGATGGTAGAAGGTATAAGCTTATTTATGAGTTGATTATTCTTTTGCAGGGGGCTGTCAAAGGTTGATGGTGAGATGCGGAGATTTGCAGTGGTTTGCTCAGGATTTTTTGGAGGCTTTGTTTTGGGATTGAAACAGAAAGATTTGTGAGTGATGAACAAAAGGTGAACCATTTTTTTTTGAAGTATTTTGTTTGCTGGTGATGGTTGAGTAATGATTTATGAGTTATTGATGTGGATTTGTGGGTGTTGATGAAAAAGAAAAAAAAGTTGATGATGCAGTTTGTTATTTTTTGGTATGAGGTTTGTTTCTTATTGCTGTTGCTGCGAGGTTCAAGGTTGTGATGTGAGGAATATAGTGGGTAAAGTTTTCTTTGATTTGTTTTCTCTTATTTACAAGTACCGTTAATTAATTTCTTTAAAAAGTTTTAAGTATTTTTGGAGTTTTAACATGGAGTTGTTTTGGTGTATGCAGGTTTTTAAAAAAAAAAACTAAATATGTACAAAATGTTGAAGAGAAAAGTGAAGTAAAGGAAAAGAGAAAGATTACCGCCCGAATGTTATCGGGGTGAAGATCCACAAGTGGTGAGCCTCTACTCCTTGCTGCTGTTTGTTGTTTCTTTTTTTGATTCTTTGAAGTTTTTTGTTGGCCGGATTTTTTTGTGGTTTTATGAACTGTTTTGTGTTTGATTTATGACTGGTTTTCGAGTGTAAAAGTGCTGGATTTTTGGTGAGTTTGAGAGCTGAGTTTTTGGTTGATAACAGTATGTTTAGGGGGGCTGTTTTGATGATGTTTTGTGATGCTGAATTTTTTTTCGTGTTTACAATGTAACAGTGTTAATATATAAAACTTGGTTTAGGGTTTGTCTTATGAATTTGAATTCTGTACTATGAAACTTGTAGGTGAAGGGTTGGAGGCAAGGGGACAAGTGCTGAATTTTGCAGCAGTGGGTGGAGCAGAATTTGCAGTTTGTTGGTGGCTGCAGGCTGAGTTTTGGGACTACATGGGGCTGAATTGTGCTGTATTTTTTTTGTATTGTAGTGCAGAATTTTTTGTAGCATTTTTTCTTGTAATTTTCTATGTAATTGTAACAAAATAATATGCTTGGAATAAAAATGAAAAAATTGATTATTTATACTATGGCTATGATTTATACTTTGACACTTAATATTTGAAATGAAAACTTTAAATTAGAATCTAAATGTAAACTTAAATTAAAAGTGAATTAAAAAAGAAATAAAAACTTATAAACTTAAATAAAACTTGGAACTAAAATGAATAATAAAAAATAGGAAATTGGAATTGAATTAAAAATGAAATCTTAAAAGAAAAGTAAATTAAAAATAAATTAGAAATTGAAATTAAATTAGAATAAACTAAAAATAAATTGGAAATTGAAATTAAACTAGAAATAGAAACTTAAAAATGAGTTGAAAAAGATAAAAAAATAAAATTGGAGATTAAGAGTAAATGGAGATTAGAAAAAAAATGTGAGTTAAGGATAAAAGTTAAAATTACATTAGGAAGTAAGAACTTGAAAAATTTAAAATAGAAATAAAAATTACATTTGAAAACTTAAAAAAATGGGAATAAGATTATATTATTTTTTAATCAAACTTTGAGAATAGAAATTAAAAAAAGCTTTAAAAGTTAGAAATTAATTAAAAGTTGGAAATGAGGAATAGAAATTAAATTTAAGATGGAAGCTTAGAAAAAAAGGTAACTAGAAAATGAGAAGAAAGTAACAGAACACAAATCGGAAAAAAACCTGCTAAATGCGATGAAAGTATGATTATGATATGAGCGATTAGGGGTAAAATTTGGGGTGTGACAGTTGCCCCTATTTAAATAGCTTTACCAGATGGCGTGAATGACGAAGGACACTCATGAGATCATGGTGAAAGGTATTTAAATACAGAAATAACCGAAAATTTTGCCCCTAAATGCAATGTTATGCTGGACTACAAACTATCTAACCCTGCAACTCCTATGCAATGAAATGATGATTATGGTATGAATGATGAGAATGAGAATGTCGACGACCACAAGCCAAGACTCACTGGGATGACAGACACTGGGGATGACAAACGAAAACGGGGAATATTCGAAGTGATAAATCAACAGGTTCAAGTGTGACTGTTGACACTAAGAATAACAGAAGACGGGAACGAAAGGAAATCTAAAGCATTGGATCCACGAACACAGACAAAACAAAATACAATTCAAAGTGACTGCACAGTGGCTCAATGCGACCAACTGGCACCAAGAATAAAAACAAGACAAAGAAATAAGTTGAAGTGGTTGACCAATGGCTCTATGCGACCAATTGACTGTGAGAAATAAAAGGCAACATATTCAAAGTGAATGCGCAGCGGCTCGATGCGACCAACTGACACTAAGAATACAACAAAATAATCATTCGAAGGGAAAGTGCAGCGGCTCGATGCGACCAACTGTCACTGAAAATCATAATATTCGAAGTGGATGCGCAGCGGTTCGATGCGACCAACTGACACTAAGAACACAACAAAATAACAATCAAAAGAATGTGCAGTGGCTCGATGCGACCAACTGTCACTGGAAACGATAATCATAATATTCGAAGTGAATGCGCAGCGGCTCGATGCGACCAACTGACACTAAGAATAATCAACCAACATATTCAAAAAGAAATGTGCAGTGGCTCAATGCGACCAGCTAGCATGGGGAAAGACTAACAGCTTATTCAAGGTGAATGCGCAGCGGCTCGATGCGACCAACTGACACCAAGAATAACAAAATAAATACTCAAAAAGAAATGTGTAGTGGCTCAATGCGACCAACTATCATTGGAAAAAATAGAAACGACACAATATTCAAAGTGAATGCGCAGCGGCTCGATGCGACCAACTGACACTAAGAATAGAAATGACACAGTATTCAAAGTGAATGCGCAGCGGCTCCATGCGACCAACTGACATCATAAATAACAACAAAAATATTCAAAATGAATGTGCAGTGGCTCGATGCGACCAACTGACACTAAGAATACAACAAAATAAACATTCAAAGTGAATGCACAGCGGCTCGATGCGACCAACTGTCACTGAGAATGACAAAAAACTTATTCAAGGTGAATGCGCAGCGGCACAATGCGACCAACTGACACCATGAATAACAACAAAAACTCGAAGTGGAAGCACAATAGGTTCGAAACCTATCGACACTACAAAAGAAAGCCAAGATACACTCAAAGTGAATGCACAACAAGTTAGAAAAACCGGTTGACACTAAGAATGATAAAGACAAAGTAGTCAAAGTAATCAAAATGGTAAATTAGCAGGTTCAAATGTAACTGCCAACACCGAGGATAAGGAAGGAAATCACAGTGATTTAGCAGCGGCTCTATGCGACCAGCTAACATTGGGGATAGAATGGAGATCACCCAAAGATAGATCAACGGCTCTAAGCGGCCGGCTAACGCAAATAAGCAACAACAAAATAGAGAAAACATCCAACTTCTGGAAATTCCTTCAGGAACCATCAGGAGAAAGGTACAAGTATGTACAAAATCAAAAGGACTTGGATTTTAAACAAAAGGTTTCAGGACCTGTTTAACAGACTTTTGCCAATGACAATTAGACTTCAAGGAGACATGGTGGTCATAAAGACAAATACCAATCACAAATAGAATTCCACAGGGGACACCAGTAATTACTGGGGACAAAAACAAATGGTAAACCACTTCGGGTACCAACAACAATGAAATCTCAAGTCGAACACTAATGATATCTGGACATGGAAATAGACAGACGACAACTGGGGAAAGACAAATGCTAATGTCAGATGCGCATGATTGAGCATGATGCGAATGATCATGATATGCAAATGTTGACTCAAAAGAGACAAAGAGTTTTGACAAGACTTAAAGAGGAGTTGGCTCTCAACACCAATACTCAGGCGAGCAACATGAAAAACACTGGGGGGATGTCTTCGAACTTGGAAATCATGCTTGGTCCAAGGATCCATCCAAGAGTGTTATCAGTTTTGAACTTCTATGGAGATTTCTGTAACAGTAGTATAAAAGTGTTGTGGCAAACCAGGGCTTCTTGGGGAAACAGAAGGTTTTTCAATTTTTCCAAAGTCAAAGAAACTTAAAAGTTTTTCAGTGTGCCTTCAAAAACATTTCCTTAGAAAAAAAACTTGTCATTTTCAAAGTTAAATTGTAATCAAGTGATGGCATTTTGCATAACAAAAGAAAATAAGAGTTTGAACAACAAAATTCATAGGCAAAGTTTGTATTTTATTCAAGAATGGTAGCTTGCCAATGGCGAAAACTCCATGGGAAATTACAGTTTGAAAATGGCAATGGGGAAAGGTCTACATTGAATCCAACGACCACTACAATCCCTAATAACTAAGACTGCCCGACACCTTGCTTCCGACGAGAGCAATTGGATCGATCTTCCAGTATGATTCTTCAGTAATGGTATACACCATCTGACACAGTCAAATGCCTTTGTCCCTAACTTTTGCCTGGACCGCCCTTTTGGGTTTTCAATCCACCGGGACGCTCTTTTTTGCCTAAGCCGCCCTTTCGGGTTTTCAACTTAGCGAGCTCTTTTTTCATTTTTATCCCTAACTTTTGCCTGGATCTCCTTCATAGGTTTTGATCCACCGGGATACCCATTTTTGCCTAGGTCGCCATTTCTGGTTTTCGACCTATCGGGTTTTATTTAGGCATAATATTTTTTTGACTGCATCAGAATTCACCGGGTGCTTCAGTTGTTCACCATCCATAGTTGTGAGGATTAAGGAACCTCCGGAGAATGCCACCTTCACAACATATGGGCCTTCATAGTTAGGACTCCATTTTCCACGCATGTCTTTGTGGACTGGCAAGATTTTCTTGAGTACAAGATCTCCTTCTCTGAATTCTCGGATACGGACTTTCTTGTCAAATGCTCTCTTGATGCGTTTCTGGTACATCTGGCCATGGCACATGGCGGTCATTCTCTTCTCGTCAATGAGGTTCAGTTGGTCGTATCTGCTCTGGACCCACTCAGCTTCCTCCAATTTGGTTTCCATCAAGATTCTCAAAGAAGGTATCTCTACTTCAATAGGGAGAACTGCATCCATCCCATACACCAGAGAGAAAGGGGTTGCCCCTGTTGAAGTGCGCACTGATGTTCTGTATCCGTGTAAAGCATATGGCAACATCTCATGCCAATCTTTGTAAGTTTTTACCATCTTCTGCAGAATCTTTTTGATGTTCTTGTTTGCAGCTTCAACAGCTCCATTCATCTTCGGTCGATACGGAGAAGAGTTATGATGTTCAATCTTGAATGTCTCACACAGCTCTTTCATTGTTTTGTTGTTCAAATTGGTCCCATTATCTGTGATGATTCGGCTTGGGATTCCATAACGGCAGATAATTTGATTCTTGATGAAACGGGCAACCACTTGCTTTGTCACATTGGCGTAGGAAGCTGCTTCTACCCATTTGGTGAAATAATCAATTGCGACCAAGATAAACCGATGACCATTGGAAGCTTTAGGCTCAATTGCCCCTATCATGTCAATGCCCCACATTGAGAAAGGCCAAGGCGATGACAGAACATTCAAAAGTGTTGGAGGCACATGCACCTTGTCGGCATAAATCTGGCATTTATGACATTTCCTGGCATATTTGAAACAATCTGATTCCATGGTCAACCAGAAGTAACCAGCTCTCAAGATCTTCCTGGACATGGCATGTCCATTGGCATGTGTTCCAAATGATCCTTCATGGAGTTCCCTGATCAATAAGTCTGCTTCGCGCTTGTCCACACATCTGAGTAGAACCATATCATGATTTCTCTTGTAAAGCACATTGTTGCTGAGGAAGAACTTGAACGCCAATCTTCTCAGAGTCTTCTTGTCTAGATTTGTTGCGTCAGCTGGGTACTCCTGATTCTGCAAATAGTTCTTGATGTCATAGAACCACGGTTTCTCATCAGTTTCTTCTTCGACCAGTAGACAGTAAGCTGGTGCAGTTCTTCGCTCGATTGTAATGAGTGGAGCTTCATTAAGAAATCTGACTTGAAACATAGATGCCAACATAGCCAAGGCATCTGCAATTTGATTTTCTGCCCTCGGAACGTGATGGAAAGTGACTTCATCAAAGTATTTGATCAATTCCACAATGTGGGCACGGTATGGGATCAACTTCTCATCACGGGTCTCCCATTCACCTTTGACTTGGTAGATGACTAAGGCTGAGTCTCCATATACATCAAGGATTTTGATTCTGGTATCAATTGCAGCTTCGATACCCAAAACACAGGCCTCATACTCTGCGATGTTGTTTGTACATTCGAAACATAATCTGGCTGTGAAGGGAGTATAACCACCATCAGGGTTCATCAAAACAACTCCTACATCATGCCCCATGTAGTTAGAGGAACCATCAAACATCATCTTCCAACGAGAACCTGGCTCGGGACCTTCATCTGGACCTGGAGCTTCATAGTCCTTTATCAACATAATGTCTTCGTCCGGGAAATCGAATTTCAGAGGTTCATAATCTTCGACAGGATGATCAGCAAGGTATTCAGATAAAACACTGCCCTTGATAGACTTCTGGGTTACATATTGGATATCATATTCGGATAACAACATGTGCCAACGGGCGAGTCTTCCAGTCAAAGCAGGCTTCTCAAAGATGTACTTTATTGGATCCATTTTCGAGATCAACAAAGTAGTGTGACAAATCATGTACTGCCTGAGGCGTCTGGCCGCCCATGCCAAAGCACAGCAAGTCTTCTCTAAAAGTGAGTATCTGCTCTCACAGTCTGTGAACTTCTTGCTTAAGTAATAAATGGCGTGCTCCTTACGACCAGTTTCGTCTTGTTGGCCTAATACACAACCCATAGATCCCTCGAGCACAGTGAGATACATGAAAAGAGGCTTCCCGGGAGTAGGTGGGATCAAGATAGGAGGTTCTTGTAGATAAACCTTAATCGTCTCAAAAGCCAGTTGACAATCAGGACTCCACTCAATTGCTTGATTCTTCCGGAGTAACTTGAATAAAGGCTCACATGTAGCAGTCATGTTGGAGATGAATCTGGAGATGTAGTTCAATCTTCCAAGGAAACCTCTGACTTGCTTTTCTGTCTTGGGAGCTGGCATCTCTTGAATTGCTCTGACCTTATCTGGATCTACTTCAATCCCTTGCTGACTAACAATAAAACCAAGTAACTTCCCCGATCGGACACCAAAGGTACACTTAGCTGGATTCAAACGCAGTTGGAACTTTCTGAGACGCTCAAATAACTTCAAGAGATGATTCAAATGATCCTCCTCACTCTGTGATTTGGCAATCATATCATCCACATAGACTTCTATCTCTTTATGCATCATATCATGAAAAAGGGTGACCATTGCCCTCTGATAGGTGGCTCCTGCATTCCTGATACCAAATGGCATAACCCTGTAACAATAAGTGCCCCATGGCGTGATGAATGTAGTCTTTTCCATATCATCAGGATCCATCTTGATCTGGTTGTATCCTGAAAACCCATCCATGAAGGAGAAAACAACAAATTTAGCAGTGTTGTCAACCAAAGTATCAATATGCGGGAGAGGGAAATCGTCCTTCGGACTGGCTTTGTTCAAATCCATATAGTCCACACACATTCTGACTTTGCCATCCTTTTTAGGGACTGGCACAATATTAGCTACCCACTCAGGGTACTTTGCGACTGCGAGGAATCCAGCATCAAACTGTCTTTTGACCTCTTCTCGAATCTTCAGAGCCATGTCTGGTCTTGTTCTTCGAAGCTTTTGCTTTACAGGAGGACAATCTGGTCGAAGAGGTAACTTGTGGACCACTATGTCTGTGTCTAACCCGGGCATATCTTGATACGACCATGCAAACACATCTACATACTCTCTGAGAAGCTTGACCAATCTTTCCCTGATGTCTGCCCCAAGTGTTGTACCAATCTTGACTTCTTTCTTGTCTTCATCAGTGCCAAGATTGATGGTCTCAACCTGCTCCTTATGTGGCTGAAGCTCTGTGTGCTCATACTCAACTAATCTTGCCAGTTCTTCAGGAATGTCACAATCTTCCTCACTTTCATCTTCCGCTTGGTAGATGGGCGAATCAAAGTTAGGAGAGAATGTAGAGTCATTGGATTCAACAGGGTTTTCGTTTATTCTGCATATGATAATGATTTGCTTTTATTAAAAGTGGAAAATAGAGAAATGCAAGAGAAAAAGCTTTTTATTGGTTTTGAAAGATTGCCATTTTCTTTTTAAAAGTGAAAAGAGAGAAACAGTAAATGATCAAAATAAGAGTTCAACAAAATGCCTTCATTGATAATAACTTTAAAAATGAGAAAGGGGCCCTACAAAATACTCCCATAGCCTTGGGCAGAGCTAGGGAACTTTGAAAACATTGAAAAAACAACAAATTACTTTGACAATGGAAAAAACTCTGGGATCTCGACTGCTTCCCAATTGTCCAAGGCTTCTTCACACTGATACACCAAGTGATTCACATCTTCATCTTCAGAAACTCCATCAATTGCGTTGATCTGATAACCAGCACTGGAAAACACCTCTTGAATGGTCTTCAGACGCCCTTTAACGGAGGTTGACGCTCCTTCCTTCACATGAGTTGGTTTGTAACCCAACCCGCAGCGATCTAGCTTCTGTTTGACCTCGATGACATCACCCCAACCTTCATAGCTTCTTTCTTCGATGGTGGAAATGGTACTCTTCAGCGATGCAAAAGATGGGATACCTTTCCCTTTTGGTTCCTCTACTTCCAAAAGGACAGCATTGGCTATCTCAAGAGCTTGGAAAGAAGTTTCCAAAGCGTCTTCATCAGCCTCAATATAACTGAAGGATGAAAGGTTGCTAACCATGAGATCTTCTTCTCCAGACACGGTCACCAGCTTGTTATTGACTACAAACTTCATCTTTTGATGCAGGGTAGAAGTGACTGCCCCAGCCGCATGGATCCAAGGTCTTCCCAGCAAGCAACTGTAGTTAGGATTGATGTCCATAACCTGGAAAGTGATTTTGAAGACCTGTGGCCCAATCAAGATTGGTAAGTCTACTTCTCCAATAACAGTTCTTCTTGACCCATCAAATGCTTTCACAATCAGTGCGCTGGGTCTCATCTCTGCCCCTTGATAAGATAACTTTGCAAGTGTTCTTTTCGGAAAAACATTCAGTGAAGATCCTGTATCTACAAGAACTCTTGCTAAAGTATCCTCTTGACATTTCACTGATATGTGGAGCGCACGGTTGTGGTCCAAGCCCTCCTTCGGAAGATCCTCCATGCTGAAACCGAGGTTGTTACACGCAGTGATATTGGCAATGACTCCATCAAACTGATTCACTGTTATATCATGCGTAACATGTGCTTGAGCTAGCAACTTCTGAAGCGCACTTCGATGAGCCGGAGAATGCATAAGCAGTGATAGGATAGATATTTTGGAAGGCGTTTGATGTAGCTGATCAATTACCTTATAATCACTCTTCTTTATGATTCTGAGAAATTCGGCATCTTCTTCCCTCGAGACTACCTCTTTATCTTTGTTGACAACAGCTGGTATGACTTCTTTAGGCGGAGCCGTATTGGCTTGCTGGGTATATACACGACCACTGCGAGTCAAACGACCTGCACCCGCTATATCAGTACTTGCAACTTTTGAACCTTCCTTCTGGTTAGCTTTACCGATCTTCTGATGAACTTTCCCTGTATCATACTTCCAAGGAACTGCTTTGGTGTCTTCATAACGGAAAGAGTTACCCCTTTGTTCAAATCTTGGCTCAGGTACATTGAAGATTGGCACCACAGATTCTGGAGTATTGAAGATAGGTTGAGCTCCTGAAGATTCAGGCAGATTGAACACTGGCACCCAAGTAGAATTAGATTCCGGCAAGTTGAAGATGGGTTCAATTACTGCCACTTCATTCTTCTTCATATGACTGCTCACTTGTAAGACGCCTTCATCAATCAAATCTTGAACATCTTTTAGGACCAATTCACATCCCCTCGGACTATCAACACAACCTTCACAATTCTGATGACAGCTCTTCAGTATACCCGCCTCTACTAACTTCGCATGGAAGTCTCTGAGCGGGGTCTTGATTTCGGTGGCATTGAAAATCAAACCTTCTTCGGACTCATCAACGATAGCATTTATAGACCCATGCTTGGGTAGAGGATTATCTTTGACATTCGGACCAGTATTCCCAAATGACAGAATGTTCTTCTCCATCAAATCTTTCACGATGTACTTCAAAGCATAACAACCCTCCAAGTCGTGCCCCGGGGCACCTTCATGGAATAAACAGTGAGCATTTGGGTTGTAATTTGGCGGGAGCGGACTTGGTGGAGGACCCAAAGGCCTGGGAGTAACCAAACCCTTCTTCAGCAGTGAAGGATATAACTCAGTATAAGTTATAGGGATTCGAGGATTAGGAGGCCTTCCACCTGGTCTTCTGTTCTGAAAATTGGGATTTGGATGAGGAGCTGGAGTCCTCTGCTGGTAGGCTGAAGCATTGGGTGCTTGTTGATAGCCCGGATTGTTGATCATTGGTTGATAAGGTTGAATCATTGGAGCCGCTTGTTGGTACATCGGTACTGCTTGAGCTGGCCGATACATGGGGACTTGTGGATTAAATGCTGGTTGAACCGCCGCTACATAAGGATGTTGGGCATACTGTTGTTGATGAGCATACTGCTGTTGAGCCATAGGTGAAGGTCTCTGCCAAAGCGGATTTCTTCTTTGACCTGTTATTATGGCATTTGTCTCACCCTCTTTCTTCTTGTGGAAGTTATTGGTAAATTTCTTGCCAATATTTCCACTACTAGTGCTGGAACTGCCAGATGCACCGCTCATCTTTCCACTCTTCAATCCGAGTTCTACCTTGATTCCTACAGCCACTAAATCAGAGAAGCTAGCAGTTATGCTTCCCACCATTCTCTCATAGAATTCTGGTCGCACAGTGTCAACGAACCAGTCAGCTAATTCTTTTTCAGTCAATGGGGGCTCTACTTGAGAAGCGGTCCCTCTCCACCTCTGAGCATACTCTTTAAAGGATTCAGACTCTTTCTGGGACATGCTTAGCAATTGCCTCCTATCGGGAGCGAGGTCCATGTTGTATTTGTATTGTTGGATGAAAGCATCTGCCAAGTCTTGGAAACTGCGGATCTTCGACTGGTCAAGCGTCAAATACCATTTGGAGGAGATTCCCTTTAGACTGTCTTGAAAGCAGTGGATCATTAACTTATCATTATCTACCTGTGCAGCCATTCTCCGATAGTACATCAAAAGATGGTTCTTAGGACAAGTTGCACCCTCATACATATCAAAGGTGGGTATCTTGAACTTCGGAGGTATTACCAATCCAGACACCAGGCACATTTCTCTGGCAGCAGCACCAAAGATCTGGTCACCTTCAATCGCTCTTAATCTTTTTTCAAGGGTATCAAAATTCTCTTGCATTTTCACATGTTTCTCATCTCCGTTTTCAGACATATCTGGCGCTTCATACCCCTGATGGTCATTGAAGTACGGTTGAGCACGGGTGTGCACAATGTCTTGTGTAAAATTGGCAACTGCATGATTCTCTTCATTAGTCACAGGAACAGTTTGTTGAGCAGTAAATCCTTGAGGAGGAGGCACAAAACCTTAGAAAGGAAATGCCATACCCTGAGAGGGAGGTGCGAAACTTTGAGAAGCTAAACCTTGGGACGGAGGGAAGAAACCCTGAGCAGCAAGTCCTTGGGAAGAAGGAATAAAACTTTGAGTAGCAAAACCTTGAGAAGGAGGGAAGAAACCCTGAGCAGCAAGTCCTTGGGAAGAAGGAATAAAACTTTGAGTAGCAAACCCTTGTGAAGGAGGGAAGAAACCCTGAGCAGTAAGTCCTTGGGAAGGAGGAAAAAATCCAGGAGGAAACCCAAAAGGAGACCAGGTCACAGGGGTAGTGACTGATGATGTAGGCTCGGTCGTTGCAGTGACAACTTCAGTCGTTGCAGTGACAACTTCTGACACCACAGTCCGCTGGGTATCCAACTTCGCTCGAATGACTTGCAACATTTCCATCATCTGACCCATATCTCCACGAATATCAGAAAGCTCTTCGTTAACTCTGTCCATCTCTACGTCTCTTTCAGCCATCCTCTTTCTGGCTTGAGCTCGAGTGTAGTATTTGCGTGAGAGCCTCAGTGTGAAAGCTGAATTGAGAGCAGATGACGGGAATGAGTTTCATGAAAAAAAATGCAAATGCAATGCCAAATGTATGAGTGCAATGCAAAAATGAAATTTTATTCAAGGAACTTAAGAAACAATTTGCAAATACCAAGGAACACATAATAATCAAAAGGATATGATTTCATTAAATTCAAAAAGTGATACAAAGTCTTGAGTACACTTTCAAAAATCCCAAACAAAGCTTAATAAAGATAAAGACAAAGTCCTAAGGAGATTCTCCTAAAAGCCTCAAGTTGAGCTTCTCGATTTGTGCCTTCATCTGAGCCCTTTCAATCATAAGTTGATCCACGATCGACTTCCAAGAAGCGTCCTCTTGAGTGCTGGAGGAAAATAAATCCTCTTGTGCTTTCCTTTTCTTGCTGGAGATCTCTTCTTCTTCCTTCATCTTCAGTTGTCTTCTAAGTTCTTCATTCTCACTACTGATGATCTGGTGTCGATTCTTCCATGCATTCTTCTCTCGAAGCTCTTTCTCCAAATCAATCTTCAGCTTCTCTGCATCGTCCATAAAGATTAGAATGGGCTTCTTGAAGGTCATAGGATCCTGGCGAGGGTAAGGCATCTTCAGAATGATTGCCCTATCTCGTACCCATTGGAGATAGGGTTCCATAGAAACACAATTCGGCTTTCCCAAGCTACTCCTCCCCTTCCTATGGATGTACTTCCAAGCTTGCATAATCTGTTTCTTGAGCTCTGGTTCTTCGTCATCCTTAAAGAAAATTCCTTCCACTTCAACACTCTTAGGTTTGTCCTTCAACGGATACCCGAGTTGGCGGCGAGCCAAAACTGGATTATAGCTGATTCCTCCCTTAGTGCCAAGAAGAGGCACATTAGCAAAATCACCACAGCTATCAATAATCAATGCTCCATCATAAACACGATTGTACCAACTAATGTCCGAGTGGGTAAGAGACATGATCCTTTGTGACCACCACAAACCATCCTTAAGGTTCCAAAATGAAGCTGACTTAGGCAAGTGCGAAATAAACCACTCGTACAACAATGATGCACAACAAGTAATCATCCCTCCCTTATGGTGATTCCTCAGATGGATGGAATGGTAAGTGTCTCCAAGCAAAGTAGGGACCGGGTTCTTCTTCAGAAAGATCTTGATGGCGTTCAGGTCGACAAAGTCTTCAAAGTTTGGGAAAAGCAGCACTCCATATATCAGCAGAATAAAAGTCGCCTCAAAAGCTTTCATATCCTTCACATCAACAAAATTCTTGGCCTTTTCTATCAGAAACTTTGTAGGGAATCTAAAAACCTTTCCTTTGTAGGTCATATTTGCCTTGACCTCAGGAACACTCAAATATGTCGCCTTTGCAATCTCTGCTTCTTCAGGGTCCTTCTCTAGAACAGGGAATGGAAACTCATCCTTAACACGTGATCCCGCCAAAACTGAATACTCTTCCAAAGTAGGCGCCAATTGGTAATCAGGGAACGTAAAACAGTGGTAGAGAGGATCATAAAACTGGAGCATCACAGAGAGCAGCCTTCCATCCCAATCAGTCTTAAGCAAAGCTAAAAGTCTCCTATGCTTCTCCATGAAGGCTTCTTGATCCAGAACCAAATCTCTTAATTTCCTTAGGTCTTCGAGTTTGGGAGTTTTGAATGTGTACTTGACAGTCTTTCTTCTTCCAAAGTCCATGATGATACCTATGATATTTGCAAATATAAAGTTTCTGAGCTCCTTGAATAAATGGTAAAAATGATGCTTCATGATGCGTGAATGCAACAAACACAAACAAGGCTTAGGTTCAAAGCTTGCATGAGGTCAAAGGTTCAACCCTCCCAAAAGGTATGTACTATGGGTTTATTTGTACCTGTACAACGGGTTCTAAAAGTTCCCAGAATCACTGTCCCATCTTTCGGATATTACCGACTTCCCAACTCGACTTGGTAATCAGTAATATTCTCAAGAGAGTCTCATCCGAGTGCAGTATCGCGTATCAACTATTTTGGATTTACACCCTCATAGTCATCGCACTACATCCCTAAAAAGGCCAAGTGGGGGTAAATGTTCTACGGTCCTCAGCATTAATGGCTCTCAGGTCGAATATAGTAATGTTTTCACGACTGAACTCGATCAACAAAACTACATCCGAGGAGGCCTCCGCTGAGTGGTGGTGTCTCAAGTCAACTTGGTCGGGACTCAACTCCCTACAAGCCTTCTTGAATATACCACCGTCCTAACTTATTTGCACTCAAGTCCGGGTTAGGACTTATCTCACCACACATGGAACACCCCAAAAATCCAAAAATAATAACAAGCAATACAACAACAAATATACAAACATACAAGGTGGGCTTAACCCTCAAAAACAGAAATCCCCAGTGAAGTCGCCATTTCTGTCGCGGTGAGAATCGGATACCAAACTATTGATTAAGCTTGAATCGCAAAACATTTATGTTCACCACCGACTTTAATTTAATCCAAAGGGAAAAGGGAAAAAGATCGTAAAAACCCTAAATGAGGAGAAACTAGGTTCGGGGGTTGATTATACCTAGGGAAGGTGTTAGCATCCTAAGCATCCGCAGTATCCTACGGGAACCTCTTGTTAATATTTGTATTATTGTTGTTTATTGCTTGTTAAAATTATGGGAACCTAAGGTTTTTATTTCTAATGGTGCTCGCACAACATCGCATCGATGCCTACGTATCGGGTATAGAATCAGAGCACTCGTAGTTCTCCTAAGGATCAACGAACACTTGGTTACGCTCAAGGTTCGTGGGGGAAGGTAAGTGTTATGGCAAACACTCACGTGACTTTAAGAAAGTCACAAAAAGTTGTAAAATAAAAAGCTAAGGACCTAAGGATGAGGGATGGCTAAACTTCCTATGACATTGAGTCAACTGCAGGAGTTCTTTCCCTTTTGGATCGAAAAGCAGAAAAATAAAGTAAATAAATGAGGGTGCAAGCTCCTAAGTCTAAGGCATAGGTTGCAACTTACAAAAATAAATTGGATAAAGTAAATGGAAAATGCAAAGATAAAAGGTTTGGTAACCGGGCTATGACTCGATATATGGATCGAGAATGCGGGGGTGGAAAACAAGCGCAGTGCGACAATTTTGTTTAAGTCAGAAAGCTGGGCAGTGTAAGGAACTGTGCAGATGGCGATCGTAAACGACCGACTTACGTGTGTGAGTGTATGTGAAGTGAACTTGGCGTTGGACCAATGAATTATTATTCTTGAAATTAATATGGTGTAAACTTGCGAGAAATAAATAATTAATAAATAAAGTGAATTAAATTATGAAAATAGAATGAAACGGATTAAATAAATTAAAATAAAAAAATAATGAATTAAATGGAAAGAAAATAAATAAATATATGAAATAGAAATAAAATGCAATGGCCTCATAGGGGTCACGATTAATCGGAAACGATTTATCGTGACCTTCGTCATATCATCGGCCCTAAAATCAAAATTAAATCAAAATGAGATCAAGATACGACTATAATAATAAAATGACAATAAGAAGTTTTTTCTTTTTCTTTAAAAATATGATAATAAATAGAACTAATGTGAAGTAAGAAACTTAAAGTAAATAATTTTAAAGAAAACAGTATATTACTCTAAAAGAAAATAATTTTAATAAAAACATAATTGAACTAGAAATTAAGAGACCAAAATTTTGATAAAAAAATAAAAAAATAAAAATGGACTAGAAAATAAAAGAGGGAGTATGAGCCCATTGTGTACAGGTGCGTGTGGCAGCAAGAATTTTGTGGGCATAGCCCAAACACAACAACAATAAATATAAAAAATGACAAACAATAAAAAGGATGCAGCCTGGAGGAGGCGGGTCGGGTCAGGGGAAACCGACCCGGTTCGGACTTAGAAAGAAAAAAAACCTAAACAAACCAAAGCGGCTGTACTTCCTCTCTATCGCTCACCTCTCAACTCTCTGTCAACGCGTCTCTCTCTCAGTCGCTCTCCGCCCTCTCAATCTCTCAAATCGCCTCCGCCTCACTCTCTTCTCTCTCTCCCGATTGCTTACGGATTCGCTCTCAGTCGCTCATCTCTCTCGGTCTCACTCAATCGCTGACTCTCAGTCTCATCTTCTCAAGTCCTCTCTCACTCATGATTACGGCGGATTCACGAAGGGGGAAAGGGTTGAATCCGCGATGGTGGATGGCCGTGCGTGGTGAAGCTCGGTTTTTTTGGATGAAAAACAGTTTCTGGTTCTGTCAAAAGGTTGAAGGTAATTTAGGTCTTTTTGTTTCTGTTGTTTCACTCTTCTCTACTCAAACTCTCTGTCTCGATTTAATTTGGGTAAGTGGTTTTTCGTTGGGTTTGTGCGGCGGCGGGATGAGTGAAGAGGATGGCTGTTGTTTCGTGGTGTTCGTGAGTGGAGGATAAGCAGGTGATTTATGGTTGTGGTGATTTATGGTTGTGGTAGAACATGTGTGTTGGTTGTTGTTTGTATGAGGGTCTGGATCGTTTAACTGTGTTTGTTGTGATGGTTTTTATCAGGTTTTTTAGGCGAAGACAGTGTTGTCATGGTGAGAAAAGGAAAAGGTCTTCTGGGAGATGGCCCTTGAAGAAGTTTTGGAGGTGTTGCGGGTTATGAAGGGCTGGTCTCTTGTTTTTTTTTTGTTAACTGTGGCGATGTTTGGGGTCGGAAAAGAGTCAGTTGATGGAGGTTTGGTAAGCTGTTAAGGCTTTTTGGGTTTCTCGTTCACAGATTCGATGCAGGGAGGTTACAGGGATGATGAAGACGAAACTGGGTTTGAGTGGACTTGAGGTTTCGGGTCAGTTGGCTTCAGTGTTGATTTGGATGTTCGGTGTTGAAAAAGAAGGGCATTTGTTGAAATGGACAGTAGTTTGAGGAGGGAAATTGGTTGATAACAGGTTCGAATTGGTGAGGATTTTTGTAGTTACGGCTCGCAGTCCTGCTCAGGTGATGGGGGTTTCGCGTTTCAGGTTTGGTCCTGTGTATGTTTCTTTTTGTTGTTATTGGTTTACTGATGGTAGAAGGTATAAGCTTATTTATGAGTTGATTATTCTTTTGCAGGGGGCTGTCAAAGGTTGATGGTGAGATGCGGAGATTTGCAGTGGTTTGCTCAGGATTTTTTGGAGGCTTTGTTTTGGGATTGAAACAGAAAGATTTGTGAGTGATGAACAAAAGGTGAACCATTTTTTTTTGAAGTATTTTGTTTGCTGGTGATGGTTGAGTAATGATTTATGAGTTATTGATGTGGATTTGTGGGTGTTGATGAAAAAGAAAAAAAAGTTGATGATGCAGTTTGTTATTTTTTGGTATGAGGTTTGTTTCTTATTGCTGTTGCTGCGAGGTTCAAGGTTGTGATGTGAGGAATATAGTGGGTAAAGTTTTCTTTGATTTGTTTTCTCTTATTTACAAGTACCGTTAATTAATTTCTTTAAAAAGTTTTAAGTATTTTTGGAGTTTTAACATGGAGTTGTTTTGGTGTATGCAGGTTTTTAAAAAAAAAAACTAAATATGTACAAAATGTTGAAGAGAAAAGTGAAGTAAAGGAAAAGAGAAAGATTACCGCCCGAATGTTATCGGGGTGAAGATCCACAAGTGGTGAGCCTCTACTCCTTGCTGCTGTTTGTTGTTTCTTTTTTTGATTCTTTGAAGTTTTTTGTTGGCCGGATTTTTTTGTGGTTTTATGAACTGTTTTGTGTTTGATTTATGACTGGTTTTCGAGTGTAAAAGTGCTGGATTTTTGGTGAGTTTGAGAGCTGAGTTTTTGGTTGATAACAGTATGTTTAGGGGGGCTGTTTTGATGATGTTTTGTGATGCTGAATTTTTTTTCGTGTTTACAATGTAACAGTGTTAATATATAAAACTTGGTTTAGGGTTTGTCTTATGAATTTGAATTCTGTACTATGAAACTTGTAGGTGAAGGGTTGGAGGCAAGGGGACAAGTGCTGAATTTTGCAGCAGTGGGTGGAGCAGAATTTGCAGTTTGTTGGTGGCTGCAGGCTGAGTTTTGGGACTACATGGGGCTGAATTGTGCTGTATTTTTTTTGTATTGTAGTGCAGAATTTTTTGTAGCATTTTTTCTTGTAATTTTCTATGTAATTGTAACAAAATAATATGCTTGGAATAAAAATGAAAAAATTGATTATTTATACTATGGCTATGATTTATACTTTGACACTTAATATTTGAAATGAAAACTTTAAATTAGAATCTAAATGTAAACTTAAATTAAAAGTGAATTAAAAAAGAAATAAAAACTTATAAACTTAAATAAAACTTGGAACTAAAATGAATAATAAAAAATAGGAAATTGGAATTGAATTAAAAATGAAATCTTAAAAGAAAAGTAAATTAAAAATAAATTAGAAATTGAAATTAAATTAGAATAAACTAAAAATAAATTGGAAATTGAAATTAAACTAGAAATAGAAACTTAAAAATGAGTTGAAAAAGATAAAAAAATAAAATTGGAGATTAAGAGTAAATGGAGATTAGAAAAAAAATGTGAGTTAAGGATAAAAGTTAAAATTACATTAGGAAGTAAGAACTTGAAAAATTTAAAATAGAAATAAAAATTACATTTGAAAACTTAAAAAAATGGGAATAAGATTATATTATTTTTTAATCAAACTTTGAGAATAGAAATTAAAAAAAGCTTTAAAAGTTAGAAATTAATTAAAAGTTGGAAATGAGGAATAGAAATTAAATTTAAGATGGAAGCTTAGAAAAAAAGGTAACTAGAAAATGAGAAGAAAGTAACAGAACACAAATCGGAAAAAAACCTGCTAAATGCGATGAAAGTATGATTATGATATGAGCGATTAGGGGTAAAATTTGGGGTGTGACAGATAGTAGGCAAACGGTCTATACTAAGATCTATTCCCTAATCCAGGATATTTCCAGAAGAGATAATCGTCACGAAGATTTATTTCTACTGGTCTATTCAGCAATTCAAAACAGTTCAGAGACGATCTATACGAAGGTCTAGTGTGATACTTAATTCAGAAAGAAATCGCCACAAAGATTTGGTTCTGACACTTAAATTAAAAGTATGTTCTTAGATACAATTCAGAGACGGCCTATATGAAGACCTAGTACTGATAGCCAGTATCAACATCAAGATATTATCACCTCCTGATATTATGGATGGCATCTATAAGCCCATCTCCAGTTCTTCCAAGTGGCATCTTCAAGCCCACTTAAGCATATATAATTAATCATTAGTGTTACTTTACGCACCGGCGAGTTTTAATTTTTTGGCTTTTGTGTTCAATCCCCTTCAACCTTCCAGGTCACGACTGACACATATACCAATCTAATCCCTCAGGTTTCAGAAAATTGAACAGGGGCAGTTGTTGCACCCCAAAATTTGCCCTCCCCAAGACAAGACATTGTGTACTAAGAGTTTCACAAGGTTCACAAGGTTCACAAGACATCTCATGAGGTTCACAAGGTTCACAATTAGTCAGAAAGTTTGGCAATTCCCTCAGACAATGCATCCTCCTAAGCAAGGCATCCTAAACTAGGGTTTTGACTTTCATCAGGCTAAATGGACTTCCAAGACTTCAAGTGAGCTTCATATCATCCTATATGTGTTCAAGAATCCCCATGTCAAGTTTCAAGACTTTCCCAAGAGATTTGCTCAGTCAGATGATCAGATAGGCTAAAATCAGTCAAAGTAGTCAAAAAGTCAAACTGAGGTCAACTGTGGTCAAACCAAAGTCAAACTTCATGATTGTTTGCCAACATAAAGTATATGAAGTAAAATTCATTATTTGATCAAGGGTTGATCATGATTCATCAAGGAGATTTCAGATCATCAAGAATCAGGAGTTTCTAAATTAGGGTTTTCACAGGAAAAGTCAACTGAACTTTGACCAGCCATAACTTTCACATGCTTCATCAAAATTTTTCCATACAAAGATCATTTTGAAGGAAATTTAATTCTCTACAACTTTGTGTCTCACAAGCCAAGCCCAAAAATGCTTCATTTGGAAGGTATGAGCTAAGACATTATAGGTCCTTTTAAAAGTCAACAAAAAGTCAACAACTTCCAAAGAGCATAACTTGAGAATGGTAAAAGATATGGACATGATACAGAAGAGGTTGGTTATAGGACTCTCTAAGCTTTCTAAAATGTCCAATAACACCTTCATAGCATTAAAATTGAGGGATTTATGCCCTTGCAAAGTTGGGAATTTTTTGAGAGGTTTATGAAGCAAATGGGGTCTTAAAACCATAATTCACCAAATGGGCTTGCTTTTTTATGATCCAAACACTTCCATGACATCATGCACGAATTAAAATTTATTTATTCATATTTTTATTCATTTTATTTTATTTATTATGATTTTTTATATTAAATATCATTTTAAATTAAAATAAAATATAAAAGGATGAATATTTGATTTGATTTTGGTTTTAGAAAGTCTTAATATTCATTTAGAAGTGATTGGTATCATATAATTTCAGATCATACAAATATAGCAAGGTTAGATCAAAGAAATTCAATTTTTAAAGATGAATCTTTTTCAATCTCCATAGGTCCAAAAGTCCAAAGGATTGAACTATTTTTTGACCTAATTCTGATGTATCATACATATACAACATAAAGCAATGCACAAGACACGAATTGGCAGCCTCAAGAACACCTTTCAAATTTCAAAAGTTCATCCAAAAGTGAAATTCGGATCCTTCAAATTTGTAGCTTTTAAGGTGATTTGAAGGTGGCAAATCATTACTGGACTATCACTGAACATGTTTGCATCATTATAATCATCCAAATCATGCTCAAATGACCAAACCGAATCACTCTTGTTCACGTTTTGTATTTTTTTTCGATTCCATACTTCCATGCGTTATTAACTGATTTTGCTTGTTGATTCATGTTTGTTTTGAAGCATAGAAGCTTTCTGGATAAACCAATTGAAGTTTCATGGCCTAAATCGTTAGATGCCATTGTTAGGGTTTGAGACTCGAATTTGGGATCTTAGTGTTTAGGGCGTCTAAATGAATTCTAAGAACATGGTCGTAACGTATAAACATCATGTAATTGATCTGGGTTGCTAATTTGCATTAATATTGTGGTTTACTTGATGTTTCAAAAACATAGGTTTTCTGGTTCATGAACACGCAGGAAAATTCGTAGGTATAATTGCAGGAAATTTCGCAGGTACGATGAAGAAGATGAAGATCCTTGGCGCGCAGATGGAATTCAAATATTGTACATAATATTTTATTATTTGGTTCTCACATTATATCAGAAACGCTGCTTGGCACAGCTGGTGGCGTATACGCGCGTGAATGCATAAGACCTGGGTTCGATCCTTGTCCTGGGCGTTTTTGCCATTTAATTCATTTATTTTGCAGGATTAAAATATAAAGAATGGAAGTTATTCAATAACACGAACGCGCATTCGTCCCAGTGGTTAAAGCACAGCATGTTGAGGTACATGGGTGGGGTTCGATCCTTGGTTGATCCCCCCCCCCAATTTTTTTTAGTATAATTTCCAATTTTTTTCATTATTTACACTATTTTCTTATTTTCTTAATTTAATTCAATTAAAAATAATTTCTAAAATAAATAATTAATAATATTCTCATAAAATCCCATATTTTCAAAAACATAATTTATTTTCTCAAATTTAAATTATTTATTTTTATGTTTATATATATATATATATATATATATATATATATATATATATATATATATATATATATATATATATTTGTATATAAATTCATTAATTATATTTAGATTAATTAAAACCCTAATTTTCTTTTCATTAATTAACCCTGATTTATTCTTAATCCTGATTTTTCTTATTGTGACTAACCCTAATTCTTTCTAACTCCTATGTTATTATTAATTTTTTTTATTACTTATTATTCTTTAGATATTTATTATTTATATTATAATGTAACTGTGAAAGCCTTGTAATAGTCGTAGGTTTATTATCGTTGTTATTTTATTGTTTATAAATTTTTTTGCCATGGTTAGTAACTATAGGGAGTGATAACATGTTTGTGACTTAAAATTAATTTAGTATAACTAATTTAATAAGATAAATATATGAATATGAACACTCACACACGTAAGTCGATCTTTGATCGCCATCTCACACTTTCTAAGGTTACTCCTCATGTTGCCTAATTATAAGGTCAAGTAAGGTGTCTTAAGCAAAGTCCCTTCATTAACATCATCAAGTCCCTTTAAGTTTATAAGATCAAGTCCCTTCGAGGTTGCCTATGGTAAATGATCTTGTCTCTTCGAATAAAAGATGATAAGTCCCTACGAAATGCTGAAGACACCTTATAGTTGCCTAAATACAGATGCCCCTTCATATGTCCCTCATCACATCCAAGGTAATGACTACCTATTCCTTAATAATAGGGCTAGTCTTACCATTGAAAGAACATATAAGAACAGTAAAGATTTAATATAGGGTAGGTTCCTCATGGTTACTTGCTCATTCTTTAAAAATACATTTTACACTTCACATTTTAAACAAATTTTCAAAACAAAGTCTTTATATACATCCATACGAGGATCATTATAAAGTACTTAGAAAATTCTTAATCACACATTACACCTTTCTCAAAACAATTCAAAGTGAGCTAAGTAACTAAGAGCCCATGGATAACCATGGATATAAAGGGTGCTAACACCTTCCCTTTGTATAACCTACCCCCCGAACTCAAAATCTTTTTAAGGTCTTTCATGTTCTTTTATGTCCTTTCCTTTTAGATAAAATAAAAGTCGATGGCGACTCTTGCTATCCGCAACATTTAACTAAAGTCAGTTCTCCCACCGTGTTACAGAACGGGCGACTCTGCTGGGGACTTAATAAAAGAGGGGTACCCTTAGGAATTAGATCACTTTAAATTGTTTGCTTTGTTTGCTTTACTTTACTTGTTGGGTGCTCTTATGTGTGAAAGATCCTAACCCGGATCTAGTGTACCTTAGGTAAATGGCAATAGACCAAGGAAACTGTACGGCGTATACCGATATGGTTGATCTGGTGGCCGTAGTTGGTGTGACTTCTTGGTTGGTGCTTATGTTCCTTAAGTAAAGTTGAGGATAATATGAGGCTGCCATATGTTGTCAATACACTAACTGACTTATAGAACCCTAGTAATCCCATCTTGGCCTTTAGAAAGTATTGAGATAGCCGGCTTTGGTGAAGACCGAAGTTGGTTGATACTCGATGCTACGCTCATTGAGATCCTAAACTTGGAGGGTTTTGGTTGGCAAGTAAGTTGCCTACTGAACAACCACCCTTGTGAAGGATCAATGATATTGAGATCCCTTAGAACCTGGTTACTTTATAAGACAGGATGAACCATCTAAACTTCAGGGGAGGGTACTTACCTTTAAACCTCATGCAAGCCTCTAAACCTAGGGCTATTGTGTGACTTGTTTGTGTGTGCCACATGTTTGTGATTGAGCATAGCATCATCATGCATCATAAGCATAGCATTTTCACTAACCATTTCAAGGACCAAAGGATTTATCTTTGTTCTTTGTTGCAGGTCATGGCTTCTGCTCGTAGGAATACTATCCGGATCAACTTTGTAGAAATACCTCCTAAGCTTAAGGAATTGATCTCTCAAGTTTCTGAAAACTCCCGGTTCATCAAGAGGCATGGTCACTTACTGGATCTAGTCACTTCAGGGTTCAATGAAGACATGATGAGTGTCATGTTTCAGTTCTTTGACCCTAAACATCATTGTTTCACATTCCCCGATTATCAGCTGGTTCCTACAATGGAGGAATTCTCCAAACTACTGGGTATACCTATCCTTGATCAGAAACCCTTCACAGGCTTGGAAAAAGAGCCTAAACCTGAAGTCATTGATGCAGCCTTACATTTGAAGAAATCAGACATTGTCCTAGAAACGAGGAGTGGAGTTAAGGGTATTCTTGCTAAGGTATTAATGGAGAAAGCTCAAGTGTTCCTGAAAGCTATGAGTTATGATGCTTTTGAGGAGATCTTAGCCCTATTGATCTATGGCTTAATATTGTTCCCCAATCCAGACCAGTTCATAGACGTACACGCCATCAACCTATTTCTGACTCATAACCCAGTGCCTACATTACTTGGAGACATCTTACACTCTCTTCATACCCGTACTACAAAGGCACGAGGAACTCGGATGCGTTGTATACCTTTACTATCTAGGTGGTTTATTTCTCACCTTCCTCGATCAGTGATGAAGAATGAAAAAGGGTTAAGATGGTCTAAAAGAATCATGTCACTTTCACATTCAGATATTCATTGGTGCTCTAGATCTATGGAGAATGTTACTATCATTGACCATTGTGGGGAGTTCCCTAATGTGCCACTCCTTGGCATAAGAGGGGGCATTACCTACAACCCTTCTTTAGCTCTATGTCAGTTTGGTTACGCTCGGAGTGATGGTCCTCATGACATGCTTATTCAAGGAATTGTGTTCGACTACGACAATGATCTACAAGGTTACCGTCAAAGGTTTATACGAGCATGGGGTAAAGTGAACAAGGTTGACATCAAGACTCTGGAACCCAAGTACACTATTCCTATGGAACCTTATCTCAGATGGGTACGATCTCGTGCTCAGACTCTTATGATGCCATATCCTGCTATCCTGTCAGTTACCATGGAGCCTGTTGCTGAAGGAGATACTTCTTATATCATTCTTCATCCAGACATGCCCACTGACATGGAGGAGTTACAGAGGTCCTGGATCCAGTTGAAAGAGCAAAGGGATACTTTTGAGACTCATTACAAAGCAAGTCAGGAAAGAATCCTGGAGCTAACAAAACAACTTCACGAGGAGCGGAATCTCAACTCATACCTCAACACAAAGAGGAAACGTCCATGGGAGACTTAAAACCCCATTTTTGTATTCATTTCATTTTTTGTTGTAAGCCCAAGGGGCAAACAAATTTATTGATTACTAATAAAAGTTTACTTTCTGTTTGTTTAAACAAATTTAAATCCCGCGGTCCTTGAAAACATTGCATACGCATTTACATACCATATCATTGCATCACAGGTTTCTTATGTACATGTATCTTATCTTCTCGCTGTTTATTTCAACAGAAATGGCTCTTGAACAGACTGTCAAAGATCTCTAGGCTCAGAATGCACAATTCCAAGAGTTGATTTTGAACTTGTCCAAGGGGCAAGATGAGCTGAAGACACTGCTGGCTAAGAAGAAGAAAAAGACCAGGAAATCAGGAGGCCTTATCAATCTGGGAAGAAGGTTCAGGGGTCCTGTCAAGACAAAGGAACAGGTTGAGGATTCTGAGTCTGAAAATTCTGAGAAAGAGGGAGGTAGTCTCCATGATACTGTGGGAGATTCTGATTCTGAAGCAAACTAATATCATGACCCTAGTGAGGATAAGTACAAGATGCTGGTGGATAGAATGAATGCTATGGAGTTACAAAAATCTTCTGGGCTGGATTTTGAAGATCTGAGTTTAGTATCTGGAGTGGTTATTCCTATTGGTTTCAAGGTTCCTACTTTTGTGGTGTACGATGATGTCTCATGTCCCAAGCTGCATCTAAGGTCCTATGTCCGGAGGATCCAACCACATACTGCTGATAAGAAGTTATGGATTCATTTCTTCCAAGAGAGCTTGTCTGGAGCTCAATTGGAATGGTACTATCAACTGGAAAGTGTCAATATTCGTGATTGGAATGATCTTGCTGAGGCCTTCTATAGGCAATACCAATATAATGTTGATTTAGCACAAACTCGCATGCAACTACAAATCATGTCAATGGGTGCTAAGGAGAATTTCAAGGAGTATGCCCAAAAATGGAGAGACTTGGCTGGCAGAGTTCAACCTCCTCTGACTGACAGGGAGCTAGTGGATATGTTTATGAGTACATTGAGTGGTCCTTTCTATAGTCACCTCATTGGAAGTTCGTCATCTGGTTTCACCGAATTGATAATGACTGGAGAACGTGTGGAGAGTGGTATAAGAAGTGGTAAGATACAGGTGGGTGCCGCTTCATCAAGCACTGCCAAGAAACCCCCTAGTGGAAAGAAGGAGTCTAATGCTGTGTATGGTCAACATAGTCGTAGCAGGAATCATCAATCTGTGGGAGCAGTTCATATTTCCAATCCTACTCCTGCAGCACCAGAGCCACCACAAAACAATCAACAGAAGCCTAGAAGACAATTCACCAAGATCAACATGTCACTGGCCCAATCCTTGCAACACATATTAAAAGGGGAACTCATTACTCTGAAGGACCCTCCTCAGAATCCTAATACTTCCTCTCCTCGATACAACCCTAATGCACGATGTGCCTATCATTCTAATTGTCCGGGACATGACACCAACAACTGCTGGATATTGAAAAACAAGATTCAAGATATGATTGAAGCCGGGGAGATTGAATTTGACCCTCCTGGGACTCCAAATGTGATCACTGCTCCTATGCCCAATCATGAGAAGACTGTTAATGTTGTTGATGAAGTTTCCTATGTTTCCTCAATTGCATATGTGACTACTCCATTATCCATTATCAAAAAGAAGTTGGTACAAGCTGGATTCTTTCCGGGTTGTAACGAAGATTGTTTTTATTGTGCCTACAAACCTGATAGCTGCTGGAAGCTGAAAGATGGTATTCAACGCCTCATGGACAATTACACTATATTGTTCGAGAGGACACTGTTGCACCCCAAAATTTGCCCTCCACAAGACACGACATTGTGTACTAAGAGGCTCACAAGGTTCACAAGACATCTCATGAGGTTCACAAGATTCACAAAGTTCACAATTAGTCAGAAAATTTGACAATTCCCTCAGACAAAGCATCCTCCTAAGCAATGCATCTTAAACTAGGGTTTTGACTTTCATCAGGCTAAATGGACTTCCAAGGCTTCAAGTGAGCTTCATAGCATCCTATATGTGTTCAAGAATCCCCATGTCAAGTTTCAAGACTTTCCCAAAAGGTTTGCTCAGTCAGATGATCAGATAGGTTAAAATCAGTCAAAGTAGTTAAAAAGTCAAACTGAGGTCAACTGTGGTCAAACCAAAGTCAAATTCATAATTTTTTGCCAACATCAAGTATATGAAGTAAAATTCATTATTTGATCAAGGGTTGATCATAATTCATCAAGGAGATTTCAGATCATCAAGAATCAGAAGTTTCTAAATTAGGGTTTTCACAGGAAAAGTCAATTGAACTTTGACCAGCCATAACTTTCACATGCTTCATCAAACATTTTCCATCCAAAGCTCATTTTGAAGTAAATTTAATTCTCTACAACTTTGTGTCTCACAAGCCAAGCCCAAAAATGCGTCATTTGGAAGGTATGAGCTAAGACATTACAGGTCCTTTTAAAAGTCAACAAAAGTCAACAACTTCCAAAGAGCATAACTTGAGATTGGTAAAAGATATGGACATGAGACCAAATAGGTTGGTTAGAGGACTCTTTAATCTTTCCAAAATGTCCAAGAACACCTTCATAGCATTAAAATTGAAGGATTTGTGCCCTTGCAAAGTTGGGAAATGTTTGGGAAGTTTATGAAGCAAATAAGGCCTTAAAACCAATTTTTGCTAAATGAGCCCACCAAATTGCCATCCAATCTTTACAAAATCATCAAGCACGACCCAACCCACACATTTTCTGATTTTTTATATTTTATTTGATATTTATTTGAATTTTATTCATTAAAATACAAATTAAATTGAAATAAAATATGAAAGTCATATATTTGGAAAAGATTTGGATTCTAGAAGGTCTTAAAACTTATTTAAATTTGATTGATACCAATATAATTCAAATCATACCAAAATAGAAAGGCTAGATTAAAGAATATTCAAGTTTTAATATCACATCTTTTTCAATCTCCCAAGGTCAAAAAATCCATAAGTTTTGTGAAAGTTTTGACCTAATTTCATGTATCCTATATAAACAACATTAAGCTAAGCCCTATTCACGAATTGGCAGCCTCAAGGATACGTTTCAAAAGTTCAAAATTCATTAAAAATTTGAAATTTGGATTCTAATATTTTTTGGTTTTTCAGGTGAATTAAGGACACCAATCTCTTCCTTGAACATCACTGATCATGTAGCAATAGTCATATGCATCTCAAACCCCAAGAATTGATCAACCCGAATCAAAGTTCTTCAACTATTATGAATTTCTCGTTTTCATATGTTTGTGCAATATAAATGATATTTGGTTGTTGTTTCGTGTTTGTAGTAAGCTAGTGAATGTTTCAGGGCAGTTTAATTTGAGTTTTGACGCAGGATTGAAGATTGGCCATTGTTAGGGTTTTCGGCCTCTTTTAGGGTTTTACCACTTAGCCAAGATAAATGAATTCTAAAGACATGGAAGGATCGTAAATGTCATTAGGAACTTAATGGCATTGTTAATTTCATGAAATTTCACTGTTTGTATGGAGTTTGACATTCGCAGGTTTTCATACGAACACAAAAACGCAGGAAAACTCGCTGGAAATTTCGTAAGAAATTTCGCAGGTCATGAGGTAGAAGATGAAGCTGTTGGGCGCGAAAATCATATTTGAATTTGGTGTAGGGCTTAAAACGGATTCGTTTACATTATACTGCAACTAGCGCGTGTAGCTCAGCTGGTTTTGTTGAAGTGCTTTGGTGGTGAGTGTAAACACCCCTAATTTGCCCTCACCCATTTCACACCATGGCTTGTGATCATTTCATATGCATAAGCTCAATCATAGCATCTCATATCACATTTTTGATTCATTGCATTGGTTCAAAGTCATCTGCATCTAGGGTTTGTGATCTGAGCAATCCAAGAGCTTCCTGAGCCACTCCAGGGGCCATCAATCACTTCAAAGGGGTCTATGTGTGTTAAAGTATCATTTTATATCCTCTCAAAGTCAAGAATATCAAAAGATCACAAGAACTGGGATTGGTATGGAAGCAGAGCCAGGTTTGACTGCACAGATGACCTAAAATTAGGGTTTTGGTTTCAGAGGCCATAACTCCAAATTTTTTGGTCATTCTTGCTTCTATTGGTCTCTATATGGTATAGGGAGTATGCATATCAATTTTCATGAAGAAATTCCATGAGGAAGTCATCTGATCAAGAGTTGACTTTTCAAGCAAGTCAGTGCAAAATCAGGACATCTGAGGCCCCCAATGACCCAACCAAGGGGTGTTCTTCATCATTTTGAGTGTATATGATCTTTATTTGATCATAGAAGAAGTTGACAATTCACAAAATTGAAGAATTTCAAGTCTTTTGCAAAGTTGACTTTTTGGGCAAGTTTGACTTTTAATGAAAATGCCATTTTTAGCAACTTTTTCAACCCTTACTTTTTGATTCAAAAAAGCTTCAAATGAAAAAACTTTGGTCATGAAAGTTATAGAATAGATCTTTCCCTTTTCAAAAAGTACAAGAACATGACCTAATTCATTTTTGATCAAAAGTTATGGCTTGTCAAAGTTGGCAAAAATCACTAAATTTCAAGTCATGCACCAAAGAGGCAAAGTTGCAAATTCACTTCTCAAGGCCAGTTAAGACATCAAATGGGCTTCTAATCCACACAACATGATCACACAACATCTAAAGTTCAGAATGCACCCAAGGAATCACATGTTTCATGGCCCATGGACCAAGTTTCTTCCATAAGAACCAAAGTGAACCAAGTTGCAAAAGTCATGATAACTCCTCATCCACTTGCTGCCTAGTTTGCTGAACCATCCTAGCCCTTTTCCCTCATCATGCTGCGCAACACACCCTCCTTGTACTAGGCTAGCAATTGACCCATGCTTCTCTTACACAAAAGTTGACATTTTGCAAAAGTACCCATACCTATCACAAAAGGACATGTCACTTCTTCTGACCAATCACATTTCTTTATACAAATCAAATGCAAGCTAAACATAAGCACAATCAAGCCTGAAACCAGACACAACACAACATTCTCATTTTCACCCTCTTGAGCAAAAGCATTCGAAACACACAACACAGGCCACAAACACTCAAACAAACTTCACAGACCATCTCACCATGCTTCACTGAACACAAAGCACCCATCATCCTTGCCTGAAAGCCATAGAATCACAAACACGATCCTCACCTGAACTTGAACAGAACTTGTTCAAACTTCTAAACCAGCCATCACAAACTCTTTCTAAGCATCAAGAGTTCATCAGGGGCCTAAAAGGAGTGAATTGCACAAAGGAAAGGGGCCAGAAAGTTGCAAACTGAAAAGCTTCGAACTCAGGTAGCTTCATGAACTTTTTTTCCAGAAGCATGATTTTAAGTTCTAAATAGCTTCTATACGTTCCCCTGATCATGAATATGTGCTTACTTTTGAAAATGGTTGAGAAACCAGGATGTATGCTGTGTCTGAAATTTTTGCCCTAGAAATTGTTTGATTCGATTCTCTCTGTTTATGAATGATAAATGATGTTTGAGTGAGGGTTTGATTCTTTTTTGAATGGGGATGAGTTCTGGATAGTTAGTTTTCATTTTCATTGCGTGTAGAGTGATTTAGCATTTTTGACTCGCCGGAGAAGATGACCGGAACCACTGTTCCGGTCATCTGAAAGTCATTAGGGCAAGATTAGGGCTTAATCACTTAATTAGCCAAGTTTGAATGTCAGCCCTTGGATGTGGCGCCAAGTCTCTTCCCGCGCGTGTATGTTTGAATCTGGATCATTGGATGTGCATACTTTTCTATTTTCAGTTTTATTTCATTTTCATTTTCCATTTAATTACAATATTTTTACCATTTTATTTAAAATAGTAAAACTTATTCAAAAATTCTGAAATTTTTTATACAAACTTCTATTTAATTTCAGAAATCAAAAATATTTTTATTTTATTTTTTTGCATTAAAAAAATATTTTTAAATATTTAAAAGTTTATCTTTAATTAATTAATGAGAATTAATTAATTAAAAATACTTTTAAGTATTTAAAAATCACCAAAAAATTCATGAAACCTTTAAAAACATTTAGAAACATTTTCCAACCCTCAAACCAAATTTCTTTTTTGATCTTGATGCATTTTGAGAATTTTTCATGGAAATAAAATCATTTCAAGGCATTATTTTGATCCAAACTTCCAAAAATCATTTCTGCCTAACCATTGAGAGTTGGACTTTGATTCTTTTAGCATTGTGTTTAGCATATCATGTAGTTTGTGAGATTAAATTATCATGATTTGATCTTGCATTTTCCATTTGTTTGGCATTTTTCTTGTTAAGGAACCCTAAAACCCTAGAAAACTTAGGAAAATCATAACTTGAATTAGGTTAAGAGTTGGAACCTCTCCTTTGGGCAGTGAGTTAGTATAGGATTAGGGTTGCTTTGAATGCATTTTCAATTTTTTATCTTGATGTTTGCTTCTGATTTTGGTTTTTGTTTGATGCTTTGATCATAAACCCTAATTTGGGCTTCCATATGCATCCATCTTGCATTTGCTTGCATACCTTGACTTGCCATGACATTTTATGCATCCATTTGATTCATTAGACATCTTAAGACATATGAGAAGCATGTTTGATCATTGTATCTTGCATTTGCCATGTTATATGCCATTTGCATCTCATAACTTTTCATGTATGTTCATGTTTCTTAACTTGCTTCATCTGTATCCATTGGTTCACATGATCATCCTCATACCTTGATTCATGTTTGCAGCTTCTCATAGCATCATTATCACCTCATATATGCTTCTGGTTTTGGTTTGCACCATGTCATTTCATCTCATTCTGCATTGCATTGCATTCCTTTATTAACATTTCAGGTGGTAAGTAACTTTGGGAAGTGGATTTGCCTTCACTTCCCACATTTTCTTTTCATCCCTCTTATGCATCCATGCTGCATTTTGTTATGTGTTTGAGTTTGAGCTTGCTCATTCTTCTTCTTCTCACTTTCTTTCTTCAAGTGACTTGTCTTCTTGAATGAAGCAAGTTACTTTGCTCCTCTTTGCTCCTTCCATCTGCTTCCTGGTGGTTCCTCTGAAGACTTCTCTTGTAAACCTCACAAACCTTAGGAATAACCAAGCATGACAATGATTAGGGTTTTGATTAGTCTCCCCTCTTAGTTTTGCCTTTGTGTCTTTTTGAGTCTTCTCTTCTCATCTCACAATCAGGGACTAAACCCTAAAGGCTTTAAGGCTTTGTGATTAAGCTTATGCCTGCATCCTTCTATTAGGATGGAGTGTATAACTTTAATCCTAAGTGTTAAACCCTTAATGTGTTTAAATCTCTTAAACAATTCACATAATAATCATCAAGACATCAAGTGTGAGAAGCTGACTTCACACTTAAGGTATTCTCATTAGTGTGAGAAGCTGACTTCACACTTAAGGTATTCTCATTACCCCTAATCAGAGGGAAGATGTGATGAGTTTACTAACCCATTGGTTTAGGCTTAAGCTCATTAACTTATGACAAACTTCAAAAAGCAATAAAAGACTGAAAACACAAAAAAACAAACAATAATCGTCTCCTCCGGGATTCTTTTCTCATCATCTTCATTCACAAACGAGAACTTGCTTCTTCCGTCTAATGCAAGACAGTTTGCACCTGAGCCAGACAGGTCATACACTTGAGCATAGGCAAGCAAGCAGTTCACAAGTCAATTCATCTTTCAGTCTCTTTGGGTCGAACTACGGTGTTCTGACTTGCTCATTGCACGAGAGGATACGTAGGCATAACTTAACAGTTATCGAACAAAAGTCTCTGTATATTCCCCCACTTTCAGCATCATTCTCTTAGCCTCATATTCTTGAGCATCTCATTCTTGTCCTTACACTGGCACTGTATATATCACTCTTCACTTGTACACTTCACACTTCTTTTACACTGACACTTGTACATCTTCTTTCCAGCTCTTTATACACAGATTGCACTGACACTACCCCTTTAAAACACAAATTTTTTAAGCGTGGATCCCGTCGAGTACGACGGACAATCTGGGTGCTAATACCTTCCCAGGTTGTAACCAACCCCCTTTCTCAGTCTCTCTGGTTCGCAACCGTCTTATCCATGTCTTTCTAGGTTTATGCAGCATTACCTTTCCTCCGGGATAAAAATGCCTAGCTGGCGATTCTTTTCTTTTCCAGTGGGTTCACTGCTGTGTGTTCTCATTGTTCCTTTCGCCGACCGTTCGCGTCTGTACCTTTATTTGGGCCATTCCCATTTATCGGGAGCGACAGCTTGGCGACTCTGCTGGGGAACCTTATACTGCAACCAGGGCTTCTGGTTCTTTTTGTGGGTTCCTCCTAGCGCTTGTTTGATTTGTGTTTACTGGGGTGTTATGTGCTATCTGTGTTTGTATATTTGTTTTATTTTTGCTTTATGTACAGTTGTTTTACTGCTTTCTTTATAGCTTTACATATATCATACTATCATACTGTGCTGGCTGGATCTGTTTTGTTGCTTTGGTGGGTGGGTGTTCTATTGAGAGTTGAGGTCCTATACCTGGGACCTGAGTGACACCTAGGCTAGAGTGGTTCATGTTCTTTCCCATTCCATTTCGGTCTGGTGCGGGAATATGAAACACGGTTCAGATATGGGTTTCTTCTTGAGAACTCTGTGCTGCAGATCTCCTGTAGTACTAGGGCTATCTGGGAAGCCTGCTAAGTCTGGATGACCTTCAGCATTGACCTTCAGAAACTGAGGTGAATTAGAGGAGGATCTTTTATGGTTATTGTAAACACTGTACCTCCGGGTTAGAAGTGTTTACACTTCTCATAACCGATCCAAGTCTGAGGATCCTTGTTTTAGAACATTACCTGTGAGGGGGTTGGGCTGTTTACAGGTTTGCAGGTACCCTTGACCTCAACATACCCTGTTACTTTGATTTGATTAAGAGTACTCCATGTTGGAACAGTTCTTGTGATTTTAACCCTGGACATGTGACTCTTTATTTGAGTCCCCCACCTTGGTTACTGGACTTATGAACCTCCATCTGGATTTCTTGAACATACCTGGACTTATATCAGAGCACTTGATCAGATCCAGCTCAGTCACAAACCCTTGCATATCATTTGCATACATCATCATTGCATCATTTTTAACATTTGCTTATTTGTTTTTCAGGGTATCCATACTTTATTTTTGGCTTGGTTTTGACCTCATCATCAGCATAGACCTATCTTCATCAGCATCCACTTCAGCTATCAGCTACCTGCTTCAGTCACCTGCACCAGCCAGTCAGTGGCCCATTTTCAGTGTTATCATCAGCACCTGTCTCAACTCTTCTTCAACAACATGGCACCCAAGAAGAGTAATATCTCCTACCATTTCTTTCAGCCTGAGCTAGCTGACATCAGGGAGATCCAGATCTTGATTACTCCATACCATATACCACTATTCAGAGAACATTATGGAGGCATACTTGATGTGGTTATGGATTTGGACCCTTCACAAAGGAGCTTGATTCATACTTGCCTGCAGTTCTATGATCCCCCACTGAGGTGTTTCACTTTTCAGGATTTTCAGTTGGGACCTTTATTAGAGGAGTATTCATCATTGGTTGGTGTACCTATCAGGGGTGGAGTCCCCTTCAACCCTGAGATGGCTTTTCCAAGTAATGAAGAAGTGGCAAGGGCATTGCATTTGGAACCAGTTCTGATTGGGCAGAATATGACCACCAAGGCTGGAGTCTCTGGTCTACATCTGGATTTCTTAATATCTCAGGCTACTTTGAAGGCCTCTTCAGGAGAATGGAAAGCAGTCTGTGCTTTATTGGCCCTTAGCATATATGGGGTCATTTTGTTTGCAGATGAACCTAAGTTTGTTAGTAAGAATGCAATCCATCTTTTCATCCTGAGGAACCCAGTGCCCACCTTACTGGGGGATTTCTACTACTCTGTCCACCAAAGGAATGAAAAGCAAAGAGGAAGATTGGTAAGGTGCTGTGCTCCCCTGTTCCATACCTGGCTGCTCAAGCACTTACCAAAGACTGATGCATTTTTGAATCCTCATCAGCAGAGGAACTGGGCTAGAAGACTCACTGCTTTGACTTCAGCTGATATCAGGTGGTTCACTCAAAGCACAAAAGGTAGGGATATCATTACCAGTTGTGGGCAGTTTCCCAATGTACCCCTGATAGGAGTGAAGGGTTGCATCAACTACAACCCTCTGCTATTCAAAAGACAACTGGGCTATGCATTGGTCCACACTCCTAAGGCACAAGACTTGGCTGAGACTCTTTACTGTGAGAATAAGCCTAATCTGGCTATTGTCAGACAAGCAGCCTGGGCCTGGGACAATGTTCAGACTAAAGGGGTAACCATTCTGGGGAAGTGCAACAATGTGGCATCAGCACAGTACTATGAGTGGTCCCATGCCAGGGCTCAATTTTCTGGGATGCCCTTCACCATGGAGGATATGCCTGGGCCATCCTCAGCACCACCTGTCACTGTCAGTTTGGAGGAGTTTGAGAAATTGAAAGAGAGGAATGAGAAGTTGACTCAGGCTCTACAGAAGACCCTCTGGGAGAGGAGTGATGGTAGGTTGGATATTGAAAGGTTGGAAAAGTTGAAAGTGGAGCATTTAGCCAGAATTGAGAAGACTGAGAATTACATCAAGAAGTCTAGGGCTGGAGAGCAGATCTTGAAGAATGCCTGCAAGGAAGCCCAGTTCCAGAAGGCCAGGACTGATTTGTATCTGAAGGAGAGTCAAGCTAGGTGGGTCAGGATCACCGAAGCTCGTACTCTGGAAGATAAGAGGACTCAGGACAAGATTGAGCAGCTGGAAGCTAGTGCAAAAGAGCAACAGGAAGCCCTGGCAGCGGCCCAGAGAGATCTCAGAGTTGAAGATTAGAGCTGGTGTGAAGAGGTCAAAGGACCAGAGCCAACACAAGAAGTTAATTGCAGCTGTAACTACCAGGAATCTCCTTATCAGGAATCTCACAGAGCGTCCAGCTGATCCTGTGACTGAAGCACTTCTCAAGGAAGTTCAGGAGGATGAGTTTGGTCTTGGTATCTGACTTTTGCTTGTTGTTGCTTTCATTCCATGTACTTTTATTTTCTTATGTTGTATTTTGACCCCTCAGAGGGCATGTATTGTAAAAAACAAACTATGTATCATTTGCTTTTTTGTAATATATGTATCAGTTTGTTCCATCTGAGTTCCCTTCAAGCAACATCAACAGCATCTTCAAAGGTCTGGAAAGGTCAAAACCAAGTGCCAAGCCAGGATACCTTGGAAACAAATAAGCATACCGCATTGCATGCTAACCTTTGTTTGTTTTGTAGGTTTGTTTTGTTTTTGTTACTAACTCTGTTGTGATCTCAGGAACTATTGCTCGTCGTCGGGTGTTCCCACTCAACCGTCCACACAGATATCCAACCCGTAACAACCTTCCGGGTATACAGATGGACCAGGTACAGCAGGACCTTACAGAGGTCAGGAACCAAATGGCCAACGAAAGATTGGAAATGAGGACTCAGATGGCACAATTTATGGAGGTGATGAACAATATGGCTCAAAGCCAAGAGAGATTAAGAGCAATGGTAGAGAGGCAGAATCAAGAAGACCCCCATCTAGGGACTGCCGGGACAAGCAACAATGAGAGGGTTCAGCCTCATGTCAACCCCCCTGTATTTGGACCCCACCTTCATCCAGAGATCAACATCCCTACTAATGTGCAAGGGAATGCTACTACAGGCAGAGTGCTGCAGGAAGACCCCCAGGAAGATCAGTTCACAGTAATGGGAGCTGGGGAAGAAGCCTATGATAGAAGACTAGATGAAATTGCTGAAAAATTAAGGTCCTTGGAGTCTCAAAACACCTTGGGTTTTGATGTTATGGACATGGGCTTAGTGGACGGGGTCAGGATTCCCCACAAATTTAAACCGCCATGCTTTGAAAAGTACAACGGGACTTCCTGCCCACGGACCCACTTACAATCCTTTCTGGGGAGGCTGAAGGCATACACCATGGACGAAAAGCTATGGATGTTTTATTTTGAGGATAGCTTAACAGGAGCTTCGAGGGAATGGTACTCCCATCTGACTAGAGCAACCATCAGGTGTTGGAAGGACTTGGCAGAAGCCTTCATTAGACAATACCAGTATAATTTGGATATGGCACCCAACAGGACCCTCCTGATGGGGATGTCACAGTCATCCAGGGAAAGCTTCCGCGAGTACGCTCAGAGATGGAGACAGCTGGCTGCTGCTGTCCAGCCACCTATGTCAGAGAGGGACATGGCGGATATGTTTATGAACACCCTCCAAGGGACGTACATTGATAGGCTAGCTGCTTTCTCCTCTACCAGCTTTACAGATGTCGTTATAGCTGGAGAGAGAATTGAAAGCCTGTTGAAAATGGGCAAAATTTCTGACAACGGTGCCAGCTCATCCAGCAACACAAGAAAGCCTTTTGTAGGCCCAAGAAGGACTGGTGAGACCAATGCTATCCATACCAACAGGGGCAGACCCCAATATGTTCATAGGTCTGTGGCAGCAGTCACCATTCCCGCTCCAATTCATCCACAACCAGTTTATCAACCACAGCAACAAAATTATCAGCAACAGACTCAATATCCTCCTCAGAGAAACTACAGCAACACCAACAACAACAATCAGCAAAGACCGTTCCAACAGAGACCTTCTCAGGCCAATAGGGTGATCGAACCGATCCCTATGCCATATGCCACATTACTGCCACAACTCCTGAAACTCAACCTGGTTGAGCTAAGGACGTTGGCACCTCCAGATCCTGCCAGTTTGCCTAGAAATTACGACTCCAACGCCAGATGTGCTTTCCATTCAAATGCACCTGGCCATAGTACAGAGAAGTGCAGAGCTTTGCACATGAAGGTACAAGACTTGGTAGACTCTAAAGCTCTGAATTTTGCACCACCACCAAATGTTAACAAGAACCCTATGCCGAACCATGGTGGCCCCAGAATCAATGCTATCGAAGAAGACAAGCCGTCTTACTTGATAACCAGTGTGGGTCAGATTCGGACACCCTTGGTAGAGATCAAAGCTCAACTCCTTGAATGTCAAATGTTCCCGGGATGTGAGCTAGGGTGTGCTTATTGCAACATTTCAGTGAATGGTTGCGACAACTTGAGAGACGGCATAGATGGTCTCATCCAGAGTGGCCAGCTTCAAATCACAACATCAATACCTACCAATCCGACAGTCCCCTTAACAGCAATCCCCGAGTCTTCTACAAATGCAACAACCATTGTTCCAAGCAACTCTTCAATCTCATCAACAAGTGCTTCATCTTTTTTTCAACGGACCAGATATCAGCAAACATCCCTTCCACAACTTCAGCATTCCTTCATTCAGAATCTCCTACAACAACAACACCCATCCATCCAACAATGTCTCCTACAACTTCAACAGCAAATGTCTCAACAGTCACAATTTATTATGATCCTGAAAATGATTCTGCCTACAACTCACAAAGTGCCACTCCTATCAGAGCACCAGTCACAATATACTACGATCCACAGACTATCATGGTCCCCTCTGCAGCTGCCATCAGTCCAGTCACTATCACAGTGCCTGGGCCAGTACCTTATGAAAGCAGTAACGCTATCCCTTGGCATTACGGCTCTGATCTATACTGCGAAGGACGGAAAATCACTCTTGAATCATCAACCCCTGCACCACAAATAGATAATGTGGGAGGAGGCGGAGGCTTCACTCGAAGCGGACGTCTCTTTACTCCACAAATTCAAAGACCCACTGCTGAAGCAGAAGCTGCTGCCAAGGCAAAAGGGAAGGGCTTGGTGCAAGAAGAGCAAATTGTTAAAGAAGCTTTGAAAACACCTTTTGATCAAGAAGTTGATGAATTCATGAGAATCATCAAGAAAAGTGATTACAAGATAGTGGACCAGCTTCACCAGACGCCTTCCAAGATCTTTATTCTATCATTGCTTATGTGCTCCGAGGCTCATCAGAATGCACTACTAAAAGTCTTGCACGCAGCTTATGTGCCAGAAGAGATCACCGTCAACAAGTTGGAAGCTGTGGTTGGAAATGTTAATGCTAGTCATGGACTAGGGTTCACCAACACTGATTTGACTACGGAAGGCCGCAATCATAACAAGGCTTTGCACATTACCATGGAATGCAAAGGTGCAGTTCTTTCCCATGTGCTGGTAGACACATGATCATCCCTCAATGTCTTACCTAAGAAAGCCCTTGTGAAGCTAGAGTATGACGGATTGGCATTACGTCCCAGTAACTTAGTAGTAAGAGCCTTTGACGGTTCTAAGAGATCAGTTCTGGGAGAAATTGAGTTGCCTATAACGATTGGCCCGCAAACTTTCAAAACGACCTTCTACGTGATGGATATACAGCCTGCCTACAGCTGTCTATTGGGTAGGCCATGGATTCACGCCGCTGGCGCCGTGACCTCAATCCTTCACCAGAAGTTAAAATTCGAGTGGGAGGGCCAAGTCGTTACTATCTGTGGAGAGGAGGATATTTTTGTTAGCCACCTGGCTACCTACAAATACATTGAGATGGATGGGGAGATCCACGAAACAATGAGTCAAGGGTTTGAGGCCTTGAACATAAATGAAACATCTGCTGTACCTGGAACCTCAATGACATCTTATCAACAAGCCCGAAAGGTTGTTGAAGAAGGAACTGCCCAAGGCTGGGGCAAATTGCTACCTGTGGAGAAGAAAGAGGATAGATTTGGGTTGGGTTACAAACCAACTCAACAAGATCAAGCGGAGGCTGCTAAGGAGCCCAACTTTGTTAGTGGGGGGATGCTCACCCCCGATGCTGTCAACAATTTGGAAGACGAGAATGAAAGCGACCGCAACCTGGAGAGTTGGATCCGTCCAAAGATCCCGGGGAGCAGTATCTCAAACTGGTCTTCCCAGGAAATTATAAGAGTTACTCCTGCAGAGTAATTATTATTTCCTGTATATTTTAAGCATGCATCAAGTCTTGCATCTTGCCCAAGATGACAAGACTCATTTTGTAATCGGGCCATCTGTAATTTTTGTGCAACAAGATTAATCAATGAAATATCAGACATCTTTTGCAAATGAGTCTTTTTCTTTTCCGCTCACTGTTTTTCCATTTTTCTTTTTGTACAAAAAATAAATGGCACTGTTTTCAAAATGACAACTCTATTTCACTTTTCTAAACAAGATTAAAATCAAATCACTAAAATGAACAAACTGAACCCTTGCAGAGAGTGCCTTCCAGACAGCACCGACAACAGCACGGCTATGACTTCGTATGACTTTGACAATCCAATCAATCAAGCTGATGAAGGGGTTGAAGAAGAGTATGAGCTTCCTGAAGAGCTAGCCAGATTGTTGAGACAAGAGGAAAGGGTTATCACTCCTCATCAGGAGGAGGTCGAAACGATTAATCTTGGTACATATGAATATGTGAAAGAAGTTAAAATCGGGGCCTGCCTACAAGACTCAGTGAAGAGACAACTGATTGACCTGCTTCAGGAATATGTGGACGTGTTTGCTTGGTCTTATCAAGATATGCCAGGGTTGGACACCGACATTGTTGTGCACAAGCTGCCTTTAAGAGAAGAATGCCCACCGGTTAAACAGAAACTGCGCCGTACTCGCCCAGACATGGCAATAAAAATCAAAGAAGAGGTACAAAAGCAATGGGACGCCGGGCTCCTTGCTGTAACTAGCTATCCACCGTGGATTGCTAATATTGTGCCTGTGCCTAAGAAAGACGGTAAAGTAAGGATGTGTGTCGACTACCGGGATCTGAACAGAGCCAGCCCGAAGGATGATTTCCCATTACCTCACATTGATGTATTGGTGGATAATACGGCTCAGTTCTCGGTGTTCTCCTTCATGGACGGATTTTCAGGATACAATCAGATTAAAATGTCACCTGAAGACATGAAGAAGACAACCTTCATCACACCCTGGGGCACGTTCTGCTACAAGGTGATGCCATTTAGACTGAAGAATGCCGGTGCAACATATCAACGGGCTATGGTGACATTATTCCACGATATGATCCATAAAGAAATCGAATGTTATGTGGATGACATGATTGCCAAGTCCCTTACTGAAGAAGACCACCTGGTAAACCTGCTGAAGCTATTCAAGCGTCTGAGGAGGTACCAACTAAAGTTGAACCCCAACAAGTGCACATTTGGGGTGCGATCAGGTAAGTTGCTGGGTTTCATTGTAAGTGAGAAAGGGATTGAAGTTGACCCTGATAAAGTCAAAGCCATTCAAGAAATGCCTGCACCAAAATCTAAAAAAGAAGTTCGAGGGTTTCTAGGTAGATTGAACTACATCTCAAGGTTCATATCTCACCTTACGGCAACCTGTGAGCCTTTGTTCAAATTGTTGAGAAAAGAACAGACGGTCAGGTGGAACGAAGACTGCCAGAAGGCTTTTGACAAGATCAAGGAATACTTACAAGAGCCTCCAATCCTTATGCCTCCAGTTGAAGGAAGACCTCTGATAATGTACTTGACAGTATTAGAAGAGTCAATGGGGTGTGTGTTGGGCCAGCATGACGAGTCTGGTCGAAAAGAGTATGTGATATACTACCTAAGCAAAAAGTTTACCGACTGTGAACAACGTTATTCACTGCTCGAGAAAACTTGCTGTGCTTTAGCGTGGGCTGCTCGCCGACTAAGGCAGTATATGTTGACCCACACCACTTTATTGATCTCAAAAATTGACCCAGTCAAGTATATTTTTGAGAAGCTAGCACTTACCGGACGGGTTGCAAGATGGCAAATGATCCTCACGGAATATGACATCCAGTACACATCTCAGAAAGCCATCAAGGGCAGTGTATTGTCTGAATATCTTGCTGAGCAACCCATTGATGATTACCAGCCTATGAGATTCGACTTCCCTGATGAAGACATCATGTTCATAAAAGCAAAAGATCATGAAGAGCCTATTCACACTGAAGGGCCTGACCCGGAAGAAGAATGGACTATGATGTTTGATGGGGCTGTTAACATGAATGGTCGTGGTGTTGGTGCAGTACTCATAACACCTAAAGAAGTTCACATGCCTTTCTCGGCAAAACTCACTTTCAACTGCACTAACAACGAAGCTGAATACGAAGCTTGCATTATGGGTCTTGAGGAAGCCATTGACCTCAGAATCAAGACATTGACCGTATTCGGAGATTCAGCTCTGGTAATCAATCAAATCAACGGCAAATGGTACACACACCAAGATCATCTGATACCTTACAGGGATTATACAAAGAGGTTATTGACTTTCTTTACAACAGTCAAGCTTGAGTATATCCCTCGGGACGAGAATCAGTTTGCAGATGCTCTTGCTACCATTTCGTCCATGATCAAAGTTCAAGCTGCCAACTTTGTACCTCAGATTTCAGTATCCAGACTTGACAGACCAGCTTACGTATTCGCAGCAGACATTGTCAAAGACGATAAGCCTTGGTTCCATGACATTAAGTGCTTCTTGGAGGATCAAACATACCCACCTGGGGCATCTTCCAATGATAAGAAGACACTGAGAAGGCTTGCTGGTAGTTTCTTTCTGAACACTGATGGCTCCCTGTACAAGAGAAACTTTGATATGGTACTCCTCAGATGCGTTGACAAAACAGAAGCAGACTTGTTAATGCATGAAGTACACGAAGGATCCTTTGGTACCCATGCTGGAGGACATGCGATGGCTAAGAAATTGCTAAGATCAGGTTATTACTGGATCACAATGGATGCCGACTGTTGTGCCTACACCAGAAAATGCCATAAATGCCAAATTTATGCGGATAAGGTGCATGTGCCTCCCAATCCTTTGAATGTGATGTCTTCACCTTGGCCCTTTGCTATGTGAGGCATTGACATGATTGGCAAGATTGAGCCAACTGCTTCGAATGGCCACAGATTCATCCTGGTTGCCATTGACTATTTCACCAAGTGGGTTGAAGCAGCGTCTTATGCCAATGTTACAATACAAGTGGTAGCCAAATTTCTGAAAAGAGATATCATCTGTCGATACGGAGTTCCCGAGCGAATCATTACCGATAATGGTTCCAACTTGAACAATAAAATGATGGCAGAGCTGTGCCGGGACTTCAAAATTCAACATCGCAATTCTTCTCCTTACATGCCAAAGATGAATGGCGCTGTTGAGGCAGCTAATAAGAATATCAAGAAGATTGTGCAGAAGATGGTAGTCACCTATAAAGACTGGCATGAAATACTACCATTCGCCTTGCATGGGTACCGCACGTCAATCAGAACATCCACTGGGGCAACACCGTATCAGCTTGTGTATGGTATGGAAGCAGTCCTACCAGTTGAAGTTGAATTACCTTCCCTACGGGTACTGATGGATGTTAAGCTGAACGAAGCAGAATGGGTCCGATCCCGATATGAACAACTGAGTCTGATTGAAGAGAAGAGATTGGCTGCAATCTGTCATGGGCAGTTGTATCAGAAGAGAATGAAGAAAGCCTTCGATCAGAAAGTCAGGCACCGAGAGTACCAAGTAGGAGATCTTGTGCTGAAAAGAATCCTCCCTCCTCATACAGACCACAGGGGCAAGTGGACTCCGAATTATGAAGGACCATTTGTAGTAAAGAAAGTTTTCTCTGGTGGAGCACTGATGCTCAGCACTATGGATGGTGAAGATTTCCCGTCCCCTGTGAATTCAGACGCAGTTAAAAAATACTTCGCATAAAATGACCCGCTGGACATAAAAACAGAATGTAAGTCCAGGCAAAAATAGGGCATCCCGGCGAGTCAAAAACAGAATAAAAGACTCGGGCAAAAATGTACACACACTGAGTTGAAAAGCCACATTGGACAACTCAGGCAAAAAATGGGTATCCCGATGGATTGAAAACCTGAAAGGGCGATCCATGCAAAATAAGGGAATAAGCGAACAACTGCATTCTGAATCCGTCTGCATCGTTCACAACTTGGTAAGCTTCAAAAGGATCAAGCTTCTTTCAGAATCAGCCGACTTCAGAAAGCAAGACGAGAAGAACGTCAAATGTCATACGAGTCATAGCAAGAGGAAAGCTCCTTGAAGCGTCATCAACATTGCCAGCATTTTGTTTCTCAATTTGTAACAATCTCCTCATTTTAGGGGATTTGTTTCTTTGACTGTATCTTGCCAATTCAGGGCACATGAATTAATAAAATCAGATTTTTCAGTCATGATTCGTCTTGTACATTTTTATTTGCAAAAAATGTCTGATGTCTTAAGAAAAACTAATTGCATGAATATAGATGTTTATCTTTAAAAATAAAGAAAATAAAAGTCACATGCTTGCAGGAAATATACTTACTCTCGGAAGTGTCTAAACTCCTATGACGGAATCCAGTAAAGGATACCTCGGGATCACTTGTGCGTTTCTTTGCCTTTTCAGGATTGCAGGTATTCAAAGGCGCAACATGGGGCATGAAAGCTTCACCCCAGCAAGCTGGCAAATCAGTGCTCACTCAGTCTTAAACACTCAAAATGTTTTTTTCCCCAGCCGAGTTGCCACTTGTTACTTCTCCCCATTAGAGTTGCCAGGCATCACTTCTCCAACAGGGCAGTACCAGAAGGCGCCCATATCCCCGGCTGAGTCAAGAACCCTCCCAACAGAATCTCTAGGGAGATCTTTCAGTGATATCTCTTTCTCCCCAGCCGAGTTGCCATTTCTCAGCTGAGTCAGGGGACCATCTCCCCACAGAGTTTCAGCCTCTATCCAGAAGAGCAGCGCATGAAGGAATCACAACAGAGTGAAGAAAGCTTCTACAAACCCCAGCTGGGTCCCTCATTACTGAGATAGGTCTATCATTGACCCATTTCCCCAAGAAGATACATCTCATCAGATCCACTAGTGATTTCATCCCCAGCTGGGATGTCCATTTCAAACAGATCGACCAGAGACCTCCACAACAGCGGAATCTGAATCTTGGATCGGTATCTTTGCATAATCATGACATTCGCATCATATCCACCCACAAAGCGTAGCATTCCGTCTAAAACGGGGCATTACGGCAAGAATCCAACATATTACATAATCATAAGCCATGTTTGGAAATCAAACACTTGTGAATATTGACAATCCGTCAAACAGTATACAGAATACTCCCCCCAAAATCCCCAGCGGAGATTCCCCAGCAAACACCGTTGCCTTGCATTCCCAAGCATCAGTATATACTCCTTGTGACACCCGTCCGTGTCATATCCCCAGCAGAAAGTCAAAGCATCCTCTTTGCACTCACATATACTTATATTTTCCTTGACATCCGTCCGTGTCACTCTCCCCAACAGTTAAATACCCGTCTATACATCACTCATACTCATACAGATACTCGTTCGTATCTAATACACACCATTTACATATCCCCGCAGATTCGACACTAGTCCTTGTTCTTTGTTAACCAGATGGTACTCGTCCGTACCATCATCTCAGAGCATGCGTCAAGCGTTTGTTTCTACCTGATACTCATGGAGATGCTCGTCCGCATCTTTAATCCATACACTATGTCAAACACTCTTGTCTTCTTGAATATAGGCACTTGTCTGTGTCCACTATTCCCCAGAAGAGTCTATTCAGATTCAACACTCGTCCGTAGATACTCGTCCGTATCATCATCTCTGAACACGTGTCAGTTTTTGTTTCTACCCGATACTCGTCCGTATCGTAGTCTTAAGGATGCTCGTCCGCATCTTTAATCTATACACAAATATCTAAACACGTATACCTTTTTGTTTCTTGGATGTAAACACTCGTCCGTGTTTACTATTCCCCAGTAGATCGCCACCAAAGCAAATTTTCTTTTTTATCTGACATTCGTCCTGTGTCATGATAAACCCTGAGAGCAGCCGTACCCTGCTAGGTGGTCGTCCTCCACCTCTTGATGGTCGTCCTCCATCATGCTCATCCGATGGCCGTCCCCGTCGTTGATTTTCTATCCGACATTCGCCCTATGTTGTGATATTTAGCAGCCGTCCCCTGCTAGGTGGTCGTCCTCCACCTTTTGATGATCGTCCTTCATCATTTTATCCAATGGCCGTCCCCATTGTTGATTTTGGTTATCTGACATTCGTCCTATGTCAAGACAAACCTCGAGAGCAGCCGTCCCCTGCTAGGTGGTCGTCCTCCACCTCTTGATGATCGTCCTTCATCATGCTCATCCGATGGCCGTCCCCATCGTTGACCTTTTATCCGACATTCGTCCTATGTCGCGATATTTTCGGCAGCCGTACCCTGCCAGGTGGTCGTCCTCCACCTTAGATGACCGTCCCTCATCTTATTTCCGACAGAGCAGCCGTCCCCTGCTAAGTGATCGTACCTCACCTTTGATGACCGTACCTCATCATCTGTTTATTTCATTTATTCTTTAACTCGATGGCCGTCCCCGTCGTGGTCCCTTTTCCTTTTCCTGATGATCGTCCTTCATCAGTTTAGCCCGATGGCCGTCCCCATCGTTGGTTACTTTACTTTATGAACTTGATGGCCGTCCCCGTCATGTTTCATTAATCCCCAGAGAATCTTGCAGCTTTACTTGATGGCCGTCCCCATCATAATTCTTTTTATCCCCAGCATGTCGGCCGTCCCCGTCATTGCTTCATTTTCCGCACTTTTCCAGCATGTCGGCCGTCCCCGTCATTGCTCTTTGCCCAGCAGTCGTCCTCTGCTCGCCGGTCGTCCTCCGTCGCCCACACTTTACAATATACTTTATTGTCTTTTACAATCTATATCCCTTTTCTTCTTCATTCTGTGAGTGCAAATTTTGGACTGTCTTTGGTATTCAACCACAAGTTATCTTGTTTGCCTGTTAAGCCGTTGCTTACATCCTGCACAGCTAACTCATGTTTGAATAGGGGCAGCTGTAAACACCCCAAATTTTCCCTCACCCATTTCACACCATGGCTTGTGATCATTTCATATGCATAAGCTCAATCACAGCATCTCATATCACATTTTTGATTCATTGCATTGGTTCAAAGTCATCTGCATCTAGGGTTTGTGATCTGAGCAATCCAAGAGCTTCCTGAGCCACTCCAGGGGCCATCAATCACTTCAAAGGGGTCTATGTGTGTTCAAGTATCATTTTATATCCTCTCAAAGTCAAGAATATCAAAGGATCACAAGAACTGGGATTGGTATGGAAGCAGAGCCAGGTTTGACTGCACAGATGACCTAAAATTAGGGTTTTGGTTTCAGAGGCCATAACTCCAAATTTTTTGGTCATTCTTGCTTCTATTGTTCTCTATATGGTATAGGGAGTATGCATATCAATTTTCATGAATAAATTCCATGAGGAAGTCATCTGATCAAGAGTTGACTTTTCAAGCAAGTCAGTGCAAAATCAGGACATCTGAGGCCCCCAATGACCCAACCAAGGGGTGTTCTTCATCATTTTGAGTGTATATGATCTTTATTTGATCATATAAGAAGTTGACAATTCACAAAATTGAAGAATTTCAAGTCTTTTGCAAAGTTGACTTTTTGGGCAAGTTTGACTTTTAATGAAAATGCCATTTTTGGCAACTTTTTCAACCCTTACTTTTTGATTCAAAAAAGCTTCAAATGAAAAAACTTTGGTCATGAAAGTTATAGAATAGATCTTTCCCTTTTCAAAAAGTACAAGAACATGACCTAATTCATTTTTGATCAAAAGTTATGGCTTGTCAAAGTTGGCAAAAATCACTAAATTTCAAGTCATGCACCAAAGAGGCAAAGTTGCAAATTCACTTCTCAAGGCCAGTTAAGTCATCAAATGGGCTTCTAATCCACACAACATGATCACACAACATCTAAAGTTCAGAATGCACCCAAGGAATCACATGTTTCATGGCCCATGGACCAAGTTTCTTCCATAAGAACCAAAGTGAACCAAGTTGCAAAAGTCATGATAACTCCTCATCCACTTGCTGCCTAGTTTGCTGAACCATCCTAGCCCTTTTCCCTCATCATGCTGCGCAGCACACCCTCCTTGTACTAGGCTAGCAATTGACCCATGCTTCTCTTACACAAAAGTTGACATTTTGCAAAAGTACCCATACCTATCACAAAAGGACATGTCACTTCTTCTGACCAATCACATTTCTTTATACAAATCAAATGCAAGCTAAACATAAGCACAAGCAAGCTTGAAACCAGACACAACACAACATTCTCATTTTCACCCTCTTGAGCAAAAGCATTCGAAACACACAACACAGGCCACAAACACTCAAACAAACTTCACAGACCATCTCACCATGCTTCACTGAACACAAAGCACCCATCATCCTTGCCTGAAAGCCATAGAATCACAAACACGATCCTCACCTGAACTTGAACAGAACTTGTTCAAACTTCTAAACCAGCCATCACAAACTCTTTCTAAGCATCAAGAGTTCATCAGGGGCCTAAAAGGAGTGGATTGCACAAAGGAAAGGGGCCAGAAAGTTGCAAACTGAAAAGCTTCGAACTCAGGTAGCTTCATGAACTTTTTTTCCAGAAGCATGATTTTAAGTTCTAAATAGCTTCTATACGTTCCCCTGATCATGAATATGTGCTTACTTTTGAAAATGGTTGAGAAACCAGGATGTATGCTGTGTCTGAAATTTTTGCCCTAGAAATTGTTTAATTCGATTCTCTCTGTTTATGAATGATAAATGATGTTTGAGTGAGGGGTTTGATTCGTTTTTGAATAGGGATGAGTTCTGGATAGTTAGTTTTCATTTTCATTGCGTGTAGAGTGATTTAGCATTTTTGACTCGCCGGAGAAGATGACCGGAACCACTGTTCCGATCATCTGAAAGTCATTAGGGCAAGATTAGGGCTTAATCACTTAATTAGCCAAGTTTGAATGTCAGCCCTTGGATGTGGCGCCAAGTCTCTTCCCGCGCGCGTATGTTTGAATCTGGATCATTGGATGTGCATACTTTTCTATTTTCAGTTTTATTTCATTTTCATTTTCCATTTAATTACAATATTTTTACCATTTTATTTAAAATAGTAAAACTTATTCAAAAATTCTGAAATTTTTTATACAAACTTCTATTTAATTTCAGAAATCAAAAATATTTTTATTTTATTTTTTTGCATTCAAAAAATATTTTTAAATATTTAAAAGTTTATCTTTAATTAATTAATGAGAATTAATTAATTAAAAATACTTTTAAGTATTTAAAAATCACCAAAAAATTCATGAAACCTTTAAAAACATTTAGAAACATTGTCCAACCCTCAAACCAAATTTCTTTTTTGATCTTGATGCATTTTGAGAATTTTTCATGGAAATAAAATCATTTCAAGGCATTATTTTGATCCAAACTTCCAAAAATCATTTCTGCCTAACCATTGAGAGTTGGACTTTGATTCTTTTTGCATTGTGTTTAGCATATCATTTCGTTTGTGATATTAAATTGGCATGATTTGATCTTGCATTTTCCATTTGTTTGGCATTTTTCTTGTTAAGGAACCCTAAAACCCTAGAAAACTTAGGAAAATCATAACTTGAATTAGGTTAAGAGTTGGAACCTCTTCTTTGGGCAGTGAGTTAGTATAGGATTAGGGTTGCTTTGAATGCATTTTCAATTTTTTATCTTGATGTTTGCTTCTGATTTTGGTTTTTGTTTGATGCTTTGATCATAAACCCTAATTTGGGCTTCCATATGCATCCATCTTGCATTTGCTTGCGTACCTTGACTTGCCATGACATTTTATGCATCCATTTGATTCATTAGACATCTTAAGACATATGAGAAGCATGTTTGATCATTGTATCTTGCATTTGCCATGTTATATGCCATTTGCATCTCATAACTTTTCATGTATGTTCATGTTTCTTAACTTGCTTCATCTGCATCCATTGGTTCACATGATCATCCTCATACCTTGATTCATGTTTGCAACATCTCATAGCATCATTATCACCTCATATATGCTTCTGGTTTTGGTTTTCACCATGTCATTTCATCTCATTCTGCATTGCATTGCATTCCTTTATTAACATTTCAGGTGGTAAGTAACTTTGGGAAGTGGATTTGCCTTCACTTCCCACATTTTCTTTTCATCCCTCTTATGCATCCATGCTGCATTTTGTTATGTGTTTGAGTTTGAGCTTGCTCATTCTTCTTCTTCTCACTTTCTTTCTTCAAGTGACTTGTCTTCTTGAATGAAGCAAGTTACTTTGCTCCTCTTTGCTCCTTCCATCTGCTTCCTGGTGGTTCCTCTGAAGACTTCTCTTGTAAACCTCACAAACCTTAGGAATAACCAAGCATGACAATGATTAGGGTTTTGATTAGTCTCCCCTCTTATTTTTGCCTTTGTGTCTTTTTGAGTCTTCTCTTCTCATCTCACAATCAGGGACTAAACCCTAAAGGCTTTAAGGCTTTGTGATTAAGCTTATGCCTGCATCCTTCTATTAGGATGGAGTGTATAACTTTAATCCTAAGTGTTAAACCCTTAATGTGTTTAAATCTCTTAAACAATTCACATAATAATCATCAAGACATCAAGCTTGTAACTTGGGCCTTGCATTAGGGTTCTAATTCTTCCTTAATTGGTTAAGAAGGACTAACCCTAGTGTTAATGGACAAGTCCCCCTCAAGTTGTCTTACAAACCCTAAAAAACTCACTTCATCATCTCATCATTAACTAAAATCCATTTAACCAAAGGCTTTTTTTGTCATGAGCTTAATCCCTAATCATGGATTAAGTTGAGGAGCTTTCCTCAGCTTAAACACTCTCATCTATCATCCTTCTATTAGGATGGTGTAATGAGTCTGTTTAATCCCTGATTATGGCTTAATCTCATTACTTAACACTAAACAAAAACACCAAAAACATCTAAATAATTACAAGTAGGTTAATGATCTTAATCCTACATCATGGTGATTAAGTGTGAGAAGCTGACTTCACACTTAAGGTATTCTCATTACCCCTAATCAGAGGGAAGATGTGATGAGTTTACTAACCCATTGGTTTAGGCTTAAGCTCATTAACTTATGACAAACTTCAAAAAGCAATAAAAGACTGAAAACACAAAAAAACAAACAATAATCGTCTCCTCCGGGATTCTTTTCTCATCATCTTCATTCACAAACGAGAACTTGCTTCTTCCATCTAATGCAAGACAGTTTGCACCTGAGCCAGACAGGTCATACACTTGAGCATAGTCAAGCAAGCAGTTCACAAGTCAATTCATCTTTCAGTCTCTTTGGGTCGAACTACGGTGTTCTGACTTCCTCATTGCACGAGAGGATACGTAGGCATAACTTAACAGTTATCGAACAAAAGTATCTGTATATTCCCCCACTTTCAGCATCATTCTCTTAGCCTCATATTCTTGAGCATCTCATTCTTGTCCTTACACTGGCACTGTATATATCACTCTTCACTTGTACACTTCACACTTCTTTTACACTGACACTTGTACATCTTCTTTCCAGCTCTTTATACACAGATTGCACTGACACTACCCCTTTAAAACACAAATTTTTTAAGCGTGGATCCCGTCGAGTACGACGGACAATCTGGGTGCTAATACCTTCCCAGGTTGTAACCAACCCCCTTTCTCAGTCTCTCTGGTTCGCAACCGTCTTATCCATGTCTTTCTAGGTTTATGCAGCATTACCTTTCCTCCGGGATAAAAATGCCTAGCTGGCGACTCTTTTCTTTTCCAGTGGGTTCACTGTTGTGTGTTCTCATTATTCCTTTCGCCGACCGTTCGCGTCTGTACCTTTATTTGGGCCATTCCCATTTATCGGGAGCGACAGTGAGAGACCTGGGTTCGATTCCCAAGTTTTGTGTTATATTTTTTTTACTTTGTCATATTTTTCAGGTTTTAAATATAATCAATTGTGGCTGTTTGATATCACCAAGCGCAGTGCAGCCCAGTGGTAGTCCTCCTGGCAGGTACATGGGAGGTCCTGGGTTCAAATCCAGGCCTCCCCATTATTTTTTCAACCTAGTTTTTTTCTATTTTTCTTTTTGTGTTTTTTTTATATTTAATTATGTATCATATAATAAATTATTTTTTAAATAATAATATAACATGTTTTCATAGAATAAAATCTTATATTTTTAAAATCAATATTTTTATTTTCTCAAATATAATTTATTTTATGTTCATATTATTATATATTTATTTTTGTAAATAGTTAAATTAATATTGTAATTTAAATTATAAACCCTAATCCTATTTTCTAAGATTTCTAACCCTAATTTCTAAAACCCTAACTTTGTTTTTTTTAAATCTCTAACCCTAGTTCTTATTCAATCTTAAATATTAAACTTAATTAATTTTCTTTAATATCTAATTAAATAATTAATAATGTTTTCTTTGTAAATATTTATTCTATGACTTCATATTATTATTCTCATTATATTTTCTTTCAAAATTCTTTTAAAAATGTTTATTTAATTTGAAGATAATTAATTAATTTGTATATATTTTTGTATTCATGCTAACTTCTTTTTCTTATAATTGTTTTATTACTAATCCTCTGTATTATTTATTTATTTATTATTCGATCGTTTCTATATTTATGTAAATGCGAAGGCCTTGTAATAGTTGTAGGTTTTATTTCCGTCTTTATTTTATTATCTATAAATGTTTATATTGCCATGGTTAGTAAATATAGGGAGTGATAACATGTTTGTATTTTAAAATTAATTTAGATCACTAATCATAAGATACATATTTGAACATATACACGCACACACGTAAGTCAATCTTTGATCGCCATCTCTCACTTCCTAAGGTTATCCCTCATGTTGCCTAAATCAAAAGGTCAAGTAAGGTGTCTAAAAAGCAAAGTCCCTTCGCATGAAATATCATCAGGTCCCTTTAAGATTATAAGATCAAGTCCCTTCGATGTTGCCTTCGTAAATGATCTTGTCCCTTTCGAATAAAAGATGATAAGTCCCTTCGTATTGCTAAGACACCTTACAATTGCCTAAACACAGATAACCCTTCACATGTCCCTTGTAACATCCAAGATAATGACTACCTATTCCTTTATAATAGGGATAGTCTTACCATTGAAAGAACATTTAAGAACAGAAAATATTTAATTTAGGGTAGGTTCCTCTTAAGTACTTGCTCACTTTTCATCAAATTACTTCATTACACTTCACATTTTAAACAATTTTCAAAACAAAGTCTTTATATACATCCATACAAGGATCATTATAAAGTACTTAAGAAAATTTTCAATCACACACTACACTTCTCAAAACAGTTTAAAGTGATCTAAGTAACTAAGAGCCCATGGATAACCATGGATGTAAAGGGTGCTAACACCTCCCCTTTACATAACCTACCCCCCGAACTCAAAATCTTTTTAAGGTCTTTCCTGTTCTTTTATGCCCTTTCCTTTGGATAAAATAAAAGTCGGTGGCGACTCTTGCTATCCGCAACATAACTAAAAGTCATTTCTCCCACCGTGTTACAGACACCTTCTGTGGAAAGTATGTGTGAACATCTAACTCGAGGTACGAAGGTTGAAGATGCGGCCATGGTTGATAAAGTGCCAATAAAGATCACCTCCAAAGGCCCTGTCAAGATCACTTCCAAGGGTCCTATCAAGATTACTGCTGAAGGCCTGGTGAAGACTGTTGCTGAGGTTAGAGTGCCTCACATGATTATTACTACTCCTGGCCCGGTTCCTTATACTTCTGATAAGGCTATACCTTGGAATTACGGTTCTGATGTTTACATCCATGGTGTTAAGCAGGAACCTTTGACTGATACACCTGTTACTGATGATAACCTTGATATTGATAATATTGCTGGATCAAGTAAGATCACCAGAAGTGAAAGAATTTTCTCTCCTTTAGCTACCTCAAAAAGTGCAGTTACTCCAACTACTACCTCCACTTCTGAACCAAATACTGATGCTCGGGGCAAAGGTCCTGTGGTTGAACCTGTGCAAGCTGAGGCACTGACTGCTGAAAATCTCTCTAAATAGATGGAAGAAGTGTTGAAGATCATTCGCAAGAGTGATTATGATATTGTTGACGAGTTGGGGCATACTCCCTCCAAAATCTCCATGTTGTCTTTGTTGTTGTGTTCTGAGGCTCATGCTAAAGCCTTAATCAAGTTCTTGAAGACTGCTCATGTGCCAAATGAGATTTCTGTGGATCAATTTGAGAACTGTGTGGCACATCTGACTTATGATAATGGGTTATGCTTTTCTGATGCTGACTTGACTCCTGCCAAGAGAAACCATAATAGAGATTTGCATATCTCCATTGAATGTAGGGGAACTACCTTGTCTCATGTATTGGTTGCCAATGGTTCTTCATTGAATGTACTTCCCAAAGAGGTTCTGAACAAGCTCAGTCCTGAAGATGCTGTGTTAAGACCAAGTAATGTAGTGGTGAGGGCCTTTGATGGCTCAAGAAGAGTGGTACATGGTGAAATAGGTCTCCCGATCAAAGTAGGCTCCCAAGTCTTTAATTCTACTTTCTATGTATTGGATATTCGTCCTGCGTAATCCTGTTTGCTTGGGTGCCCCTGGATCCATGGGGCAGGTGTTGTGACCTCCACTCTACATCAGAAGTTGAAATATCCGGTGAAGGGAAAGATCGTCACTGTTTATGGAGAGGAAGAATATATGGTCAGTCATGTGAATACATTTAAGTATGTTGAAGTGGAAGGTGAATATGTTGAGACTCCTTGCCAGACATTTGAATTAGTTCCTTGGGTCGTTCCTGCTACTGAAGCTCCCCCTGTTGTTAAAAGAGTTCCTGTGGTTACCAGAGTACCTCCTATAATGGCCTCCCTCAAAGATGCTAGAGCTGTGGTTGAAGAAGGTGGTTGTACTATTTGGGGTCAGCTTCCTGATATCCCTTACAAGTCTGACAAGTTTGGTTTAGGTTTCACTACAGAATCCCAGAAGGTTGTTCGTCGTGCTCGTGCTGTTCGTATCACCAATCAAGGGGTCATGAGAGATCAAATCAATGTTGTGGGTGACTATAATGAAGACTACAACCTGGATGACTGGATCTTTCCTACTGTGGGTGATGGGCTTAACAATTGGAAGACCGAAGACGTTATTCCTATCTCCTTTAGTCAGGAGTAAATACTATTACTATTTTGTTATTTTTAAGTTTGTAATTTTGAACAATTAAACTTTTAAGCCTTGTGTCTTACCCGGGGCACAATGGTATGCTTGTTTCGGGATGTCATTTCATTTGCATACTTCATTCAATAAAAATCAATGGACGTTTCGTTTTCGTAAAAATTGTGCTCCTTGTCTTTCCTTTATTTTTTATTTTTTATCAGCTATGTGTTCTTACACACACCCACATCACTAAAATGCAGATCCTCATCCACTCTGGATCCTGTTGATAACAGTTCTACTATTGCCAATTATAATTTCGAGAATCCGATCTATCAAGCTGAAGATGGAAAGGAGGAAGATTGCGAAGTATCTGTAGAGTTTGCTAGGTTGTTACAACAAGAAAAGAAAGCTATACAGCCACACGAAGAGCCAATTGAAGTTGTGAATCTGGGGACTGAAGAAAACAGGAAAGAGGTCAAGATAGGGGCTGAACTAGAAGATGGTGTTAAGAGCAGATTGATTCAGATGCTACGTGACTATGTGGAGATCTTTTCTTGGTCCTATGAAGATATGCCAGGGTTGGATACAGACATTGTGGTTCACCGATTACCGGTAAAAGAAGATTGTCGTCCGAAGAAGCAGAAGGTTCGTCGCATGCATCCTGAAATGTCAGAAAAGATTAAAGCAGAGGTGATGAAACAGTTTGATGCAGGGTTCTTAGCTGTGACTTCTTATCCTCAATGGGTTGCAAATGTGGTACCAGTACCTAAGAAAGATGGTAAGGTACGTATGTGTGTAGACTATAGGGATTTGAACAAGGCCAGCCCTAAATATGACTTTCCACTTCCTCATATCGATGTTCTAGTAGACAACACTGCTCAACACAAGGTATTCTCTTTTATGGATGGGTTCTCTGGTTACAATCAAATCAAGATGGCACCTGAAGATATGGAGAAGACTACATTTGTTACACAGTGGGGCAACTTTTGTTATAAAGTGATGCCATTTGGTTTGAAGAACGTCGGGGCAACATATCAGCGTGTTATGGTGGCTTTGTTTCACGATATGATTCATCATGAGATAGAGGTATATGTGGATGATATGATAGCCAGATCCCAGAATGAAGAACAACACCTTGATCATCTGCATAAGTTATTTGAAAGGTTGAAGAAATACAAGCTCAGGTTGAACCCAAATAAGTGTACTTTTGGAGTTAGATCTGGTAAACTCCTGGGTTTCATTGTCAGTGGAAAAGGTATTGAAGTGGACCCTGCAAAAGTGAAAGTTATACAAGAGATGCCAGCTCCCCGTACTGAGAAGGAAGTTAGAGGTTTCTTGGGACGACTGAATTACATTGCAAGATTTATTTCCCAATTAACTGCTACCTGTGAGCCAATCTTCAAGTTATTAAAGAAAGATCAGGTGATGGAATGGAATGATGAGTGCCAGACAGCCTTTGATGAAATCAAGAGATATCTGCTAGAACCTCCAATTTTGATGCCACCAGTTGATGGAAGACCCTTGATCATGTACTTAACAGTGTTAGACAACTCAATGGGGTGTGTGTTGGGGCAACATGACGAGTCTGGTCGAAAAGAGCAGGCATTATACTACCTTAGCAAAAAGTTTACCGACTGTGAAACAAGATACTCGCTGCTCGAGAAAACTTGCTGCGCTTTGGCATGGGCTGCTCGCCGACTAAGACAGTATATGTTGACTCATACTACCTTATTGATTTCAAAGATGGATCCAATCAAGTACATATTTGAGAAACCTACTCTCTCCGGACGAATGGAGAGATGGAAAATGATCTTAACAGAATATGATATACAGTACACTACTCAGAAGGCCATTAAAGGAAGTGTTGTAGCTGATCATTTGGCTCATCAAGCAGTGGATGATTATCAGTCAATGAGTTTTGAGTTCCCTGATGAAGACATTATGATCATTACCAAAGAACCTGGACAATATGACGGACCTGAACAAGGATCCCGATGGACTATGGTTTTTGATGGAGCGTCTAAGGCACTTGGTAATGGTGTTGGTGTTGTGATCATTTCCCCTGAAGGTTGTCATACCCCGATTACTGCAAGACTTTGTTTCTATTGTACTAATAACATGGCTGAGTATGAGGCATGTATCATGGGTATCAAAGCTGCCATTGAGATGAAGATTCAGTTCCTGGATGTATACAGAGATTCAGTCCTGGTAGTTAGTCAGATTAAAGGAGATTGGGATACCAAGCATGAAAACCTCATCCCCTATAGAGAGCATGTATTGTCTTTGATCCCATATTTTGAAGAGATTACCTTTGGACATATTCCACGAGGAGAAAATCATTTGGCAGATGCACTAACCACCATGGCATCTATGTTTGAGATTAGTTGGGATGATGAAGCTCCCAAGATTACTATTGACAGATTTGAGAAGCTTGCATACTGCAATGAGATTGACACTGAAGGAGTAGAAGGAAAGCCTTGGTTCTATGAAGTGAAAAGATATCTTGAAGCTCAGGAGTTCCCTGAAGGGGCATCTGTCAAAGATGAGAAGTTTCTAAGGAGGTTTTCTGCTAAGTTCTTCTTGAGTAATGGAATTTTGTACAAGCGCAATCATGATTCGACTTTGCTTCGTTGTATGGATAATAAAGAAGCAACAAAGATTATGGAAGATGTGCATGATGGGATCTTTGGAACTCATTCTAGTGGTCATACCATGGCAAAGAAGATATTGAGAGCAGGATACTATTGGTCTACCATGGAAGCTGACTGCTATCAACATTCCAGAACATGTCACAAGTGTTAAATTTATGCTGATAAAGTGCATATACCTCCAGCTCCATTGAATGTGTTGACTGCTCCTTGGCCTTTTGCTATGTGGGGCATATATATGATTGGTGAGATCAAGCCTACTGCTTCTAATGGGCATCGTTTCATCCTGGTTGCTATCGATTACTTTACAAAGTGGGTGGAGGCAGCCTCATTTGCATCTGTTACTAAGAATGTGGTGGCCCGATTCATTAAGAATAATCTTATATGTAAGTATGGCATCCCTGAAAGGATTATCACAGATTATGGATCTAATCTGAATAACACCATGATTACTGATCTCTGCATGCAGTTCAAGATTAAGCATCACAACTCTTCTCCGTATCGTCCGAAGATGAATCGGGCAGTGGAAGCTGCTAATAAGAACATTAAGAAGATTCTTCAAAAAATGACTGTTACATATAAATATTGGCATGAAATGTTACCATTTGCTCTTCATGGTTATCGTACTACAATACGTACTTCAACAGGGGCAACCCCATTAGGTTGGTGACTTGGTAATCAAGTGTATCATACTACCACAGGGTGATCCTAGGGGCAAGTGGACTCCTACATACGAAGGAACATTTGTAGTCAAGAGGATATTTTCAGGAGGTGCCACGATACTTACTACTATGGATGGTGAAGAATTCCCACAGCCTGTAAACGCAGACATAGTTAAAAATTACTACGCATAAAAAGAGACCCGCTAGGTTGACTGGCCTAGGCAAAAATAAGGGCATCCCGGCAAACCAAAAGGGTTTGGGCAAAAATTAGGGATATATATATATGTAAAAAATGTACACCCGGCAAGTTGAAAACCTGAAAAGGCGACTTGGGCAAAAAAGGGTATCCCGGTGGATTGAAAACCTTAAAGGGCAATCCAGGCAAAAGTTAGGGATTAAAGCGTATGACTATGTCTTGTTTGGATCACTCATATAGCTCCAACTAGTTGTGATACTTAAGCTCGAACAGATAAAGATCAATCCAATCATTTCCGTCTCAACAGCAGAAGATGAGATGCTTGAAGATAATGGCAATAGTAGAATTGAAACTCAATAGGATTATTTCTCACATAGCTGTTTTCTTTCTTTGTAAAAAATTTACGACAAATTCCTCTTACTAGGATTTTCGTCTCCTTGTACAAACTTGCCTATGTATAGGTCACTTTATAATATAAATAAAATTTCATCTTTGAATCCAGATTTACTTTTACCCTATTTACATAAGCGAAAACTTCCATTGGTTGTGTTTGAATGTATGTATGCTTTTGAATATGATTGATGTTTACCAGAAATGCATAAAATGCTTGAATATGATTGATGTTTACCAGAAATGCATGAAAATGCAGTAATAGTATTTACTAAGGACGAACGAAGGTAGGAATTCAACGAAGCTTCGCCGGTTCATCCCCACAAGATAACTACAAATCCCCAGTATAACAAATCTATCTTTATAGATACGTCGAGTTATATCTCCCCTTGAATTTATGTCCATCTCTTTTATCCTCAGTCGAGATACTCAGGAATTTATTCCTTCAATAGAAGTACGACAAACAAAGACGGGAAGTTATGAATACTATACTACCAAACGAAACGGGAACAAGTTCCTCATATTCTTCAGTAACGAATCGGGATTTATTTTCCCTAGCCAGCAGTTGTTATACAAAGATATCCAGACGCTTCAGGCTGCATGATTCATACATACATCATTTACATCATACCATAACATATCCATAAATGCATAATACATTTATTCAGATGCACCATGTCATACATGCACCCATATTGCGTAAACTAACCTTTTCTTTGCAGGACAGTTATATGCAGATAAAACACTATCAACAATTCACAACAGGTCAGAAACAATCTATACGAAGGTCTAGTGCTGACACTTAATCATTAATCAAGATGTCCTTGGATAGTAGGCAAACGGTCTATACGAAGATCTATTCCCTAATCCAGGACATTTTCAAAGGATATAATCGCCACGAAGATTTAATCCTAATACTCTTTTGTCCTTGGATAGTAGGCAAACAGTCTATATGAAGATCCATTCCCTAGTCCAGGATATTTTCAGAAGATTTAATCTTGATATTTCTTTTGTCCTTGGATAGTAGGCAAACGGTCTATACGAAGATCCATTCCCTAGTCCAGGATATTTTCAGAGGATTCAGTCTTGATATTCTTCTTGGATAGTAGGCAAACGGTCTATACGAAGATCCATTCCCTAGTCCAGGATATTTTCTGAAGATTTAATCTTGATATTTCTTTTGTCCTTGGATAGTAGGCAAACGGTCTATACGAATATCCATTCCCTAGTCCAGGATATTTTCCGAAGATTTAATCTTGATATTTCTTTTGTCCTTGGATAGTAGGCAAACGGTCTATACGAAGATCCATTCCCTAGTCCAGGATATTTTCAGAGGATTCAGTGTTGATATTCTTTTTGGATAGTAGGCAAACGGTCTATACGAAGATCCATTCCCTAGTCCAGGATATTTTCAGAAGATTTAATCCTGATATTCTTTTGTCCTTGGATAGTAGGCAAACGGTCTATACTAAGATCTATTCCCTAATCCAGGATATTTCCAGAAGAGATATTCGTCACGAAGATTTATTTCTACTGGTCTATTCAGCAATTCAAAACAGTTCAGAGACGATATATACGAAGGTCTAGTGCTGATACTTAATTCAGAAAGAAATCACCATGAAGATTTGGTTCTGACACTTAAATTAAAAGTATGTTCTTAGATACAATTCAGAGACGGCCTATACGAAGACCTAGTACTGATAGCCAGTATCAACATCAAGATATTATCACCTCCTGATATTATGGATGGCATCTATAAGCCCATCTCCAGTTCTTCCAAGTGGCATCTTCAAGCCCACTTAAGCATATACAATTAATCATTAGTGTTACTTTACGCACCGGCGAGTGAAAATTTTTGGGCTTTTGTGTTCAATCCCCTTCAACCTTCCAGGTCACGACTGACATATATACCAATCTAATCCCTCAGGTTTCAGAAAATTGAACAGGGGCAGTTGTTGCACCCCAAAATTTGCCCTCCCCAAGACAAGACATTGTGTACTAAGAGGTTCACAAGGTTCAAAAGACATCTCATGAGGTTCACAAGGTTCACAATTATTCAGAAAGTTTGGCAATTCCCTCAGACAATGCATCCTCCTAAGCAAGGCATCCTAAACTAGGGTTTTGACTTTCATCAGGCTAAATGGACTTCCAAGACTTCAAGCCAAACCAAAGTCAAACTTCATGATTTTTTGCCAACATCAAGTATATGAAGTAAAATTCATTATTTGATCAAGGGTTGATCATGATTCATCAAGGAGATTTCAGATCATCAAGAATCAGGAGTTTCTAAATTAGGGTTTTCATAGGAAAAGTCAACTAAACTTTGACCAGCCATAACTTTCACATGCTTCATCAAAAATTTTCCATCCAAAGCTCATTTTGAAGGAAATTGAATTCTCTACAACTTTGTGTCTCACAAGCCAAGCCCAAAAATGCTTCACTTGGAAGGTATGAGCTAAGACATTATAGGTCCTTTTAAAAGTCAACAAAAAGTCAACAACTTCCAAAGAGTATAACTTGAGAATGGTAAAAGATATGGACATGATACCAAAGAGGTTGGTTAGAGGACTCTCTAAGCTTTCTAAAATGTCCAAGAACACCTTCATAGCATTAAAATTGAGGGATTTATGCCCTTGCAAAGTTGGGAAATTTTTGAGAGGTTTATGAAGCATATGGGGTCTTAAAACCATAATTCACCTAATGGGCTTGCTTTTTCATGACCCAAACACTTCCATGACATCATGCACGAATTAAAATTTATTTATTCATATTTTTATTCATTTTATTTTATTTATTATGATTTATTATATTAAAAATCATTTTAAATTAAAATAAAATATAAAAGGATGAATATTTGATTTGATTTTGGTTTTAGAAAGTCTTAATATTCATTTAGAAGTGATTGGTATCATATAATTTTAGATCATACAAATATAGCAAGGTTAGATCAAAGAAATTCAATTTTTAAAGATGAATCTTTTTCAATCTCCATAGGTCCAAAAGTCCAAAGGATTGAACTATTTTTTGACCTAATTCTGATGTATCATATATATATAACATAAAGCAATGCACAAGACACGAATTGACAGCCTCAAGAACACCTTTCAAATTTCAAAAGTTCATCCAAAAGTGAAATTCGGATCCTTCAAATTTATAGCTTTTAAGGTGATTTGAAGGTGGCAAATCATTATTGGACTATCACTGAACATGTTTGCATCATTATAATCATCCAAATCATGCTCAAATGACCAAACCGAATCACTCTTGTTCACGTTTTGTATTTTTTACGATTCCATACTTCCATGCGTTATTAACTGATTTTTCTTGTTGATTCATGTTTGTTTTGAAGCATAGAAGCTTTCTGGATAAACCAATTGAAGTTTCATGGCCTAAATCGTTAGATGCCATTGTTAGGGTTTGAGACTCGAATTTGGGATCTTAGTGTTTAGGGCGTCTAAATGAATTCTAAGAACATAGCCGTAACGTATAAACATCATGTAATTGATCTGGGTTGCTAATTTGCATTAATATTGTGGTTTGCTTGATGTTTCAAAAACATAGGTTTTCTGGTTCATGAACATGCAGGAAAATTCGCAGGTATAATTGCAGGAAATTTCGCAGGTACGATGAAGAAGATGAAGATCCTTGGCGCGCAGATGGAATTCAAATATTGGACATAATATTTTATTATTTGGTTCTTACATTATATCAGAAACGTTGCTTGGCACAGCTGGTGGCGTATACGCGCGTGAATGCATAAGACCTGGGTTCGATCCTTGTCCTGGGCGTTTTTGCCATTTAATTCATTTATTTTGCAGGATTAAAATATAAAGAATGGAAGTTATTCAATAACACGAACGCGCGTTCGTCCCAGTGGTTAAAGCATAGCATGTTGAGGTACATGGGTGGGGTTCGATCCTTGGCTGATCCCCCCCCCCCCATTTTTTTTAGTATAATTTCCAATTTTTTTCATTATTTTCACTATTTTCTTAATTTAATTCAATTAAAAATAATTTCTAAAATAAATAATTAATAATATTCTCATAAAATCCCATATTTTCAAAAACATAATTTATTTTCTCAAATTTAAATTATTTATTTTTATGTTTATATTTATTATTATACATATATATATATATATATATATATATATATATATATATATATATATATATATATATTTGTATATATTTGTATATAAATTCATTAATTATATTTAGATTAATTAAAACCCTAATTTTCTTTTCATTAATTAACCCTGATTTATTCTTAATCCTGATTTTTCTTATTTTGACTAACCCTAATTCTTTCTAACTCCTATGCTATTATTAATTTCTTTTATTGCTTATTATTATTTAGATATTTATTATTTATATTATAATGTAATTGTGAAAGCCTTGTAATAGTCGTAGGTTTATTATCGTTGTTATTTTATTATTTATAAATATTTTTGCCATGGTTAGTAACTATAGGGAGTGATAACATGTTTGTGACTTAAAATTAATTTAGTATAACTAATTTAATAAGATAAATATATGAATATGAACACTCACACACGTAAGTCGATCTTTGATCGCTATCTCACACTTTCTAAGGTTACTCCTCATGTTGCCTAATTATAAGGTCAAGTAAGGTGTCTTAAGCAAAGTCCCTTCATTAACATCATCAAGTCCCTTTAAGTTTATAAGATCAAGTCCCTTCGAGGTTGCCTACGGTAAATGATCTTGTCTCTTTGAATAAAAGATGATAAGTCCCTACGAAATGCTAAAGACACCTTACAGTTGCCTAAATACAGATGCCCCTTCATATGTCCCTCATCACATCCAAGGTAATGACTACCTATTCCTTAATAATAGGGCTAGTCTTACCATTGAAAGAACATATAAGAACAGTAAAGATTTAATATAGGGTAGGTTCCTCATGGTTACTTGCTCATTCTTTAAAAATACATTTTACACTTCACATTTTAAACAAATTTTCAAAACAAAGTCTTTATATACATCCATACGAGGATCATTATAAAGTACTTAGAAAATTCTTAATCACACACTACACCTTTCTCAAAACAATTAAAAGTGAGCTAAGTAACTAAGAGCCCATGGATAACCATGGATATAAAGGGTGTTAACACCTTCCCTTTGTATAACCTACCCCCCGAACTCAAAATCTTTTTAAGGTCTTTCCTGTTCTTTTATGTCCTTTCCTTTTGGATAAAATAAAAGTCGGTGGCGACTCTTGCTATCCGCAACATTTAACTAAAGTCAGTTCTCCCACCGTGTTACACTAAGAATCCCACGTTGAATTGCTTTTTGACTTCCTCTCTGATTTTGAGAATCATGTCGGGTCTGGTTCTCCTTAATTCCTACTTCACTAGAGGGAATTCTGGCCTAAGTGGCAGCTTGTGTTCCACAATGTTGGTATTGATCTCGGGCATGTCTTGGTATGACCAAGCAAACACATCAGTATACTCCCGCAAAAGCTTGATCAGTTCTTCCATTATACCCTCATTTAATGAAGTGCCAACTTTAGTCTCTATCTTTTCCTCTTCAGTCCCCAGATTGATCACATCCACTGGTTCCTGGTGAGGTTGTATTTCTTTATCCTCTTGCCTTAACAGTCTGACTAATTCTTCCGGAAGATTACATTCTTTCCCATCATCCTCTTTTGCTTGGTAAATTGGTAATTCTAAGTCAACATGGATTATGTCGGTATTATGTTCAATAAGTTCATTTTGAAATCTACATGCAGAAAGATTTTTCGTTATTATTCCTTTTATATGAATTACTTTGAGGGTGAAAATATTGAAAGAAAGCCTTTCCATTTTGTGAAAAAAAGCTTAAAATGAAAGAAACCAGATCTTAAACAATAACAAAAATGCAATTTTATTGATAAAATAATTCAAAGAAACAAAGGGTGGCCTTACAATGCTTTGTTCAACTTACTTTGGGCATAGCAAGGAACTTATTATTATTATGAAAAGGAAATTACTTTGAAATAGAAATCATCTCAGGAATCTCAATGGCCTTCCAATTGTTGAAGATCCTATCTGGTGCTCAATGACACATAAAGTCTAATATCCTTTTCCATCCTCTTCAATAACAACCAATTGATCTTGACCTTCGAACCCAACACTGTGGAAAGCTTTGTTGATAGGAGGAACCTTCCTTTGCTTGTACATCTTTTGAACCCCTTGATTAGCCAGTTTGTAACCCAGCCCAAACCGATCCTTCTTCTCAGGAATCTCTTGAAGTTTACCCCATCTTCTTGTATCTCCATTCTGTATTAGATCCATGATCTTCTTTGGGCCTACTACTTGCTGAACGACTTGTCTTCGATCAATCGTTGCAATTTCCAAGGATTGAAATGGTATTTCAAAAGTCTCCACATCTACCTCTATATATCTGAAAGATGATATATGACTGACGTACATGTCCTCCTCCCCATCCATGATTATTAGCTTATCCCCGAATATGAACTTCAACTTTTGATAAAGTGTTGAAGTGACTGCGCCCGCAACATGAATCCAAGTTCGTCCTAGAAGACAATTGTAGGAAGGATTAATGTCCATGACTTAGAAGGTCATCATAAAGGTATGTGGTCCCACCATGATAGGTATATCAACTTCTCAAATTGCCATCCTTTTAGAGCCATCGAAAGCATTCACAACTAAAGTGCTAGCTTTCATAAAAGTCTTGTTCTGGATTGGGCAAGTGCAGTATATGTCGGGCAGGGGCCCACTCCGCCGGGCATAGCCCATGGTCTAATACATAGGGACATGGGGAGAGCCATATTCTGGATTGGGCCGACGCAGTATGTGTAGGGAAGAGGCCCAGTTCGTCGGGCACATCCTTTGGCCTAATACATAGGGACTAATACATAGGGATGTGGGTGAAGCGTCTCCCCCACATGCTCCGCTCAGTCAACTGCCACCGTTATTTTCTCCTAATACTACGGGGCAGTTGGACAAAGGTCGAGACCACATGATATGTCTTATCTACTTCTACGCAATCCTTGATAGTTCTTCCTTAGGCCTAGCTAATCCAGTCCGTGAGAAGAACCTTGGCCCGCGCTGGGGACACACTTCAAATACCCTCTTTCACTAGAGGCTCAAGTATTCTATTACTTCTTACTTTCTATACTTGCACTTCATAACTCTTTTCTCACTTTGGCATCGAAGTACCTTGCAGGTACACCCCATTTGTTTCTCCACCGTAGTTGTTCATCATTGGAAGGTTCCTCCTGATCAAGTCAGATTAATGGCGCCATTTGTGGGAAAATAAAAGTTATCTCCTTCTTTTGAAACAAAGCACCAAAACTTTACCTCGTCTCTCCCAACCATCCAGCATGACCAACGAACACGGTGACAACCGCGTCCAAGGTCTTGTCGACTACACCACTCCCGATGATGATGACCACCACGTCAACCACGAGTACGACGCACGAGACGAACAACATGCCTCTCTGTCCCCTGAACAAGAGGCCAGCAGTGCTCCCCAACCTCAGTTCGCAGCTGCCTTCCAGCCCATTTTGATACCAGTCGAAGGAGATGCCAAGATCATAGCCATGTCCAACGTGTTCAACCAGACGAACCTCATGTTATTTCAACATCAAGAGAGAATCATCACACCGGAAACAGAGCGTCATGCCGAATCTCCTCGGCGGACGCCCCGTCGATTATGTAGCCCCTCTCCTCGTGGGTGTGGACACGGACCTCATCTAGAAAGGACTAAATCGGAAGCCATCAAAAAGTGTGGGTGTTCCCCTCCTCTTTGGGGACGGCGCTCCCCAGATCCTAAGAAGAACAAAGCCAGAGAACGCCCTGATCCGTCCAACAGCCAGCCAATGGTGTCTCCCCGCCGAGACCAGAGTCCCAAGAACAAAGATTACTCACCCCTAATGAGTGAAGAGGATGACCCTCATTGTCCACTTTCTCGGGCCATCATGGAGACCTAGCTCCCAGTGGGCATGGAGAAGCCCCCAACCTTACGATGTACGACGAGACTAATGACCTCGACGATCACATCAACAACATAAACGCCATTCTAGACTACCACAATTACATTGGGGGAAATGTATAATGTAGGTTGTTCTCCACAGCCATCAGAAAGGGAGTCATGACATGATACAAAAGCCTGGCCCCCAAATCTATCACCTCCTAGAGAAGCCTGAGGTCAACGTTCACAAGGCACTTCACAACCTCTCGATGCCACCCTAAAATGGAGGCTACACTTGAGGCAATCATTCAGGGGGGAAAACGAAACACTGCGCTCTTACATCGAGTGATTCAACCAAGAGGTCGTCGAGGTGGATAAAACTGACTATATGAAGAAGTATCTCTTCAAAAAAGGACTCATTCCCGGTAGCGAACTCAACAGGGCAGTGGGGATCGAGGCTCCTCGCTCTCTAGACTAGCTTCTGCACAAAGCTCAAGCGTGCATCAGGTATAAAGAAAAATAAGTCGCCCATAACTTTAGGAGCAATCGCGGTCAGGATGACACCAAAAACCTCAAGTAGGAAGACTATACTGCTCCTTATTGCATCGGGGAAAGGCAAGAAAATGACAAACCTCGCGAGGTCCACGAAGGAAGAGGTCTAGCCGGGCGCTTCTCCGAATACACACTGCTGACCGCTCCCCGGGAGCCTATCCTCGTTGAATGCGTCAATTCGGAATTCAAGCAGGGCAGGGTAAGGTTCTCCAAACCAACATCACCCAAGCTCCACACCGACAAATCCAAGTACTACCGCTTCCACAGAAGCCACATACATGTAACTGAGGAATGCATCCACCTGAAGGACGCCATCGAAATACTGATCAAAGAGTGCCACCTCAAACAGTACACCAAGAGGACCGAACCTCCCCGGCACAAGGACCAGGGGGCAAAGAGAAGTCGCGAGCATGCCTTGTCCGACGGTTCTCCTTTCCCTGTGGCCCTTTGCATGTCTCGTCATGAAGACTTCCACCTCCCCGACATATAAGCAGAACGCCACAATTTCAGTAAAAAGGAAATTCGACGAGCTCCTGCTGACCACACCCGACCAACTAGCAACTTTGATTAAATCTCGAGGGAAATCCAACTCCATCTCCTTCTACCTTGAGGAACTTCCTGGAGGATCTCCCAACTCGAGTATCCCATTGCTGATAAGGGCAAAAATGGCCCGTTTCGACGTCCGCCTCATCCTGGTCGACTAGGAAAGCTCCGTCGACATCATGTATGTTCACATAGTCGACCATAACCAGAATATGAACTTTGCGTTTTAGGGTTCCATAAACTCCAAAAATCCACTCTTTCCACACCAGATCATTTCCAACTCCAAAACAAGTTATATAGGTTAGATACACACGTTACCCGATTGTTCTAACCGATTAATTTCGCATTCTAACCGTTAGATATCTTGATTAATCAAATTAAACCATTTTCCACAATTTCTGACCTAACTCTTAGAACATCGATTTATAAAACAAAGTGTCTAATTAGAGCCCACCTTTCCATTAATGAGGAGTTTGATGAAGATGAAGAAGAATGATCCAAGGGTTTTCCTCTCTTTGCTTGTTCTTCTTTTTCCTCTTCTCTTGATCTTTCTCTCTTTCTCAAACCCTTGTTTTTATGTTTCATAAAAGTGAGGAAAGAAAAGGAAGATAACACATATATATTATCATTAGTTATTAAAACTAACTAATGGGTCCAAATTGAGGGTATCCAAAAATGTCTCTAAAGCACTTAATTACTAAAACCTCTGAGTCAAATAATATTAACTAATTAATTTGAATTCGTTAGTTGCTCTAATTATTTTAACTAAAAACTCTCAGAGCACACCGAAACCTATTGATCTTAATTAATATTATTCAGAGCATTTAAATAAATATGGGGTATTATAAAAGTGGTGGTTTATATAATCCGATTTAATGTTATTTCTCATATCTTTATTATATTGTTAGATATCTCACTCCTTCTGTTTGAATGTTGTCCTTTGTTGGCAACGTGCAGGTAATCCAGAGTAGAGCTGAGTACCTTAGTAGATTCGAGTCGGTGTTGTCGCTCTGATACGTAGCACTAAGGGGGATAACACATGTTTTCTGTTGATGTTGGATTTGATTATGATGCTGAATTTTTAGTTGTTTTTATTAAAGATTATTGTTTTGAGTTGTTTTGACGTTGAATACAAGTTGAGCTATTATAAGTTGAATTTTTATGAATTCGTTACGTGATAATAAAGTATTTTGTTTTAAATACTAATCAGGTGTCGAATCTTGTTTTAATGTTGAAAATATATCATCTCATTTGAATTGCTAAAATTTTATACTCTGATTTTATTATTAATTATCGAGTAGAAATGGGGTGTTACATCAATCACTTCCTACAAAGATGCTCTCCAAGCCATGGAAAGCAACAATATCAAAGGTTGGGGTTAAGTCGTAATTCCCGTCAGCAATGAATCCAGAAAAGGTCTTGGCTATTCTTCATCAGCAACAAAACCTATATCAAAGGATGGAAACTTTGGTCCTATTAAAAACATTTTCCACCGTGGAGGCTTCCTTCACCCAATATCTCAAGAGGTTCATACCATCGAGGAAAACAATTCGGAAGGATCTGAAGATCCCGATGAAGAATGGAAAACATACTTCAATGAGGAAGGATACATTTATCAGGATAAAACACGCAAGCCATTCGATTGGCCGATCTGCATTTCAAAGTACATTCCAGAAACAGAGGACATAGAAATCTCTAAAGTACATGTTGCTCCTCACAACTCATTGGAAGACACTCCAATGACAAACAACTTTGATTGTACATTTGAAGACTTAATGGACGATCTATCGGTATGGGAATCCTATTAGGGAAATCTGAGACCTGCAACACTATCTCGATGAATTTGCAAGGATTGCAGGATGAGAATTCCTCAACTTTGCACCACCATAAGTGAATGTCATTACTGAAGATGAATCCATGACTCCCACAGAAACGTGGGACACCTTAGGACAACCAAGTGGGAAATACGATTATCTCATAAAATACACTTCTCCCGCTAGTTCTCGCATCGATATCAAAGACATCCAATCAACTTGATAGGAAGACTCTCCTGAGAGCATCGATGAAGAAACAACTGACAATTTCTTGCACGATCAATCTGCATGCAAGGAAGACTCTATAAATCCTCTTTCACCAAAAATTAATGTCATTACACAAGCTACTCCAGGAAGACAAGTTCCCGACTTCTGTATCTCCAACAGAGTTTGTTACGATTGGGTCTCTGTTGACGTCCTGAACATCGTTCACATTCCAAAGTAATTACTTAGTTTTATTTTGACTTTTCATCTCTCCCGAATGAAAAGGAATATTTTATAGGGCTTACTTGTTGTAAACTATTCTTCACTTAGCCTAAAGTGACCGAGTTTTGTTTTATAGTGTAGATGTTGTAGATTGGAAACAATTTTCGGTAAAACAAGTTATGTGTTTCTAAAGTCATGATTGATGTCATGACATGTTGTTTAAGAAATCTGTAGGTGTGAAGTTTTAGTTTGCTGCTGTTTTATCAGGATATCAAGACTGATGTCATGACATTTCTGTCTAGTTTTCAGTCCTGTTTTGTTCATTTATTTCTGCACGCGTTTTCAGTGATTCAATTGTGTGTTTTAGCTGAGATTTATAAGGCGCTCTATTTGGAAGGTTTTTATTCAACTTGGTTATTTTTTTTAGGAATTTTTTATATGGTTTCTATTTTTGTTCCTTTAATTATGGGAATTAGTTTTATTAGGTTAAAGCTTATTCTCAGCTACAGCAGGCCCATGCCCATGTTCTTGTTTCTATTTAAAGGCTGCGAACCTTTATTTGAAGATCTAGAAAAACAAGCGTTGAAGTGTGTTTCTTGTGCTAGGGTTTTTAAGTGTTCTTAGTTTTCTTGTGAGCCATACAATTATCATGTTTATAATTGTATTGGAATAAGTTTTGTTGAGTTTTAAGTTATCCACTCAAAGCTTTTAAGCAAGAATGATTTGTTCTTGACTGAAGCTTTTAAGCAAGGTCAAGGTTTGTCTTTGAAGTGTGTCTTCTACTGTTTTTTTTTAGATTGTTATCACTAATGTGATTGAGGGGGGGGGGTGAGAAGTGTCTCATATCTGAGTGTTTCTTAGATAAGAAGTTGCATTGGGTAGGGATTAAGTGAAGGGTGTAAACTGTTGGGTTTAACTCTGAATTAATACTACTTATAATGGATTTCCTCCTGGCTTGGTAGCCTTCAGATGTATGTGTGTTGCACCGAACTAGGTTAACAATTGCTTGTGTCTTTTACAATTGTTTTGTGATTATTTAACTTGTTCATATTTAAATCTATCAGATATTAGTGTCGTAACATCTCATTCGACATCTCATATCTAGTTCCAGAATGCAGTATATTCTGGTAGTATGGACAAGGATGGAGGATTTGTGAACAGACCACCCATTCTAGATGGATCTAACTGTGATTACTGGAAGCCTCGTATGGTGGCCTTCATGAAATCTCTAGATAGGAAGGAATGGCAAGCTGCAGACAAAGGATGGGAACATCCTATCTTTGTTTGAAAAGATGGAACAAAGAATTTAAAACCTGAGGAAGAATGAAGCAAATAGGAGGATGAGTTAGCTTTGGGCAACTCTAAAGCTTTAAATGCTTTGTTCAACAGAGTTGATAAAAATATATTCAGGCTGGTGCACCATTGTGAATTGGCCAAGGATGTTTGGGATACTCTCAAAACCACTCATGAAGAAACTTCCAAGGTCAAGATGTCAAGACTTCAGTTGCTCACAACAAAATTTGAAAATATGAGGATGAAAGAAGATGAGACTATTCATGACTTTCACATGAATATTCTTGAGATTTCCAACACTTCAGGAGCTTTAGGAGAAAAAATGTTTGATGAAAAGCTTGTGAGGAAATTACTCAGATCTCCGCCCAAGAGATTTGCTATGAAGGTTACTGCTATAGAGGAAGCACATGACATCTGAAAACATAGCATTTATTTCTAATGCTGAAGAGGGAACAGAAGAATATGAGATGGAAACTAAGGAAATCCTGACAGAAGCTCTAGCTATGCTTGGAATACAGTTCAACAGAGTTATGAAGAAGATGAATGTGAAGTCAAGACCTAATTTCAAGAACACCTCATTTGACATTAGCATATCCTATGATTCTAGCAGAAAAACAAAGTCTAAAGAGAAGCCCAATCAAAGAAAAGGGGTTCAATGTCATGGATGTGAGGGTTTTGGTCACATTAGAGCTGAATTCCCTACTTATCTTAAGAAACAAAAGAAGGGACTATTTGTTTCATGGTCAGATGGAGATTTTGAAAGTTATTTTGAAGAGGAATCAGCTAAACACATTACTTCCTCGACATGGACATGTGTTTCTAATGATGACTTAGTGAGGTTGAATTAACCTTTGATGAACTTGCAACATCTTATAGAAAGTTGTGTCTCAGAAGTGAAAAAGTGGTTCAATAAGGAGAGAAGCAGAAGAAGCTCATAATAAAACTGGAGGCTGAAAAGAAAGAGCATCTGACAACAATATCCAAATTAAACAATGAAATTATCATGTTGAATTCCAAGCTTGATCAAATGTCCAAGTCCATAAGAATGTTGAACAGTGGATCTGAAACACTGGATGAGATTCTTCAGATTGGGAAGAATGAAGGAGACTTTTCTAGTTTAGGGTTTAATGGTACAAAGAACACCTCTTCAAGTAGTAGCCGACCTGAAATGAAGTATGGTGTTTCAAATCAGATGTCGAAACCCATGTCTCAACATCATGGTAAAGGAAGATCAAATCATCAAAGAAGAAGATTTCAAAGATGGAGGTGTCATTGTTGTGGCAAATTTGGTCACATAAAACCTTTTTGTTTTAGACTATATGGATATCCTGATCATAACCCTCAGCCCAGAACTAAGAAAAACACGATCATTAAGAAACAACAATGGATTCCTAAGGATGTTTCCTTGATGACTCATACTTCTCTTAGAGTATCAGCTTAAGAGGATTGGTATTTTGACAGTGGCTGCTCTAGGCATATGTCTGGAATAAAGAATTTGTTGGTTGACATCAAACCTCATTCTACCACCTATATGACTTTTGGTGATGGAGCAAAAGGAGAAATCAAAGGTGTTGGAAAATTGGACTGTTCAGGAGTTTCAAACCTTGATGGTGTCTTACTTGTGAAAGGATTGACTGCCAATCTTATCAACATATGTCAACTGTGTGATCAAGGGTTTAATCTCAACTTCACCAAATCTGAGTGTGTAGTTACAAATGAAGAAAAGAAAGTGATCATGGGGGGAGCCAGGTCTAGGGATAACTGTTATATATGGATTAATCAAGATCCTAGTTACTCATATGTGTGTTCTATAGCCAAAGAAGATGAAGTAAAATTGTGGCATCAAAAACTGAGTCATCTTTATCTAAGAGGGATGAAAAGGATTATCTTTGTGGATGTTGTAAGAGGAATTCAAAAGCTACAAATTGATGAAGGAAGAGTGTGTGGTGAATGTCAAGTTGGCAAGCAAACCAAGATGTCACATCTGAAGATTCAACATCTTACTACCTCTAAAGTTTTGGAGTTGTTGCACATGGACTTGATGGGTCCCATGCAGGTGGAAAGCTTTGGTGGGAAGAGATATGCTTATGTGGTGGTGGATGACTACTCAACATTCCCTTTGTAAATTTTATTAGGGAGAAATCTGATGTTTTTGATGTTTTCAAGGATCTTTGTCAAAGACATCAGAGGGAAAAATAAAGTCATGTTGTCAGAATTAGAAGTGATCATGGGAAGGAATTTGAGAACCATAAATTTTCTGAATTTTTCTCCTCTGAAGGAATCAACCATGAATTTTCATCTCCCATTACTCCTCAGCAAAATGGAGTTATGGAAAGGAAGAATAGAACCCTTCAAGAATTAACTAGAGTTATGATTCATGCCAAGGGACTTCCCATGCATTTATGGATTAAAGCTATGAATACTGCTTGCTATGTTCATAATAGAGTTACCCTGAGAAAGGGAACCCTACTACCTTGTATGAGATATGTAAGGGAAGAAAACCTACTGTCAAATATTTTCATGTGTTTAGAAGTAAGTGCTACATTCTGCAGATAGAGAACAAAGAAGAAAGATGGACCCCAAAAGTGATGAAGGAATATTTCTGGATTACTCTACTAACAACAGAGAGTATAAAGCCTTTAAGTCTAGAACAAGAGTCATGATGGAATCCATAAATGTGGTTGTTGATGATCTGTATAAAGAAGCTAATGTCACAGATGATGTTGGAACATTCTTTGATATACCAACTAAAGCCTCTGATAAAGAGGTTGATCTCAATCCACTTAATTCTAAGACGACTGTCACACTTAATTCTATGAAGACTGTCACGCTATCACATTTCGCTTATTGAGATTATCTCACTTACAAAATACGTGAGTTTTACGGTAGACCTCATTGACAGTGCATCTCTTGTGTTGTCATGAACCCTAATGCAATAATTTCATACCATCAAAACACCATGATTAATAATTCAGTACGATTGATCCGTATGACATTGCTTCAACAAACTAAAGTCGGATTCCGAAGCAGATGACCACAAATTGCTCAAACGAAAGATGATTATTACGTGATTTGAACTGACGAAATAAAATAGTATATCCAATATACCATCTTTGCATCAAAGTTAATCATATCACATATGAATTAGATGGATCATATATGTGTAAGTTATAAACGATTGACATATCGCTGCTTTACCATACTATTATCGGATTCCGAAGCATAGTCAATATCAACCATCCATACCGTACACAGTCTGATGCCAAAAATTCAATATCAGGATTTGATTTAATTTTTACGTGTTTTAATCCAATTAAAACAAAATAACAGAGAATAAACGATTACCAGACTCATGGTTTTGTAAGTGGCTCTGATACCACTGAAGGGAAATTAGCGATATAAACGCAGCAGAAAACAAAAATTCCCTTTAGAGATTCTTACAAAAGGTCTATGATAGAAAAATTACCTCTTGTAGAGATGAAACCTTTGAATCTGAAATGATGGATGATCACGAGCGTTGTACGATGAACAACGCCTCTACTTAGTCCACATGAACAACTTCCTTCAGTCACAGTGCTAACTGATTAGATTGAAGGTTTAAAGTGAGGGAGAGGAAAAATAGAATATGGTCAGGGTTTTAATAACAACAACTTTTGAGCTTTTGCACAAGGGTTCTATTTATAGAACTACCTATGTGGCCTTCAAGTTAAAAACCCAACTCAATAATATTATTATTATATTATTATAATATACATAATTTATTGTTATTATATTTTATAACTATTATAAAATTAATAATAACTATTATTATATCATATGTTAATTAAGCACATGGTACTTTACCATATTCCGTATTCCATTCTAGTACACCGTACCTTACAGTGTACCTTATTTATTCTACCCATTCTCTAATTGTCCTTATGTGTGTGACCCTGTAGGATTTCACGACGTTGGCAATTATATTAAATCATGTATTTAACATAATAAACAGTGAGCGGTATCTAGCAACACATGACTTCTACCAAATTCACAAAATTGTCATGTGATCTGACAAAACCTTTTGTGGTATTATTTGTGTGTACAATTACCTTTTTACCCTTATGTCTATATTGAACACAAGTTATATATTGTGTCATCCTTTTCCAGTTCAATATTGGAACCTTAGACATTTATCCTATTATGCAGGATGGGAAAATTTCATCTAGGCTACTCATGTCTCGCAGTATGCTTTGTGAAGTACCCATCAACTGTCTTTATGATCATCCAGTTACGGACAATGTTTGATCAACAATAAAATACTTGAATCTACATCTAATGTCCATAGTAGTTTCAGGTCGAAGGGTGGTATACACCAATATCACCATGAGAGTAACTTATGACACTTTGCATAAGATTCTATGTAGTACTCTCATAATGGGTCAATCCAGTATAAATATTACTCCTAATTATCATACCTATGTCAATACTTGATAACTCCTTATCCAGAATCCATGAGATGTGATCACCAGTCTATCTATATAATAGTCTTAATGCTTTAAGGATATCCTATTTCACATTAAAGCTCGATTATGGATGCTTTAAGAATAGTGTCGTTATGTTTAATGGAATCTCATGATTTAAGTCACACTTAATATTTCATTAAACGAACTAGCTATTCTAGGGACTTTATCATTTTGGAAAAACAATCATAATAAAGAAATGCCTTTTATTATTAATAAATAATTCCATACAATTACCAAAAGTATTGGCCTCTAGGACTTACACCAATAGTTAAAAGGATGCATAGATCAAGAATCATAAAATTAGGGTTTCACATTGCCAAATTAGGGTTTTGACTGATCGGGGAACCCAAATTTGGATTTTTCATCTAAATATGAGCCAATACCATAGGGAATGGTTTAAATATATCGCATACACCTTGGAAGGCCACTCACAAGTTTGAAATACCTCAGAGGATGCCCAGTCACAAAAGCAGAAACTAGGGGTACGCTGTGTAATTTTCATATGGACGAAAAAGTCAAACTTTGACTTTTTGACCAAGAATGATCCTCATGACCTATATCACAAGAATATATGGTCCATGAATGCATTTGATCACAAAAAATAAAGAATTTGAAGATAACTTGTAAAAGGGGCTAACTTAGAAAGATTGAAAATTGTCTAAGTTATGAAGAAAAAGTGTGCATGTACTCTACTTCCAAGCATCAGATCTTTGTGAACCAAAACTTGAATGATAGATTCCATCACAAACTACAAAAGATTCAACCACACTTTATTCCAATTATTCATGGATTCCAAGTTAGAGGATGATCAAAATCACAACAACAAAAAATTGAAAGTTTCAACACTTAGACAAAATCTGCCTATGTTAAAAACCAGCCAAAACACCAAAACTTTGAGGCTTTTTTCAAATAGTTCCAAGCTGATTCAGATCTCCATGAAAACATCAATGTTGTCACAAATCATACCAACAATTCAAAGAATCCATTGACATGAAAATTCAACACTTGAATCAAGAGATATGCTTGCTCAAAGACCCTATGTCACATCTGTTTTGCAAAAACAAAACAGTTTTGAACCAAAACTTGAACTTGAGATTTTGAGTCAAAGATAAGTATCATCTGGTCAAGAGAATTAAAGTAATGATCACATACATGAGCAACCTGCAAATTCATGATCGCAACCAAGAAGCTTCCATTTTGCACTCATGAATTTCAACACCTATTCACTTGATCCAAGGGTCATAATACTCCAATAAAGCATATCCAAGAATCTTATGAACTCCAACCAATTTGATCTCATAAACAAAGATTAAAATATCTTTAAAATGTGAATTTGGCCAAGGTTAGATTGATCTATTTGGAATAACAATTGAGTGCCTTGAATAACAAGTAATGATGCTTAGCAGTGACTAAGATTTTCATACTTAGCCCTTAAGCAACAAGTTGGAAACATCAACACATCTATTCCTGTATAAATAGAGGTCCTAACTGGTCATAAAAATGACATCAAAGCTCATGAAAACATAGCTTTCTCTCATTCACTTCTCAACCTCAAATTTCTCTCTTTTCTATAAGTGCTATCGGGTTTTGAGTTTGAAACACATATAATTCAAATCAATGGCTCTAAGACTTCATAAACATCGTATGTGAGCTGTACAAACCCTCACCACCCATATGTAACACCAAATTCTTAGATCATCGTGGCCACCCAAGAACAACTTGCAGTTGAGATGTCATGAGCTGATCCAGAGGTCTTCAATCCATTCCAACCATTCAGACACCTTACATAAGGTATAATGGAGCGGATCAAGTCATCAAACAACATCTGGAACATCCCTAAAATCAAATTTGATCTGCTCTTGCTTTGGCAAGCACAAGTAAGCCTAAACTCATCAAACTCTATGAAGCATGCATCATAAAATTTGTTTTCAAGTTACAAACATGTTTCTGCATCTATATAGAATAATAACCCTCAATCAATTGCATGATTTCTTTCATATTTAGGATTTCATGTTAGTTTTGCAAAATTAGGGTTCTTCAACTTTTCATCCAGATTTCTCACTACACACTTAAAATAAATGAAATTAATTGTCATGGTTGTGTTCGTGAGTGAATTTGCAACAATTTTGGGGTTGGTTTCATGTTATTTCATTAAGTATTTTATGGGATAGTATAGTTTTTACAAATCTGGGAAGGGAGCTTCGCGCATGTTCTTCATTGTGTTCTTGGCGCCTTTTCCAAAATTCAAATTTTATAATTTTTTATTTATTTTCTAAAATGATTTCAAAAATTAATTTCTCTCTGGATTTTTGTGTTCCTGATTAAATTCTTTTTTTTCAAAATTCACAAAAATATTTAATTATATGATTTTATCAAAATTTCACAAAAATATTATTTATTTTATATATTTAATATTTTTACAAAGAATTTAATTTTAACTGTTTTTAAACATTTAAAAATCTTCTTTCTCATGATTATTTCATCACAATTGATTTTCAAACTTTCACATAAATCAAAAATGATTTTTCAAACATTGATTCAAGTTTTCACTTTTTTTTTCCACATTTTGTTTGATATTTTAAATGATTAATTTGATTTTTATTTAATTAAAAATACTTTAAATCAAAATTAGGGTTTTTTGATCTCAGCCTCCAAATTCAAATCACTTGTCATTTTTGGGCCTATAATAAAGTGTAAGACCCATTCCTTTTTGTAAATAGATTAGATTAGGGTTTTCAACTTTCCTCGTTAGTTTTCAAAAATCTCGACGCGATCGCCTTTTGTAGAGAAATTCATCTGGGCCTCCTTGTGTTACAAGTCCCAATAATCTCTCTCCCAATCTTTTCAAAATGAATTTGGGCCTCTTAGTTAAGTTTAAATCCCATCCCCCTTCTCAATCTCACTTCCATTCTTTTTTCACCGACGGATCTCCGCTGACGGACTGCTACTGACGTACAAGTCATTCCTTATCAATCTTCCTAATAAAGCATTTCCTAATTATCAAAGAGGATACAGTAAATAAAAGCTTTTTGTAATTCCTTCCCCGAGATATTAGTCTTTTTCTTCCTAGTGTAACTCCTACCTTGATGGAATAAGATAGCCTCCTCTTGGGCTTTGTTCAATAGATTCCTTTCCACTGATGGATAAGATAGTCTCCTCTTGGGCTTTGTTCAATTGATTATTCTCACAAACAACATAGCCTCCTCTTGGGCTTTGTTCAATTGATTTCCCCCTAGTCAGAGTTTTAAACTTCTAGGGTATCTTCAACTGGAAGAAACTTCTCACAGATAGCCTCCTCTTGGGCTTTATTCAATTTATTTCCCCCTGTTTTTCCCATAGTGGTCATCCTCCTCTTGGGCTTTATTCAATGGATCTCTCCCTACAAAAGGTATTAATCAGTAGACTTTGAAAGTCTCTTCACCCTCTAAGATTCCTTAAGCAAAAGGAAATTTCCACAAGGATAGCCTCCTCTTGAGCTTTATTCAATTGAATTTTCACCAGTAATTTATCCCATCACAATCATTCAAGTGAATCCATGTCTCTAAAAATTCCTAACAAACATGTATCTCTTTACAAAAATTCCTCCCAGATAACCTACTTACTAGGTTTTATCTGATGAAGTCAAACTCTTTTGGGCTTTATGCCAAAATCTTCCAATAAACAACCTCATTCTTGGACTTAGTAGAAGACAGATAAAAACTCCCCTCATGAGTTAGTCTCTCACAAACTTTCAGCCTCAATCTTGGGCTTAGTACAAGACAAATAAAATTTTCTCAGTAGAGTCAGTTTTCTTTGTTTAGCTTCAACCTTGGGCTTCAATCACTCTTTGAAAAACCATCCTTAACTAATAAATCGAATGTTTGGTCACACTTGGTGACGTCAAATGTGTAAGTTTTCTTAGGAAATCTATCACTCTTTTCAAGTTTTACGAGTTTTTTTCCATTCGAATGTGCCAAAAATTTGCAAGACTAATATGGTATTTGCTATAGTTCAGCGAGGGCGATATTGCTTTCATCGAAGTTTAAGGGATCTATATGTTTCTTGATCGTCCTCGTCGAATTCAACGTAAGCTATATTTTACCTCCTATTATTCTTATTTGCCCTAACTTTCTCAATCTTCATGCGTTCTACATGTCAAACCCTATCGGGAACTGGTCCATATCCCTTAAGGATTGGGTGTCTAATTTCTTCCTGATAGAATAGCCAAGACTCCTAGCAACCATTTCGACTAACTCAGGCACTTGTGTAAAGCATCTGGGCATGAGTAGGAGGAGTCTGTTTAAATAGTCATCTATTAGCTCATAGATCTTTCCTTTGATATTGGCCAATTCCTTCAAACTTATCTTCATTTATCCCATGTAAAATTGTTCATGGAACAATCTCTCTAATTCATTACAATTGTGGATCGAATTTGCTGGCAAGATTGTAAACCATGTAAAGGCATTTTTTCAAAGAACTTGGGAAATATTCTATCCTAAGGTTTTCATTATTCAAAATCTCCTATGCCTCTATCAGGTATCTGGTTACGTGTTCGACAATGGACTCAATGGTATCCCCAGAGAATTTAGTAAACTTAGGAACTTTCCATCTGGGTGGTAAGTCTGATTGTAAAATATATTCTGATAAAGGTGACGTATAATTTGGCCTACGGAGGCCAACATTTACCATGTTTCGTGCCATGATCCTATCGACCATGGCTTCCAGATTGTTATTTGCTACCATGTCATCCCATCAAATTTGATGTATGACATCGTCAACATTCTGGTTCCTATTCACCAATACTACCCTTGGTTCCTCTTCCTTACGAATTTGTGGTACAACCCTATGAGGTTCTACTCTAGGTTGTTTGACTACTACTCCCTGATTCCCCATGTTTGTGTGGGGTTGATTTCTTTGGTTTTGTTGAACATAGTTAATAATGGGGTCTTCTTCAAAAATAATCCCAAGATTTTCTACCAAATACTCCTTATAAGGATGTCGAGGAGGCTCTGGTACATCAAATAAATTGGCAATGTGCATCATTTGCGTTGCCATTTGCTAGTTCTCTTGGGTAATGTTTTGGATTAATGCGTTGTAAATTATACCCATTTTCTGGGCGAGCAATTGGACCATTTCGTGGTTACTTTCGCCCATTTGCTGCCTTATGATCGCTGCAGAATTATTGGTCAAATTTGAAATTTGGGTGGAATATCCTATCCCTATGGGTTGGTTAATTTGAACCAGATTATTGATGCCAGACCCAGATCCCTGCAATGGTGAAGTCATATTCACCACAGGTTATGAAAACGACAACGCAACATTATGTAAATTTCACATCATCGCAGTTGGCATGCCAAAAGGTTGTTCTCGGCCACTCAAAGGCATAGAAAATCCTGGAGGCATAAAAGGTCTGAACAAAGAATTCCCTACTGGTGGGGGGTCAATGGTGGACCTTATGACCATACATTAGATAAAATGGGTCCACTTTGGGCAATTGACTGTATAGACATCAAACTTGTCGTGAATGGTATTGGTTCAAATATAGGTGTTGAAATCGATGTCCCCTCTTTCGAAGATGCAAGGATTGTTTCTCCTTTATTATTTGGTGGATTTTGAGGGTTTGGATTACTTGGCTGACTTTGATTCACCATTCTCCTCAAATATCTTCTCTTAGGTCTTTCTTCGTTGGTTGTGACTATTTTACCACTTCTCAATAACATACAACGAAGTTAAAGAAAAAGATAGCATATGAAAAACTTCATAAAAAATTCAAGATAAATAATTATTTCTAAAACACTAGCACTGTTCCACTGGGCGTGCCAATTTGTTTACCGTGAAAATTGATAAACAAGCGTTAGTCTTCCAAAATCAAGATGTTTTGGTTACTCACAAGATCGACTAGATTGATCCTAGGACATGTGTTTGTCTTTTAAATTATGTTTAGAAAAATATGAACACTTCGAAAATATTCATGTTTGAAGGTTGTTTGTTGTTGAAAGGATTTAAAAGAATAAATTGCAGAATGTAAATGGACTTGAAATGAAAATGCCTTGAAGATAAATTGTAAGGTGAGATAAATTCTGAAAAATATGAATAAACTTTAATTGAAATGTAAAAGATGGTGTGAATCAACGTACATTCTCAAACGATACTTGTTTCCCACAAACTAGATACTTTAAGTAATTCTGAATATTTGCACACAATTGAACACATGTAGAAATCCTAACACTAAGACCTTATATATACTAAGTCAAAATAATCATCTCTAACAGTTTTTATCCTAAACTATGACACGTTGCACTCGACATGTCCTTCAACCATTACAACATTCCACGCGTCCTTTCTTGAAGAGTGGATAAGGACAAAATCCAGTTATCCTTCAAATTCAAAAACGTCTCCGACGAACGTAACCTTAACACTACCCTCATCGAAGATGACTCTAAACTTAGAAATATTTCTAAGTTTCATCCAGTATTTTCCTCTTCTTAAAGAAGTACTTTGACTGGACTTTTCAAATAATATTTTATGTCGAATTCAAGAATATCTTCAAAGATATTTCTCTTCTATTGCTCATTACATTAACTCAAATTTGGCGTTGAAACTTCCAGCTAACACAGGGAGAAATTGATTTGTTCAGCTGAGGTGGAGAAATGAATTTTTCTTAAAAGGATATCGTACTCTTTTTTTCCTTTACTAAATTTTTTTCATTGAATTTTTTCTAGTAAGACTTTATCGAAATATATTCATTATGGACATCCAAGAGAGAGTGTTAAAAAATAAATAATTATGGATGTCATCAATTAGAATATTTCATATTTATTTTTTATTTATTATATATGTCTTATAATAGAATTCATATTATATATCAATTAAGATATTTCATAATTGATTTTCTATTTATTATATATCTTATAAATAGAATTCATATTGTATTTGAATCACTCGTTTTAGAATGATATAATAAATTCTCTTCTTCTTTTTCTCTCATTTGTCTCTATATATAATTCTATTATATTGCTTCTTATGAATTTTATATATAAATTGAAGAAGAAAAAAACCTTAGCATAAACAGCAGGAAAGGGTACATAGATGACTTAATCAATAACTTAACATGAATGTAATGATGATATTTCAGCCAGTGGAAAAATATAAAAGAGAATCTGAAAACCTAAAAGTAAGATGAGAATCAATACGTTTTCTTTATTCCAATTTTCCAACAGTGAGAGTGATAGATCATGTGAATGTGTTTCTTAATGCCACTTGTCGACCCTCAACTCAAAATCCTTCTTGCTGTATTTTTTTTTCCAATATGTTATCATTATCAATTATCAACCAACTCTTACTTTTCTTATCATAAAATAAAATTATTAACAACTATTTTATAGCTGTTTTAAGAAATTTTAAAACTATACACTTTTACATAATCACTCTTACCAAAAACAATGGAATAAACTCAAAACCTACCAAGGAGTATTGATGCCTCCTCTATCTTTTTAAAGGACATGAAGCATTTATTTCAGTGGCATATATAGCAGTATATTACAGCTAAGATTGTGATTCATCATCATCTATCAACTCAAAACCCTAATATATTTGTTTTCTGAATTTTCAAAAAAAAAAAAATTCCACTAGAATTTCTTATAACTATATGCTGCATTATTTACCAATCAAATTATAACATTTGTGTCCATTTTATTCAAACTTCATTTTCATTGCCAATACCTCTCCTAGTTAAGCAGCAAACGACTTTATATTATTCAATAAATAAACGACTTTATAAAGATCAAGGTAGAAATGAGATGCTACAAAGACTTCAAGATTTGATGGATAGTCAATTGAATTTGACACGTTCAATTTATTGCATGTCGCTGTGACTCAATCACATGTGTACTGTTTTTAGACATGAAATTATGTACATCTCTTTCTTTTCTTTCATTTTATTAATCACATATGTAACTAATAATGTTATGTTTGGTGGTTATGGTCTCTCTTGTGTGTAATATTGTGGTGATTGAGAAGATTTAAATTTTTTAATTAAGTCTTGACACAAAATTGATAGAAAACAAACATAAATTTATATTTTAGATGGATACTTTAACTAAAATTTTAAATCTCTTATTTGATTCAAATTTGAATTTAAATTATGAACTTGTGAAATTATGGTATTTTTAAATTTTTAAGGTGTTAGTGATTTTTTAGGCACCGAGTCATCTGGTTGGACCGATTTAATACCTATATAATTTTGTCATAATGACAGGTTTATTCAACCGAGTTATCCGATTTTATCATGTTTAGTCATGTGGTTTGATTAACAACCTATTGGTTTGACTAATGAATGAGTGATCAAATACCCTCACTAGTTCGATGACCGATCCAATTTTTAAAATATTATATAAAAGAAACTATTAAAAAATATCTAGATTTACTAATTGGATTGAAACATAGTATTTGATATAAAATTATGGTGGAATTTGATGTATGTAACAACATCATTGTAATTGATATAGGACAAATGTAGTAGCTAATCATTCGTTAGGGATGCTTAATTGTGTTTTGATCGAGAATTAGGGATGCTTAATTGTGCTTTGATCGAGAATGTACTAATATTAAATTTTAATTAGTGGTCTATTTAAATGTCATATTAGAATTTGGAATCATAAGGTTGGTGAAAATTAATTGAGTAATTGAGTGTGGAAAGAGAGAGAGAGAGAAAAAGAAAATGAGAGAGAGAGAGTAGTTGAGGATGGAAAGTGATCTTACCAGATCAGAAAGGTCTTCCAGAGGTCGAGCAGGAACAAAGTGAGGTGGAAGAGAAGAGGGGGGGGGGGTACATGTAATACATTTCAAAGCTTAAGTGAGTTTGGGTAAAAAATAATGGTAAAGAGAGAATGAATCAGAATACCTGACCCTTTAATGAAAAATGGTATTTATAGTGAGCCCCCAGCGTTGGGTCAAGGTCCTTTCTTGGGCTGGATTAGCTAGGCCCAAGGAAGAACTGTCAAGGTACGCGTAGGAGTGTGTAAGACCTAGCACGTGGTCTTTGTCCCTGGTCCAACTGCCCCTATCTTTCAGGAGATAAAGAGGGAAACAGTTGGATGACGTGGCGCGCAAGGGGAAGACGTTGTCTCCCAGGCACCTGTGTAACAGGTCGAGGTGGTTGCCCGACCTCTTCGTGGGATGCTCGTGGCATTTTCTTCTACCCGACTATTATATGCATCTACCCGACGTGACTGGGCCTTGGTCTTAAGAGGATTTGGGCCTGAGCTCAACTATGTCTAGGATCCCCCCAAGTCAAGGCTCTGGGACGGAGCGATGAGTTGAGAAAAAATTAAGTCGGGCACCACTGCTATGTCGGGGATAATCGTGCGACATGTAAGTAGTCAGGATCAAACGTTCGCCCAAAAGGATTTGACCTGTCGAGTTGGGGAGTCGTTCGGGGAACAGATTCAGTGAGTCGTGGCGAGCGTAAGATCGCGTTGGAGATTGTGCGAGCATTATTCCTCGTCCTGAAGTTTTGTTTACGGGATTACGTGAGCATCATTCCTCGGTGCATGACATTTATAGATGTCGGGGAACCTTACGGGTGCTCGACGTCGTTCAGAATTCTTCGAGTTGACGTGTTAAGGGAATTCAACGTGTGTCGCTTCATTTTCCGTGCCATGGCGCATTGAATTCCAGCCGACCTAAGGAACCTAGGTAATGATTGCCTAGGTGTGTTCTTCCACGCGTTCTTCTTGTATATAAAGTGGGGGGACCATTTCATTTCACTTTTTCGTCCCTACGATTAACCAGACCTCCATTGAGTAACCCCCCCCCATTCTTAGTGCAACCACTGTCGTCGCCGCCATTCACTTCCGCTATCTGCTCGCCACCATCATGCCAGGTAACCCTCTAACTCCCCTTTTTCTGGCAATTTCTATGTTTATTAGCCAATTGTAGTGGTGGTTTTCTCCCTTAAAGTAGGTAGATTTCTTTTTTAGGCGTGTTTCTAGGGTTTGTGTATGAGTGTCTCAGGCACAAATTGAATAAGTCGGGGATAATTAGCATATTTTTATGAATGGGCCATTCAGAACCAGCATAATTAGATGAATGTTGCGGGTGTCTTATGAATACACCGAGCGAGAGTTTCTTGTTTTCATTGTGAATTTAGGGCATTCCCTTAGTGCCCGGGCGAGATTTTTATAGGTCCCTTTGTTAGTTGGGGCGATTTAATTATGAGTAGGTCGGGTGTTCGACTCCTTTCGCCCTTTCACTTGAACTACGGTGGAAGTGTTGATTTGATGCGACGTCGAATTCACTTGTTCCTTCTGCTTTTTAGGTACTGCTAACCAGAGGCATTCCAAGGAAAAGGACTCGGTTGCTTCCTAGACTGAGCAAGGTGAATTCTCGTGGGTTGCCGACAAGCCATTGGAAGCAGAGTCACGCTTCGTGGATGAAAACATCCTCGTTTTTACTTTAGTCGAGGAATTGGGCCCCGAGGGTCCTCCCAACTGGTTGTGTTATGCTCCCCAAGAGGAAGATAGGATTTGCTCGCGTTTTACAGGGAAACGCTTCGCAATGTATGAGTTCACCTTCCGGGAGGTGGGGATGAGACTCCCCTTCAATGACTTCCAGATGGGGGTCTTCAAATGGTTAAGGTTGGCGCCTTCGAAGCTTCATCCCAATGCGATCTCATTTACCTGGGCGTTCGAGCGAGTCTGCTGATATCTCGAGATTGGCTGCACGTAACCCCTCTTCTTCTGCGTCTTTCATCTGCAGCGCTCGGGTGTCCTTCAAGCTGCCTTCAAGGTTGTTCAAAACTTATGTTTATTATGTCCACAACTTCAAGGATAGATGGTACGCGGTGAAACCTATCACCCAAGACACTCTCGACACTTTATATTTCTTGAAGCGGGATGCCAATGGAGAAGAGCAATTGATGTCAAGGATCCCCCTCGGATGGCAGCCCGATCATTTCGATCTACCGACCGGCCATTACCGTGTCAGGCATGCGAGTTTGGGGACTGAGGATAGGTTGTCTTATAAAACAATTGGTGGATTATGTCCATAGTTTCCTTCCGGCTATATACGTAGATAGATTGGGCAACCCCTACCTAGGCGAGGATGGGTCGCCCATCATAGAATCTCGGCTAATTAATACCAAAGCCATGCTCGAGTGTAGTACGGACAATGAGGTTATTCGGTTGTTAGGTAATGTTTCTTGGTCGTTTTGCTCCTTCTATTGTTCTATCCGTTTTGTTGATCTTCTTTTATTTTACAAGCAAGATGCCCACAATCAGGGAGCGTCTATTGAAGTTGGCCAATCAGGCCGGAGCCTCAGGCAGGGTTTCAAAAAAGAATAAGAAGGTTATAAGTCACGTCTAGGAGGTGGCGACGGAGCATGGGATTGGTTGATCCAGTACCTCTAGCCCGACCTCTAACACCCCTCAAGCAATCCCTCAGCAAATCTCCCCTCGAAGCGGTAGCAGACCGATGGTTCGCTTGCCTGGTCAAATGTCATAGGAGGTAGTTCGTCTGGCGACCAGGGGAGCTATCAGTTGCCCCCTTGTTATCTGGAGCGGGATTTCTTCAACGCTGAAGGCACTGTAGTGGTGTCAGCCACTGAAGCAAAGGCGTTGCTCGACCAGGAGGTGGAGGACATACGAGATGGTCTGGCTTGAGACATTGTTGTTGTCATTCAGGTTATGGAGACAACTCTAGTTCTGTCTGACACCACCAACAACACTGCGGAGTTGGAGGCTACGGAAGAAGCACTTCAGACTATGTGGTCTGAAAGGGACAAGCTCTCCAAAGATTTGGCCGACTACAAGGAGGAGCACAAGCTCCAAGAATGGTTGAGTTCTAAGTTAGAGGAAGTCAAGCGCGAGCGAGATACCTTGACTGAAGAAAACAAGGGTTTGAAGGAGCAGGTAGTTGAGATCAACAAGGCCGCCGAGGAATATGGAAGTCTTCATACTAGGGTCGAGCTTCTGGAAGGTGTCGTCCCCCCTCTTGACGATGAGACTGAGGAGGAGTTGGCCCTGCTTGCTCTGGTGACCTGGTTCTCCGAATTAGAGAACTCGAGAAAGATCTTGTGGTCATCTTCAAAGAGGGGTTCGATAATGCTACCGACCAACTCAAAGTCGTGAATTCGGGGCTTGTGACCGAGGGAACAACTCATAACTACATCGTGACTGACAGGGAGATTGTCTGCCCCTTCGTCCCTGAGGAGGAGCTGGAGGAGGACGACGATGACAATAACAAGGAAGAGTAGGTATGGGTAGCGACCCTTAGTTTATTGTGAATTGTTGGCCTGCGTGTCTGTTTTGATTGTTGTAACGGCTTGCGTGCCACTTTTGTATGTACTTTAACGGCCAGGTTTTGGCTGGGTTAAATATAATATTTTGTTTGGTTTTTAAATGGTTTTTTATAACTGTTTGAACTAATGTTTGTTTGAACTTTTTTACTCGACTGTGTAGGCTCGTTGGTTTAGGGAACCGACGAGGTGGCGGGTTTTACGTTCGCCGTGAATCGGGACTAGGGTCGCGATTGGATACCCTTATCCTGGGGCTTAGGCCTTCCCATCACGAGTTAGGTGTCCTGTCGACATGGTACTGTGACGTTGGAGCTCGTTCGAGATGTCCAACATCGGGGAGGGTTGTGCTTTCCTTATGTGGGCGTTATCCTCCCTTTCAATTAGTGACGAAGGTTTGTGGTCGTACCTCCCACACCTTCGTAAGTTGTTTTAGCTATAGTACAGCTTAAGTTTTTATGCATTCCTTGGTCGAGAAAGTTTTTCACCTTGTAGGTTTTCAAGGTAATAGGGCCCGTTGCCCATCTTATCTCGTACACGATACGGGTCTTCCCAATTAGCGGCTAGTTTGCCTTCTCGTGGGTTTTTCTGGTTCCATCTGAGGACCAGGCTGCCCACTTGGAATTCTCTTTTTATGACTTTCGTATCGTGGCGTAAAGTTATTTTCTGTTTAATGGAAACTTCCCGTAGGTATGCCTCATAGAGGATTTCCTCAACGAGATCCAGCTCGACTTGCAGAGCCTCGTCGTTCAATTCCTCGTCGAGGGGTGCATCTATGCGCCGCGTCGGTTCTCGAATTTCTACGGGGATGACCGCCTCAGTTCCATATGTCAGCCTAAACGGAATCTCCCCTATTGTGGAGTGTGGGGTCGTGTGGTATGCCTAAAGAATGTTGTGTAGCTCCTCGACCCAAGCTCTTTTCGCCTATGTTTCAGCCCTCATAGGATGACCATGTTGGTTGTTTCTGCTCGGCCATTGGTTTGAGGGTGCTCGACGGATGTGAAGTGTTGCTTCGTGCCCAAACTGGCGACGAAGTTCTGGAATCTTCCATTCGTGAACTGTGTTCCGTTGTCGGTGATGAGGACTTGGGGTATGCCAAAGCGGACGAGGATATTTCTTTTGAAGAACTGGAGGATGTTCGGTGTTGTGATTTTGGCCATGGCCTCAACTTCGATCCACTTTGTAAAATAGTCCACCCCTACGATGATGTATTTGTTCTGGAAAGAGACAATCACGAATGATCCAAGGATATCCATTCCCCACCACGTAATGGCCACGAGGAGGAGAGTGTTTTCAGCTCGTTGGGGGAGCGAGGTGCATATAGGCATGTCTTTGGCACTTGTCACATTTCTTGACATGTTCTTTGGCATCGTGTTGCATTGTCGACCAGTAATAGCCTACTCGCAAAGCTTTACGTGCGAGTGACCTCCCGCCAAGATGTTGGGCGTTGACCCCCTTGTGGATTTCGCCTAGGATGTCGGGGACTTTTTCCTCTTTGACGCATTTCAGTAATGGAATGGAGAAGCCACACCGATAGAGTTTGCCTTCGAGGAGGACGTACGAGCATGCCCTTCTTTTGGTCGCGACCGCTTCTTTAGGGTCCATAGGGAGTTCATCTCGTGAGGTAGTTATGGATGGGCGTCATCCAACAATGAGTCTCTCCAATGGCGTTTACTTCGGGCGGAGGAGGTCACTTCTCGATGCTAGTTCGGGGAAGGATTTCCTGAATCACAGACTTGTTTCCGCCCTTCTTTCGCGTACTTGCCAACTTATATAGGACGTCTGCTCGCGTGTTGTGTTTGTGGGGGACGTGTTGGACGTCCTACGCGTCGAATTGTTTGAGTTTATCTTTTACTAGAGCTAAGTATTCAATGAGATTGTCGTTCTTAGCTCGGTATTCTCCTCGTACCTACGACGCCACGAGTTGAGAGACGGTTGATATCTTCACTTCTTTCGCTCCCAAGTCTTCGGATAATCTTAGACCCGCGAGGAATGCTTCATATTCGGCCCGGTTATTAGAGGTCAGGAAGGCCAATTCCAAGGATACCTCAATCAGAATACCATCTTCGTTCTCAAGGATGATACATGCACTGCTGCTTGTCGAGCTGGAAGCGCCATCCACAAAGATTGTCCATTTGTGGGCGCCACTAGTTGGGACCGGGTTATGCGTCATTTCAGCGACAAAGTCAGCCAGGACCTGGGCCTTTAGAGCTTTCATGCTCTCATACTGGATGTCGAACTCCAATAGTTCTAGCAACCATTTCAGCATTTGGCCGGCCATGTCTGGTCGGCCGAGCAGTTGTTTGACTGGTTGATCTGTTCAAACTTTGATCGTATGGGTAAGGAAGTAATGCCGCAGTCTCCTCGCGACATTTATTAAGGCTAAGGCGACTTTCTCGATCTGTTGATACTTGAGCTCGGGGCCCTAGAGGGTTTTTCTCGTGAAGTAAACAGGTTTTTTCCCGTCAGTGGTTTCTCGTATGAGAACGACACTGATGGCCTCCGTCGCTACGGATAGGTACAAATATAGAGTTTCTTTCTCTAATGGCGGGGGATATGACCAGTGGTTCGGAAAGTTCCTTCTTTAGGTGGAGTAGTGCCTGTTCGCACTCTTCGGTCCACTCGAAGGTGGCTTCTTTCCGTAATAGTTTGAAGAAATGAAGGGCGTGTTGAGCGGACTTGGCGAAGAAGTGGGAAAAAGAGGCGAGCATGCCATTGAGGGATTGGATGGATTTCTTCTAATTTGGGGTTGGGAACTCCGAAAACGCCCGACATTTGTCGGGGTTGGCTTCAATCCCGCGTTCGGTTAGGTAGAAGCCGGGGAATTTCCCTGGTCGAACGCCGAAGGTGCATTTTTCAGGGTTGAACCTCATTTTGCATTGTCTCGCCTGTTCGAAAACCTTTCGGAGATGATGTGCATGGTCATCCTCTTCGTGCGATTTCACGATCATGTCGTCCATGTATACTTCGAGCATGTCTCTAATCTATCCTCGAAAAACCTTGTTCATCATTCGTTGGTATGTGGCCTCGACGTTCTTCAGTCCGAAGGGCATTACGTTGTAGTAGTAATTGCCCGTCAGGGTCATGAAGGTCGTGTGCCTTTTATCTGTGTCCGACATAGGGATTTGATTGTATCCACTATATGCGTCCATAAAAGACAAGAGTTTGAAACCTGCAGAATTGTCGACCAGTTAATCTATGTTAGGTAGAGGAAAAACATCTTTGGGACAAGCCCTATTGAGATCATTATAGCCAACACACATACGCCATTTTCCATTATTTTTCTTAACGAGGACTACATTAGAGAGTCAGGTTATGTATTGGGCTTCAGAAATAAAATTTGCCTCTAAGAGGTCTTTTACAACTCACTCAGCAGCCTCCACTTTCACGGGATACTGTTTGTGCCTATGTTGTGCTACGAGCTTAATGGCCTGGTATAAAGCTAATTGATGGCAGGCTACCTCGGGGTCGAGCCCGAGCATCTCAGCGGCATTCCATGCGAAGAGGTTCGCGTTCTCCTTGAGGAAGATTGTGAGTTTCTCCTTTGTCTCTGATGGTAGTATGGTGCATATCTTCATGGCCCTGTCGGGGTTGTTGCCCAGGGGAATAAGCTCGAACTCTCCATCAGGGACCGGTCAGAATGGGTGAGTTGGGACTTGTCCATGGATAGGGTCCTGCACTTTAGTATTGTCCTCGCTGATACGTCTGTCGAGGTCGATGGCGTTGATCCCCTGGGGAGGTTGCTCTTCGACCCTAGGTTTCTTGTTATTCTTGGTGTTGATTATGGCATGTCCTTTTACTGCAGCATCATAGCATCTTCGAGTGGCCTCGATGTCACCGTGGATTGTGAATATGCGGCCCAACTTGGTGTAGTACTTCATTTTCATATGAACAGTGGAGGGGATCGCTGTTAGTTCGGCCAGAGTTGGACGGCCAAGGATGCAGTTGTATAGGGATGGGAACTCAATCACCGGGAACTGGACTTTGACCTCCCTAGTTGTCTCTTGCTCCCCAAATGTGACGAGGAGCTCGACATATCCCCATGGTCTTGTAGTGGCTCCATTAAATCCTTAAAGGTCGGACCCGACGTACGGAGATAAGTTGGTTATGTCCAGCTTGAGATTCTTGAATAGGTTGACGTACATGATGTCCATTGAACTGCCTTGGTCGACTAGGATGCGTCGGACATCAAAACGTGCCATTTTGGCCCTTATCAATAAGAGGATGATCGAGTTAGGTGATCCTCCCGGCAGCTCCTCGAGGAAGGAAGATATTGGGTTGGATTTTCCCCGATATTTTATCAAGGTTGTCAACTGCTCTGATACGGTCAGTAGGAGCTCGTCGAATTTGCGTTTTACCGAAATGGAGGTGTTCTCGTTTTCTTACTACTCCTCCTGATATGACCAAAGTCGCTGGGAATTTCTCCCAAGGGCTGAGGGCGGAAAATCGTTCTCCCACGTAGGTGTCGGAGAGGTGGATATCTTATGGGTGGGATATGCACATGGCCATATGATATGGGGAATCGTCGTGTGGTGTATCCTTGTGAGCTCTCTTTGCTGCTTGATCTTTATGCCGAGGGGAATCGTTCCTCTTAGCATACTGTTTGAGATGGCCCTCTTGGATCAGTATCTCAATTGCGTCCTTCAGATGGATGCATTCTTCGGTCACATGTCCGTGACTTCTGTGAAAATGGTAGTATTTGGACTTATTCGTATGGGGCTTGGGTGTAGAAGGTTTGGGTAACCTCACCCTTCCCTGCTTAAGCTCGAAATTGATGCATTCGGAGAGGATGCGTTCGCGGGGAGCTGTCAACAATGTGTATTTGTTGAAATGTCCTGCGGGCCCTCTACCTTCACGGGTTTCGTAGGGTTTCTCCTTTCTCTTATCCCCATTGAGGCGGGGAGCATTGGGGTCCTCGCGTTTGGGGTGACTGGTGTCATCGGGATTGCGGTTGGTTCGAGCATTGTGAGCAACCTGTTTCTCTTTGTACCTGATGTAAGCTTGAGCTTTGTGAAGGAGCTCGTCCAGGGTACGAGGTGGTTCTATTCCAACTACCCTACTGAGTTTGCTTCCAGTGAGGAGTCCCCTCTCAAGGAGGTATTTTTTCATGTAGTCCGTTGTATCTACCTCGACAACTTCTTGGTTGAACCAATCGATGTACGAGCGCATCGTCTCATTTTTCTTTTGTACGATGGATTCAAGGGTTGCCTTAGTCTTGGGATGACGTCGGGAGGCCGTGAAGTGCCTCGTGAATGCAGATTTCATGACTCTCTAGGATGTGATTGACTCATGGGCCAGGATTTTGTACCAGGCCATGGCTCATTTCCTGAAAGTTGTCGAAAACAGCCTGCATTTGAGGTGCTCGGTGATGTCATTGCGGTAGTCGAGCATAACATTGATGTTATCGACGTGATCATCGGGGTCAGTTGTCCTGTTGTATACAGTCAAATGCGGGGGTTTCTCCATGCCCTTAGGGAGGGGTGCCTCCATAATGGCTCGAGAGAATGGGCAATGTGGATCTTCCTCGTCACTTCTCAATGGAGAATAGGCATCGTTTCCAGGACTTTGCTCACGTCGGGGTGAAGGCCTTGACTGGTCGGTCTCATGGTGTATCATGGATTTGTTCTTCTTTGGTTCGGGGAAGCGCCGACCATGTCGAGGAGGAGAACGCCTCTATTTCTTCGCAGCTTCTAGATGTTGCCTCTCATGCAGCGCCCCGCGTTCCCGTTAGGGATAATCTACCTGTTGGTCAGTTTCTAGAGCCATGATCCTCTCATACTGCTGGTAGAGCATGTGGTTTTCCTGATTAAGGGTGTTCACCATAACTATCATGGTGACGTCCCCTTCGACGGGCACTGGAATAGGCTAAAAGGGGTAAGCTGGATGAATTTGAGACCGAGGTTGTGGAACCCCATTATCTTCAGGTTCAGGCAACAGGATAGCAGTTTTCCCGTCCCTGGGATGAGCTTCGTTGTACTTTTGGTTGTCCTCCTTCGTGTAATCGACGAGGGAATGTTGTGGTTGTCATCGTGTTCTCCGGTCATACTGGAAGGATGAAAGATGGATTGGAGCTTTGATCTTCTGTTGTGGAAGACAGGGATAGCTAGTTTCCCACAGACGGCACCATTTATCTTACCTAATCAGAAAGGCCTTCCAGGGGTCAAGCAGGAACAAAGTGAGGTGGGTGAGAAGAGGTTGTGTACCTGCAATACACTCTGAAGCTTAAGTCAGATTGGGTACAAAATAATGGTAAAGAGAGAATTTATCAGAATACCTGACCCTTTAGTGAAAAAAAGGTATTTATAGTGAGCCCTCAGCGCTAGGTCAAGGTCCTTTCTTGGGCTGGATTAGCTAGGCCCAAGGAAGAACTGCCAAGGTACGCGTAGGAGCGTGTAAGACGTAGCATATGGTATTTGTCCCTGGTCCAACTGCCCTTATCTTTAAGGAGATAAAGAGGGGAACAGTTGGATGACGTGGCGTGCGAGGGGAAGACGTGGTCTACCATGCGTCTGTGTAACAGGTCGAGGTGGTTGCCCGACCTCTTCGTGGGATGCTCGTGGAATTTTCTTTTTCCCGACTATTATATGCATCTGCCCAACGTGACTGGGCCTTGGTCTTAAGGAGATTTTGGCATGAGCCCAACTATGTCTTAGAAGCCCAGTCCAGAACAGAAAGTATAGTGATTTTCTCATTAATTTTCTCACAAGATACTCTAAGGGTATGTATACAACAATAAAAAAGATGAGATACAATTAACTAATATAAAACTAAAAACTAACAGGTGTAGTCGATTGCACTATTAGTGTAATCGACTGCAGTTTGCTTATGTTTCAATTTTAACAACAACAAAAAAACTACATGTGTAATAGTGTAACTAGTTGCACTTTGCTTTTTCTTGACATTTTATAAATAAGTGCAACCTATTCACATATAATTGCAACATGTTTCACTAACTTGAATTATATTCTATTTTTAACACAACACTTTAATTCAAATCGTCCAAGTCTTCCATTCTCATTAACTTCTTCAATCTCTTGAACACTTCAATCTCAACTTCCTTGGTCAATAAATCGGTCACTTGGTTTTCACTTCTACAATACCTCAATCTCAACCTTCTTTCACTAAAACGTTCTTTCAAGTAGAGAAACATCATCTCAATATGTTTGTTACTTCCATGTACAATTGGGTCCTTAGTAAGGCTTATAAAGGAAACGTTATTAACCGTGAATGTTATGGTGTCACCCTCTTCAAGGTCAATCCAATCAATCACAGACCCTGATCTAATTTAAAAAATAGGCCTGGAATAATATGAATTTATATCGAATTTTTGAAAACATCAGTATAAAATCACAGGTTTTTAAAATAAAAAATGATTTTACAACTATTTTTAACAAACTGATGTAAAATATATGTTGAAAATATTATGATTTAACACCTCTTAAAAAAAACAGGCGTAAAATGTATAGTTGTAGTAATTATAAAAAATCTGGGCCCCCCAAAATTTAGATCCCAGAGATATAGCACTTACTGCTCCTACTAAAGTTTGGGTCTAACCCTCTTCATTGTCTAGATTCTTCAATAAATTCATTAACCACACAGTTTGTCACACACACAACGATCTGACAATGTACTTCACCTCACAAGAAGAGTGGTGCTAGTATCGTTTCCTTCTTCGAACATCATGAGATTGGTGTTTTGTCGAACATAGATGTATCCTGCTTTATACTTTCGATCATATTTATCTATACACCAATTGAAATCGGTAAAATCTGGAAAATTTATTTTTTTCCCTTGTCCATTATGGGAAAGAGAATTTTGCAACCAATAAATCATTTGATGTATCCTAGAATCCTTTTGACTTCTGCCAAGTGAGACACCTTCAATCTCTCCATGAATCTTATCATAATACCGACACTAAATTCTAAATTCAGTGGTGTATTGCACAAATAACGCAAGGATCCAATAATCCTCCTATACTGAGTTGGATTGACCTCTTGTTAATCCTAATTCTTCAAAAAATGTAGCCTCGACTCAGCTGGAGTAATGGCATCATTGCAATGCTCCATTTCAAACTTCTTCAATATCTCAAGCACATACCTTCTTTGGTGCACGTGCAGTCCTCTCTTGGACTTATAAGACTTATGTCAAGGAAGTTTGACATGGGGAAAAGGTTGGTCATCTTAAACTCCTTCATAAGTTCATTCTTGTACTTAGAAATACATCATTCATCGTCACATGTAATCAACAAATTGTCTACATATAGACAAAGGATTATCACCATTTCATTTGTATCCTTCTTCACATGAACACCGTGTTAGGATACATACTTCTTGAAGCCAATCTCCTTTAAAAATGATTTATCCTCATGTTCTAAGATCTTAGAGCATGTATCAAACCGTACAACATTTTCTTCAATTTGTAGAACTTTGACTATTGGTTTTTCACAACAAAACTAGAGGGTTGTTTAACATATACTTCCTCTTCAAGCGTTTATTTCAAAAACACATATTTTGACATCCATTTGGACCAATTTTTGTTATTTGTAATACCAACAACTAGTCTAATGGTTTAATATTTCCTCTTCAAAGTGTATGCCTTCTCTTTGCAAAAATCCCTTTTGCAACTAATTAATACTTATGCTTTATTATTTCACCTTTGGTATTTTCCTTCACTATGTATACCTATCTTACATCAATTGGCTTATTCCATTTTGGTAGATCAACTAACTTCATGTAGCTCAATTTTCGTGGTCTAATCACTCACATTTTTGCTACTTTCTGATTTCTTATTTTTTCCTGATGAAGTTGGTTATGGAAGGGAAAATATATCTTAAACTCGCCCCGCTTTGCATACTGTTGATTGACAGATTCCCACCTAGTTTTGGATTCTTTCTTATATTATTTCACCTTAAGTATAGTACAAAATTTGTTATGTTTGATATTGATGGGGTTTCTTTAATTTGGGTCTCGGAATGAAATGAGTGTTGGTAAGATAGGATGAAGTTGTTTTTGTGTTTTCATAATTTTCTGTTGTTTTTGAATAGGTCTAAGAACCTATTGTTATTTTTTGTTTGGTGTACTCGCAAAGATCTTACGAAATTTTGCCTACGTACCCCTAAAAAGCGAATTGAGGGATCAGAGCATCGTAGTTCCTCCTAAAAGGCTAGAGCTAGTAGGAGAGGTTGATTTGTATACTGGTTAAAGCACGGGATGTTGATGTTCAAAGTGTTTGTATTTGTGTCTTGATCAAAGCCTAAGATTGAAGCTGAAAGTTTGTTTAGGTCTTGATCAAAGCCCTAGATTGAAGCTGAAATAGTTTGTGGTAACTAATAGGGTGCTTGAATTGCATAGCTCAAGGCATAAGCTGAATGGTATCTTGATTTTCATAGCTCAATAAAGGATGAATAGTTTACCTAAATTAAATAGCTCAGGAAAGCTGAATGGGTTATCTTGATTTGCATAGCTCAAGAAAGGTTGAATGTTTAGCTTAGTTAGAGTCCAAGACTATGACTGTATTATTGGGAATTAGCTTAGTTAAAGTCCAAGACTACGATTGTTTGGATGTTTATTAGCTTAGTTAAAGTCCAAGACTATGACTATATTGTTTTACTTTTTGTGCCTTGATTGAAGCCCAAGGTTGAAGCTAAAAGGTACTCAGTAGAGATAATTTGTCATCTATAAATAGGGAAATATTTGTTTCATATGTGCCTTTATTAAAGCCCAAGGTTGAAGCTAAACAATGAAAACTGAATCTGTAGGGAAAGTTTTATTTGTATCCTGATTTGGAAGCCCATGTGTGAAGCTTTTTTGGTGAGTGATTAACTCTTGATTGTTTGTATCTTATATGAAGCCTTATATGGGAGGCTGAAAATTTTATGGGAGACTATCTTTGTATGAAGAGTGTTTTGTCTGTTTATTGATAAACAATTTTGAGGTCGTTAGATATTCCTTTGTCTATAGAGGTTCATCATTAGGAGAAAGGGAGACTATTGTATGTGTTTGATTCTAAAGGATATATTCATATGCTTTTACGAAGCCTTTGAGGTTCATTGTGTTTAAGCCCAAGAGGAGGCTAGGTTACCTATAAGAGGCCCATGGATCCTTGAACAAAGCCCAAGAAGAGGTTGGGGGAGGCTGAGTAAATTCTAAGCCTGAAAGAAGGCACCTTTAAGAGGCCTAAGGGTCCTTAAATAAACCCCAATAGGAGGCTAAGTTTTTCCCTAATAGGGTTCTAAGTTATTCAAAGGTTGGTTTGGTGACCATAACTCGAGTACTTAGAGATTCTAGTAGAGATGCAAATATATACAGTAAATTTACATGCAGACAAAATAAAAGTTTTAGTGAATGTATTTGATAGTTTTTAGTTTATGTATTTGCTATGGTTTGAGTATTCTTATGTGATTTGTTAAGAATGAGGTTGGGGGTTACACTGGGAAGCAGAGGTCCAAAATCCCAAGGGAGAAAGATTACAATTGTTTCTTTACATTGTATTCTCTTTGTCATTAAGAAGTATTTTATTATGTTTGCTTTAGTATAAGGTAAAGAAAGATAGTTTTGGCAAACAACCCTAATCTAACAAGCAACAACAGTTTAAGAAAACAACGAGAAGTTAGAGAGGGAAGATATGGCGCAGAAGCCAATAATAGCGCTTAAACATAAGGATGTATATGGAATTTCTTTTGTTTATAAATTATCTTGTGATTTCATACACATGGTAGGGCTTTTAAGGATAATCTTATCTAGCGCCTAGAAAGTAACTCGACCTGGTTGTGAAGCTCAGTCTACTGCATGTGTATTAGATATTTAGTCATAAAGATGAAAAAATAAAAGGGGATGGGAATTATAAACAAGTGGGCCCATAATCTCTATTTAGGAGATTGAAAACTGCTTAAGAAACAGTTGGAGGATTCAGGACTTATACGGAAGCCTGGTGGAGTTTTAAAACAGACTAGAGAAAGTTTTAAACTTAAGCACAAAGGATTCCCTATGACACATTTTCACAATTCATTTTAGAATATAAATAGTTATATGTAAAGAAGTTCACAGAAATAAATTTACAGATGAAAATTCAATGCCGTGAAAAAGGCGATTGCGCCGATTTTTGAAAATGGATCAGATGGACCCTAATGGTTCATTTTTCAAAAAGGGATGGGTTTTACACTCTAATAGAGACCCATGAGTGTGATAAAAATTAATTTGAGGATGATTAAATCAAAACCCTAATTTTGAATATTTTAAATATTTAAAAATATTTAAAACTTTGATAAATTTCAAACATAAATGAAAAACAAGTTGAAATCTTGGATCATTGTTTGAACAATTATATTTTATCCATGAGATAACTTGAATATCATTTATGTTTGAAAAATCAAGTGAAAGAAATGATTTTTTTAAATGTTTAGAAACAAATAAAATTAATTCTTTATGAAAATATATAATATATCAAAAAATATATGTTTGGTGATTTTTTCATGGAATAAAATATTTAAATATTTTTTAGAATTAATCAAAAAGAATCATTTAAAAACTCAAAAGAATCAGAGAGAAATTAATTTTGGAATTAATTAAATAAAATGATAAAATTCAAATATTTGAATTTTCAAAAGGGGCGCCAAGAACATGGCTGAAGAAAATGCGCGTAGGTGTTCTTGCCCAAAATTTCTGATTTTTGCAAAATGGATCATATCTCACTGATTACTTAATGAAATGAAATGAAATAAACATCAAACTTGCTCGATTTTAACTCATGGACAACATGGTAACAATTAATTTCATTTATTTTTAGTGTAGCGTGAAAAATCAATGATGAACACTAAAGAACCATAATCTGGCTTGAGCCTCATGAAATTCTATATTATGGTGATTTTGTGAAATTTATTGAGGGGAATTACTTAGAATATGATTATGCACACATGGTTAAAAGATAGTGCGAGGAAATATGCATAGATTGAAAGATGGCCAAGTTTGAGGCATACCTAACTTGGAGCTTGTAGCAGCTGAAGTGATTTTCAGTAGGAGGTGTTATAGATGACGGGTGATTATCTTGACATCTTCCTTAGATGGTATGGAGTGTGTTTAAACCCTTATACTTGATTGCAAGTGGTTGGATCAAGTTTTGATCTTCAAATTGCAGAAACAAGGTGTTTTTGAGGTTTTGAAGAGTGACTTTGGGTTGGAGGTGTTTCTGGGTTGCTTCAAGTGTTTGAACACCTTAGATAAAACATATGTGACATGTTTGAGCAATTGGTTTGAAATTGTTGTGGCTCAAACTCAAAAACCGATGGTGATTGCTCAAAATATCAAGTTTTGAATCTTTAGAAGTAAAGGAGAGAAAGATTAGAGATCAGAGGCTTTGGTGTCGTTTTTATGATCAAATGAGGTTTCTATTTATAGGAAAATATGTTGAGATTTCTTATCCCTTAAGTCTTTAAGAGATAAGTTCAACATTGTGAGTCATGCATTGCCATAAAAGGCCTTAAATGGTGAAATGATGAGATTCCCAATTGGCTCAGCTATGCAGGAGGCTAAATCACATTTCTCAGAAGTTTTAAGCTTGGATTATGTACACATATTTCTTGTTGATCAAGAGATCCAAGAATATGCCATTTTGAAGCATGATGACCCTTGGATCAAAATGCATATGTGTTGAAATTCATAAATGTCATTTATGGGAATTCCTTGGAGCAATCATGAATTTGCAGGTTTGATCGGGTTTGTAATGATTTCTAAGATGCTTAAGGCCATTTGATCTTATCCTTTGACTCATAAAATCAGATTTCCAAGTTTGGGAAAAATCTGTTTTTTGAAAAATAGTTTTGTATGGTCACATTGATCCATGATTTCTTCATGCATAAGTAAGATCTTTTCATGCCAATTGGCTCTTTGAATTGTTGGCAAAATTTGAACCAACATTGGTGTTTTCACAAGGATCTAAATCAACTTGGAACTAGGTGAAAAATCCCTCCAATTTTTGATGTTTTGTTGATTTTGTACTTAGGCAAATTGTGTCCAAGTGTTAAATTTCAGCTTTTTTCTTGACTTTGATCCATCCTCAACTTAAAATCTATAATGAATTGGAGTTCTGTGTAGTTGAATTATTTGTAGTTTATGATAAGATCTTTCATTTGAGCTTTGGTTCACCAAAATCTGATGTTTGGATCACAAGTTATGATGCTTGGAAGTAGGGTACTTGAACAGTTTTCCATTACTTAGAAAAATGTCTAAGTTTCAAAGATTGCCCCTTTTACAAGTTATCTTCAAATTTCTAATTTTTTGTGATCAAATACGTTCATGGACCATATATTCTTATAATATAGGTAATGAGGATCATTTTGGGTGAAAAAGTAAAACTTTGATTTTTTGGTCCATATGGAAATTACATTGGATACCCCTAGTTTTCTGATTTTTTGAATGGACATCCTCTGAGGTATTTTGAACTTATGAATGGACTTCCATGATGTATATGAGCTATTTAAACCATTCCCTATGTATTTTCTCTTGTCCATATGAAAATTTTGGTTTTAGGATCCTCGATTAGTTAGAAACCCTAATATAGGCAATGTGAAACCTTAATCTTGAAATCATTGATCTCTACGTCTTTAGTACTTCTAAATGGCTTGTCAAAGTCATTTCAAAACTTCTTGATGATATGTGGAGGCCTTGGATCCTTTTCCCATGAAAAATTTCATTTGGAGGGCTCAGTTGACTGAAACCCTAATTGGTGATTCTGATGGCTTAGGGGCCAGATCACTGAAATTTTTGTACAATCGTTGAATAATTTTCCATCATTTGAGATTCATTAACCCTTTCATGGTTATTGAAAAGTTTGAAAATATTATGTATTGATGATTGGTCCTTTTCCTGAATCTTCTGAGGGACTCAGGAATCCTGATTCATTGCGAGGATATTGTTCAAACCAGTCTGACACAGTCCTTTGGTCAGTGGATTTCCTTTGATGAGGTATACATATTAGGGTAAAAATTTAGGGTATGACAATCCAACATCTTATTCTTATCAATCCATTTCAGCTCCTCCTTCATAGAACAAATCCATTTTGGATCACTCAAAGCCTCCTTCGTTTTAACAGGTTCAAATTCGACTAAAGTGTGAAATGGACGGAATCATCATTGTCGTTGACTTTGTTATATCGAAATAGATCAAAATATTATAATCTTGGAGGCAAACATATTTGCCTTTTTGATTTTCTCACATTATGTTCAATCTGGGCTTCAACGGGGGCTGGTTCTACACTTTCCAGTACTACAGAAACTGATTTTTCACTAGTGTAACCAATTGCAATTTTAGTGTAAACGGTTGTACTCTATTGTACCTCTTTAATTTCGTCGAAAACGATGTCTTGGCTGATCACAATCCTTTTGTTTACTGCATCATACAACTTGTAACCATCAATGGAGTAATATCCTACATGAATCATCAATTCTCCCTATCATCCAACTTCTTTCTAAGTTGTCCCGACACATATCGGTATGCTACCACCGAAAACTCTCAAGTGACTCAGATTATGTTTAAATCTAGACCATGTTTCCTCTAGTGGTATCTTCTAAAGCTTCTTTGTTAGACACATATTCAACAAATATGTAGTCGTGGACACCGCTTCTCCCTATAACTCTTTTGGCAAAGTCTTCCCTTTCAACATGCTTCTAACCATGTTCATAATAGATTGATTCTTCCGTTTGGCATCACTATCTTCCTTTTGGCATCACTAATTTAGTTCAATGTATAAAGTCGTATTACCTCATGTATTATTCTTTTTTATCACAAAACATCCAAATGTCATTTAAGACGTATTCGCCTCCACCATTTGTTTTGAGAACTTTGAGCTTGTACCATGGACCTGAACTTCTTAAACACATCAAATACCTCATCATTTCTCTTTATTAGGTATTTCCATAGTTTTCTACTATGATCGTCAATGGATGTGACAAAATACCTATTTTCACCAATTGAATCAACTTGCATCGGTCCACATGCATCTAAATACATCACCTCAAGGTGACATTTGGCTCTACAACTTGCGTCCTTATTGAATTATCCCTTGTGTTATTTCACTTGCACGCACTCTTCACAAATCTCAACTGGTAGGTTGATCAATGGAAGCCTGTGACAATTCTGTTTTTTCGTAGGAATTGAGAACTCGGAAATTGAGATGCCCAAGTCGATAGTCCCATATCCACTCTTTTCGATTAGCCATTGTAGCAAGACACCTATGCTCTGTAACTTATAATTCAACCTTGAAATTTCTATCGTCATCCATATGAGATTTTAGGATCAAAATCATGTTTGCATCCATAATGTGTATCCCATTGTTCTCCAAGTGAATCTTTTAACACTTTTCAAGCAATTGGTCAGTACTTAGAAGGTTGCACTTCATTCCAGTAATGTAAAACACACCCTTTATCAAATAATTTCTATCATCCCTTCACTCGATCTATACATCACTCATCTATTCACTTTGTTCTTCATGAAATGATTGATTGTAACAAGTCAGTCTTTTCTCGTTTTCATATGCGTTGAACACCATAAGTCCAACTACCATTGATTGTTGAACTGTACTACTCCTTTCATTGTTACCATTTCATTTTTTTCAGTATGCAATCAGTTGACATGATAGTGCAACCAGTTACACTTTATTTTTACAACATTTTTGAAATTGTTGTTATTGTCGTCTTGCAACCTGTAGTTGTATCCTTATCAAACTCTAATATTACAAATCTAGCTTCATATTCTTGAGGTTCCTTCTTGTTGAAATTACACACTCTCTTACAAAATGGCCAAGTTTTGGACAATTAAATCATTGCACGCTGCTCTTATCAACCATTCTTATTCCATTCCTACCTCTTGCATAGCCTCATATAGAGTGGTTTGGTCCAACAACCCTACTACCATTGCTTTCACCCTTTGGGTATGTTGATTTTTTGGAATTTTGGGACTCTTTTCCACCAAAATTCTGAAAGTTCCCTCTACCTATGTTCATGGGACACTTTCCTTCGCCTTATTGTCTCTCTCATTGAAACGGGCTTGCAAAGCTATCTCCACCTTTTCCTTAACAATATTACATTCCTCCATTCTTTTCTCATATGCCTCAAGAGAACACTACACCTCCTTTTTTCTCATTGTCGTAAGATCCTCCGATTCCTCAATCGTTACGACTATGATATTGAATCATTCTGAAAAAGAATGCAATATTTTTGCAACAACAAGTTGTTTTGTGATCGTTTCTCTACATGTTTTTACTTGGTTCACCAACAGAGAAGTTTTCATCATAAAATTGTTGATGGTCTATTTCTCCTCCATTTTAATCAATACAAGCTTATGTTTGTGAGTTTGTAACCTCGTTGTTAGTTCTGTGATTGGTAGAATTTTTGGTAAAACATGTTGTTGCTTTCAAGATGTCATGAAGGATATCTTTACTTTATGTTCCAAGAGTGATGCATGTTATTTGTGTTGTTGCAGGAATCTAGTCTTGATGTCAAGACAAATGTTCTGACAGATGTTCTGACATTTTATATCAGAACATTCCTTTTTTTCAGAATGTTATAATTATCTGTTGAGCATATCTTTTGTGCATTATTATTAGTGATTGGTTGCGCTTTTATTAAGTTTATTATTAGAACTGAATATTTCACTTTTGGAAGGTTCAGATGGTTCCACTCTTATATTTTCTATATTAAGAAGATTTAAAGATCAATTTGCTTTTATGAAGATCATATATTTCTGTTTTTTTTGCCCTAGTCCTTGAAGATTGTTCTCTTCTTAAAGGGGTGCAACCCTATTTTGGAAAGGTGTGGACTTTGAGAGATTGAAGTGTTGCGCATTAGGACTTAAGGTTTTTACTTTGTCTTGTAATTTGTGAGCCATTCATACATCACCTAGATGTTTGAATTGGACTGATTTTTGAGTTGTAATGTGTCCACTCTAAGTTTTTAAGCATGAGTGTTTATTCTTGATCAAAGATTTTAAGCAAGATCAAGGTGTTGTGTTTTGGAAGAGTGATATTCGTTTTTTCTTTAATTTGGTTTTTTATCACAGTGTGTGATTTAGGGGGGGTGAGAGGGTGATTTATCATGTCTAGATGTTGATTTCTAGGTAAAAGTTGCATTGGGTAGGTTCAAGTGAGAAGTTGTAAAATGGGACTATTTAGGCTTTGAATTATTCTACTAATAGTGGATTTCCTTCCTGGCTTGGTAGCCACAGAGTGGGTGTGTTTGCACCGAACTGGGTTAACAATCCTGTGTGTCTTTACTGCTGCTCTTTACACTACCTTTTATCTTGTTAATACTCATATGGTAATGTCGTGACATCGTCTTCAAGATCATGGATCTAATACCAGAATTTCAATTGGTATCAGAGCATGCATCATGCTCTATATCTTGGTGAGATCTAGGGAAGTTACTTTCTGGTAATATGGACAAGGATGTGGGATTGATGAACAAACCACCCTTTTTAGATGGAACTAATTATGATTACTGGAAGCCAAGAATGGTTGCCTTTTTTAAATCTTTGGACAACAAGGCATGGAAAGCTATTTTGAAAGGATGGGATCATCCTATTGTGAAAGACAAAGATGAGAAGGTCACAACAGCTTTAAAATATGAAGAGGACTAGTCTTGGGAACTCCAAAGCATTGAATGCCATATTCAATGGAATTGACAAAAATATTTCTAGATTTGTTAACACATATGTTGTGGATAAAGATGTTTGGGATATTCTAAAGACTACTCATGAAGGTACTTCTAAGATAAAAATGTCTAGGCTCCAGTTGCTCACTACTAAATTTGAAAACTTGAGAATGAAAGATGATGAGAGAAATCATGATTTTCATATGAACATTCTTGAAATAGCTAATGCCTCAAGTGCTCTAGGAGAAACAATGTCTGAAGAAAAATTGGTAAGGAAAATTCTCAGATCTCTGCCTAAGAGATTTAACATGAAAGTCACTGCCATAGAAGAAGCTCATGACATTAGCAAGATGATAGTGGGTGAACTCGTTAGATCACTTCAAACTTTTGAGATAAGCATGAATGACAGATGCGATAATGAGAATAAAAACATTGATTTTGTCTCCAACACTAAAGATGGAATAAAATAATGTGATCTAGATATTAATGAAGTTCTAGCAAATGCCTTGGTGGTTCTTGGAAAATGTGAAATCAAGATTCTTCAATATCATGTTTTGATTAAGACAACTAATTTATGCATTTATCAAATGATGAGAAAAAGCATCATGAAGCAATATGGCTATGGATCAAGATTGCAACATTATGAATACTTGCATTGATCTTTATTTATTGAGGTATAAACATGCAATATATATATATATATATATATATATATATATATATATATATATATATATATATATATATATATATATATATATATATATATATATATATATATATATATTGATAAAATAGTGCTAAAAATAATCTCCAAAATTCATTTGCATGCATGATTCATTTGGTTGAAAATATATCACTATTTCTAGCTTTAAAAAACAATTTTTTTATCATACATTTGAAAATTTATTTTTCATATTTGAACCATGTTAAATCACTTTCAAATATAATCTATTTATTTGGATAAATCAATAGACATTGAATAATATTTGTTCAAACATTTAGACAAATTTTTAATTTTTTAATTTATTTAAACATGCAGTTTTTGGTCAATTATGGCACTTTGAACCATCGTAACAAGAATAAAACCGCTTTAATTTGCACCCGTCTAAAGCAGTATTTTAATTTTGAAATTCAAAAATTGTTCTGCATTTGTTAAGTTGGGTATCCGTTAAAACTGACTTAATAAGTGTTGTACGAATTTGAAAAAACAATAATTTTTTAACACTTTTTCATGCATCTTTTCATGAAACAATTTCTTTTAACTTGACAATTGTTCATGATGTTTTTGCATGATTTTACAATGTTTCAAAAAGGTGTTATGCACTTATAAATACATTTTATAATCAGAATTTTTTCCTTCACCTCCAAAAAAATTCATAAATATTTTCTTACTCAGTTATTCTACATTTTCATACAATTTTGAGTACACTTATTCAAAATCTTCAAACAATGTAACTTTACATTAAATATTTTCATATCATTTTTAAAGTTTCATTTCATAAAATAGTGAACACTTATATATATTATTGTGAGTGAGAAAAATTCATCAAAGGAGAAGATCAATACTTGTATTGATAAAAAGTTCAAGATTTCACCATTTTCATGTATTCAAGAACTACTTATCTCTTTGTATCATTGTGACTATTTATCATTAGGATTGTTAGGGATACATTAGTATGATTACCTTGTTGTCCAGGATTGTTGGAAACAAGTGAGTGTTTGAAGAGGATTATTCTTCTTACACTTTAGTTGCCTATAGATTATATAGTAGGCTTCACCATTTGTGTGATTAGGCTTGTACAATCATTCTAAACTATAGTGAAATCTCTTACAAGTTGTAAGGGGAATGGACGTACTCTCAGATTGTGAGGAGAACCAGCATAATTCTCTTGTGTCATTTTTATTTTCCCCTTTTTACTTTCAAGCACTAAAACTATATACGTCAAGAAAAATCGGAAATCGAAAAAAGAACTCGAAGAATTTGTTAAATACCTAATTCACCACCCTCTTAGGCGCATTTCTAAATTACAGAAAACAGTTCAACAAAGCGATAAGAAGGTTGGAGAAGAAAATAATACTAGATGTCAATAGCATCTCACTTGACATCAGCAGAGACACATAAGCTAGAGAAAACCATCTTCGAGCTAAAGAAAGGCAATGTTATTGATGTGATGGTTTTGGGCATATTAAACCTGAATGTCCCACATATCACAAGAAACAGAAGAAGAGTCTTATAGTAGCTTGGTCTGATGAGGAGGTTGGGAGTGAAACTGAAGAAGAATCAATAAAGGGTGCTACTGCTCTAACTGGGAGATATTACTCAGACTCTAATGATGATGAATTGACCTTTGAAGAACTGGCAGCCTTCTATAAATAGCTATGCCTTGGAAGTGAAGAAGTTTGTCAACAAAGAGAGAAACAAAAGAAACTCATAATCCAACTAGAGACTAAAAAGGAAGAACATCTTGAAATCATCTCCAAACTGAAGGATGAGGTAACATTGCTAAACTCTAAACTTGATCAAATGACCAAGTCTGTCAGAATGTTGAACAGCAGTTCAGACACTTTAGATGAGATTCTGCAAGTTGGAATGTCTGTTGGAGATGTGACTGGTATATGGTTTATTAGAGGAGAAGAATCTATCTCAAATCATGTTCACTCTGAGATCAAACCCAAGATATTGAATCAAATGCCTCGACATCATGACATAAGACAAGGAAACTATAGAAGAAAAAAATGCAGAGATGGAGATGTCATTATTGTGGGTGCTTTAGACATATAAAGCCCTTCTGTTACAAATTATATGGATTCCCAAAGCCTGTTTCCCAAACCAGGTCAAATCAAAACATTCCTATGAACAAAAAGCAATGGATTCCCAGAGTTAATGCTACTAGTTTAATATCTCATACTTCTCTCAAAATTACGGGTAAGGAGGCATGGTATTTTGATAGTGGTTTCTCTAGACACATGACTAGGATTAAAAATGTAATGGTAGACTTGAAGTATATTCCCCCTAATCTTGTGCTATTTGGTGGTGGAGCCAAGAAAGAGATCAAAGGAGTTGGAAAGATGAAGTGTTCAGGAGTCCCAAGTCTTAATAATGTGTTATTAGTCAAAGGTTTGACTGCAAACCTGATTAGTATCAGTCAACTGTGTGATCAATGGCTAAATGTCAACTTCACTAAATTTGAATGTTTAATTACTAATGAGAAGAATGAAGTCATTATAAAAGGAGTCAGATCTAAGGACAACTGTATGTGTGGATTCCTAAACATTTTAGCCAGTCCACCACATGTATTCTAGCAAAAGAAGAAGTAAGAGCATGTAGTGGATACAAGATTGGATAGCAAATCAATATGTCACATCAAAAGATTGAACATCATACTACTACAAAAGTGGTGAAACTTGTTCATAGAGACTTGATGGAACCTATACAAATGATAATTTTTTATGGTATTATTACTAGTACTAAGGATAGGAAGAGCAAGATAGAAGTATGCTTATGTGTAAGGAAGAACTATATAGATTGGTTTAACAAAAAAAGAATTATGTCTCTCTGTCTACAACTAAAGTTGAGCACATAACAACTAGAGATAGTTGTTCACAACTGATAAAACAAATTATGGATAATTGTAATGTCAAACAGGATGTCATAACATCTTTTGGTGACAATCTGATTGTTATAAACATCTTCAACCAGCACAACCAGTCCAAATTTAGTGATGTTTGTCACCGGGTTATGAGGAAGTCTATTGAAGACAAAGTGATTAACTTAGAATATGAGACTACTGAAGGGAAATTGTATGACCATGTTACTAAAACCATAAATAACATTCAGCTTGGAAATATGAAGGGTAAATTGGGAACTTATGTCTGTGAGAGATTATAGCAATTAAAGGTTTGTGAGAAGAGTATTAAGGCCATTTTCCATTTAAATAAATTGAAGAGACATTTAATGATATATGGAAACATCTTTAATTTTTCTTTATGTTTCCAACAAAAATATCTCCATTATCAAGAGCAATCATTTAAATATACATTTTGTTTCTCTCTCACACGCTTCCCCGATCTCATTTGTTCTCACACAAACTGCTCTAACTGGGAGATATTACTCAGACTCTAGTGATGATGAATTGACCTTTGAAGAACTGGCAGCCTCCTATAAAAATCTATGCCTCATAAGTGAAGAAGTTTGTAAACAAGGAGAGAAACAAAAGAAACTCATAATCCAACTAGAGACTGAAAAGGAAGAACATCTTGAAATCATCTCCAAACCTAAGGATGAGGTAATATTGCTAAACTTTAAACTTGATCAAATGACCAAGTCTGTTAGAATGTTGAACACCAGTTCAGTCACTTTAGATGAGATTCTACAGGTTGGAAAGTTTATTGGAGATGTGACTGGTATATGGTTTATTAGAGGAGGAGAACTTATCTCAAATCATGTTCACTCTGAGACCAAACCCAAAATGTTGAATCAAATTCCCCAACATCATGACAGAAGACAAGGAAACTACAGAAGAAGAAAATTTCAGAGATGGAGATGTCATTATTGTGGGCGCTTTAGTCATATAAGTCCCTTCTGCTACAGATTATATGGATTCCCTAAGCTTGTTTCCCAAACCAGGTCAAATTAAAACATTCCTATGAACAAAAAGTAATGGATTCCCAGAGTTGATGCTACTAGTTTAATAGCTCATACTTCTCTCAAAACTCAAGGTAATGAGGCATGGTATTTTGATAGTGGTTACTCTAGACACATGATTAGGATTAAAAATTTATTGGTAGACTTGAAGTATCTTCCCCCTAATCATGTGATATTTGGTGATGGAGCCAAGAAAGAGATCAAAGGAGTTGGAAAGATGAAGTGCTCAGGAGTCCCGAGTCTTAATAATGTGTTATTAGTCAAAGGTTTGACTACAAACCTGATTAGTATCAGTCAACTGTGTAATCAATGGCTAAATGTCAACTCCACTAAATCTGAATATATAGTTATTGATGAGAAGAATTAAGTCATTATGAAATGAGTCAGATCTAAGGACAACTGCTATGTGTGGAATCCTAAAAAAAATCAGCCAGTCCACCACATGTATTCTAGCAAATGAAGAAGTAAAAGCATGTGGTGGGTACAATATTGGAGAGCAAATCAAGATGTCACGTTAAAAGATTGAACATCATACTACTATAAAAGTTGTGAAACTTGTTCATAGAGACTTGATGGAACCTATACTGATGATAAGTTTTGACGGTATTAGTACCAGTACTAAGGATATGAAGAGCAAGACAGAAGTATGCTTATATGTAAGAAACAATGATATAGATTGGTTTAACAAAAAGAAAATTGTGTCTCTTTGTCTACAACTAAAGCTGAGCACATAGCAACTAGAGATAGTTGTTCACAACTTATAAAACCAATTCTGCCTAATTGTAATGTCAAACGGGATGTCATAACATCTTTTGGTGACAATCTGATTGTTATAAACATCTTCAACCAACACAACAAGTCCAAATTTAGTGATGTTTGTCACCGGGTTATGAGGAAGTCTGTTAAAGACAAAGTGATTAACTTAGAATATGAGACTACTGAAAGGAAATTGTATGACTATGTTACTAAACCCATAAATAACATTCAGCTTGGAAATATGAATGGTAAATTGGGAAATTATGTCTGTGAGAGATTATAGCAATTAAAGGTTTGTGAGAAGAGTATTAAGTCCATTTTCCATTTAAATAAATTGAAGAGTCATTTAATGATATATGGAAACATCTTTAATTTTTCTTTATATTTCCAACAAAAATATCTCCACTATCAAGAGCAATCTAAATATACTTTTTGCTTCTCTGTCACACGCTTCCCCAATCTCATTTGTTCTCACACAAACTACTCCCCAACTCTCCATACCTCCAAAAATCTCTAGGATAATTTTATGAAACCTCCTCCAAACCACTTCGTAATATCTCAACATCAGACCAATTCCTCCACAAAATCAACTATGTCTGATTCCATTGCCAGGTCGCAAATGAACCTCTATTCTGATGAAGCCATGAATGATGCCCCTCTCTCTATGATTCCCTATGATGGTGGTGATACGAAGAAATCTAGGACCTCTCACACTTCTGAAGGATCTTCTAAAGGTAACAATGTCGATGCCTCTCATGACTTTCCTTTTGATTATAATTACAAAGAAGGTAGTATCTATGTAGATAGGGCTATTAGGCGTCTTGTTGGTAGGATCTTGTCTAAAGGACTTAGTGTTGTTGGTATTTCCACACTGTAACACGGTGGGAGAACTGACTTTTAGTTATGTTGCGGATAGCAAGAGTCGCCACCGACTTTTATTTTATCCAAAGGAAATACATAAAAGAACAGGAAAGACCTTTTAAAAGATTTTTGGGTCCGGGGGGTAGGTTATGTAAAGGGAAGGTGTTAGCACCCTTTACATCCATGGTCATCCATGGGCTCTTAGTTACTTAGCTCACTTTAAAATGTTTTTGAAATGTGAAGTGTGTGAATAGAAATTTTCTTAAGTGTTTTATAATGATCCATGTACGGATGCGTATAAAACCTTTGTTTTGAAAATTTGTTTGAAAATATGAAGTGTTTGAAATGTTTTGAAGAGTGAGCAAGTATCTAAGAGGAACCTACCCTAAGTTTAAGTCTTTTCTGTTCTTGAATCCTTTAAATGGTAAGACTATCCCTATTATTAAGGAATAGGTAGTCATTACCTTGGATGTAAGGGACAAGTGAAGGGACATCTGTTATTTAGGCAACTGTGGGGTGTATAAGCAATTCGAAGGGACTTATCATCTTTATTCGAAAGGGACAAGATCATTACGGAGGCAACATTCGAAGGGACTTGATCTTTTTATCTGTTAAGGGACTAGATGATGTGAAATGAGAGACTTTGCTTTATACACCCTACTTGACCTTTTGTTTAGGCAACATGAGAGGTATCCTTAAGGAAGTGAGATGGCGATCAAAGATCGACTTACGTGTGTGAGTGTGCAATTTTAAATATTTATCTTTTAAATTAGTGATCTAAATTGATTTTAAAATACAAACATGTTTCACTCCCTACTTTACTAACCATAGCATTTAAATATAAATATTACTATTAGAATATTACATAAAGGAAACAATTACATAATAATAATAATAATTAAAACAAAATAAATAAGCAAAATAAATGATAATAAGATAATTGGGTTAGTAATAATAATAAATCACAATATAGATGGGGTTAGTAATAATAAAATAAATATAAAAATAAATAGCATTAATAATAAGAATATTAGCATAATAATTAAAAATTCAATTTTTTTATAAACAATTATTATTTTAAGATTAAGAAAATATAAACAATTATATACTAATTATCATAAAGTTTTAAATTATTTACAAATTATAAAAATTAGGTTAATTATAAACATATTATGATAATAAATTAAATTAGCAAATTTGAATTATTTTTAAGCATATATTAAAAATTATTTACATATAAGAATTAAATTATAAACAAATTATAAAATATATACATATTGAATAATCATATTATTATATTTACAAAATTAAATTAAGAATTTTAATTATTTTAAGCATATTTATATACAAGATTTAAATTATAAACAAATTATAGAAATATGTACATGATTAAAGTTTATAAATAATAAAATAAAAGTTATAATAGAATTAAATTTTAGGTAAAAAGAAAATTAGGGTTTGTGAAAATTAGGTTTTTAAAAATATTTAGGGTTTATATGCTTTTTTTTTATTTAAATAAATTAGGATTAATTAAATTATTATACAAAATTTTACAATACTAAAACATAAATAATTTTTCTCATAAGATTTAAAAAAAAAGAAATTGAGTTCTAAATTATAAATATAAAAATATAAACATTCTATTTCTTTATTATTTAAATTTATAATTATAATAGAAATTAATTAAATGACAAAAAATCAGAGAAAAGAATGAAAAAGCAAAACCTGCCTGGGCTGGGATTTGAACCCAGTCCCTAAGCTTCCAACCCTCAAGACCAGCATTCCTACCACTGGGCCATGCGTGCGCAGGTGCTAGCAAATGCACTCCATGAGGTTTTGTTGCTTAACCTGGAAAAAACATGAAAAAACAAAGCAAAGAACACAAAAAGGCCTGGGGGGGATTCGAACCCAGGACCTTCTCATAACACGCAGGCGTACTTACCATCCAGCCGGGAGGGCGCAACTGGTAGTATGTTCACCACAATAAATAATATATTAAGTTTGCTAATTACATGGAAAAATAAGAAAAAAAACTGATGCATCTAGGATTCGAACCAAGGACCTATAAGCATAACATGCACATACTTCACCACTGGGCCAACGCTGCATCTGTGAAATAAAATAACCAACAATTCTAAAAATATTAAACACAATTTAAAATTCTCCAGATGGCGCCAAGAACTTCGTCTTCAACCTTCTTCCTGCGAAAACACCTGCAAAATTACATACGAAGCTTCCTGCGAATTTTTCAAACCAGAAACCTACGAAATTGGAATACCATCAAAACAGTGAAATTTCTCAAAATTAATTGGTGCATTATGATCCCCAAAGTTCACATGATTGTTCTATGTTCTTAGAATTCGTTTATATTAGGTTTAAAGTAAAACCCTAATTGTTTGGCCGAAACCCTAGCCATGGTGGATCATGATACCTGCACGAAAAACTCAATTAAACTACCCAGAATCAATCTAGGGGTCATCACAAACATCATCAAGCAATCAAAAACAATTTAAATCCAGTCAATCAATGAAATCGAAATTTGAAAAATAAGCTTGAAGCCATGATTCGGTTTATGCCATTCATGAGGTTTTGGATGCATATGAGTATTGATACATGATCAGTGAAGTCCAAGGATCATTCTTATGTCCTTAAAATACCTTAACAAGCCTTGTAATGAAGAAACCAAATTGAAGTTTTTGGTGATTTTTTGGATGTGTGAACTTACTCTTTGAGGCAGGGAATTCGTGTCCTTTGCATTGGGTTATGTTGTATACTTATACTAGACTGAATTAGGTCAAAAATATTGGATCATTGTGTGGATTGTTTTGATTTTGGAGATTGAAAAAGATTGGTACTTAAATTTCAAATATTCTTGAATAAGACCTTTCTATTTCAAGCCAATCTTCATCAATGTTGTATCAATTCAATCCAAATTATATTCATGACCTTCTAGAACAAAAAAATATTTTAGATCTTCACACTTGATATTTTATTTAAATTTAAAATGATTTTTAATATAAAAAATCATAATAAATAAATTAAATAAAATAAAATTATGAAAATATCAAATAATTTTCGTGCATGATTTCATGAATCACTTTGGGTCACAAAAAGTTCAGCCCATTTAGAAAAATTTGGTTCTAAGACCCTATTTCCTTCATAAATCACCCAAAAATTTCCCAACTTTGCAAGGGCACACATCCTTCAATTTTAATGCTATGAGGGTTTTCTTGGACATTTTGGAAAGCTTGAAGAGTCCTCTAACCAACGCCATTGGTTTCATGTCCATATCATTTTCCATTCTCAAGTTATGCCCTTTTGAAGTTGTTGACTTTTTGTTGACTTTTAAAAGGACCTATAATGTCTTAGCTCATACCTTCCAAATGAAGCATTTTTGGGCTTGGCTTGTGAGACACAAAGTTGTAGAGAATCCAATTTCCTTCAAAATGAGATTTGGATGGGAAAAATGTGATGAAGCATGTGAAAGTTATGGCTGGTCAAAGTTCAGTTGACTTTTCCTGAGGAAACCCTAATTTAGAAACCCCTGATTCTTGATGATCTGAAATCTCCTTGATGAATCATGATCAACCCTTTATCAAATGATGAATTTTACTTCATATACTTGATGTTGTCAAAAAATCATGAAGTTTGACTTTGGTTTGACCACAGTTGACCTCAGTTTGACTTTTTAACTGCTTTGACTTATTTTGACCTATCTGATCATCTGACTGAGCAAACCTTTGGGAAAAGTCTTGAAACTTATCATGGGGATTCTTAAACACTTATAAGATGTTATGAAGCTCACTTGAAGTCCTGGAAGTCCATTTAGCCTGATTAAAGTCAAAACCCTAGTTTTGGATGCACTGCCTAGGAGAATGCCTTGCATGAGGGATTTGTCAAATCTTCTGACCCATGATGAACTTTGTGAACCTTGTGAACCTCATAAGATGTCTTGTGAACCTTGTGAACCTCATGAAAGATCTTGTCAACCTTGTGAACCTCATAAGATGTCTTGTGAACCTTGTGAACCTCATGAAAGGTCTTGTGAACTTTGTGAACCTTCTTAGCACACAAAGTCTTGTATTGTGAGGGCAAATTTTGGGGTGCAACACACACCACTCTCTCAAATGGATGCATGTCCTCTTATTGATTTCAATTAATCTAGGGATAAAAAGGCGGAGTCCTCTCATTCTAAGAAGATTCATGATGATTTGAACCTTCACACTCTTGCTGACTTTGTTATTAAGAAAGAGAGTACAAACGTTAGTATAGATGTTTTAATCAAAGAGAAGAGTGCTAGTCTAAATAAAGACCCTGAAAATGTTGTCAATATAGATGATGTTCCCTCTAAAAATGAGTTGATTTCTAATGTTAACCCTGGTATAGTCAGTAGAATGAAATACAGAAAAGGAAAATATATTGTTGATAACCCTCCCTGCATGAGCTTCAAGAAAAAGACTATGGTTGGACCTGCAAGATCTTGGTGCAAAGTTGAATCAGCCTCCAAAAAGAGGAAGACCAGATCAGACACAACAATTGATAATGATGTTAATAATGATGTCCAAAACATCACCCCTGCAAGAAAATCTATGGTTAAGAAATCTTTTGTCAACATACTAGATGTTCGATTGGATAACATTTCATTCCATTGATATCTAGTATTGGATTAATGAAGACTGTGTCTGGTTTCTCAAATTGTTATGAAATGTTGATCAAGGAATTCATTGTGAATATTCCTATGGATATTGACAATAGAAGGATTGAGGATTTTAGAAAGGTCTATGTTAGAGGTAAATGTATTGAGTTTTCTCCTACTATCATCAACAAGTACTTGGAAATAAGTGATCAAGAAGAAAGTGAGCTTGAATTGACTGGCAATTAGATTTGCAAAGTGATAACTGCAAATCAAGTGAAGGGTTGGCCCATGAAAGGGAAACTATCTGCTGGAGAACTTAGTGTGAAATATACTATTATTCACAGAATTGGAGCAGCCAATTGGGTTCCCACCAATCACACTTTCCACTATTGTTGTTGGTTTAGGTAAATTTATCTTTGTTATAGGTACTAAGTCTAGGTTTGATTATGGAAAGTACATCTTTGACCAGACTGTGAAGCAAGCTACAACAAATGCTACCAAAATGCTCATTGATTTTCCCTCCCTTATCTATGGAATGATTCTTAGTCAGCACTTTGATATTCTTTCTAGTACTGACAATGTTTGCAAAAGAGAATCTACCTTGTTTGTGCATTACAAACTCTTTTTAGGAAGACATGTCCCATATCTTATCTTAACATCTACTAAGAAGACACCTACCACCAGGACAGGTGTTAGATTGGAATTGAAGGAAGCTTGCAGGGAATTAGGAGAGGTTATTCATGTTCATGCTGAGAGAAAAATGAAATTAGAAGAATTAATAAAGGATCTAGAACAGACTGAAGAGGGTAACATTGAAGATGCTGGAGATAATGAAAAGGAAGTTGGTGAAAGTAATAAGGACATTGATTTTGCTTCCAGTAGCTCTGGGTCTTATTGATGCTGCTAGTATTGCTCCTGTTTTTTTTTGTTTCTGACTTTTGGCACTTAATGTACATTGGTTGTAATAACTTTACTTTTGACTCTTAAGAATTCTGGTTTTCTTTCTACCTGCCCTGGTTCTTTCTTTATGGCTTCTCTTTTTATGGTTGGATAATTATGTCTAAAAATGGGAAGAAGATTTTAGTGTTGCTTGTTTACTCTGATGGTTTGGTTCTTAGCAGTTGATTTGTTTTCCATGGTGGCTCTCTGGTTGGTTCTTGCAGGATTGTTCTTTAATATGGTTTTAGCTAAAATTTGCCAAAGGGGGAGATTGTTAGTTCTGTGATTGGCTAAAATTTTGGTAAAACTTGTTGTTGCTTTAAAGATGTCATGAAGGATGTCTTGACTTTATGTTCTAAGAGTGATGCAGGTTGTTTGTGTTGTTGCAGGAATCTGGTCTTGATGTTAAGACAGATATTCTGACAGATGTTCTGACATTTTATATCAGAACATTCCTTTTTTCAAAATGTTATAATTATCTATTGAGCATATCTTTTGTGTGTTATTATTAGTGATTGGTTGCACTTGTATTAAGTTTATTATTAGAACTGAATATTTCGCTTTTGGAAGGTTCGGGTGGTTCCACTCTTATGCTTTATATATTAAGAAGATTTGAAGATCAATCTGCTTTTATGAATATCATATCTGTCCATTTTTTCTTTTGCCCTAGTCCTTGAAGATTTTTCTCTTCTTAAAGGGGTACAACCCTATTTTGGAGAGGTGTGGACTTTGAGAGATTGAAGGGTTGCGCATTAGGAATTAGGGTTTTCACTTTGTCTTGTAATTTGTGAACCATTTATACATGACCTAGATGTTTGAGTTGGACTGATTTTTGAGTTGTAATTTTGTCCACTCTAAGCTTTTAAGCATGAGTGTTTGTTCTTGGTCAAATCTTTTAAGCAAGATCAAGGTGTTGTGTTTTGGAATAGTGATCTTTTGTTTTTCTTTAATTTTGTTGTTTATCACAGTGTGTGATTGAGGGGGAATGAGATGATGATTTCTCATATCTAGATGTTGATTTCTAGGTAGAAGTTGCACTGGGTAGGTTCAAGTGAGAAGTTGTAAACTGGGACTGTTTAGGCTTTGAATTGTTCTACTAATAATGAATTTTCTTCCTGGTTTGGTAGCCCCCAGAGTAGGTGTGTTTGCACCGAACTGGGTTAATAATCTTTTGTGTTTTTAATATTGTTCTTTATACTACCTTTTATCTTGTTAATACTCAGATAGTAATGTCGTGACATCGCCTTCGACATCACGTATCTAATACCAGAATTTTCCTCACCACCTTCGCCTTATCATCCCTTGCGTATGCTTTCTCTAAGATTTCTCATGTTTGCTTCGATGATTCAAAATCACAAACTTTCTCGAAATAATATGTATAAATGCATTGATGGATTAGAATTAACACCTTGAAATGTTTCTTCTTCTCTTCCTTATGTGCAGCTTGTTGTCCATCCATTGCACCTTCGACAAGAGGATTCACTCTGTTCTTAATCACTTCAAGAGCATCGTAGTATCCAAATAACACATTTATTTGCTTGTATCATTTGTCGTAATTCTCCATATCAAGGATGAGTAAGTTTCCAGAGATTCTTTTATTGTAGACTACATTCATGATTCCACACAAGGTTTTTTACGGATAATCCAAGCTCTTGATGCCAAATGTTAGAATTTTGAACTACAAGATTTGTGAAAAATAATTAACTGATTGAGAGAGAGAGAGAGAGAGAGAGAGAGAGAGAGAGAGAGAAGTATAATGACTTTCTCATTAATTTTCTCACAAAATACTCCAAGGATATTTATACAATAGTATAAGAGATAAAGTGCAATTAACTAACAATAAAAATAAGAACTCTCGAGTGTAACCGGTTGAACTATTGGTCCAACCGGATGCACTTTGCTTCTATTTTAATTTTAACCAAAAAAGCTCCGGATGTAATAATGCAACCGGTTACACTTTACTTATGTTTGACATTTTACAACCAAGTGCAACATTGACATAAAACTGCAACTTATTGCACTTAATTGAATTATCTTCTATTCTTAATATGGGTCAATTTGTTTTAGCTTTAAAAAATAATTTTTTCTTTGTATTTTCGAAATTTGATTTCGTAAAATCATTTTTCAAAATATTACAAGTTTTTCTATATTCATTTTTTAAAAATTGGAAGACTAATTTTGATATCGTACAAAACAAATACACATTATTGAAGATCAAAATATAGTCGAAATCATAATTTTTGGAAAAAGTTGTATCTCGAAAATGATTTTTATGAAAATTTATTTGAAATAGCTTCAAAATTAAGTGATTTTTTGAAATTTTGATATCCAAATTTTTTTCTGATAAAATGATGAAATATCTAAAATAACATTTTAAGAATAACTATTCAAACAAAATTTTCATTTGAAGCTTTTATAAAAAAGAAAAATCTTTGCAATTTTATTTTCCACAAAATTATGTTACACTACAAAAATTATTTTTAAAAAAAGGCAAAACAAACAGATCCTATATCATGCAATTAAAATCATTAATTACTATTATATGTAAAATTTATTACACTTAATTGAATTATCTTCTATTCTTAACTATCATTTTCTGATAAACATTTGAGATATTATTTCAATAAAAAAAGAATTAAGTCTTATAATTTTATGTAAAATTTAATTTTCTTTTAAAGATAATTGTAAAATAATTATTAATGCTATTTTAATTTATATGAATTTTTAAATTTTTATTTTTACTTAAAAAGAATAGTTTTTTTTACAAAAATTAAAAACCAATCGTTAATCACTTAAATTGTTGGTGTGTATTTTAAAAAATTAAAAAAAAAAAACAACAACAACATTAGAGTCACAAATTAACAAGATATATTTTGTTCTTTATAAAGACAAGTTTGGATAAATAATTTATCTGCATTCTTTATAAAGACATGATTGGATAAATAATTTATCAAAATAAGCGTTTATGAATAAGCTTCCAGATATTTTTATAAGAAAAGATAAATATATTTAAATTGTTTATCTTTATATATAAGTTGTTTTCAAAACTTATCTTGAATTTATAAGAAAATTATATATATAATATAATATAAAAAATTAAAATATATGGTACATATTTTTCCTTTAAAATCAAACTATTAATATAAGTATTTGATCAATCATTTTAACGGTTGAAATTTGGTGTCAAATTAAATTTTAACATCTTAATGTCAATTGATTTTATATATATATATATATATATATATATATATATATATATATATATATATATATATATATATATATATATATATATATATATATATATATATATATATATATATATATATATATATATATCATAAGTTATTTTGATAAAATTTATAAACTCTGTCACAAATGTTTTAATAATAGTTAAATGTAAATAAGTCAATGTAAACAGACTCAAAATAAAACAACTTTGCTATTTTTACACTTCTTTCCTTACATTGTATGAGATACATCGTATATGTTTTACAAAGTATAATGCTTTTGCACATGAATCAAGGAAAAATTAATTATTAAAAAATAAAACATATAGATTTTTAGTATACTTGTTACATACTATTACGGTGTAAGTTTAAAAAATTGTGTCGAGATATCTTTTCTTCAAAATAAAACATTCATTTTGATATGATAACATATTGATTTTTTTAAAGTCTTTTGTTGTAATCGGTAAGTAAAGGACAAACTTCGTAATAATTTAGAGTATATGAAAGAATCTTAATTATTACGTGGTTGTGATGATAATTAAGAAGAATTATGTTATAATTTATGAGAATTAAAATTGATGTGTTTTAAAATGACAAGAAAAGTAGAAGAGAATCAACACAAAGTGTTGTTGCGGAATGAAAATAGGTAATGGTCGGAAATATGACAACTTTTGATTAAAAGTATTGTTTCATCAATGGTCGCAACCTTATCAAACAACACATGCATGTCTATAAATACCTCATTCCTGAAATCAGAAAATATATTAAAAATCAAATATTCTCTTATACAAAATTTCAAACATTCTTCGCTACATAATCGAGTTTTCGTCGGTCTTGCGCAGACTCGATAAAAGGCTGAATTATTCTGGATATTCTCGTGTTCCAACTCTAAGACAATATTTTAGAGTGCTTAAAATATTTTTAAGGAAAGTGATTTCGTTCACGATTTCAGTCTCGGTCCATTCGGTTTATATTAAATTTCTAACAATCTTAAAAGTATTATAATTAATGATAACCGGGGCATCTATATCAAGAAGCAAAACAATAATCGTCATCATGAATCGGTACGTTTTTAATAAAATTCAAAACATGATTATTTATTTTCTGGTAATGGTTATTTATATAAAGTTATTGATAATCTATTATATTTATAATTTGAAAATGATCATGAATCGGGAAATAATTGATATCAGTACAGTTATGTAATATTATAACATTAACATAGTTTTATTGATTTGATTTCACTTCGTTTCATTTTAAACAGAGATATATGTATATGTTTTGAAAATGTGATATCATTATTATGTTCCGGTAATCATGTACAACAATTAAGTATTATAAATATACACATCAGAATTATATGATTTAAAATGCATGAGCGGTAGAAACAAAGAGAATGGATTTTGTAATGACATGTTTTTATCTCATGCAACATAAAATATCTTTAATATTGAAAACAATATTATACTTATCTTTTATTGATAAAAAGAGAATTATATGGCGATCAGAATGTTTATGTTTAAAAGTATATTATGGTTGATAATTTAATAGTTTAATGATTGATATTATTTAATTTTAGGATTTTCTGGTTACCGAGATAAATGGCGTAACCATGATTGTCATTCGAAAAAATACATACATGTTGTAACATGGCATACCGTGATGAAAAATAAATCCTCATATTTATTAAGACATATAAAGATCATCTGAAAATGAATGATGACTTATATAGACTTCTTAATTTAGAGTCTAATATAACTATTGAATACCGAGATATGGAATTTTGAGATCCTTATCACGGAGGATAAGAAATTCGATATTTTCACTAATAAAGAACCTTGTGAGGAAGATTCTCCACGGAATGTTAAAATACAAACCAAAAAATGTGGCTTCCACAATTCGTGTTCTTAGAGAAGATGCTCTAATCAAGAAATTCAAATTTATTGAGAAAAGAATGGATAAAAAAATTGAGTAAAAGAAGCACCAAGAAGACAGGTTCGTATATTATTGAATTGTGAATTGAAAGAGAAAATCAATTATCTATTGAAATTGATTTAAGAACAACTTCATATATTCAAAATTGGTCAAGTATTGTAATTGTGGTGACTTAATTTGTAAAGAAAGTGTGTGTACTTTCTGAAAATATTTGCAAATAGAAAGTGATATATTTTTATTTGTTGGAGAAAGATTCTCAAAATTGGTTTGATTCAAAGTCCACTATAGTTGTTGATATATTTGCGAATTCAAGGAAGTGGTGGCTTCAAGGGACTCCTCATTTTAGAAGGATATGATGATACATTAAACACCTACATGTATATATTAGTAACCAATAGTTTAAAAAAAAGGAAGGTGTTGATTATTTCGACACATATACATTATTAGCAAGGATGGCGACAATTAGAGTATTGTTTGTCTGAACTTGTAGTTTCTCAAATGGATGTCAAAATAGCATTCCTAAATAGAGATCTCAATGAAGAGATTTATATGGAGAAACTAGAAGATATATGGTAATGAACAAAATGTGTGAAAATATGAAAGATTCATGTACGGATTAAAACAAGCACCAAAAAAATAACATTGGAGATTTTTCAATCTTATCAAAACACGAATTCAAATATTTTATCATCATCAAAAGGGGGAGATTGTGAGGAATACATTTTATATCTAGTTCTATTTTGATGAAGACAAATATTATCAAAGAAGAAAAGGTTCAAAAGTGTCATGCACATCAATGATAAAGTTGATAAAGAAAGTTTAACATAGAAATTCAAGTGAAGATTCAAGACAAGTGAACATAAATAAGGTGCTCATTGTAATTTATAATATACTACTTTAAATTTCTCATAATTGCATCTCTCACTTCATCTAAAACCTTCTTGCATCATAAAGCATGATTATCTAAAAATATTATTCATCTGATTCTTGTTACAAGTGTTTTTACACAATGTTGTGTGAGAATATTGTGTTATTCACTTGTCTTCATTTTGATTATATGATTGATCAATAACAACAATATGAATAGAACTTTATAAATGAATAGGTTTCTAATTTCCTCAAGATTAATGATCATGGACTAGTTGACACACTTTTAAGGATCAAAGTAAAGTGAAATAGTGGGGGTTATGAACTTAGTCAAACACGCTATGTTGAGAAAGTGTCTGATAAGTTCAAACACTTACGCTTTAAGGAAGTGGTCACTCTATTTGTTTCTAGTGTCAAACTTCAAAAGAATGATAAAAGAGTTGTGACTCAATTGGAATATGCAAGTGTATGCAATGTACTATAACCGACATAACATTTACAATTAGTAAAATGAGTAGATTTTACTAGTAATTCAAATGGTGAGCACTAGAAGGACATCATTAGGATTTTCGGAAATCTTATGAGAAAAAAAAAGCTTGATCTGCATTATGGTAGATTTTTTGCCATATTATAAGGATATACCAAAGAACGTTGGATATCGAGTGTTTAATATCATAAATTTGTATTTGGGTGGATATTTACACTAGTTGAGGGTGAAATTTCTTGGAAGAGAAAGATACAAATGTAAATCACTCTCTCAACCATAGTATCAGAGTTTGAGACTCTTGCTTCCGTTGGTGAAAAAGAAAAATGTTTGAGAGACCTTTTGTTGGAAGTTCCATTGACTAAATACAATGTTTCAAAGTGTTGATACATTGTGGTAGTCAAACCACTTTAACTAAAACATATAAAAATGTATAACAGAAAGTCTAGGCAAGTAGGACTTAGACATTATTTCATGAGAAAATTGATTAAGGATGTAATCATTCACATATATAGATCGAGCTATAATTTTCTTGATCCATTTACTAATCCACTAGCCAGAGACTTAGTAAAAACAACCTCGAGAGACAGAAGGTTGAAACTCTATGAGTAAGAGTTCCGACAGCGGCAGCAACCCAATCTTACGTTAGTAGAACATTAACCTCAAGATTCAATGGGTAACAACAAGTCGTTGATTTGGATGTTTGTCAAATATTTCATGATAATGTTGACCTTTTAAAATGAGGATTGAGTTTTATTTTAAATCTTAATGAAGTTCAATACCGAGGGTATGTGTCTCATGGAAAAGGATACAATATGAACTTCACCCATGGCCATAAATAGTGCTAGGCGAGAGATATAGACGAAGAATCATTAAAGAGTGTGTGTATGGTAATGTCGGTCTAATCACATGGGATAACGGTTCAAAGCATAGTTACCTAACGTTCTGATTATACTTTGCGTTATTCTTACTAAGGTTAAGTACAAATCGAAAGATACTTAATTGTATTAACATTCTTTGTTTCTCTTTTTGGAATTAATCTTTTCATTATTAGAACAAGTGGGGGATTGTTATAAGTTATGAGAATTAAAATTGGTGTGTTCCAAAATGACAAGAAAAGTGGAAGATAAGCAACACTTTGTGAAGTGTTGTTGCGGATGAAAATAGGTAATGGTTGGAAACTTGAAAACTTTTGGTTAAAAGGCATTGTTTCATCAAGGGTCGCAACCTTGTGAAACAATACATGCATGCCTATAAATACCTCATTCCGAAACTCATAAAATATATTAAAAACCAAATATTCTCTTATACAAAATTCCAAACACTCTTCGCTACATAATCGAGTTTTTGTCGGTCTTGCACAGACTTGATAAAAGGATGAATTATCCTGGATATTCTTGCGTTCCAACTCTAAGACAATTTTTTAGAGTGCTTGAAATACTTTTAAAGAGAGTGATTTCGTTCACGATTTCTGTCTCGGACCATTCGGTTTATATTAAATTTCTAACAAATTATTAATTTGTGAATTTTATGTATTAAATATAATAACGGTGGATATTTCTTGCAAACATTCCAATAATCGAGTTTGTAGATGTCGTGACTCAAGTGTTAGGGTTTAGAATATTATGTACCTTAATTTTAATTTCTTATTATAATTTATAGTTAGTGTTTTAGGTTTAGAGGTTGTAGAGTCTTCCTTGGGGATAACTATCTCGTAGGACATATATCATGAGATTTTATGATTCTTCTCATGTAATGGATCATAAAAGATCGCTCATCTAGAATCTTATATGTCTTAGAAGTATGTCCATTCACTAATATGCTTCTTCTCCTAAGACTCAGTCACTCATTCCTAAATAAATAGAGTCTTTATCCAATTTGAAATATTATCTATAATGATATATTTGTAAAAACCCAAAATAGTCTGATGCAGGATCAACCATCATCAGACGCCCTCCCTAAAATATGTCGCTTAGTCACTATACTCACTCAGTAAGTGGTTCTCCCTGAGTGGAAATGTGGATGGTAACATGTACGTAGTCCATAATCGTGTGTGAAAGAAGTCATAACCATGATTTCCTATAAAATAGGTAGTTAATTGGTTCTCTAATTAAGGTGGAGTGATTACCACATATTTGGATTCCTTGACTTCATACTCATATGCATTTATGAATATCTCAACCTTAGGGTTGATAATGGACAAAATTCACCAAATAATTCCCGAAAATATAGAGTTTATCACCCTCATGAGTTTGATCTGACCTCACATATAACACCACTTAAAAATAGTCTCTTGGAAATGTGAGTTTAACATAACCACAATAATATCTAAAGCATTTGGTCATCCCTACTAGCATAGGGGGTGCCATGCATCTGCATTTTTTTAGCAACTACAGTGGCGCCCATAGTAGGGCTCTGGTAAAAATAGCATGAGCCACACCTTCATTAGCCGAGGTGGTTGCAAGGACAAAATGTTATATATAGGGCGAGGAGAGTAATAACGAGAATAAAACCTATTTCATGAAAGAGTGTATTTATAACACTGAAGGTTCACAACATCAAAGAAAGAGAAACTACACCTTGCATGTCAGAGATAAGACAACATTTAAGCAAAGTAGAACAATGGAAAGCTTTACACCCCTAAACACTCGCCGCAAGAATAAATGTCACGAGGTTCTCCACTTTAATGATATCCCTATGTGTCCAACTTTAAAGGCGGATGTTATGAGATTTGAGCTTGGTAGATGGTGTAAGTTACACAAGGTTAAAGGACATCAGAAGATTGTTACTAGCTCAAAAATTATATTGACATCTTGATATAGGAGGGTCGTCTCAAGAAATATGTCAAAAAGGAGAATCCTTCCAAAGACTAGGTGTGGCTAGTTCTCACGAGTGTGATGATACTAGAAGCTCTGGATCTAGAAAGGAATAGGAGTTGCACAAAGAAGATGGCGACAAGACTATAACAAACATTATTCCAAGTGGATTTGTCGAGGGAGGAGAGACCAGTTCTGCTCGGTGAAGGTATGCTTTCCAAATATTAACTATAGAAGACTTGTCCATAGATTCAAAGATAGGCCAGACCAAGGCATTAGAGGTCGATATTTTCTTTTTAGAATAAAAAATGGCAGGCATTCATCTCCGCAATGACAACCTCATGGTCATTACGTTGAGATACGACAATTGGTAAATTAGAAGAGTGTTAGTAGATCAAGGAAGCTCAACATATATCTTCTATTGGGATGCATTTGGGAGGCTTCGCCTTGACCCAAATGATCTAAAAGCCTTCAAGGGGTCATTGATTGGGTTCTTTGGGAAACAAGTACAAGTAAAAAGATACATAACACTAAAGACCACCTTCGGAGTGGGGAATAACCCAAGCCTATTAAGGTCAGATATTTGGTAATAGATGATCCTTTTTCCTATAATATGGTCATAGGGAGACCAAATTTTAATCAATTGTGAATTTCCTTGTATAATTTATACTCGTTCTCTAATGGGAGGTTGGAGACATCTAAGGAGACCAAGAAGTTGCCAGGAAATGTTACGTGGAAAGTGTAAAGCTAAAAAGAGTCTGAACTCTAGACGTGAACATCAAAAGTGTGGGCCATAGAATCAAGCTACCATAATTGGCTCCAAAATATGGAAAGACTCCTCCTGCAAAGGACTATAATATAGGAGAATAAAGCCCCAACAGAAAAGCTCCATAAGTATTATCTTTATCGTTGTTTGTTTTGTTTATTATTATTTTGGTTTTAGGCTAGGAGAATATTTTAGCCCTTTGAGGCGATCAAAATGTTGGATCCTCATAGAGGAATCCTTATCATCCTTTGAGGCGGCCAAGCATGTTGGATCCTCATGAAGGAATCCTTGTCAGCCTTGAGAGGCGATAAAATGCTAGATACTCGTGGAGGAATCCTTATCTCCTTTGAGAGGCAATAAAATGTTGGATCCTCATAGAGGAATCCTTGTCGCCCATTGAGGCGGTCAAACATGTTGGATCCTTATAGAGGAAACCTTTCTGCCTTTGAGAATCGATAAAATAATGGATCCTCATGGAGGAATCCTTGCAGCCCTTAAGAGTCGATAAAATATTGGATCCTCATAGAGGAATCCTTGCATCCCTTTGAGGCGATCAAACACGTTGGATCCTTAAGGAGGGATCCTTATTGCCCTTAAGAGGCGATAGAATATTGGATCCTCATGGATGAATATTTTCCACCCTTGGGCAATCAAACATGTAGGATTCTTATCAAGAATCCCCTTCGCCCCCTCTGAGGCAATCGAGTGCACGAAATATGCGAATAAGGGTCACTACCGGACCATTAAGACCTAATAGTAAATTACAACCAATAAAAACATGTAAAAATAGAGGATAAAATCTAAAAATAATGGAAAAAAATAAGTGATTACAAAATTATTTAGGATAAAAGCATATTACAAAAAAGGCACTGGGTGCATGGGACCCCTTGAGGGACCTACTCATCATCTCGAACCACCTTGAACAAGTCAATCTGACTCAAGTCTTAATTCAAATAGAAGAAGGCTACATGTTATTTCTTTTTCTCAAAGTACTTATAGAATGTGGCCACCGTTCCATCCTTGAGCGGTGATGCCTCTTTCTCAAGATCTTTTATGGAAATAAGGGCCTTTTTTATTAATCCCTTCAAATGTTCCCCACCTGAGCAAAGGCTTGCGCTTTTAAAGCCATCTTTTTTTACAATGGATTTAAAATCATCTCTCTTATTTGACATGGTTGTCACTATCCTCTAACGCTTTTGAATGAACCCTATGACAAAATCAAGCATAGGTTGCAACTTGCCAATCATCTGGAGATCTTTTTCCCGTTGGACTCTCTCCCTCAAGAGATATTTGAACATTTGAACTTCTAAAACTCTAAAATTGGAAGGAGGCTTATTATGTAGTGATCGATAGTCATCGAGAAAATTCTTTGGAAAATGGAGGAAACACCTAATGAACTCAATCGTACTAAAAGAGTGGTCATTCTATAATGAGGGTCGATGAGCTCCAACTATCGAAACAAGTTCTCAACTTGTATTTGCTCCCTCAATGGTTATCTGGTTGTCTCTTGAATACCTCGTGGGTCCTTCCTTCAGTCTTTGGATATTTTGAGGGTGAGCACTGCCATCACGAGATGTCTCGCTCTTCCTCTTGCTTCCAACCGCTAACAAATCTTGAGGGTAAGTAGAGGTGATGGTCGCAGGTCCTTGTTCATCCTGCATACAAACCAAGCACTTTATCCTCTTAGTGAGCAAGATTCTAGACATGTACCCTACACAACAATAATGTTAAAATGTATAAAGTAGTAAAGAATGAATCAAGGAAGAGGGTTATGTTTGTACAATAAAGCTTATCGAGGTACTTGTCTACATTATTGCCATTCTCTTGGTCCATGGTAATTGAAGTATGAGAACTCATAAGCTGGAAGCAACTCAACACTTAGATTATCTCTCACTCAATGGGAGAAAAGACACTAGAATTAATTCCCTTGATGAGTTGAGGATTTGTTGTCCATGATATAAGAAAGGGAGAGGCACATGTCTCCTCGGTGGTCATCATAGAAGTTTTATCTTACCCTTTGATTCGAACTAATCTATCATTCCAATCCTCATAAGGCTCTGGGTATGGTTCCAGCAAATTCGTACCAGACAAAAAGTGTAGATTTACGCAACCATAAATGGGGAGGATATCTACATAGTAAAAAGAAATGAATATTCTGACGGTGGGGACGACGTCCAGATGGAACCACGTGATTTGATAGGGGATGACATTAGTGATCCCTAGTCTGCTTTGAAAGGCGTAAAGGTATCAAAACCCACAATTCATGAATAATATGGAGATGCGAGTAAAAATAAGAGGCAGATAAATCAAGAAAAGTAGCCATCTCTTTCCATTTTTGAATAGGGCTCCAAAATTACATCCTTTTTGTTCCCTATACTTGAGAACCTAATATTTTGATAGAGCATCACGATCCTATTTGAGTCACAATATAAGGATATGATATCTTGAACATGGACATGTTTGGTATTCTTCCTAGCCAATGGTTTTTTAGGAAGAGGTTAAGAAGTTGTAGTACATGGATCCCTGAAAGCTTAATGAACTCCGTGATATTTTCCTCTTATATTCATGCCTAAAAGTTCATAGAAGTGCTACCTATGAAAACTTTCTGATTAAATAGTGCAAAATCTAAAATAAGAGGGAGAGGAAAAGGTTTTTCTAAGAAGCAAACCAAAGTCGTTTAGAAGTAAAAACCAAGAGCGTAAACAATATACATGCATAATAGTGCTACTATTTTAAGATGTGGAAAGGGTTTCACATGTCAAGGACACGTGTAAGAAAAGAATTTGGATTGAGTTTCCCCAAGAAAACCATCATGAGTAGCATTAAATGTCATACACGCTTCTTTCCCACAAAACGATCAAGTTTCCATAGGATACATGAGTTACTAATGTTTGATATCCCTCAACTGAGACACGAGTTACATAGGAGACATCTGGAAAGGGGTTGATGATTCACCCTTAACTGTGGGACTCTCCCCTAACTGAGGGAATCGCCCCTAACTATGGGATTCATTAGAAAGGAACGAAGAGCTTAAAGCTATGTGGAATAGAAGTTTAATCACTTTGATCTTTACAAGTCATCATGCTTGAGGGATTATGTAATGATATATTTGTAAAATCCCAAAATAAGGCGATGCGAGACTAGCCCTCATCAAACGCCCACCCCAGAATATGTCATTTAGGCATGATCTCCGCTTGGTATGTAGCTCTCCCTAAGGGGAAACGTGGATAGCAACATGCATGTAATCCATAATCGTGTGTAGAAGAAGTTGTGATTCCCTAAGAAGCAAACAATTAATCGGTTCCTTAGTCATAGGTGGGGAGGTTATTACTTCCCGGGATTCTCTTAATCTAGACCCATAGACCTCTATAAATATCTCAACCTTAGGGTTGGGTGATGACATTGTGAATTCACCATGAAATACCCTAAATACATAGTTTGTCACCCGTGTGACCTTGCTCTAACCTTAGATAAAACACCACCAAAACAAAATCTCTCACGAACATGAGATTGCCCTAACCACAACAAACTCTAAATCTTTTAGCCACCCCTACTAGCATAGGGGTGCCATACATTTGTACGTTTATTTTCAAGTACATTTTTTAACAGTCAACACATATCATATCTCTTGACACACATCACACTCGCATATATTACCTACATTTTGTTTCTGTCTAGGCCGGCGGGCAAACTTAAGGATCCAATCAGAATCACTAGTCCCATAACAGGAAAAAAAAACCAAAATGATCTTCTCTATCATTTGACATAGTTCAAGGACGATTTCATCACAAGCAAGATTATTGATATGACGTCATATCAGCAACGTTAGACCAAAAACAACATTCCTCTGGCTATGAATCCATGAAGGTTCTAAAACTTCATGAACAAACATTATAATGTCATAAGAAAGAGACATAATTCGAACAAATGATTGAAAGAGTATTGTCATATGACATGAAGCTGAATAATATATTTTACATATGAAGGTTTTAGGTGTCCAAAAATCTTGAACATTACTATAAAGGAGATGTCATGCACCAAATACGTATACGCTTAACCTAAAATATCTTTTATAGTCTTTTATAATCATTAACTTAACAATTATGCTATTCTTACACCACTTTTTGCACCAAATACTTACACCTATACATTAATCACCGTATTATACAGTGAATATTGTATTTTAAATAAAATAATATTTTTAATGAAAGTACACATGAACAGTGCGTGAATAGTACTATGAACAGTGCGTGTACAGTGCACATGGACAGTACCATGAACATTAATTTTAAAGTAGTGAAACAAAGTTGATTAATACAGTATAAAAACTTGACTAATACAGTGATAAAGTTGATTAATAAACGTTTAGGTATTAAAAATTATTTTTAACAGTTACCAAAGTTGGTCAATGTAGTGTAAAAATTTGGTTAATACAGTAATAAATTGATTAATAAACGTTCAGGTATTAAAAATAATTTTCAATAATCATTAAAATTGATTAATGTATTGTAAAAATTTGGTTAATGCAGTAATCAAATACGGTGTAAATATATAAAACAGGATAAAAATATTATTTCTCTTAACTTAAGTGTCATATTGCGAATATTTCCCCTCTATCAAAAATTATATAGATTTAATTGATACTTGTGCGACTCCTACTTCAGATAGAATCCAATTTTCTATCTAACAAGTATCATTAAATGAAAATAAAGTTAACAATATAACTCAAATTAATTCATATAACCTCGGGACCATGACCTAAATATATGTTATTTCTAATCTAATCTATTTGTTTTTAAATTCCAAATTTAATTTTAATAAAAATACATAACCTTATTTTACATATATAATATTGATTCGGCTAGCTAAGGTCTAGTCAGTGAGTGACTGGCTGATGTGATTTTTTAACAAATTTATCTCTCTCAATATTTGAACCTTATCTCGAGTCGACAACAACAACATCAATTCCCATACATTATTAGTATTTCTGATTTTTCCTACTCTTCCCCCATCACCAACGGCTTCTATTCAATCCCACCACATCAACATATTCTTTATACAAAACAAATATAAAAATATAAAAATGAAAAAGGCCAACCAAACAAATAAAGATTTCATATAGTAATAATAAATAGTACTATATTTAGGGGAGACAAAGGTATATCCGCTAATTTTAAGTTCATTTTGCAAAAGTCCGAAAAGAAAATCGAGTAAGATGGGATTAACATATTTAAATATAAATATGTGAATCTAAAATAAATAAATAAAAATTATTCCGCACTTCATAAAAATGAGGATGAGGTGGAACGGATTCGCGGATATTAAACAGATTTACAATTATAAAATTCGTACGTGCAAAAATTGAAATAAAAACAGATAAACACACTAAAAATTATAGACTTAAAACGTGCACGGAAATATTTGAAGAAGCAACACCATTAACTTAAAAAGTATAGTTAAATCAGAAATATCTGACAAACCGAGATCGCTTTGCGACTTAACCATGCAGTTAAATCAGCAATATCTCGCTTTGCAACCTAACAATACTAGTTAACAATATTTTAAAGTAATAAATATTGTTGTGATATATTATAGTGCCGTATTAAACTTAAAAATGAATAAAAATAGAGAGAAGCAAAATCACTTGGTATTTGCAAAAGAAAAGCTTTCCCTTTCACTTCACCAAAACGCACGTTTGGCTTTTCTTTCTAATGCACCGTTTCTTTCGTGCTGGCTAATAGCTAGATAGAGAGACCCGTGGAGAATTAGATTTGTTATTTCATCTTCAGAATATTTAAATTATAATAAGTCAAATTATAATAATAAATATATTAATATTAATATTAATATTAAATAAAAATAATATTATTTATGTTTTATGGATGAGGAGGAATTTATAGAACAGTATGATGATGACGAATAACAGAGCCAAAAACTGCGTCTATTTCTGTCCTTTTCAATGGATGAAATGAACAAGACTTTTCTTTCAGAGTACAATACTATACAACACGTATACGACAACAACAACTTTATTTTATATCTTTTCAAGTTTAATGTTTTCTGAGGCTAAAAGTAAGTACATTTTCTAGGATTCAAAATTGAAAAATGTTTGTGCTCATTACCATGTTTAGTTTTTATTATTATCTTTAGGAAGGGAAAGATTAAGAAGTAATATATTTGGTTTTAGAGGAATGGGTGGTGCAACACTTGGGTTTGGTGTTTGGTGTTTGGAGATTTGGTGATAATGCACTATGAAAAAGAGTGTCACATTGAAAGATTTAAAAAAGTTAATCTAGTTTTTAAGTCATGTGAGGGAGGGGTGGAGAGAAACTTTGTTATAATAAACTAAAGATGTTACTAATAGATTAATAAAATGGGGGAAGAGAAAAAGATTACAACTAAGTAGCTGTCAATTGAATTGAGTGAAAGTTATTGTTGACTTTGCTTGGATAGATACATTAGATGATGGTTTTTAAGGTGCAAAATTAGTTGATAATTTCTAAATATATTCTTAAGGTGCAAAATTAGTTGATGATTTCTAAATATATTCCAGATAGTTGTTAGACATCAAACGAAATTATTTAAATGCTCTATTTTCGTAGTATTTATTTCTGAATAAATATTGATATATTTTGGAGATATATCTCCATAATCATTTTAAATATTTAAAATATGTTGCTCATTAATAATTTACATTTAAATTGTTTTGGATGCATTTCCGACAATATTTTAGAGAAACATCTCTGAATTGTATCAGAACATGTGTTTTTACTATAAATTGTGTATTTGTTTTCAGATGAAGTACGACGCACGATCTCGAATAAAAAAATTGACTTACAAAATAATAACAGACTAATATTGGGTGTGACGAAAATAATATAGCAATATATGTGGAAAATGTTGTACAATCGAAATCCAAAATGTAATAAAACTGTAAAAATAAAATAGAGAGTATAGTACTACAACAAAATAATAACAGACTACTAATGTGTGTGTCTTACAACATATTATCTACCTCATTTGTTTGTTATGCCTCCTCGACCATCAACTTCCTCGTCCTCCAGCGGTGTCTCTGGTACAACGGATCCCGGTGTGCCACCGCCATGATGGTATCTATGACTCACTTGACACCAGACCCATCGGGGAAGATACTCTCGTCAATGTTTGTCTGCGCCATCTCCATTATGTGGCGGCATATAGGCAAGACATCATCAGTATGATCTAGTTGAGCTCGCTCCTCTAGTAATAATCAATGTCTCCTGAAATTTTCAAAAAATAATCAATGTCAGTAATTAAAATTAACATATAAAATAAATCAAAAGTCCAACTAATGTTACCTCTTTATCTCGGATATGTCTGGCAGTATGGTCTGGATACAGAGGAAGTAATGACAAATTAGATGGACCTCCTTCAAAACCCTCTAGCTCGGCATCCTCATCAGCCTCACCCTTCGGAGGCGGCATTAGATCAACAGCATCATCAGCGGGAGGTGGGTCTCGATCGACAGCATCATCCGTAGGAGGTGGCACTGGTGAATCCTGACACTTGCGGGAGGATGGAGAAGTGACGCGTCAGATAGTGAATATCGTCTCTTATGGGAAGAAGAAGAAAATGGAGTGGTCTGAGGTGAAGCACGAGACCCAGAAGTAGACGTCACCCAAGATATAGACACATTTGCTTGACTATAGGTACTTAGAGCCTCCAGAACCTGCTGGCTCTGTTCCCGCCGAACAGATGTTGAGTAAATTGGTCATGTGTCAATTTGTCAACTATGTCAACCAATATGCATGTAAGGTAAAGTAAGGCATATCATTAGTGCACGCAAACAACACACACAGGCAAGAGTTAAAAAAAACATATTGTAGGAAATTCCAGAAAAATCAATTAATTATAACTTTGAACAATTCCGGAGATGCATTCACAGAAGCACCATTTAACTAAAACTTTGAAAAAAATTCGGAGATGCATCTCCGTAATTTTCTAAAGTATATGAAACACTGAACAATTATGGAGATGCATCACCGGAATGTTCTGCAACACAGAGGTCACGTCAATGGCAAATGTATCTCTTGCAAATTGAAAATAACATGATTTGATCGCTATTTTCAGTCAACAAACAAGTTATCCACTAATTTTAAACTATGTTACATGGGATTCCTACACATTTCTAACTCTAATCATTGATTTCTACACATTTACACTAAAATTCAAAATTTACCAAAAATTCAAAAAAATTATTTGAAATTAATAATTCAGATATTGTTTTCAATATTAAAGATAATTTTTGATGTCACGTTGAGTTCTCTATACTCTTGTTCGATGAAATTTGATTTGGTGTAGGGTTGTGTTGAGAATAGTGTCGAAATTATGTGTTGAAGAAAACTGTGAAATGAGAAAGGAGAACAGTCTAACGCGACTTATGCTTTAAAATATTCCTGAGATATATCTCTGAAACATTTTAATGTTCACTTACATTTGAGTGCGTCCGAAGATATATCTCTGAAATCAATAAATATTTATGAAATTATACATTGTGTGTTGGAAATATATGGGGCACCACAGGACATATGTTTGATTCATATTGTTATTTTATTGATGCAGACAATAATAAAAATATTTACATATTTTTATTTTAAGATATGCAAGATTCAAATGTATGTTTTGTTCAGAATGTATCAAGTGTCAGTAGTAGTGTGAGTAATAATCTCATATTGGTTGAAAATGTAAAGACTTGAGCATTATAAGTGAGAGAACTCACCCACCTATCACCTTAAGATTTTGAGTAAATATAAATGTATCTCTCACAACAGTGTTGATTAAAGAAAAAAGTCTCACAATAATCAATGCTCCCTAATTGAAAATCTCCTCCAACAAATTGTATCATGGGTCTTTGGTTCAAGAAAGAGACTGGTTTACTTTTGTATCGAAAGTCAACAGTATCACGAGTGGTGAATAAAAAGTGTTTCGTTGAAGAATGTCAACAGCACCACAAGGATAGTGAGTATGAAAGGTTGTGTAATACAAAAAGTTTGTGAAAGTAAAAAGAACTTCCACTTGAGGGGCAGGGGATATTGTAATAGACTCATTAATCCATTAATCCGACCATTAATTAGACCAAAACAAAAATAAATGATTAGCATTTAAAGTCGGCAGAACAAGGAACAAACCATATTTAATATCGAACAATGTCACAAATATAATTGATTATCTATAGTGGAGAAAACCTATCACCTATGGAATACCAACAACACCAAAAGTACATGTGTACCAAAGCAACAAAAAATCACATTTCAATATCATAAAATACTTTGTTTTGATGAATCAAATGTTTAAATAGCAAAAGGAAAAACAGTATACAATTTTGGTGTCTAATGAACATTTGTTTAAGGTACATATTTTAGAAGTAAAAAGAAAGCATTAAACAAAAGGAAGTGCATGATTGTTTTTATTTTTGGTGTAGTCCAAAACAAATGTTGACCCAAAAACAACAAAAGTATAACATACGCCTCATTGTTCATATGCAAGGAAACGTGTACACTCAAAACTGAAAAAGCATACAACACAAACACTCCATGGTTGATGAATATAATATAGAAAGGTATAAACTGAACACAACTCAGCACATGCTTGAGTTGAGGAAAAAGCTCATTATATGCTAGAAGAAGACAAGAATAACTCTATTTTATGTAATAATGAGTTCACCCAAAAAACACTTTTCCAAATTTCCAAATGATTCACAACACAAACAAAAGAGAAAAAGAAACATGAACCTTATTTTCTTTAATTCCAATGATTCTATCCAAACTCTATAACAATCATAACATACTAAAATAGGTCAAAGGGATATAAAAAATGAAATAAGATTAATGGGTTTTGCCTGTGTACATTGAGAAATCCAACTTAAAATAACTCAGTGAGTGTAGATCAAGCAACCACAATGCTTTCCTCAAAGTCTTCGATTACCAGACTCTTGCGTTTGCACCAACACGAGTACTTACCGATTGGCCCATCATTTCCAGTAACCCAATCATGCTCAGCAACTTCTGTCAATGTCATCCTTTGTTCTGGGTCTGCAGAACACAATTTTCAATTAAGAAAACTCATGTCACGTTTTACAAACCGACCAAAACGCAACATATTTAGAACATATTTAGTTATATTCCCCTTTTAACGAGAGTTAAAAGAGGAAGTTGAATGTCATGTACCTTTGCAAAGCAATCCTTCTATTAAGTTCTTTAACTGCGGGTTTATGTCGTCCGGGATTTCTATGGGATTATTGACTATCTGGAAAAATAAGAAAACATCAACGTTAGATTTCTTTAGTATAAACTTAAAATATGTAACATTAAGTTTATGTAATAATATAAAGAGGATGAGAAGTTTGTATTAATATTACTCTGTCGTATGTATCTTGAAGCGTGTCTCCGAGAAATGGGTATTCACCCAATATCATACAGTACAAAGTTACTCCTACTGCCCATGTGTCTGAAGCTTTGCCATGATAAGTAAGACCTAAATAACATCAACAAACAAAACTGATATGAGAATACTTGCTTTCATAAATTCAACAAGCAAAGTATCTAGCTATTTTCATAAAAAACTGCTAACCTAAACAACATTCTGGTGCAGTGAAAACAGGTGTGCCAGGTGATCGACGAAGTTCATCATTACCGTCCTGCAAAATGAATGCAAAGAATGGGTTATATATTAGTTGCCAACTACATATTAAATGCATATATCTCAGGAAAAATGTAATCAGGGTGCAAGAATATGCTTGGCGGTATATAAAAAATAAATTGTGGCAACATATATAATACGTAAGGGGTACACCCAATATCCAATCCATATAGAAACACTCGTTTGAGTGAGGTAAAATAAGCACCCGTTACACCATTGAGTCGGTTTGGACAAACCCACTCATTTTCGGATTGGATTGGATAGTGGGTTGCCCAAATAATTTTTCTGTTTTATTAATATCATATGACTAAATGATGAGTCATCACATTCTTTCCATAAAAATTATCTAACATTTTTATCTTTTTAAAATAAATTTGATCTTTTTTTTACTATCTTTTAACATCATAAAATAATAAATGACATCATCAACTAATAAAAATTATCATAAAATACTAACAACAAACTAAGTTTGCATGACATAAAATTGTATTAGTATCAAAATAACTAAAGAATAAAACATTCAAAATTAATTAAAGTCGTTCACTAAAATACTAAATGATAAGAGACTAAAGTTACAACATCTAAGTTAATATTTATCAAAACTATTAAAATTGTAATAATACATGTTTGATTAATGGGTTAGTGGATTTTTTGGGTTTGGATCTGATTTTACCTGAAACTCGATTTTTTAATGGGATTTTGAATTTTTTTGGATGGATTTGACTGGATTTTATGGGTTGACCCACCCAATGTACATGCTGATATAAATTAACAGCACAAGATGCTGATATAAATTTTGCAATTGGCACATTAATGAACTTCAAGTGAAATATGCATCAGCTTTCATACCTTTCATTTCAATCACATTTTCAATTTCACACAAACTTCATTGTGGATCTCAACACATGCTGTAACTTTCTAGTTTCATACATAAAATAATGCGATAGACTAAGAGTAAACTTGGCGTCTTTCATATCTTTAAAGGACCATTTAGTTCAGTATTACCTCAAAAGCCTGGCTGACACTGAAATCCCCTATCTTTACAGTCCCATTGCGGGTAATCAACAGATTATCAGGTTTTATATCCCCATGCACTATATTCTGCATTTCATAACATGTTCAAATGAATGAGTGTAACCACCAACAAATAAATGAAATGATGGATAACATTTAACACATAAAAATGATTGGTTGAGAGATAATACATGAGCATGAAGATATGTTAATCCCGAGACTATATTACGCATGTATTTCCTAGCGGTTTCTTCACCTAAGGCACATTGACGACCTGAACCCTCACAAACCCATTTTCCTTCCACATATTCGAGTACTGTACAAGTAAACGTTAGCAATTATGCACATAACAGAACTTAAAAGGATTCTTATTCAAACTAGAGAGGCTCAAGTCAAATATATGTAGAAATTTCAGTAGTGTAACCAATCATCAATAAGAAAAACCAATACGAAATTAATCAAGAGTACCCATGTAGAAATCATCCGACTCTGGGTCATCAATCACCTCGATGAGATTAACTATATTAGGATGTTCCAACATTTTCATGATAAGTACCTGAAAATAAAGCAATCACCTCCTTTTAAACTACAACATGGACACTAAACAATGTCTAAAACTATAGAATTAACAAAACTTACGAATCATAAGATCCACAAGACAGGAAATAGCTAAATTGGAACATAATGCGCTGGCAAAAGGAAAATATATATATATATTCATGAACTGACCTATATGCATGCTACTTTCTAATAAGAATAGCAAATGACGATATATTCCATAAGAACAGTAGTGGACATCTAGGAGATGTCACTGCCAACATGTATATTTTCTAATGTTGATATATGCTTGCTACTATATAAAAAGAACAAGTGACACTAGATTCCACAATAATCGACATCTAGGAGCTGAAACTAATCTAACATATTACTCTTAGTATAAATTAGAAAATGAAGCAGTGGCCACTAGGTGACAAGCATCTAGTCGAACAGATTTCGTATATTCACACGTAAAACACATGTGGCATAAATTATGATTGAAGATGGGGGAAACCTCCATTGGTGATCAAAAGAAAGATACTAGAAGAAATATACCTCACGTAGTACATCTGTCATGGCAGTCTCAGATGGGGCAACTCGAAGCTTTCGTAAGTGAGACTTATGAAAGGACTGCAGTTCAAAAGATTTAACTTTAATAAATCACCTGCAATGCTCTAATGTTGATAAGAGTACATACATGCATGATGTTGCAATAAGCCTTTGGTTAGTTTATGACTTATGTGTTCTTTTCAGTTTCAATCTCTTAATATAATAGAGTTCACAACTGCTTAGTCACATTAGCTAGTCCAACAACCTATCTACGTCACACTTCCCTATTATCAGGAACAATGACTTCTGTTCTGTTAAAAAAAAATTCCGATCATAAAATGGTTTGCATGCTAACACTAAAAGTGTCCTTACCTTAATTGCATAATGCCGTCCATCAATACTACTTTGATAAAGAGCCTGCAATGAATACCAAGGAAGGGGCTCAGAAGAGTAAGCTCATTGAGAAAAGGGAAAGTGTAATTCCACAACACTTACCACTTTGGCATAGCTACCAGAACCAATCTTATACTCTCGAATATATTCATTTAACATCTTGTTCCCGTCTTCGTCCTGAAAGAGAGACATAATTTAAATAAAGGTTATGAAAGAAAAGATATCCAATACATTAGAGAAGCTTTGTCTCAATACAAATAACAATGTGACTCAACAGCAAGATTAACAAACATGATAAAAAAAAACTTTTGAAATTTACAAGTGAAGAGACATGAAAAAATAAGCCATGACTACAAAGAAAGCAATCACCCAAAAACATTTCAAAAACCAACCTTAACATGATGTGAAGTTATCAAAATTGATAAAGATACTGTCAAAAAACTATCGCAACTTCCCTTAGTCAAACTCTTTTTTCAAAACAATTTAACACAATTCGGCTAAGGCTTGGGAAACCTTAGAGTAGTCAAAACACAAAGAGTGCAGATTTCACCAATATTGATCTCAAAAAACATTCATACATCCACACAAGTCAACCTTAGAGTAATAATCAAAATAGAGAGAGTGCAGATTTCACCAATATTGAACTATTCATACATCCACACAAGTCAACTTATTCTAGATGTTTAATTGCCACAAAAATATTGAAAGAAAATTCTTTACATTAAAAACAAAGAAGAAATCCCCCAGTTACCTCAGATCGAACAAGCTTGTCAGTCTCCTTGGCAGGAAAAGGCCTACAAATCATTCCATTCTCTGCTCTAAAGTTCAAAATATCCTCAGAACGATTGGGTAAATTCTGCACCTCACTATCATCTCCACTCGTGTTGTTACTAGTATAATCATCACACTCCGTTTCTCCATCTGTCAATAGCCCCTGGGTGAGATAATTCTTTATGCTCCGCCTAGTACGTCTGCGTCGTGGTTGTTTATCTATCAACCCAAAACAACTCCAGCAGCCAATCATTTTAGTAAATGAAAAACTCCTATAATCTGCCATTACAAATGCCCAAAGCAAATATCCTCCTAACAACTAACTTTTCTGATAACCCTACAAAACATAAATCTCCCATCAAAAGGGTTTTCATTTTTCAATATGATTTACAATAATTATACACAAACTATGATTGATGATTACCTTATATGAGAGAGTAAAGGAAGGGCTTCAAGCCCAATTTAACTTGGCTATTCCAAGGGATGCCATTCAGCTAGGTGGAGAAAACCGCTAGAGAAATCGAAACAACTATGATTGACACCCAGCATTGTGATAACTCCAGTTTCTAACAATGGTTGCAGGCACAGCCCACAACTCACCACCAATAATTCGTTGACCTTTTTACTATGAACAGGAACAGAAAAAATTATAAAAATACATAGATTAAGAAAAGTCACATATGTTATTGTCGAATAATAACAACATTTAAAGAGACAAATTAGCACAAATTAAAATATACATTCATACGCCATCAGAGAGAAACGTCAATGATAATGAAAGAGGATATCGTAAAATAATAAAAATGTTAAAAAAATTACATTTTTATTTTCTGTTTTCTGTTGATCGGATTCTGGTGGAAAAAGACAAAAAATAATGGAAGAACCTTTTGACCCAGAAGCTCCAAAAGCCTGAAATTCCAGAAACAATGGATGGCCTTTGGAGTAAAAAGCGGAGCCCTAATTCGAAAATTCAATCAGGAAGAAAGGTGAAATTATACCCTAGAAACGAATCAAAGCTAATGGAAATGGAATAAAAACGGTTAATTCGAATTGAAATTGGGAAAAGATGATGAGAAAACGGTGGAAACAGAGAAACCCTAGGAGGAAGAAACAAAATTGAGGTGAGAAAAATTGATTAAATACAATTTTAAATTAAATTTTTTATTTTTATTAGTATATATAATATATATAATATAATTATTGTTATTACTATTATTCGTTTAATATTAGGAGAGAAAAAAAAGTAGCATGGAAAAATGTTGTAACAGGTTGGCCACGTTGGGAGACCTTTTACTTCATTTTTATTAAACTAAATAATATATTAAGAAAATCACAAAAATATACATTAAAAAATGTAATAAACTTTTTTCTTTAGGTAAAGATGATTAATTTTCTAAAAAGTAAAGATTAATGAAAATATTTTTATATTAGTGTATAAAAATAGTATAAAATTTATGGTATGTTTGTTATGGATAAAAAAAAATGATTTTTTTATTTTTTAAATAATTTTAGGAAAAAATAAAAATAGTAAAAGTTTGTTTAAATATTTTTTTATAAATTAAAAAAAATTGATGTATAGTAAATAAATATCCATTATTTAAAATTAAAACATAACTAAATTATATAATTTTTTAAAAAGTTATAACTCTCAATTGGGTTGTTCAAAATCGAACCAACACAATAGAAAATCGTAAACCAAATCGAAGTCACAAAAAATCACATTTGATTCGGATTTGTTCGGACCATCTTTTAACAAAACAGCACGGTTCGTCTTGAGGTTTGTATTTTGCAAACCGAACTAAATCAAATCAAATTACATTATGTTACAACTTAAATTTCACTTATCTCGTATATATATATATATATATATATATATATATATATATATATATATATATATATATATATATATATATATATATATATATATATATATATATATATATATATATATATATATATATATATATATATATATATATATATATATATATAACTCAAACTCATTGTGTCTTAAATTTACAGTTATGATATATTTTCTCTTACTCACACTTACCTTTTCAGTTCTCATTTTTGTCATCTTCTTTGTCATGTACGTCTCACATCTTCTACATTTATCTTTCATCTCTCATCTCACATGTTCTTTCTTTTTCATGTTATTTTCTCTTCTTATTACGTTTTTATTGCGCGTTTCTTCTCTAATCTCATATCTCTTATGTTTTTTCCTTTTCATCTTCTCTAATCTCCTTCTCCTTTATTTTTTCTCTTTTATTATAATATTTTTTATATTATTTTATACTACTATTTTTTTCACTTTTGTTTAAATTGATTTTTGTATATTGAATAAGAAGTTTTTGCCTATATATGATGAGTTTTGTTGTTATTTTGTAATGTATGAATGACTAAACACAAAGTTATGTTGTTCTTTATATGTATACACGACTTAATAAAAATCTTGTAAAAAATCAAATCAACTGAACCAACCCAAACCGCATTGGTTTTTTTTAAAACAAAAAGGCGCAAAGCCCAAAGGACACAAACACTAATCCAACCAAACCGCGTTGGTTTTTGGTTTGGCATGGTTCAGATTTTTTTTAAAAGCCAACCAAACCGCATGTTTTTTTCTCTTGCGGTTCAGATGATTTTTAGTATCAAACTCGCTCAAACCGCATTGCGAACACCCTTACTCTCAATAGTAATTTTATTAAAAGTATTAAAAATGACTTTAAATCAATTTATTAAAAATAAATTTAACCGATTTTTTGAAATTTTATTATCTAAAAATTTATTAAAAATATTAAATAAAAATCTATTTAAATCAAATTTTAATAAGTTCAAAAAGACTTGTTTGATAACATCTTCCACAAATTCAAGTGGGGTAGAAGAGTAATCAATTTAAGTTTGGATCTGCATAAGCAACAAAGAGATGAGGTTTAGTGAACAAATCATTTGGTTAGTCAAGAGTGTCAATGGAGATGAGATGAAATTCTCCATAAAGATATTGAAGAATAAAGTGACAATCAGTTTAAATATGTTTTATTTGCTCATGGAAAACATCATTTTGGACACTTTGGATAATGATGTGATTGTCACAATATAGATTAGTCGGTGAAGATAATGATGTCTCCAAATCAGCAAGAAGTTAGCATGTTTATAATATCTTAAATTTACAATCATTCAAACCTGCTCAAGAGATAAGTTTAAACTATACTTAGTATGTGACAAAAATAAGTCATCACTCAAAGGAAATACGTTTAAGCTCTAGAAAGTAACTTAATGGTTTAAGATCCTTCATCTCAAAATGTTTACACAACAGTTGCTTAAACTCTTCAGTTCCAATAGAGTCGTCGTTATTAATAATCATGTCATCAACATAAAGAAGCAAGACAACAATATCATTCTAAGTCTTGAGTAAATAGATTGGAGTCATTAGCACAAAAAGATAAATTTAGTTGGGTGATAGTCTTGTGAAGTTTAGAAAATCAGGGGTGATTGTTTAAGACCGTATAGAACATTAGAAACTCATGCGGATGACCATGGGATCGTCGTTGTGGGGATGTACATCTGTTGCATCTTTCTATGAAAAAGAGATCTCGACCTCTAGTGTCTTTGTCTCTCCTTCTCTCGGGCCTATGGGCATATCCTTTATATTTAATATTTGGCGGACATATATTCCTTGAGCAGGGCTAGTCTCTTTGTCCCCAACACATCCTCCTACAATAATATTTAACGTGTGGCGTACGTCCTTATTGACCTATTCTTTGGATTATTCATTTCCATTTCTAGATATGTGACTTCTAGTATCGTCACACCTATGTTAGTTGGCTCTGCCTAACCCTTGAGAGGAGTCTCCTTTAACATATTTCTTAAGGCAACCCTCCTGGATTAGATATTCTATCTCCTTTTTGAATTGGTAGCAATCTTTTGTGTGGTGTCATTTAACCTTGTGAAACTTACACCATCTTCCAGACCCAAGTCCCATAAAATTTAATTTTGGAGTCGGAGACCTAAAAATATTAAGTAAGTAGAGAACCTCTTGTCATATTTGCTCACGATGAGTGTTCAAGGGCGTGAAGCCCTATACATCCTTTCCACCTAACTTAAATGTCATTTTGTCCCTCTAGTTGTTCTTCTGCAAGTGTTGTGAGCCTTCAACTTTACGAACACACTCTTTTACGTCACAAACTTCTTCTCGGTGTTACATTCATCGCCATTTATATAGCCTTTCATCCTTGTGACCACCTCTGCTAACGAAGATGCTGACCTTAGCGTGAGGGACTCGTTGAAGTGCCATGCGTTGAAGTGACCTCAATGAAAGTGGTTGTGGGTCTAACATTTCCATCTCTTTTGTGGGGGTAGTCTTCTATTGGCTTTGTTGGATGTTGAAGTTGTTGTCTTCTAGATTTTGATTTTTTCTGCGCAGTTCATCCACGACGATGAGATTGCTACTACCTCTGATATCGTCTTGTGTTAGGGATGTGCCCTCCTAGCAACCATGACTAGGAACAATTAGGATTAGAAGTGGAGATTTTTGGTGAGTTTCAAAGTGGTGGTGATAATGGAAGGTGTGGTCCACGTTAGTTTTGTCAGTGTCCACGGTAAGCACCATTGTACTTAGTAAAAAAGTACATATGTGTGACACCTCTATACTGATAGGGGTGGCCAGAGGCTTTACAATTTACGGTGGCTAGGGCAAGTTTACGGTGGTGAGAAACTCTATTAGAGGTGTTTTTTGTTAGGTGAGAACAAGCTCACGAAGTGAGGAGAGCCATGTATTTTTTTAGTATTTCATGGTGAATTCAAAATATCCCTCTCAATGCTAAGGTTAAGGTTTTTATAGAGACTTATGGGTCTGGTCTTGGGGTCGCCTCAGAAGTAGTAATTGTTTTACCTTGATTAGGGATGGCAAAATCCGCAGTAAAATCTATCATGGGCACATGTTGAATTCACTTAATTATCCTTTACAATTATATACTTGATAAATTCCTTTCTTTAATAGTCATTTAATTTAACTTGGTAATCTCTTTTTCACTTAAAGTCCTAGATGCATACATTTTTCTTTCGCGTCTTCTTCTTGTCTTGCGTCTTCTTCAAAAGCTATACACATAATTTTCTATTTAATCATAAGAAAAATTAGTAATGGATATATGTAAATACATGCAGATATCTAGAAATTCACAAATACCCGCATGAGTATGAGGTGGATACTGATATCATATTTACTAAACGGGAGGGGTAACGGAGGTATAGTACTCGTACCCATGGATACCCGTTGTCATCTCTAACCTTGACTAAGAAACTTGTTGACCGCCTACTTCTTAGAAAATCGTGACCATGATATCTTACACATGCAGCTACAATTAATGTACACATCATCAACCACATTCCTCATCAAGGTGAGACACTTGTTGAGTGGAGATCATGCTTAGACAATAATATTCGTCAAGGTGAGACACTTGTTGAGTGGAGATCATGCTTAGACAATAATATTCTAGGGTGGGCGTCTAATAAGGGTTGGTCCCATATCCCCTTTCGTGGGTATTTTACAAAATATCACAAAAATATATTATTATAATATAATTTATTTGATAATGCATAAATTGTTTTAATAATAAGAGCCAGCCACAGTGTTTCTTATAACAACCATTTTCTTAAACTTACCGTGTACTACAAGTTTTACTTTTATTTATTTATTTTTGAGCTTCCAAAACTTGCTCTTATACTTTTATAATAATAGTGGAAGGTTCAGCTTGTCTAAAAGCTCACAAATTATGTGATGTATTTGGACATATTTAAGATTGAAATTTTCAAATACATAATTTTCAAACTAATTTAACTTTATGTCATACTCCATAAGTCCAATTTTTCAACTTTTCACTGTTCAGTTTCCTCACACTCAATTCAACTTGTATTATAAGCATGGGAACATCACCATCCTTTTCACTACAACAACAGTAACAAAACACCATTTTATCACGTATCTTGCATCACCATATGGACCACACTTTTGTTTCTTTTATTACAAGTGGTACTAAACTATTCTAATTGACAAATATTTTTGAAATGTTCCTAGAATACTATTCTAATTTGAGCCAAAAGTTGAAGACTATGTGAAGAGTATGCTCTTAGAGCAAAATGTATGTATCTCTATGCACAAGTAGCTTCAACGGCTAAACTCTTTGTCAATCCTCTACAAGGGTCTCCGAATGTATCGGTCGATACTCCAACACTACAACTTCTTGATCCAATGCAAGCCTGTTAAAACATCATTTGAGAGTATGTTAGAACAACAACCTTCGTTTAAAATAGCAAGGGAAGAGGAATCTAGGATAAACACCTTCTTTACAATTGACAGGGCCTTATTGCTGCTGCAGCGTCCGTGGTAGAAGTTTCCGCATGTGCCTAGTGGTGTTCCGTAGCTTGCAAATTTGATGGAAGAGATGACGTGATTATGATCAGGACACTCGAGCAATAATGCGGGTTCTATTTTTCTTTCTGATTCTTTATCTAAGTTCCACGAGTCTATTTGAGGTGGGTGAGATTGCGATACATGAGCACACAAACTTTGTAGCTGTTTTGTAGCAAAAGATATCTGTGTTGGATCACCACCTTTTTCCTCGAACAATACAAGAATATTTCCGTTTGGTTTCAACCACGAGCGTGGTACATGGTATCTGCGAGTTGGAATAAGTGTTTCAGTGACATCATAGATCAATATTATTCTCGCAGATTCTATCCAATACTTACAATGTTTGTGATGGTTTTCCACAATTCTTCCGACATTTGGATGAAGTATAAGGTCCTCTATAGTTACATGAGTCAGTGCAACCGGCATTTGAAGAGACATACGTAGGCCAGTATCGTCCAATGCTTTGTCCGTTCACCCAAGCCTCGCCTTTTCCCATATCCGTGAAGTCAATTGCAACCGGATTACTTCCAGATGGAGCGTCGAAGCTTGTCTAATGCAATATATACTACATTGGTTAGTAGCAAAAACATTTTCATATAGTAGCACTCCCTTAATTTAAATGAATATGAAGTCACCTTGTACCAAGTCAATGGTTGGTCCTTAGGGAAGGCAGACTGTGAATTCCACAGTTCGGAACTTCCACTAGACAGACCTAACTCTTCACCTTTTAGGCCAATCTGTAACAAGAAAGGCAAAGCTTTTGATTCAAAAAGAGTAACAAGAACAATCTTGCAAATTAGCAAAGGAACAGTAGAATAGTCTTAAAACAAAAGTTAAGACTGACCTGATACGTCCACTTGTGAGACGAGAGATCAAGAGTGTTACCATTATTCAATCCTTTCAATATTACAGGACCGGTGATCCCCGCTCCACGTGTGTCAAAAAAAGCTCCATAATTCTGATGTGTATATGGTTCCGTGTTAGTTTATATAGTAATGAGAGTCGAGAGAAATAATTGGACGGGCAAGTTATTGTATGTGCGGGCGGAAACTAAAACGAATGTACAAACGCAGAATTTAATACTATAGTAAACCAGAAAAGATGAACCTTAAGTCCCACTGTTAAACTCAGCAGATCAATTTTGTTCTTTCCAGAAACTAGTGTGATTGGGATGTCCACATTAAACTTAGCTTTACTACTGTTTCCTGCTCTACTCCCTGAGAATTCGCCAATAATATCATAAACAGTTTCTATTTCAATAATTCAATAAGAACATAATTGAAACAAGAAAATCCTAATGAACATTTACCAGCAAGCTTTCCGTTTACGAAAGCGTGAAGGGCATGGCCAAGTGATTCAATATGAAGGAAAGTTTGAGAACCAGGATCGTCCTCAAGATCAATGCTTTAAAAAAGCATTAAAGAAAAGTGTTACCAAGAAGCGCAGAATCATAGGTCAGACGAAATATCTTTCAAACTTAAAGGCTTAACTACCTCAACGAGTACCACAAGTAGTCACTTCTATCAGCCGTGGTATTTATTTGCTCGAGTAATCCAGTTTTCGACAATGAATCATCCTTCGAAATTCCAACAGGCTCACTTGTCCAACTCCATTTTGAACTAGAAGTTTCTAAAGATCCAATGTCTTCTTTCGAAGTTTCGGTTACGAAGCTTGAAATGGCAGATGCAGAATTAATCTGCCATAAAAATGTTGTTATTATGAATACATCATTATGCAAGCAACTTAACACAAATGAAGGGAAGACAAACCTTTGCAGTATTAAGCACTACATTCTTGCAATCAGGTAAGATGCTCACAGACCATGCAGGCAAGTGATACGAACTGCCACTGAAATTTACAGTTTTATCAGATTTCGTGTCTACGTTTGCGAGGAAGGCAGCACATACAGACCCTGTCTTATAAACTGCCACCTGCAGTTTAAATAGTAAAATACTGTTAAGACAGAATCTAGTTAGTGCGGCGAGTAGTAATTGCGAAAAATGTTAACTCAATGCAGGGAATTTTCCGATGAAAGAAACTTACAAGACATGGACTAAGATTTTTAAACAGACTAAAATTTTCAATACATACCAACTATACCTCTAGGTTTGGACCAAGAGATGAAATCTTGGGATCAGTAGCTATCAATGCTTCTTCACAAAGCTTTATGGCCTTATGCACATCTTTAAGGTGACCCCACTTTGGTTGCCTAATAATCCCTGCATCATAGATTGTGATACATTTGTAATGGCCATAGCATGGACAATATATGCAGTATGACGGTTGAAGGAGTGCTTACCATACTCGTCAATTGGTGCATCATAGTCATAACTTGTAGCAATGAAAGGTCCGCCGGAAGTTCGGCCAAAGTTAGTCCCTCCATGGTACTGTTTTCGAGCAAGCAATAAAAACGATACAGTATCAGCTAATTTCTTAGTTACCGGCGTATCATATAAATATGAACCTGAACAGCATTTGAGGTTGCATTACCATGTAATAATTTTGAAATGTACCACCTCGTTGGAAAAACCGTGCCACAGAAAATGCAAGATCTTCTACAGGTCTGTAGGGAACAGCGCCACCAAATGAGAGAAACCTACCGTTCGAGAGAATTTAAAAAGAATTTAAAAGACGCTAACCATCATATCACATTAGGAGGAATATATTTCAATGAAAGGATATATCTATAAAAAGGATGCTAAATCGCTAACCATCCAGTCCAATTTTCAGTCCACATTTTCGGCTTTGTATTAGAGTTTGGTGTGAATTGGTCACAGTAAAATCCGTTGCATGTATTAATCTGTGAGCGGTTAAAGTAAAATGAATGTAGAAGACAGACAATCTAGTACAACAAAAAACCGAAAAAAATACCTAATGTTGAAAAGTTAAGAGAAAAAACTTACGATTGGATCAGGAGCATCTCCTTGCTGACACATGACCCAAGGAACGCCTGTATCAAGAGATGTCGCCATATTTGCTGCCCACTTGATGTAGGATTTACCAGCAGAACCATAGGCTGAATCAATATTTCCATACTCATTTTCAATCTGAGATAAAATTATAGGTCCTCCCTGTGATGCATATAGTTTTTCTTGCTTCATGATATCCACAATCTTAGCAGAGAATCGCTGCATTTCTGTCTGGAGACAAAGTTTTCCAGCTAATGAACTCAGATTAATAAACAATAGCACATGGCAGCAGGGCGAATTTTAGCTTACCTTGAATGGCTCATTGTCGGTACGGAACTTGATCCCTGGAATGAAGTGAAGCCAAAGAGGGAAACCACTGTGGAGAAGTTAAAGCTCTCAATTAGAAGAGAAGAACACCTCAGCAAAAAAATATAATACACAGAAAGGACTTAACTTTACCCATAGTTCCATTCAGCACAAGCGTATGGACCGATCCGAAGATGCACGTATAGACCGGCTTTAGCCACTGTCTTCACAAATTTCACCAAATCCTTCCTACCATCAAAATCATACTGCAAAAAAATCCATTTCTTTTCAATGAATGCTAATAGTCTTTACGAGCTTAATCAATGTTTTTCATTCAAAACTAGACTAAGTATTAAGTGCTTACAGCATATAAGTCATTTCGATTTCAATGCAATGCAATGGTTAAAAGTGAAAGCAAGATGAATATGAGAGAAAAATAAGGAAAGAGAACCTGGCCCTGAACAGGTTCATGTAAGTTCCAGAAAACATAGGTTTCAATGACATCAAGTCCTCCATCTTTGGATTTCTGAATAAGGTCTGGCCACATCTATAACAACAACAAATTCAACACAGTTTAAGACAGTAAAAAAACACAATGCAAGAACTCAAAAACACAAAGAGAATGACAGAGAGAAAACCTGTGGAGTACTGCGAGGGTAATGGATAGAACCAGAGATCAAGACCCTGCGTTTACCATCTATGACCAATGCTCTATGATCATACTCCACATTGGTGCAAAACATAGCTGGAAAGAACAAAAGCAGAAGCAACACAATTTTGGTGGCTCTCATGGTAACGTTTTGGCAGAATGAATGAAGAGAAAAAGGGAAACCCAGAAGGAAAGAAAGGAACTTTTCTTTTAGTAAATCAAAATGGCAATACAAAACAAACTTGGTTTAGTTTATATGTTACACATGTGTCTGTGTTTTGTGTCACGTGGTTGGAAGAAGAGTAAGAAAAGGAAGAAGAAGAGGGAAAAGAAGAACTATGGGGCTAAGAGTAGCATGCTTAGGTATAATGAGTACGCTATGAAGAGAAGAACACGCCATCTGTCAGTGGTTGTTGACAAAGAAAAAGGTTGTCGGTGTGACGACATTGTTGTCTTCCTTCTCTGTAGCTTGGTTGTGCTTTTTTACTTCACTAGGTTTTTGTTCTTTTTTTTCTTTGAATGTATTTAAATTTACCATTTTCTTAGTACATTTTTTAATTTGCACTTTTTTCATAAGCATTGTTTAACTAACTCATACACATTTATTGTATTTTTTATCATTTTATTTAATAAATAAAAAACTGTCTGGTAGAAATTATTGAGATTTGAGATCTAAATTTGAACGTGGTTACCAAAAATAGAAGTAATTAAGGGGTAGTTGAAAGTGGAAATGTGCAGCCCAACTAACTAACCACTATGACTACTACCAAGAATTAACATCTAGTTAACCAATTTCTTAAGGATATTAGATAAGAGAATATTTGAGTTTTTCGATCATTTTTTTTCTTTTTCAACAAACAATGAATATATGAGTAGTATGATAGTATCGTATATGTCATGTATCTATGATTTGAAAATATCTATGGGAGCACAATCCTTTATACTCATGTTTGTAGCCTATGTGTACATAAGTATTCATATTCTATTCATAACTTGAACTTCTAGTAAATTAAATTGATTAACTATAAAATATTATATTATTTTATAATCTTAAGATTATTATAAAAATTGAAAAATTATTATTCAATTGTAAAATAAATAAATATTTAAAAAAAATTAATATACATATATTTTTATACAATAATATTTACTAAAATATGTAATATTGTATAGATTCCAGACTAACTATTAATATACTCATTCGCTTGCCTATACTATTTTTAATAGTTTTTGTAAATATTTATTGAATATGAGTCTAATTATCATTCTTATTTTTAACATTCAGCTCAAAGAAAAAAAACTTAACACCAATATTTTTAGGGATAGAAATCCTTAACGTGTCATATTAGTTAAAGTGTCAGCACAACGATTGACTTCACGATAAACATGATTGATGCAGATATGAATATAATAAAGAGAGTGAGTAAGGGAGAAAACCACCTAAACATGGAAACACCTGAACCAAACATTCAACCTATTATTATTACTCCTTCTTTATCGCTTCTTAAACTCTGTAAAAGACTAATTCTAATAAAATCGAGAACCTTATTGAGTACTCTCATGTTCCAGAAGATGCTCAAATTTCCGAAACAATATCTCCTCTATTAAGTCCGTACAACATCTTCAAAAGACAACGAAGTGTTACCGAATCTATCCGAAATCTCATCTCTACAAACCACCCTCATATAAAAAATATGTCCAGTCATCCAAACTGGATCAATGTAGCCTAAGAGCTACAAACCAGGAGCAGTATGTAGATCTGGAGATTCCTCAGTATCTCATAAACCACTGGAAGACTGAAGGATACACAACCTTACACTTTGGGGCTGTGAGGCTCATCCTTTCCCTTCATGGAAGGAAGAACCAACCCGTCTTTTGCAAAATAGCTCTACTGGACTCCATCTACCTCCATTATGAAAATGTTGTGATAGGGACTGTTCTAACCACACTTCATGCAGGAAGTGTTGTCCTCGCCATTTTCCCAAACTATAACGTAAGTCTTAATGATAATACTTTATCTACAAGACTGAAAGTACAAGTCCAGATCACCGGATCTGACCAAGTTCCAGAAACTACAGCTAATGTTCTTGGAGATTTCAAACAAGATGAGCTGCATCATTTAGAAACTACAACTAATGTTCTTGGTGTGCTTCACCGTGAATTCATTGGTGACATGGAGTATTTTATAGAAAACACAGACAAGAATTATTTGAGATGAAGTGTTGCTCTCTCAAAACAAATGATCTTGACAAACATTATCATAGGATGACACAGAGGTATTATGTCCTTAATGGATACAATGACCATAGCCTGAAGAATACCTATGTATCCTCTCTACCACAAGAACTCCAACCAGAAATTCACAGGATACTAGCCACAACTCAAAGGGATATTAAAATAATGATCCATTGCCAAATCCACTAGGTGACACTAGAATCACTTGAAAAGCTCTGCAGTTTCCATCATCAATTCTCTAAAGTCATAGAATAAAAGTCCAAGTTCACCCAAGCATGTAAGAAGTCTTACCTGGAGATTAAGTGTAAAGACAAAAGATATAGTTGTGTAACCAAAAAGAAACATCATCATAAAAAATACACCAAATCTCCTAGGACATTCAAGGGAAAGAAAAGAAAGAATATGAAGTTATTTAGGAAAAAGCCTTTCCGAGGAAAAGGGAGAAATCAAAGATGCTTTATTTGTGGAAAAAAGGGGCACTTCTCTAAAGAATATCCTAATAACACCCATAAAGCTGCAAAACTGATTAATTCTCTCCAGCCTCTAGAAGGAGACTTAGAATCTTTATATTCTGAGCAAATCTCTGCTGATGAAGAAACAATTTTTGCCCTTCAAGACTCTTCCTCAAATGAAGCCTCATTTTCAGAAAATGACGATGACAAACATCTCCCTGTTTACTCCTTCAAAGAGATAAGCAGCTCTCTTACTACTACACCACTTCCTTGTGTTGATGGTCATATCCTCGCAACAAAGTTTTCCCGTCCGAAAAAATTCATAGCTTACATGGACATTGGAGCCCAGATTACAATGATAAATCCCAACATTCTCCCTGCAGAATCATGGGTGACACATGTTGCATACTTTGTAGCAGCAGATGTGTTGTAACCAAAAATTTTCCCTCACATATTCAAGATAATGTGTCTCAAAAAGTTTTATTAACAGTCACAAAATTCTCAATTGGTCAAAGGGATTGAAGGTTTCACCAGACAAAGTCTCCTCCTGAACAATGGATCTTAGAACTAGGGTTTTGAGTTTCCCCAAGAAAAATGGACTTCCAAAGCCTCAAGTGGACTTCATAACATCCAAATACCTTAAAGAATCCTCATGACAAGTTTTCAAAGTTTTCCCAACAAGTTTGGCCAGTCAGATGCTCAGATACTTAAAAATCAATTAACTTGGTCAACAAGTCAATTGTGGTCAACATAAAGTCAAACTTCAATATTTTTGGTCAACATCAATATTATGAGGTAAAACTCATCATTTTATCAAGGTTTTATTATGATTCATCAAGGAAACCTCAGAATCATCAAGAATCAGGAGTTACTAAATTAGGTTTTGTGTAGGAAAAGTCAACTGAACTTTGATCAGCCATAACTTTCACATATTTCATCGAAAATTTCCCATATAAAGCTCATTTTGAAGGAAAATAAATTTTCTACAACTTTGTGTAAGGATTGATTAGAGGACACTCTAAGCATTCTAAAAAGTCCTAGAACACCTTCACGGGGTCAAAATTGAGGAAGTTATGCATTGTCAAAGTTGGGATATTTTCAAGAGGTGTATGAAGTAAAAAGGGCCATAACTCCAATTCTTTCCAAATGGGCCTACAATATTTCAATCCAAACTCAAAGATAATTCCATTCACGATCCAATGACCATATTTTCTGATTTATATTATTTATTTTATATTACTTTTTATTTTAATCATTTAAAATCATTTTTAATTAAAATAAATTATATAAAATCAAATATTTGGTTTGAAATTTATTTTGGGATCAAATATATGGTATTCAAAGTGATTGGTAATATCCAAATTTGTGCAAGACAAATATAGCATATGTATATTTGATTTTTGAACAATTATGACAAATTGGTTTCTTCATCTTCAACCAACTCAAATCCATACAACCAAGGTCCGTTCTTTGACCTAAATTGCTTCACTACATAACAATAAGAAAACCACAAGGATTGAAGATGAAAGATTCAGACAAGAGAGCACCTTTCAAACTTCAATTTTTCCAAAAAAAAACAATTTTCGGTTTTGGCATTCCAGGCTCTTTCAAAGCATTCCAAAGGTTACAAATCATTCATTGATGCTCATTGAACATGTCCCAATCGTTTACATCATCAAAATTGTGGCCATGTGCATAAACCGAATCCATATTGTTCTAGAATTTTAATTTTTCGATTACAATTAATCATGCGTTACTAACAAATTTTGATTGTGTTTCATGGTTTGTGATGATACATAGATGGTTTATGGATGTTTTCTTCAAAGTTTCATGGCCAAAACTGCATGATGCCATTGTTAGGGTTTGAACCTCCAAATTAGGGTTTCATGGTATAAGCCATTTAAATAACTTTTATTGATATATTTGAGTTGTATGAACTGTGTGGATCAAGTTGGTATGATCAATTTGAAGAAATCGTACGTGATATGAACAATATAACATTCGCAGGTTTTCCTACAAGAATAAATTCGCAGGTAATATCGTAGCAATTTTCGCAGGTAATTTTGCAAGTCTAAAGGTAGGAGATGGAGTGGTTGGCGCGCTTCTGAAATTCAAAATTTAAGTTTCATATTTTATTTATTTGTCTTGACAAAATATCACGCGCGCGTTTGTAGTCTGATGGTTGGAATGTTGGACGTGTCACTTTGAGGGTGTGGGTTTGAACCCAGCCTTCAACATGTTTTTTCATAATTTGTTCACTTAATTTGTTTTATTATATTATGTTTCTTGGTGAAATACTAACCAGCAGACGCGCATGGCCCAGTGGCTAGGGTTGAAGATGTTGAAGGTAAGGGTGTGGGTTCAAACCCAGCCTTAGCATTTTTTTTAACTTGTGTCTTTTATTTCTCAATTTTATTATATAATAACCTTGTTTCAGGGTCATTCACAAAGGCAGGTGTGGCTTAGTGGCAAAGCAGGAGAGTTGGCAAGGCAAGGGTGTGGGTTCAACTCCCACCCATGGCATTTTTGACAACCTTGGTTATTTCTTTTCTTAATTTTTTTTTAAATTTATTATATATTTTCTTTTTTCTTAATTAAACTTTTAGTTTTTTTTTTCAAAATTAACCCTTAACCTAAAAACTTTTTCTCAAAAATAAATTTCATAATCCTCTTTTATTATTTAATTAAATTGTTTTTTAGGTTAACATTTTATGAAAAATTAATTAATTAGTGTCATTTAGGTTTTAACTAATTACCCTAATTTTTTGCCTCAAACCCTGATTATTTTCTCTAAACTTAAATTTTTTTCTCAAACCTTTAAACCCTAAAACTTTTTCTCAAACCTTAAAACCCTAAAAAATTTCTAAAACTAATTTTTTAACCTTAACCCTAATTGCTTTATTTAACCTAATTTGCAAACTTTTTTTTTATTTCCTGTTTTCACTCATTTTTATGTTATTCATTTACTGTTCGCCTGATTATGTAACTGTTTCTCATTTGTAATAATTAGGTTTTATTTTCCTCCTAATTATTATGTAACTACCCCGAAGCCATGTAATAGTGTAGGAATCTTTATTTCCGGCCTTTTAATTTCTGCCATTATTTTTATATTAACTGAGTGGGTAGTAACTTAGGGTGTGAAAAGAATTAACTGAACAAAATTGGACTTAGAAAACTAATTATCAAGATAAATATTTGAAAATTGGATTCACACACGTAAGTCGATCGTTCTACGGTTGCCATCTGCACTTTCTAGGGTTCCCCTATTAGTTGTCTTAATAAATGGTCAAGTCTCTCAAAAATGGGGTGTCTTAAAAGCAAAGCCCCTTCAAGTAAAAAAATCATCAAGTGCCTTCAGATTTAAAAGATCATAAGTCCCTTCGAAGTTGCCTACGAAATAATGATCTTGTTCCTACGAACAACTGATGATAGTCCCTATGAATTGCTAAAGACACCCATACAATTTGCCTTCGTTGACCATACAATGACCCTACGCCCGTCCCTTGATAAATCCAAGGTAATGACTACTTACTACTTAATAGTAAGGACAGTCTTACCCTTGAAAGGAAATAAAGAAACATGAAATACTAGTATAGGGTAGGTAGTTCTTAGTTACTTGCTCATATTTCAAAACTCTTTTTCACACTTCACTTTCAAACAATTTTCAAAAACTCAAAACTTTGTATACATCCATACGAGGATCATTACAAAGACTTATGGAAATTTCTAAACACACACTTCACATTTTTCAAACAAACAAGTGAGCTAAGTAACTAAGAGCCCATGGATAACCATGGATACAAAGGGTGCTAATACCTTCCCTTTGTATAACCTACCCCCCGAACTCAAATTTTTTAAAAGATCTTTCATGTTCTTTTATGACCTTTCCTATTGGATAAAATAAAAGTCGGTGGCGACTCTTGCTATCCGCACATGTTATTGTCAAACAAAAACACCAAGTCAGTTCTCCCACCGTGTTACAGAACTGACGACTCTATTGGGGATTACTTAGTAAAAGTGGGGTTACCTTAGGAACTAAGATCACTTACTTGTTTGCTTTATCTTTAAGGGACTATTGTGGGGTTACTGTGTGAAAGATCCTAACCTGAATCTAGTGTACCTTAGGTAAGTGGCAAGAGAACAAGGAAACTGTACGGGGTATACCGATATGGTTGATCTGGTGGCTACAGTTAGTGTGACTTCTTGGTTGGTGCTTATGTTCCTTAAGTAAGTTGAGGATAGTATGAGGTTGCCATATATTTTCATTAATGCTAATTACCCTTTAGAACCTTAATTGACCTATCTTGGCCTTTAGAAAGTAGTGAGATAGCCGGCTTTAATGAAGTCTAAAGTTGGTTGATACTCGATGCTACGCTCATTGAGATTCTAATCTTGGGAGGTTTTGGTTGGCAAGTCAGTTGTCTACTTAACAACAACCCTTGAGAAGGATCAATGATATTGAGATCCCTTAGAACCCGGTTACTTTTATTAGGACAGGATGAACCAACTAAACTTCAAGAGGAGGGTACTTTCCTTTAAACCTCATGCATGCCTTTAAACCTAAGGCTATTGTATGACTTGCTTGTGTGTGCCACTTGTTTGTGATTGAACATAACATCATAACATCATGACATCATAAGCATATCATTCTCACTAACCATTTCAAGGACCAAAGGATTTATCTTTGTTCTTTGTTATAGGTTATGGCTTCCACTCGTAGGAACACTATCCGGATCAACTTTGTAGGGATACCTTCCAAGCTTAAGGATTTGGTCTCAAAACTTCCTGAAAGCTCCCAATTCATAAAGAAGCATGGTTATCTACTTGACTTGGTTACCTCAGGATTTGATGAAGATATGATAAGTGCCTTGTTCCAGTTCTTTGATCCTAAACATTATTGCTTCACATTTCCCGATTATCAGCCGGTGCCTACAATGGAAGAATTCTCCAAATTACTTGGTGTGCCTATCCTTGATCAGAAACCTTTCACAGGCTTAGAGAATGAGCCTAAACCTGAAGTCATTGTTGCAGCCTTACATTTAAAGAAATCAGACATTGTCCTAGAAAGAAGAAGTGAAGTTAAAGGTATTCTTGCTAAGGTATTGACAGAGAAAGCTCATGTGTTCTTGGATGCTATGATTTACGATGCTTTTGAGGAGATCTTAGCTTTGTTGATTTATGGTTTGGTACTAATCTTTAATCCAGACCAATTCATGGATATACACGCCATCAACATATTTGTGACTCACAATCTTGTGCCTACATTGCTGGGAGATATCATACACTCTCTTCACACTCGTACTACAAAGGCGCGAGGAACTATGATGTGTTGCATACCTCTATTATCTAGGTGGTTTACTTCTCACCTTCCTCTATATGTGATGAATAATGAACAAGGTTTGAGGTGGTCTAAACGGATAATGTCACTCTCTCATTCAGATATTCACTGGTGTTCCCGATCTATGGAAAATGTCACTGACATTGATCGTTGTGGAGTGTTCCCTAATGTGGCACTCCTTGGCATAAGGCATATGATTTATGTTTGGTACTAGACGTGGTTATTCCTCTGAGGTCAAGATGTCTGGCTTTGAAATATACAAGGATGTTAGTTGTCCAAAGTACCATTTGACGGTGTTTTGTCGGAAGATTGACGCTCATATCAAAGACGATAAGTTGATGTTTCACTGCTTTCAAGAAAGTTTATATGGAGGATCCTTGATGTGGTATATGAAACTTGAAAGGAATCATATCCAGTCTTGGGAAGACTTATTTGCTGCTTTTGTGAAATAGTACAAGTACAATGTCGATATGGAGCTAGACCGTGATCAACTCCGGACCATGTGCCAGAAAAACAAAGAAAACTTTAAGAGGTATACGCAGTGATGGTGCGAGTTTTCCGCCCAGGTCAAACCTCCGTTGGAAGAAAAGGAAATGACTAAGACCTTTTTGGAAATCTCAATCATTTCTATTATGAGAAGATGATTGCTACTGCACCCACTTATTTCGCTAAGATGGTGAACATGGGAATGAGACTAGAGGAAGGTGTATGTGAAGGATGATTAACAAAGAAGGAAGTTTTGTTGGATTTCATAAAAATAAAAAGGGTGAAGCCAATGCTATGTCTCAGGAAAAGCATAGGAGAAATAACGAACATCATCAGCAAGTGGTGTTAGTAACTCTTGTTTCTAAACAAAATAGTGTTCAAGAGAAAGTGCAGTTTGATCCAATCCCAATGACTTACAGTCAATTGTGGTCCTATTTCGCTCGAAACTTAGTAATAACACCCAGAAAGACCCGAGCTATGAGATCTTATCATCCTTAGTACGATCCAGATACCAGTTGTGAATTTCATGGTGGAGTAATAGGGCATTCGATTGAGGAATACAAGGTTTTCCAAGAACAGGTTTGAAATTCTGGCAATAGATATAAGATGTCGAATAGGATGTTACGACACTAATATATGACATGGTTAAAAATAACAAGGTAAATAAACAAACACAACAATAAAGAACACATGCAATTGTTAACCCAGTTTGGTGCAAATACACCTACTCTGGAGGCTACCAAGCCAGAAAGGAACTCCATTATCATTATATCAATTCAGAGCTAAACTACTCAGTTTACCCTCTTCACTTAATCGCTACCCAATGCTAGTTCTATATAGGAACTCCTAAATATGAGACACCTCTCACTCCCCCTAAATCACAAGAGTGATAACAAACATGGAATCAATAAAAGAGAAGACACACTTCAAAGAAAATCCTTAACCTTGCTTCAAAGCTTCAGTTAAATACAAAATCACTCTTGCTTAAAAGCTTTGAGTGGACAACATACAACTCGATAAACCTATTCCAAAACAACCATCAACCTGATAATTGTTTGGCTCACAAGAAAACTAAACACACGTGAAAATGATGAACACTTCAATCTTTATTTTTTATGTCTTCAAACTAGGGTATATCAGCCTTTAAGTAGAATCTAAATCATGGGCATGGGCATGCTGAACTTGCACAATAAAATACAATAATTCCTAAAATAAAGGAACAAAAATAGCAACATATAAAAAGTTCTATTGATATTACTCCATGCTGAATCATATCCTTCTAATAAACACGCCTATTAATTCTCTATAAATCACACAATTTGATAATAGAAAACACGCGCATGAAATAAGGATTCAGCTAGATCTTCAGGCCCAGTCAGAGATGTCATGACATCAGTCTTGACATCCTGATAAAACAGTTGCATACTTTAAACCTTCACACTTGTAGAATTCTTAAATCACATGTCATAACATTATACATGACATTCATAATCAGAACATGTTTTACCATAAAATAATGCCAATCTAAAACATCTACAAACGCCCCTTTTGGCAAATTTTTGGCTAAAACAATTTAAGCATTATTCAGAGCACACACAAAAGTAGAAACACATAAGAGAGATAGACAATATCCCCTCAAAACAACTTGTATCAGACTACAACAATACACGTTTCAAACACATAAGAGAGATTACATTTCCCCCTCAACCTGTAAAGCCCTGCAGAAAACAACCTGACTATACTAAAATAAATAGTATACAACCAGAGAGCAGGTCATTAGCTATCTATAATTACTCCCCCTTTTAACCAGAAAGCGAAACACAAAAATAATCATAGAGCCAAAAGAGTGTTGATACACAGGCTCATGAAGAGCAAAAATCCAGGGTTACATTAGAAACCCAACAGAAAGCACCAGAAATCCAACTAGAGAACATATTACAAAGGGCCTTCAATGGCTAGAAATCAAATAAAAAAACAAAAGAAAAAAATTCATCAAAAATAACCAGCAACCATCCATACAAAGCCTATTCAGAACCAGATTGATCATCTTCAACATTATCATCTTCTCCCTCACTAGCATTATCGCCATCTGAACCACCGTCAGAATCAGCTTCAGCTTTCTCTTCAGCCTGCTCACCATCAGTTCTTGTAACACCCCATTTTTAATAATTTATTCGTCAGGTATTTTGGTGCTTTGTTGGCCTTGTTTAAGGCATATGTCTTTATGTTTTGTTGCAGTGTCCTAGTGGGACGGGTATAATTATGGTGCGTTTAGTAGTATTGTGGAGTGCGGTAATGAGAATAGATCCATTAAGACATTATTTTTATTATTATTATGTAAATAATATTAGTAATATTAGAATTATAATAATAATAATTATTATTTTGTTTAATTAAAATAAGGGTGACTTGGTAAACTATTATGGTGAGGGTTTTAAGGAAAAACTAGGTTAATTAGAAAATTAAGAAAAATATTAATCATAACATTGTGGGAGAAACCAAAAGGGGTCTAGGAAGAGGAAGAACAACTAGAGCATTATCCATAGACGAAATTCGCAGGAATTCTCCAGGATTCGAGGTAAAGGGGAGAATGAGTTCATAATAGGTGATAATATCATGTTGGGCAGTGAGAATTCCTTACCCTTATAGGTTTTTTTTTTTGTATAAATGATGTTTCATAATAGGGAAGAAGCTATCAACGAAGTTGAACAACGTGTTATACGCTGCTATGTCATCAACACCAAGAACCTCAGGTTTAGTAATGTAATGTTCACTGGGATGTCAAAAGTGAACATCCACCCATTCCAACGGGAAATGGGCCACCAGCCTCTTCTTGTCGTCGACGACCTCCCTATCATATAACAAGTCCTTGGTCGCCTGCGAGCTTGGATGAATGATGTAGAAATGATATTTGAAATCACGAACATAATCCAAACATGCTTTAAAAAGTCTGCTCACTTGTTTTAATGACACCCAACTGTGTCGGCCATCCTGGGATTTCCTCTAAAGATGGAAGATCCTAAAGAACAAGTTAACAATCGCTCCTACTTCCAGGCAACGACACTCCATCTCGAAGGCCCTTATGAACGCCAGGGCGTTTGGGTGCAACTGGGAAGGCGCAAGTTCGAGATGGGTGAAAATCGCTTCCTGGAAGTTCGTGAAGGGCAATTGGTACCCAGCCTCACGAAACGCGAACTCATACATTGGAAAGCGAAAGGCAGGAAAGCACGAGCAAATCCTCTGACCGGGCTTCGTAGGTAACGCTCTACAGTTTATGCGTCCCCATTTCTTCCTCTTCTCAATTTTACCCCATGCATCATAGGCATTTATAGCAAACTGAGACGTCGTCTTGTCCATAATCCACAATAGGTCAGCAACGGGGACGTCCGGGACCCATCAACGTCACCCGAAGGACTCTCCTTGACTCCTTGTGCGGGTTTCTGACTCCTTTCACATGAAAAGCAGAGGAAGCATAGTGAATTCGACGATCTCAAATCCACCCTTCCATTGCAAATCAAGTGAAAGGGCTTCGATAAGGACCGAGGATGTGCCCCGGGTTAGCCTCTTAACTGAGGAAAACACTACGGGGACAAAGTTGATACGACGGACTTGGCCTCGCTAAGAGCAACATTACTCTAAAGTCTATCGGGGATATGTCTCATACGTTAACCACCAGCTACGACAACCATATGCCCGATCAACTAACACTAAATGTCCTAACCAAAATCTAGCAGGGATCAAACATCAATCTACTTATGTCCTGGAACTAACCTTAGTTCTTCATGAGATTCATACGCATTTGATGAACATTCATCAAAATTTCCAGAAATTCATAGGAATCTCCAGAAATGTTGAAGATCCTATGAACTTCATGAGAAATTTGTGAATGTTCATCATTCAAAATTGCAGAAAAGAAGGATGAGGATGAGGATAACCATGATCCATGGTAGAATTCTGGGATTTTGACGGTGGCGACGATGAATGTCTGGGGAGAGGTTGCAGAGAAAAGGTTTCACAATGAGAGGAATAGTTTGTGCAAAATGAACAAATGAGTTCCTTCCCCCCCTTTTATAACGCCATAAGCTCGCGAGGGGAATCACAAAATCCAAGTAATTATTACCTAGGGCTAGCCCCCAGGTGTCATAAATGAATTACGGCGTTTTCCAACATGTGTCACTAAAGCTACAAACGTTTTGTCTTCTCAAAAAAGAGAATTTTTTATTCTCAAATTCCTTACCATGATCACTTCTAATCCCAATGACACAACTTTCCTTTTCCCTCTGATTTCTTTGACAGAGATCTTTGAACACATCAAAGACATCAGATTTCTCTCTGACAAAGTTTATCCAAGTAAACCTTGAGTAGTCATTCACCACCACATATGCATATCGTTTTCCTCCCAGGCTTTCAACCTGCATAGAACCCATCAAGTCCATGTATAATAACTCCAAGACCTTGGAAGTAGTGAGATGTCGAACCTTTGGATGTGATATTCTGGTTTGCTTGCCTATTTGACATTCACCACACACCTTAATTTCATCAATCAGAAGCTTAGGAATTCCTCTTACAACTTCCAACATTATAACTCTTTTCATTCTTCTTAAATAGAGATGACCCATCTTTTGATGCCATAACTTTGCTTTATCTTATTTGGATAGAGAGCAAACAGACGTATAACTAGTGTCTTGATTCACCCAGAGATAACAATTATCTCTAGATCTGACTCCCTTCATGATTACTTCATTCTCTTCATTTGTGACAATGCATTCTGATTTAGTAAAGTTGACACTGAATCCTTGATCACACAGCTGACTGATGCTAATGAGATTAGCAGTCAATCCTTTCACTCGTATAACCCCATCAAGGTTTGGAACACTTGTACATACAAGTTTTCCTACACCTTTGATTTCTCCTTTAGCTCCATCACCAAACGTGACATAACTGGTGGGATGTGGTTTGATATCAACCACTAAATTGTTTATTCTAGTCATGTGCTTAGAATATCCACTATCAAAATACCAATCCTCTTTAGCTGATACTTTAAGAGACGTATGAGCTATCAAGGCTACATGCTTGGGGGTCCATTGTTGTTTCTTGATGACAAATTTTTTCTTAGTTTTGGATTGTGGATTCTGAGCAGGATATCCATGAAGTCTGAAACAAAAAGATTTTATGAGACCATACCTGCCATAATGATGACACCTCTATCTTTGATATCTTCTCCTTTGACGAGTAAATCTTCTTGGTTCACGATGTTGATACACTGACTTTGACATCTGGTTTGATATATCATTCTTGGCCCCAGGTTTGCTGCTCCTGAAGAACTCATTTTTAGAACCGTTAAATCCTATCTCGGATATATCTTTATCACTTCACCTTATCTGAAGAATCCCATCAAGTTTTTCAGATTCATTGTTCAACATTCTGATGGACTTGGTCATTTGATCAAGCTGAAAGTTTAACATAGAAACTTCATCATTCATAAGGGAGATTGTTGATAAGTTATCTTTCTTTTCAGCCTCCTAAGTTGTTATGTTCTCCTTCTGTTTCTCTCCTTCTTGCATCATTTTTGTACATATCATACTAAGCTTTTGATAAGAATCAGCAAGTTCTTCAAATGTCAGCTCATCTTCATTAGACTCCTCATCAGACACATATGTTCCAGTCAAAACAGTGATATGTTTAGCTGATACTTCTTCAAGGTCACTCTCATAATATCCATCAGACCATGTAACCAATAGGCCTTTCTTTTGCCCCTTCAGATAGGTGGGACATTCAGCTCTAATATGGCCAAAACCATCACACCCATGACATTGAACTCTTCTGCTTTGGCTTGACTTCTCTTCAGGTTTTGTACTTGACTCATTTGATCTGCTGATGTCAGATGAAGTGTTCTTGACATTTGATATTGAGCCAAAATTCATCCTCTTCATGACCTTGCTGAATTGTCTTCCCATCATGGCAACAACTTCTTTCATACTTTCCTCATTCTCCATTTCACCTCTTTCTGCTTCCTCCTCAACATTTGACACAAGAGCTATACTTTTGTTCTTCTTTTTAGGAACATCATTGAGTCCCATTTCAAAGGTCTGCAGGGATCCAATAAGGTCTTCTACCTTCATGTTGCAAATGAACTTAGCTTCCTCTATGGTAGTCATCTTCATAGCAAATCTCTTAGGAATAGATCTAATATTCTTCCTCACAAGCTTTTCATTAAACATCTTTTCTCATAAGGCTCCTGAGGCATTAGCAATATCAAGAATGTTTATGTGAAAGTCATGAAAAATATCATCTTCTCTCATTCTCAGATTTTCAAATTTGGTGGTAAACATTTGAAGTCTTGACATCTTGACTTTAGAGGTTCCTTCATGAGTGGTTATGATAATATCCCAAACTTCCTCGGCATTTTGACAGTGATGCACAAGTCTGAATATGTTTTTGTCAATGCCATTGAACAAGGCATTCAAAGCTTTTGAATTCCATAGTTCCCGCTCATCCTCATCTTTGCTCCAATCATCCTCAGGCTTCAGAGTTGTATTGCCCTCTTTATCAGTAATAGTAGGATGTTCCCATCCTCTATTAGTAGCTTTCCAAGCCTTCTTATTCAGAGATTTTAAGAAGGCAACCATGTGAGGTTTCCAATAGTCATAGTTAGAACCATCCAGAATAGGTGGTATAAGTCCAAATCCTTCTTCCTTGTCCATGGTACCAGAATAATGCCCCTAGATCTCACCCAGAAACACAGGCAGGGTGCCCGCTCTGATGCCAAATCAAATTCTGGCAACTGATATACAATGTCGAATACGATGTCACGACACCAATAACAACAAGTTTAAAAAACAAAATAAAGATAAAGAAAGTTTAAAGAACACAGAGAGTTGTTAACCCAGTTCGGTGCAATCACACCTACTCTGGAGACTACCAATCTTGGAAGGAAATTCACTACCAGTAGTATCAATTCAAATATCCACAACAAACACCCCAGTTTGCAATCTTTTCACTTAGTCCTTACCTAATGAAAGTTCTACCTAGGAACTCCTAGATAAGAGACCCCTCTCACTTCCACTCAATCACAACAGTGATCTTAAACAAATAACTCAAACAAAACGAAGACACTCTTCAAAATAATCTTTGACCTTTCTTAAAAGCTTCAGTCAAATACAAACACTCTTGCTTAAAATCTTTGAGTGGACAAAATAAAAATGCACACCTAGTCCAAAACAATCATCAAAAGACAATTGCTTGGCTCAAAAGAAACTAACACACACGTGAAAAACGCTGAATACACAATCCTTATTTTCCACACATAAACACTAGGGTAAAGCAACCTTAAGTAGATCCTTGAATGGGCAATGGGTCTGCTGAACTTGCGCAAATCAGAAATAATAATTCCTCAAATAAAGGAACAAAAAAAGCAAGAACAAATGTTCTGCTAAAATAACTCCAAGTTGAATCCTTCTTTTCCTTATGATAAAATCGCATTAAAACCACAACAAAATCTCAGCAATAATGACTGAAGGATGCACGTACAAAAATAGGATTCACCTAGGTCTTTAGGCCCAATCAGAGATGTCATGACATCAGTCTTGACATCCTGATGAAAACAGCTGCACACAAAAACTTCACACCTACATAATGCTTAAATCACATGTCATAACATTACCTATGACATCCAGACACAAACATAAGTTTTACCACAAAATATAGTCAATCTAAAACATCTACACTACAAACGTTTTGTCTTCTAAAAAAAGAGAATCTTTTTCCAATATTTGTATGTCTCCCTCCTACGGATAGCTACCCGACATAATAACTAAAGCCAAAGGAAACATGTGCTCGTAACGTTTACGAGAAAGTTACGTCGACCAAGACCCTCAACACCTGAAATCACTATCCTCGCCCGAGCAAAGCGACTTGAGGGGCTCTTGTTGTGGACTGGCCTAACAAGTTCCCTACGTAAAATTGAGGCCCAATCCATTATTCGTCTAGACATAAGCCCAATAAGAGATTATCAAAGATATGACCGCTGTAAGAAAGAGTCGTTGGAGATCTCCCTTTACGCGCCATAACGACTTTCACGCGGTCAACTGCCCTCCAAATTTACAGGAGGCAGTTATGCTCGGTCAAAGTCTACGCGCCCACAATCTACGGACATATGCCCTTATAAATACCCTCCACCCTTGGAGGACCAGATATTCAATTCTATCACCCAATTTCTTACGCTTTAGTTCGTCTTACACTGAAACTTACTTGAGCGTCGGAGTACCTTACAGGTACACCACCCCTCCCCTACAAGCATCATCACAATCCCAGTTGAAAGCCACGAAGACCTGTTCAGATCATTTCTGTACAAAAACAAAGGCATTACACTTGGAAGTAGTCTAGAGAATTCTATGATACATCAAATGTTCGATTGATTGTGGACCTTTGTTTCTCGTAACTGATAACGGTAAAAGTTACAAATTTCTCGGTTATACCAACTCAAACTAGCATGGAGATAAACATGACAAAAAAAAATATTGGATACATCTTTATGTATGGAGAAACAACAATCTCTTGGTGTTGTAAGAAAGAACCAGTTATGGTGCATAATTCTTGTGAGGTTGAGTATATTACAACGTCTATGTGTGTGTGTCAAGCTGTATGGTTGATGAATTTGATGAAGAATTATGTAGAAAAGAGTATGAAGCTATGATATAAATTATAGACAACATTTATGGTATAAATATTGCAAAGAATCTCATTGAAAATGGGAGAAGCAATCATATAAAGACGATATTTCACTACTTGAGAGAGTTTGTAAGTGAAGAAAATTGAAGTTAGGATATTGCAAAAGTGAATATCAAGTGACCGATTTGCTGATCAAAGGAGTGACAATTGAAGTGTTCAAGAGCTTGAAGAAGCACATGAATATAGAAGACTAAAAGGACTTGAATTAAGATGGTGTGTTGTAATTGTTTATTATTCAGTTGATGCAACCAGTTACAACAGGGATGTAATCGACTAAGACTTCTTCTAGAAACAAAAATATCAAAATAATGGAATTTGTAACCGGTTAAGAACTTATGTAATCAATTACAAGATTAAATTTTTTTCTTCATTTAGTTAGTTAGTTATACAATTATATATTATTGTATATATACACCATATTTAGTTATTAATGAATAACCACTATTTTCATCCTAATTCTCTCAAATTCTCTCCCTCTCTTTAACTTGTTTATCACTGTGATTAAGTTTTCCTAAACATTTGAGATAATAAATGGAAATTGTGAAATATTGTTCTTATATAGCAAAAAGTTATATGCCTTTGTTAAGGATGGTGACACTTTTGTTGGAGTAAACAAAGAGCTTAATTCAAGGTTGATTACTTGCTTCAATTCTACCCGTAGACTAGTGTCTAATATGCACCTAAGTATGACAAATAAGTGCTTCCTTTTTCTTTCTTTCTTTCTCTTTCATTGCTTAGTTTCTTTCTTCTTATTTATTGTCTTTTTCAATAAAAAATAAACTGACTTTAGTTATTGATATTTATTGGTTGTTACACCGATTTCAAATAATCATGACTTAAGTGGCTTCATCTATATATAAATAATAACAAGTAAAATATACAACAAAAATTATACTCCAATTTTGAGGGCATTGTAGTAAGTAACAACTGAGTTTTTTTTTTTTTTTTTTTTAAAGTTATTTTGGCGTTTAATTAGTAGGCATATAAGTCTCCATTTTTTATTATAGGTAATATAATTAATTTCTTAAGGATAAATTGTTTAAATTCATTTTATACTCTTATTATGTTAACTACCAGAAATTGAAGTACGTTTAAGATGTTTTAGGAGGGGAAAAACAACATCATTTCACTGTAGGATTTAGACGAGATAATAAGATATATTTTCTATTTTAATTAAAGGATCTGACTTCGAACTCAACTTTAAATATATATTATAGAATTTTTTTCGAGAAGGTGACAAATAGTCCTATCCGGCTGGTGAGATCAATTATGCATAGAGCATACCCGATTTCTAAAAAACAGCATCAACATTATTTCCTTTTAAATATTCTTAAAGATTTGATATTGTGAAAAAAAAATGATTTGATCTTGTGAAAAAAAAATGATTTGATTTTTATTTTTATAAGAAAATATGAGAGATATCAACTGCGGGGGTTCGGTTTGTCTATAATACAAACATGCTAAACTATATTTAATACATGTGAGACTTACTAAATTAAAATTAAGAAGAAGAAAAAAACCAGATGCAGTATAATTAGATAAATTAAGAATTAACTATGATAAGAAAATATATGTTTTGGGCTTAAACTGTATAGAGAATGAACAAATCGGCACATGCTTGGAAGCCCAATTATGTATCATAAAAAGGAGGAGTTGTTTAATACACCCCTGTACTTTATTCACGCATCTTACAAAATTTGTAAAATACTCTTAAAATTCAAATATTTCTCCCTTACTTTATTCACACATCTTAAGGGGAGTTGTTTAATACACCCCTTAAGTGTTACATAAGTAGAACTTCTCCCACATTGTTCCAATATTTCTCCCAAGGAACAAATACAAACATCTCTCCATCAATCTAGGATCTCATTAACTTCTACTCATCTTCATTCAAGCTAAGCACAAACATCTCTTACAATTAGTAAATTTCTCATGTCCTTTCTTTCTTTTGATTTTTTTTATATTTGAGATGCATGCATTACTAGCTTAAAATTATGCTACATTAGGATATTCAATAGAAATGCATTGTTTGTTCTTAATCAGATTTGATATGAATTTGAATCATTTGAGGTTAGGGTATGTTCATGAGTGAATTCTGCTCTGCTTCGTTGTAGCACAAAATTTAAAATTTGGAATCTTGGTATGGATTACAAATTTTTTTTTTTTTTTCAATTTTTCATTCATTTCTTTTTAAACTTTGTTTGCTGATAGATTGTTTTTTTTTTTTAATTCTATAGAAAAAAAATGTATGACGAACAACAATAATACATGCATGTCGAGTGACCCAACATGCTTCAGTGGTTGAGTGACCCAACATGTAAAATTTGTTTCCTAGTGAAACTTTTTATTTTCCATGTCCACGTCTCATGTAAGATGTTAGAGATTTGTTTCCCAATGAGAATTTTTATTTTCTACACTTGCAATCTATCTCAGAGATCTGTAATAGAAACTCATGATCAAATGAACGATGGTGAATATTTTCTCTCTTTGGGGCGACTACATATAAATTAGCCTTAGGGTAAAATTTGTTTAATGAGTGTTGTTATAGTTAAATATGATTATTAAACACCTCAATTTTATTATAAAACTGAGATTTTTTATCTTCTCCTTTTAACTATCACCTCGGTGATGACGAAAACCAAGGTGAATAAATTTTGTTTTTTGAAATTACATTGTTTACATATAATATTAAAATAAATTGTTTACAACAAATCTTTGCTCTTATTACTCAATATCTTCACAGATATCCAGATTTATTTGCATTACATTCTTTTCTCAAAGGTTAAACCCCTTTCCTTGTTGGTTAAGCTCTATTCTTTGTTCAGATTTATTTGCATTACATTTTTTCCTCAAAGGTTAAACCCCTTTCCTTGTTGGTTAAGCTCTATTCTTTGTTGGTTAAACTCCCTTCTTTGTGTAACTTGAAGCAAAAATGATTTTGTGCACTTGCAATGTATCAACTGAATACTCTTTAAAGGTTGGGCTCCCTTCTTTAACTGAGGGTTATTCCAAAAATACAACGACAACAACAACACCGTTATGTGACATAGATTGTAAGGGAAGAAAGCAATATTTTGTTCAAGATAGAAGAATATTGAAGAATTTTTCTGCCTTACAATCCATCTCAAACAATGATGCTTGCGAGTTTGGGGCGGCTTCATATTAGTAAGAATTAGGCTAAAATCTGTTTAACAAGTACTTTTATACTAAAATCTTATTATTTTGTGCCTCAGTTAAATAGAAAACCGTAGGGTTAGAACTTTTTGTTTATACTTATAAACAAATAAAAGCATAAACTGTGATAGTTGAGAATCAAAGCTTGTACCGAGTTGTTTTTCACCTAGGTGGTATGAAGAATCGAGAGAATGTATAATTTTTTTAAATAATAAAAAATAACGCGCCTTAGTATATATCTCTTTTATCCATTGTTCAGGTGAAAATTTTGTGAGGAAAAGTGTTATTTGTTGTAGTGGAGATAAAAATAATGGATTATAGAAAGCTCGAAAAATATTGATTAATGTAATTTGTTCTTCTAATATAAATCAAATTGTCATATTATTAATTTATAAATCAAATTAAAATGTTATATATTTATTGAGCAATTGGTGAAATAAGCATTCCACTTAAGTTATAGTAAACTTAAGTGAATATATCACAACAGTTGAAAGTTAAAACCATGGTGAAAATTTGTATGCTAAGTCTTTCACTACGGTTGGAACTTTCAACCGTAGTGAAATGTTAAAAAATTCTCTCAAAATGCTGGCGCTAGGTATCAAACCAATGACCTTCATATTTTACTATGGTTGATTTCTACAACCATAGTGATATGTTACGTGCTACTAAGATTTTATGAAAGATACCGACCAATGGTAGTAAAAAGAGCACATACTACTACACATTTCGTTAATACGAGCCACCATTTGTGGTGGAATCCTTTTCCCAACTGTAGTAAAAGGTCATTTTTGTAGTAGTGTTTATTGGCATGCAAATATAGGTATGGCTAAAGGGTGTTATCATAAGCACCATAAATGTATGACTAAAGTAATCAAAACCCTGCAACAAAAGTCATGTAAAAAAGACAAAAAAATAACGAAAAAAAGTGGTGATTTAGTCTCACCCCTCTTGGTAGCTATCCATTCTAGAGGATACGAGGTGAGTCCCTATTACATCAGCCTCAAACCAAGTCTAAACTTTGGGGCAAGGAAAAGAAGCAGACCATTAGCTAGGTGCGCTCCTAAGAGGCGTGCAACAAAACTTCCAAATATGACCTCAGGAAAATACCATGGTAAGAAACCTTCGAAGGTAAATACCATGGTAAGAGAAAAAGAAACATAATTTCACAACAAAATAAATACAATAACACATGTTCACGAAATGAAACATAATTCCTCCAAACTATACTCATAATAGATAGCCCATACAAAACATACAAGTGCAACTCATCACCAATATTCACTAGCCTCCTATCCGCTATCTCTTGCTCAAAATAAAAATTTTCCCTTGGCATTTGTACCCTAGGGTGGAAGAATTCTACTTGCTTCAAAGTGTTCTCAAAAGAAGCATGCATTATAGAGTAACAATGTTCCATAGCCTTTTACATACTATTTTGAAACATTGATATTCTCAAAACCCATCTCCTAAGGTCATCTTGAGCCTTCTTCCAACCTTCGTGAGATTCATTTAAGTATGCCTCCATCACCCTTACCTTCTTATAACAAGAATCTAAATCCTTTCTCATTTTAAAAATAAGTGAGGATACCCAAAAGCTCGCATCTCATCACCAATCTCCCTCAAGAGGTTATTTTCCTTGAGAAGTTCATTAAGAAGCTGATCCCTATCAATAAAGGGGGTGATGATCTGCTTCTCAAGTATCTATTTCTCATACTAAAAACGATCAGACGCAATGTCATCCTCTTTACCTAAAAATCTAAAGGCCAAGATACCATAATCCTTACGCATTAGATATGAAATTTTTTCCTTTTTTATATTGCGGAACAACTTCAATCTTACTTGAGGAATAATCGTAGTCCTCTTAAGAGATAAATGAGCAGAGCTCCATAGACACCTGAAGACTAACCCACTAATAATTTCCAAAATTATGTAAAATACATAGGCACTTATTGACTTATTTTACAAGCAATCAATAGAAAAACCTCGACTTATCTATGAAAAATTTTAAAATACCTGTTTGGACATTTTAGTTGCATACTTATTAAGAACAAGTGAAAAAGGACTAAAAAACCACCAAGAAACACACAAAGACATTTCCAAGACCAATTTTATACAAGCAAAGGATTTCTAGGCCATATTCATGGACGCCCTAAGCGAGCATATGAGAGAGAAAAAATCTTGGCTAAGTAACTTCATGACAAAGGAATGGGTTAAGCGTTAAGCGAATCTAGGCAGTGCGCCTAGAGAGATAGGGTGGCTAGGTCTAGTTGCATGGTGAGCTGAAATTTCATAACCTATAAGAAAGTAGACACATTAGGCCAGGATGGGCGGTACACCTAAATAGTCTACCTTTCTCTAGCTTGTAAATAGGTGGTCAAACTTTAGCTCCCAGTGATTTTTGGTAGATTCAAAGGAGTAAATAAAAGGAGTAGGCTTTCATTGGTCTCAATAAAAGAATATGAGAGAGAGAGAGAAAGAAAGAGAGAGAGAAAGATATTAAAGGCGGAACCATTGCTCTTAGTGACACTTGCAGATAGCTCTATGAATTTGTCTTCCAGAAATTACCTATAAAACTATGATGAGTAAGCGTAGCTAGAAATCTCTTTGTTTAGGGGTAGATGTAGACATTATATATTCATGTTTCATTCGGTCATTTTGTTTTATGTAACTCTACTTAAGCGTTAATATTGATGATTCTTCGTTATTAATGCTTATTTTGGATTACCTATCCAAAATTTGTTTTCATGGTATGGCTTGACATATGGAAGGTGTTGGCTACTAGATCCACATTCCATCTATTGGATGCTAATGACTAGACATATGGTTAGGTTTAATACTCACATAATACTGATAACTGGTAATCCATGTATGTATATCACTATTGGAACTTAATGATGTTGTATTTAATAATGCAAAGCATCACTTATTAGGTAATACAACTAATCTCACGCTGTTAATTCAGAAATGAGATAGGGTGAGAGCAACAAGAAGTAGTATTAACAACTGCGTAAAAGAGCATATTACTGACCAATTATTTTGCATGAGTATAATGATGATGAAATTTACCCCCAACAAGTTTTCTAAATGTTAACATCGAAATCTCCATTTATTTTCTATCATTTAATTTTACGCAACCAAACTATTTTAAATCCTTACTTTGAATCATAAAAATTGTTGAATTTTTCTTTAAGCATAACCACTCTTTGTGAATATGATAATATTGCATTTGCTTATAGAAAAACTACACAACACCCACAAAGACCACTTAAGATATTTATCTTATATCTGACCTTCGCAAATCCGGTCCCACTCTTCGAGGAATTTTGAAAATTGGATCCTTAGAGGAACTTTCCAAAAAAGCTTCATTGGTGGAATGTGGTGACATATTTATCGCATCCTCCCCCATAGGTTGGTTGAGAAAGCCTCACAACTCTGACCTCATAGGAAAAAAACGACTGGGAGAGGCTAGGTCTAAATGACTATCCAAGATAAGGATTCCATCAAAAACTGGAAAAATAGAAACTTTGAAAGGCGAAGGAGTAGTTCTAGGCATCTTGAAGGATCATCTTGTAACAACCCATCTTGTCTGTAAGCGAAAGGAAAATAAACAATAAGAACACCTTATTTGGAATGAAAAATACAAAGAAAGACAACTCTTCCATTCGCTTAAAAAATATGTTACACCTTTCGTCTTTGGAAGAGGTATTCCCTAGAAGGTGAGTCTCTATATAATGTTTCTTCTACTTCTTTGATGCTATAGTAGAAAACCCGACACCATCAACAAAAACCAAACCTTACCATATGGTTACCACTTTGTTCTTTAAATAAGTCTCCTATTAGGCTAGGTCATTAAGGAGGAAGACATAAGTTCCCAACCCGACCACAAATATGTTTTGATGCCACAATTTCAGATATATGTCAGCGCACCTTGGAGGAGTACCAAATTGATCATCGCATATATTCACATTAGCAACCATGGGATGAAGTGTAACCAAGTAATAATGGCCCTTGTATTTTTTCATGGTGGTCGTATACACCTCAAACATTTCTACACTACATAAGGAAAAGTAAAACTTGACCCTAATATGAGTCACCTGAGGTGCACTTAATATTTAAAAGATGAATAATAATGTCAAGGTTGACATGATCCTCTTGTGTTCACACTAGTGTTAGAAGACGTTAACATTGGTGTAACTTATTGGATGAAGTCGCGAAGAAGAAACCCCTAGGTGATTAAGAACCCTTAATATCAAAGTCATTAAAAGTAATTCGAAAACCAGGAGACTAAAAACTCACAAAGAAGAAGGTCGCCTCCTTCGTATTTACTACACAACCTTTTATCTTCTTATAAGGAGAACACCTCATTTCTAAGAGGGACCTACCTCGGTAAAATCCTGGTTTACGTCCATTTCACTAGCAAAAGTGTAAACAATGCCTAGAGTCCCGTGGTTCACCCACGATACAATGTCTTCTTCCCCACACACATAGTAATTTGGCAACTACTTTGGTCCATCTCAGTTCCATTTCCAACACATAAAAAAGAAAGACCATAAGTATATGCATGTGATTGAAATTCAAACCACCATATTACTCCACAATTAGAATGTTCATGGCCAAAAGCACGACGGTCCTCGCTTACAACAATTGGATTCGTCTAAGGCAAGACTGGGAAAGCAAAACCTTTAACAATCTCCCATGAATTGAGACTAACACTACCTTCCTGTCCTCGACAGTTTTTTTCCTTCCAATTATTCAATAATTGTCTTCATAGGGACCCTGGAAATTGATAAGCAAGTGTAGAAAGAAAAAAGATATTGTTTGTTACCTTAAAAAAGGAACAATCTACGAGATGCGTATGAATCAGGCATCCTAAGTACCACGAGAAAGTCAGAATAGTAATTGATGATAAACTTTAGTGGGGAATGGAATTGAAAGCAAACGAAAGAAACACAAGGGCCCATGAGCTTCGCAAGCGACAAAAGTGGAAATAAAATCAAATTTACCTTAGAACCTTCATATTTTACTTGGTTATTTACCCCATGATCAATGATAGGAGATCTAGGAATACACGTCAACACCATCTATGGTCCTGATTGAACTCAATTCCCTATGATACTCAATTTCTATAAAAGGTCACTTCTACCTTCATACATAGGGTCGCATATAAGGCCTGCTCTATTAAATGTTTTAATTACAAGGCGAACATTTCACGCGTTTGTTCTCGAGATCAACTACTCCTACTTAATAGATTTTTCTGCTATCCATTATTATACTGAAGATCTATCAAGGAAACTTAAAGCATTGGAGAAGAACGAGTTTGGGACCGATCCCATATATGCCAATACAGTCTAACTTCACTAAGTGTTACCAAAGACTTTGGGGCAACTGTTCCGAACTGGGCAAATGCCCTAGAAGCGGGCCTAATCAAGCAAGGTCAATCACAAAGGCCCAATTCTGAGTGTCATCAAGAAAGACAATAAAATATATGAAAACTTGTCAAAGGACTAAGCACTTGATCCCAACTACTCATACACCAATGGCCATTAGATTTCATCAGACGACTCACCACATCTCATACTGAGTTAGACGAAGACGATTTTAACCGCCTGCCATATATAAGTCGTGTCACCTGCCATAACATGTATTTTCACTCCCACTCTTACAAATTATATTTCTCTAACTTTAATGACTTAAGTGTTATAATATTAACATTGTAGGTTCACTCTACGCCACCACACCAGAAACTCCTACAACCATACAGATACTCTTACCACCACACTCAATAAACTCACTTCTTACCTATTATCGTTTTACCGCAAATCAATATCCAACTTCAATTGGTTGTGATTTGCTAATTCTAATATAGACCTTTTGTGATATTGAACCTCAAATGTGCCAAAGTATGTATACTTAATCATAATCATACATGATGCAATTAAATAGAAACTTGAACAAAAGAGGTTAAAAAAACTGGATCCAGAAAATCAACTCAGCCAATTCTCAAACTATCATCATCATCAATCTTCCTAAAACTGGCAAAAATAAAATAAAATAAATATGGCACTAGTTCCTTAAGACAGCAGCAAATACTTATTCTCACACCTTTTTTCAGAACAATCTCAACTTACAAGTTAATGCAAAGCAATCATTATCATCTTTTTTTGCCCACACAACCACTTGAGTTGAGATCCCCTGTTTTTGCTACCTTCCTAAGCAAAAACCAAGTGGCTATAGCAGTAATGTCTCATCTCTCACTTGACACACCACCTTTCATATAATGTCCAACATATTTCTATGCCAAATGACATTCCTTGTTGTATTTGACAGTTTTCTTGATGAAAAAAAATATTAAAACACAATTCTTGTTAAACGATCTTTATTAATCATTGATGATATTTTTATTGGCATAATAGAAATTGAAAGTGACCTCTTTAACGATAATTATTTAATAAATGTGACAATTATTATGAAATAAAAATATAAATAAAGAGTATATAAACCTTTTCTTAAAATCAGGGTCCTCTTAAACAATTTGGAGACCCCATTCTATTTTAAAATTTGACCCTTTTTAAATGAAAACACAATATGTTAAAAAAACCATACTTCATTTGAATTTTAAATATTTTTATACAATATTTCATCATAAAAAAATTAATAAGAAATAAATTAGTCGTATAATAATTTTTTAATAATTCATTTATAATGTTCATTAAAATATCAATATTTAAAAACTAGAAATAAATAAATAAATTATATTGCTCGTTAAAATGTCATTATTTAAATAAAAATATTGAAAAAATTAAACAAAATAAAATTCAAAAGTTCTTTTGGTTGTAGGCTAGTGGATGAGATATAGGAGATTTACTCAATAATCTACTCATACTATATGATAATAAAGGAAACAATTGATTAAGCTAAGGCAACAATATAAAATGATTACATGTGGTAGGAATCAAACCAGGTAATGTCACTATCAAAAACACCTTACCACCATTGGGCTAGAATAGAACATGTGCAATTATTTGCAACCAGTATTATATGTTATTTGGGTGTTATATTTAATATTGTGTGGAAATACTAAAATGTTAATAGATTTTGGAAATGCATCTTCATATATATATATATATATATATATATATATATATATATATATATATATATATATATATATATATATATATATATATATATATATATAATTTTGATTTAATGTTAAAAATATTTTAGAGATGCATCTTAAAATTTATTTTGGAGATATATATTCGAATACATTGAAGCTTAAATCACGCAAAAACCCTTATTTTTTGTCATTTAAAAAAAAAAAATCAAAATTATATCAAACTCTTTCAAAACAAATTTCATTAACCAAATCCATAATCAAATAACCAAGTTCAAAGGATATTCAATCAACATCAAGGAAATCAGTGACATCATCCAACACTAAAGCAAAGTCTAAATTTATAAGTTTTTGATGTTTTTATAAGTTTTTTGAGTTTTTGTGTAAATGAGTAGAAAATGATCATTTAAGTGAGAAACGAGTATGAAATGCAAGAATATTACTTTATATATACTTATATATACTATAAAACATGTGTGTTTTTTGAAAATCACGATCAAACCATTATTTTTGGGGTTTGCATCTCTGCATGATCGTCACTGAATGACCTAAAGAGTTGCCAAAAATTTCAGAGACGTATCTCCAGAAATTTTCAACGTTTAGCTTCCCAGTAACCGAAGATGCATCTCTGGAATTTCTCATTTTGTTTTTGATTTTCTTGCTTGTAGTGTTGCTAGTACTAATTCTATGGTTTACTTACAGGCATTATGGTTGATAGACATGATAGATTGAGGCACAGGAGAATTACACAGTATGTATCAGTGCGGTGGGAGAAGAGTCAAGTTTCAGAGGCTTCTGTTCATTATAACCATGCAAAGACATTTACTTCTAGGGCTCATGCTTCTCCATCTTCTTCTTTTTCCAGTAGGAGACGATTTTCATCTACTAATACATCATTCCCTCCATCCTCCCACAGGCGCTAAATTTCACTAATTTAGATGACAAAGGTATCCAAGTCACCAATGGTACCGGAGGCATTAGTGCCACCTTAGATGCATGATACTTCTGAGTTAGGGACACCTTCGACTACTGATGTTGTTGAGCCAGTTCCACCTCCGGATTGTGAGGCTACTAAGGATGGTGAGTCAGAGTCACCTCAAGAATTTGGAGGAGACCTTATAGAGTTGTCACTACTGCCTTTGTACCCAAACCATACTTCCAGAGATATCTGGGACGAAGAGGTAACATTAGTTGGAATCATTCTTTTTAATTTACATTTATTTTTATATTATAAGTTTTTGACATTGATTTATTTTTCTACAAGGCCGTAATCCGCTAAAGATTATTAACCACAAATGAAAGATTACTTGCTTGCCTTAGTCGAATGAGGAATGGTTTCAGGAAGCTTTGTCCCTATCTAGGATGAAGAACTTGTGCATGACCAATTATATTACGACCAACCACGATATGCTTAATGCATTCATGGAGAGATGGCACACCGAGACCTCGTCAATTCATCTCCCGCTTGGTGAGATATCTATCACACTTGACAATGTGTCATATTTGCTACATCTTCCAGTCAGGGGGAAACTTCTAGATCATGAGAGGATTAGAAAAGGCGAGTCACTCGAGATGATGATAAACTATCTTGGAGTTAACCTAGAGGCTGCAATGACGGAGATAGAAAAAACCAGAGGGACTCATTCTAGGTTTTAATTACTGAAAAAAGGTATATACAAATGAGTTTCATAGAGTAGAGTAGGCTAGAGACGAGGATGAGCAAGTGGGGCTCCATAGCGCATGCTATGAGAGCATACATGTTATATTTGACTGACACAACAATTTTTATGGGCAAGAATGCCACTTATTTAAATGTCGTCTATCTATGATACTTTGAGGACTTTGAGCGGATTCATGAGTACAATTGAGAGCCACTTGTTTGGTCTACTTGTACTCGAAGTTATCAGAGGGTTGTAGGTGGACGACGAAGCAGGTCACATACAATATCACACTAGTGACGGTAGTATTTAATGTTCTTTTAATATTTCTGTGTCATTTTCATTTCATCTTTGCAACACTATTACTGATGATTTGTCTGTTCTAATACATTTCAGGCTTGGATCCTCCAGCACTTCCCGTGCATCTCCGAATGGGCGGGTGTATCGACTTATACCGAGGATATGCCACGCGCTTTTGCATTTGACCCGCTCAGACGGAACCAAGTGATAGAGCCATTCATAGTATATTTTGACCATTTGGATGTCGAGAACATGCACTTCAACATCTATGTCGATCATCGTGAGACGCAACCATTTGACAACATAGTGATATACTCTGGATGATTGGCTTGCGAATCACGTCTCACTGCTCCTTATGTGCCCGAGCCCATGATACGACAATTCAGCTACACTCAGACCATTCCCATACACCCTGTTGTCTCTTCTCTTTCTGCTTTGACACCTAGACAGATGAATGCCATGTTTGATGCTTGTGAGAGTCATCTGGTACCGAAGGAGAGACAAAGTACCATAGTTGAGAGCAACTGAAGGTACATCGATAGGTAATTGGTTCTTCAGGGTGTCACATCCGTATATGGTGCAAGCTACTCTAAGAGATCCATCGAGGTCAGTTCATCAAAAGATACGAGAGGAGGAGCAGACACAATTAGATCATGTTCATGATGTCTTGTCTATATGTCGTCACATAATGGAGATTGCGTAGACAAAGATTGACAAATGTATCTTACGTGATGAGTCTGAGGTTAGATAGGTCATAGATGTTATCATGACAGAGGCACATGAGACATTAATGTACTAGAGACAACACCGGAGGACAGGAGTATTGAAGACCGAGTAGGCATAGGAGCCGGATGAATCAAATGAGATGTAGTCTGACATACAATAATACAATGTATATAGTACTTGTATATTAACAAAATTGAAGGCCATGTGCGGTGACACTCCTTACACACCTTCAGAGCTGACCCGTTTTTAAAATATAACATTGATCTTTTATTTTTTATTTTTTTTAATGAATTTTCATTTAATTTTTTATTCTTTAAATTTCCAACTACATTAATTATATATTTATATGTTATGACTAGGTTTTGGTAGGGAAATCATACTAATGTAATATGATCAGAAAGATCATAATAATATTAAGAACCAGGTAGTATTAACATAACATAACTAATTCTCTCATACTAATATTAACAATATAACCGTCAACAGTTCTATCATAATATATTAAAATAGAATTTCAAATTCTTTCAATAACACGTCATCATATATTTTGGCATCTAATATAAGTTTTATCGTCAGTAATATTCTAATGTGATATATTCCAAAACAATAATTTAATACACCTTTCAATAAAGTTGACAAAAGAGACCCTGATCCATCGAACTAGTCCATATATGTGTAAAAATTTTACTGTTAGGTTTTTATGTCCGTCTATCCACTCGGTTTGCTCGTTTTAAACCCGCCCTGTATTAAGTCCGTAAATAAAAAGTGCTTAAAATATTTAGTTTGATTGATCGAAGATTAATACTTGAACAAATTTTGAAATACTTGATGATGATTCAATTATTTTTTATTTGTGAAAATATATACAATATTTTTTAAAGTAAAATTTATTTAAAAAATACTATATAAATATTGTTCTACAAAATAAATGAAAAATATAATTGAAATTAATCTATTAACAAAAATAGATGGACAAATCCATTATCCGCAAACCCAATTTAACAGACTTGTCTGATTTAATTTTTGGCAAACTTGAGACGGACAAAATGAATCTATTTTATTTCCTCTACCTTTCAATATTCTTCTCCATAATACAATACAGTATTTATTAAAATTCATTCTTCCATTATGTTTTTATATTATTCATGTTACTAATAACAAACCGAACCAACTTGAATATAATTTAAAATTCGATTCAATATTTAAATTGTTGAGTTAGATTCATGAATTAAATCAGCTGAATATGAGAAAAAATTAATTTCGTTAACTAAATGAAATTTGAATTATGCATAATTCGACTCGTTAGATTCATGAATCAACTTAATTATATATGAGAAAAATTATATTGTGTGTAAAAATGTACTACAAATTTTACCTCAATTTTTTCCTTTAATCTAACAATTTTAATTGATCATTTATATTCTAATATTTCTAAAAATAATTATACAAATAAAATCAACATCATATAAATCATGTTTTTTAACAAAATAATTTAAAATAAACCTATATTTTCTAATTTAAAAATATCTTATAATTTTTTTTTTAAATTTAATTTTTTTAAAATGTCTTTAAGAAAATAATGCTTTTTAAAAATTTCTAATATACATCTTTTATATTATATTTAAAATTTATTTTAATTAATGTAGATTGAAGAATTAAAATATGTAACATTTATTAATCTTATAAGTTTATTTTATTTCAATTTTTAAAATATTAATTTAAAATCTCAAATATATAAAAAAAAATTGACTTAAAAAAATATTTTTCAATTCTATAAAACAAACGAGTTGAATCTAACAAATTGAACCAAATTATTCTTGAATTTATAATTAATCTATTTAAGCTTAAAAAAAATTATGTCAATTCTAACATAGATTTAGACTAAATCAATTCTTAGCAAATCGAGTCACCATTTAATATATAAATTTAATATATATATGATTTGGTTTGGTTTACCTCTAATCAACTTTTCCATTCAAGTGAAGCAACTTTCCTTTTATTTGTTATTATTTTAGCTTTTTCTAATTTCTGTAATTTCTGTGATTCAATAAAATGAGTCCTGTAGTTGAGAATAAGTAGTACCATCTAAATTTTGCTAATTAAACATTCCATCCACCTAATTTCAAGATTAACCCATTTGAATCCCCTCCATAAATAACACCACTCCTTCCCTCACTTCCACTTCAACTACCACTTTTCCATTCTCTCATTTTCTCATTTCCCTCTCAAAGATTATGATGATCAAGTTCACCTTTCCTCTCTTCACACTCTCACTTGTTGTATTAACAATCCTCTTCCATTCCACCACCACAACTTCAGCCGCCGATTCACCAGCACCATCACCATCATCAGCCCCAACAGACATCATCAGAATCTTCAAAAAAGCCGGCGGTTTCACCACCTTAATCCGTCTTCTCCAAACAACACAAGTATCCACACAAATCAACGCTCAGCTTCTCAACTCAAACAATGGCCTAACCCTATTTGCACCCAATGATAACGCCTTCTCATCCCTCAAACCCGGTTTCCTCAATTCCCTCAACGATCAACAAAAGAACGAGCTTATTCAATTCCATGAACTACCCAATTTTGTTTCACTCTCTAATTTCGATACTTTAAGCAACCCGGTTAGAACACAAGCTGGTGACGATCCTACAAGATTAGCATTGAACATAACAAGTTCCGGGAATCAAGTGAATTTAACAACCGGTGTTGTTAATGCTACTGTTGGTGGTAGTGTTTTCTCTGATCATCAACTTGCTATATATCAAGTTGATAAGGTTCTTCTTCCTAGAGATTTCTTCGTTCCTAAGTCTCCTCCACCTGCTCCTGCACCAGAAAAAGCTAAGGACTCTAAGAAAAAATCTGCTGAGGGTCCAGCTTCTGCAGATGATGATGATACTAAATCTTCTGCTATCAGTTTGAAGGACAAAACTGGAATTATGTTCGTTGTTGCAGTTGCTTCAGTTTTTGTAGCAACTGTGTTTTCATTGTGACTGTCATGATGACTCATGAGAGATTTGAATGAATTTGTCAATTTTTGGAATGCTGGAAACTCTATTGTTGTTTGCTTCATGGATCTTGTTTTCATGTGTTGGATTGGTTGGAAATTTTTGTAGCACCTTACAATGATTGGCATTTTCTCTTTCTTTTTTCTTTTTCTTAAGATTCAAGTAAGTTTGTGGTGACAATTGTATTCAGTTTTGAAGGGTTTAATTCTTTCTATCTATTTCTTTCATTGTTAGTTGTTATTCCTTGAAAAAGTATAAAGCTCATATCTTGTGTTATAATGATAAGTTTTGTGTACTCTTATACTTTGCAATTCATGAACTTGATAGGGTAGACTACATAAAAAAAGTATAAAAAAAAGAGCATAATTAGTCTCTAGATCCTATAAGTTAATTTTGAGTTCCGCTTTAGTCCCAATAAAAAGTCGTTACAATTTGGTCCCGTAATATTAGTTTAGTTACAGTTTGGTCCCGTAATATTAGTTTCGTTAGTAATATTGATCATTTCCGTTAGTTTAGCTGAGAAAACGTTAATTTTGTCAACGTGGCATGCCAACTGTATAATGACTCAGTAAAATGATCAAATTGAAACCTTATAATTATTTAAAGGACCAAATCAGAAAAAGGTTAATCAATGAGTGGACCATCAATTTCACTGAGTTGACCAAATACCTCTTTAATAGCAGCACAAAACCACTATACACTATTCACCATTCCTAACATACATCATTGATACATCTCATAACAACAACCATTCACAACAATAGTCATGAACTTTCATCAATGAACCTGTTAGAATAACAATAATACAACAATCATGATGATATTAATGACTCAAAAAATTTAAAAAGAAAGAAAATCCGAAGAAAAAAACATAGGAAAAAAGAAACAAAGAATCAATAAATCGCCACGCCTCTTCAAACACCTCTTAACCACCACGCATAACCAATTTCTACATCAGATGCTGCTTTTCCACCAACAACACTCTACATGTCAAAGCTAAAAAAAAAAAAAAAACATAAGCAAAAATTCAAAGAAAAAAGAAGGTAAAGGTGGATGTGTGAAACTCAAAGAACCGGCAATACAACCAAAATCATTCTGAAACAAAACTGAGTGTTACCTTGTTGATGCCACGGCCTCCACACGAGCGTTGCAAACCATCCCCACAGATCCATCAATATCTCCCCTCCCCTTTTAGATTTTGATTTTGATTTTGAATCTTGATTTGTTTTGTTGTTATTGATGTTCTTCAACTATTTTACTTGAAAATAAAATCGGGTGAGTGTGAATCGGAGTGAAACCGAGAGAGCATGATGTTGATGTTAGTGTAGAACCGAGTAAAAAATTGATGTTTATTGTTCATTTTCTGAGAAATGGTTATGGTGAGGAAGAAGAGTTGAACCTTGAGAAAGAGAGAGAGTTGTTTGAACCGAGGTAGAAGAAAATGTTTAGAGAGAGATATCACTTAGATTATTCTTATAGTTAAAAATAAAACATAATATTAAAACAAACTCACATCAGTTTAGGTTCATGCCACAAAAGCACTTCCTAATGTTTTTTCACTTGAATTTAACAACAATGATTTAATACTCTAACGGAGGTTGATTAAGGACTACATTGTAACATTATAGAATTGTAAGACTAAATTGAAACAACAAATTAAATTACAAGACTAAAAGATGAATTAAGCAAAAAAGAAAAGAAAAGAAGGTAACTTTAGTATAGTATTAAGAATGAGTAACATACATTATTTTAACACAAAAACCATTAAGATACTCGTGCTTCCGCACGAGTAAAGTTATTTGATACAGTATAAAATATATTTAAATATAAGGTAAATTTGAAACGTTATAAATGTATTTATATAAGTATTTAAATTTGAAATTAGCTATTAATTTTAAAATGAACAATAATTATATAAATTAATTAGCTATTAATTTGAAATTAGCTACTAATTTTAAAATGAACAATAATATATAAATTAATTAACTATTGATTTGAAATTAGCTATTAATTTTAAAATGAACAATAGTTATATAAATTAATTAGTTATTAATTTGAAGTTAGCTATTAATTTTAAAATGAAAAATAATTATATAAATTAATTAGCTATTAATTTGAAATTAGCTATTAATATTAAAACGAACAATAGTTATTTGAATTCAATTGTATTAAAATACAAATAGAAAAAAAGGGACTCGTGAGATGAAAAATAAAATAATATTTGATAATAATGATTTTATCTTTTAAGTTAAGATAATTATTGATTAAAATAAAACATGTATTATGTTTATAGTTACCCGTGAAATAGAAAGAATATTTGATACAATATAAAATATATTTATATACAAATATAAATTTTGATGGAGAAAGACAAATGTAAAAAATGAATTTAGATACAAATTAATATTTTTGTTATAAAAAAAATACAAATGTAAAAAGTGGCTCATGAGATGAAGAAAGACAAAAAAAGAAATTTTGATACGATAATGATCCGTGAGATAAAAAAATTATTTGATGAGATATAAAATGTATTTAAATACAAATACAAAATTTAAAATGACATACTTAATAGTAAAATGAAAAATAATCATATAAAGTAAATTGTATTAAATAATTATATAAGAAAAAAAATTATAAGAAGGATAAAGAAAAAAATATTTAAAAATAAGAAAAGTAGATTTTTAGTATTTTATTAAAAATAAAAAAGTAGATTATTAGTATTTTTAGTGATAATAAATAAATGGAGAAAAAAAATTAAAATGAAAGTGAGAAAGCGTGGAAAAAATATGAGAGAAATTTGAAATTTGAATGAAGAGAGAAAAAGAATATATGTAATATTTAATTGTAATTTAATTGGTGGAGGATAATAAGTGAATTTCACTTGTTATGATGTACTAAAATATAGTACATGAAAAAAGTAAACATTAATTGATTACTAAAATACTCTTTTGTTAGTGTAAATAATTTGGAGTGAAAGAATAATTTTGGACACTTATGCTTACACGCAAAGAGTGTTTACTGAATACGGCGTAAAGTGTTTTTTTTTGTTTTTTTTACTATAAATATAAGATTTTTCATTAACGAATTTTATTATTATAATAAATATAAAATTTGTTATTAATCACATATTTATTTTTATTTATAATTTATTAATCAAATTTACTATTTTATAACTAATAAAATATATGATATTAATCAAATGCTAACATTAAAATATGAAATATAATAATTAGTCTTTCAAGAAAAATCGTGATACAAAACGTAGTGGAAAATAAAAAATTTCCTTTAGTTGATCCTTAAATAACACATGATCAATGATTACCTCTTGTGAAAATTAATACATTTGATGCAGAATTAGAAGAATGATCACCAACGTTGAATGAAGAACAATACCTCTACTCAATTAACACATATAGAGTGCACTACTACAAAAAGCCTTATTTACCTCGGACGCGAAATGCATATTACCTTGGTTATAGAAGCGAGGTAACGGAGGGTGACATGGAAACTCGTCACTTGTCACCTCGATGGAATTAAAATCGAGAGATGAAGTTAAATGCACATGGTCATAGGAGTGAACACTTTATTATAGTTAATGCCATGTTGTTTTGTATACTTTTGGCTACTAATCTGGACTTGTATTTGTAAGTTTAACCAACTTCATAGTACTTGGTCTTGTAAATCAACTTGAGACCAATAATATTTCCACAATTAGGAAAGTCAACCAATTCCCAGGTATCATTCCTTTTTATATAGATTCCATTTCAACATCCATTGATTGCTGCCATTTGACACTTTTAATAGCCTCCTCAAAACAAGTAGGATCACCATCACATGTAAACAAGGCTAAGTTAGGGAAATAATCAACAAGTTCTTCATTGGAAAGATCATTACCAGTAACATAATCATCCATCCAAGATGGTTGGCAACAGTCTTGCATTGGGTAAAGTGTTGATGTATCAACTAGAGCTGATGTATGATGACCAGGCTCATCACGCTCAACGACATGATCAACATTTTCAGGCTCAGGAATTTCAAAATTGTTGCTGCCAACTTCCCTTTCTTCTTTCCACTTCCACTCCAACTCATAGGTCGTGGATGATTCAGAATTAGTGTTTTCTCTGATCATCAACTTGCTATATATCAAGTTGATAAGGTTCTTCTTCCTAGAGATTTCTTCGTTCCTAAGTCTCCTCCACCTGCTCCTGCACCAGAAAAAGCTAAGGACTCTAAGAAAAAATCTGCTGAGGGTCCAGCTTCTGCAGATGATGATGATACTAAATCTTCTGCTATCAGTTTGAAGGACAAAACTGGAATTATGTTCATTGTTGCAGTTGCTTCTGTTTCTGTAGCAATTATGTTTTCATTGTGACTGTCATGACAGGTTTGAACAAAGTTGCCAATTTTTGGAATGCAAGAAACTATATTGTTGTTTGCTTTTTTCCTGTGTTGGAAATTTTTGTAGCATCTTACAATGATTGTCATTTTCTCTTTGTTTTTTCTTTTTCTTGAGATTCAAGTAAGTTTGTGGTGACAATTGTATTCAGATTTGATGGGTTTGAATTCTTTCCTTGCTTCTTTCTTTGTTAGTTGTTATTCATTGAAAAAGTATAAAGCTCATATCTTGTGTTATAATGAGAAGTTTTGATTATTCTTATAATTTGCAATTGAATAATCAGTACAGTAAAAAGTTATTAAAAGAAAATTGGGTAACTTTAGTATATTAGTAAGAATGAGTGAAAATCATCGAAGATTGGAGTTTTGGCAACCGGTTTTACAAAGCCTTAAAGGAAAATTGTCTGCTTGGAAGGGTAGGATGTTTTCAATGGATGGAAGAGTTACATTACTCAATTATGTGTTGTTTAATCTTCCGGTTCATTTTCTTTCTTTCTACCTTATTCCCTCTACAGTGGTGAAGAGGATCAATGCAATCCTTAGATGTTTCTTTTGGGTGGGTGCGAGGGAGTCGAAATATATTTCATGGATTAGATGGGATGTTTGTGTGTAGACCAAAAATTTATGGAGGTATAAGAGTGAAGAATATTAAGGCATCCAATAAAGCTTTAATGTCAAAGTGGTTATGGAGGTTGACGATTGATCATGTAGCAATGTGGAAAACGATACTCGAAGCAAGGTATGGGTCTGCAATGCATTTTGTCTTTCTGAATTATGAAAATTATCATCCAAATTCAGAATCTCTGTGGTGGAGACACTTGAAGAAAATTGGTAATATCTCCAAGGACGATGCTTTTGTCAAAAACTTATCTCGGAATTTAGGTGAAGGGTCTTTGATCTCGTTTTGGCACGCGACTTGGTTTGGTAGGAAGGTAATTTTCAGTTCCCGTTTTCCGGAGCTTTTCGCAGCATCTACACATAGACACATTTATGTGTCAGATCTTGGGGATTGGGAGGAGGGAAGGTGGGAGTGGAAGTTACACAAGCTGTATTTTTTAGGCTTGGAGCAGTCTATTTTGCTCGGTGAATCGCTTATCAATCTTCAGGATTCATTGCGGGAAATACAACCTTGCCAAGGGTTGTGGACGGCTAGAGCTGGTCGGAAGGAAATACTTTAAAGTTCACTGTAAGTTCTATGTATAATTCCATCTTTCTGCAGTTTCTTTTAGTGATCTAGAGATTGTTCTCAAGACGACAATGATTGTGTTATGGGAAACCAAGGTTCCATTAAAGACGAAACTATTCGGTTGACGTTTGTTATATTCTAGACTCCCAACAAGATAGAATCTGGCTGCCAGGAATATAATCTCCAACATTCACGACTTCTCGTGCATTTTTTATTTTAGAGTTGTGGAAGATACGAACCATGTTTTTGTATGGATGTAACCGTGTCAAACAAGTGTGGGCAAAAATGGTGAGTTGGTTGGGTATAAGCTGGAGTTTATGTGATAATGTCTTGGAATCTTTTGTGACGTGGAATCATCATATGAAATGCGATAAGAGTAAGACGAGTTTCTTTTGGCTAATTACGTGTTGAGTTATTTGGTGGACTCGAAATCAAATCTTGTTCAATAATGGTATTATGAATGAAGAGGTTATTTTTCACAAAATTGCGAGTGTTTCTTTGTGCTGGCTAGATTTGTGTTCCTATAAGAAAGTCAAATGCAATTTGTATGAGTGGTATAAACAACCACTTGATTTTGTGTAGGTGTAATTCTCTATTTTGAGGAGAGGTTTCTATTATCCCTTGATGTTTGTTTAGCCTTGGTTGTGCCCCCTCTTTTGTAAGATGGTTGAAGTACCCATTGTATTTCCTTTATGAATATTATTGCTTATAAAAAAAATACATTATTTTAACACCAAAATATGACACTAATGCTTACACGCAAAGAGTGTTTACCTAACACGGTGTAAAGTGTTTTTATTTATTTATTTTATATTTTAAAAAATATACTCTTATTTTTTAAATTAATATTTAAATATAATATAAGATTTTTCATTAATCAATTTTATTATTATATTAACTATAAAAATATATTATTAACCATATATTTTTATTTATAATTTATTTATTAAATTTACTATTGTATTAACCAATAAAATATATAATAGGCATAATTAGTCCCCAAGTTCCATAACTTAATTATGAGTTTCGCTTTAGTTCCCTAACAAAAAAACGTTTCGAATTAGTCCCATAATATTTGTTTCGTTAACAGATAAGATCCTTTTGTTACTTCTAGTGTTAATCCATTAGTTTATGCCACGTAGGGTTGCCAAAAGTGTGCCATGTCATAAAATAAGTGAGTAACATATTATTTGTTAGGTGTATCGTTGTTTTAAAAGAGATGTTCATCCTTTCCTCCATTGTTAGAGTTTCTTAGTTTCTTCATCTTTCTTCTACCTTCATATTTCGTTTTCCTTCATTGTTGCTATGTCTAAGTTTTCAAGCTCTGATTTAGTTGAAATATCTGGCTCGGTTATTTGCAGAAACAAGTGTAGGGTTGTTAGCTCCTAATTTTGACACCTATTTGACTTGAGAAAACATTGACTTTAGCATCATGTTTTGGTAGAAAGGAAAAAGGCTTCGACTAAAGTAAATCTGAGGGGGCCTGAGTCGAAGGTGTAAGGAAATATAAGGACGTGGACTTAGAATATTTTCTAAGTATAAAAAAATCATCTTCGACCGCATATCCTTGGGATGGCAAGCGTGTAGTAGTTGAAATTTACATTGGAAGAAAAAGTATGCTCCTTTCAAATTTGAATAAAGACAAATGGTGCTCAATGGAAGTTGAAGGACATGGAAAGTGCCAAGTGGCACGTTTTTAGGAGTAAACTGCCAATAATGGTTACTTTCGACTAGTATAAATAAAGTAGTTCTAGTGTTAGAATTATGTGTGAATCATATTGTATAAGTTACTCCATAAACACTCAAAGTACCCGTGTGTAGAGAAACGAGTGAAGACGATAATGTACGTGATGAGATCACCACCTTTATTCATATCAATGCAATTCATATTCAAGTTTTTACTCTGAAGTATTTTTATCAAGCATTTCCTTTACTTTCAAGCAAGTTTATTGTTCATCCTTTTTTATAGTCTTCTTACTTTCTTTCTCCATATTTACTTGTCATTTACACTTTATTGCACTATACTTTTTACTTCAACTATTTTGAGTCTTGTTTATTTCTATTTTCTCTTTTTTACCAAAACACTTCATAAATCATGTCGAAGAGTTTATGACACTATTCCTGAAAAACCAATTTAAACATATTTATATCACATGTCCTAGGATCAATCTGGCCGATCCTGTGAGTGGCTGAGAATATTGTGTTGTTTTTAGAGGACCAACGGTTGTTTACAATTTTTAGGGTAAACAAATTGGCACGCCCAGTGGGACAGTGTTATAAGTAACTAACTTATATAAGTATATAACTTCCTTTTCTTTACGTGTTCGGTTGATCAAAGCGTGGCATAATATTTTGTTGCATGCATTTGAGAAGTGGAAAGGTAGCCACCACAGACGAATACATACTAAGGGAAAAAAACAAAGAAAATGGCATCTGGTCATGGGAACACAAGTACTCCAAATCCCCATACGACTAGGTCGAATCCTCAATGAAGCAGTTCGACTGATCCAAGCACTAACATCAGTTTACTAGATATTCCCAGGAGTGATGTGGTGTCTCCCCCCCCCCCCCCCAAATCCTTCAACAGGAGGAGAAACAACACCATTTATGGCGTCAGAACCAGTCCCTTCGATGGCAGGAACATAGGGAACGATATTTAGAACTTATACCCAACTGTCGCTCCCGGGATTTTCATCCTAGTACAAACGCGAAAGTGGCGCGGAAAAGGTAGAGTCGCCAGCCAGACATTTTTATCCCGAATGAATGGGAAAGGTAATGTTGCACAAACCTGAGGAAGAAGGAAAGGACAAGGCCTCGCGAACCAAAGATCTGAGTTCGGGAGTCGGTTACGAATTGAGAAGGTATTAGCACCCCAATCCGTCCGTCGTACCCGACGGGATCCACACTTGCTTGTTTTGCTTCAAAGGGTGAGAAAAATAAAGTTGATGCTGAACAAATGAACCGCTAACTGGAATGGAATGAAATGAGAAAGGAACTGAAATAAGAAAATGGAAAGAAAGGGGGAAATGTAGGGAAAATAAAGAATGTGCTCGAACGGGTCCTACCCCGCTGCCTACGTACCTCATCGGGATAATGAGGATCAGAGTCGACGTAGTTCGCCTAACTAAGGCGGGAACTATTTGTTTGTGTTTTTTTATGCTGGAACTGCGTATGTCTATGCTCAGGTGTTGCAGGCTCGTCGGATACGAGTGCGTTTACCGTCTTGCATGCGAGACAAGTCGTCGCGAGTTCGCGTTATGAGTGAATGAGATGAGAAGAGAAGTTCCGCAGGATAGTCGCTTGTTATTTGTTTTTGGTCTTTTAAGAGAAGTATTTTTGAATTTGTTTGTGAACCGTCTTGTACTAAGACCTATCCATCGCGGTGAGTATTTACACCTCGCCCCGAAACAGGACGCGTATAAACACTCCGCAACAAAGTCTCGTGTCGTACAAGATTGTTCGGTTTATCCTTAGATGTTTTATTATTTTCTTCATGAGATGAGAAAGAATGACTCAAATTGGAAAAGGAAAAATCTAATGAGACTATGACCAACCCTAATTTTTATTGATTTATTTACATGGGATATCCTATGGTTTGTGAGGTTTCTAATCCTAAGGAGAAGAAGGAAAAGAAGAAAAGAGAGAAAAGGAAGAAGAACACAACTTACTTCCTAATGAAATTAAGTTGGTTCCAAAAGGGGAAAACCTAACAAGCACAAACATTATGTAAGGCAAAATGGTGCAAATTAAATGCATTAGAAATACCAAAGAGGATAGGGTTTTTAAACATACCTTGCCCTCCCTACAAAACAAAGGTTAGCATGGTAAACATGATAAAAATAAGGCAAACAAAATTACCTAATTAATTCCTACGGGAACTAGGACCTAAACTAGACTCAATCTATAGTTTAAAGGACCTAAAACTAATGCAATGCAAAATTCAGCAACTTATTTACAACACTTAATGCACAAACAGCTATGAAATGCACTATGCAATGCAACAACTTTTTACAACACCTATATGTATGCAAAAGCAGGTGTTAAAAGTCACAAACAGCATGAATTTACAACAAACAACATGTATTTCACAGCACTTATGCAAAAAAACAGCTATGTAATGCAAAATCCAGAATTGATTATTTTCATATTTTAATGCACAAACTCAATGAATAATGCACTAAATCCATCATGAACATACATTTGAACATGGATCATCATATAAAAATGCAAGAACATGAATATTTTGAAGATTATGCAAGAATGCATCACATGGTTGATTATGCAACAAGTAATGCAAAAGTATGGTACATGAACGTGGTATATGCACATGATGATTATTGATTATGAACATGCAATATGATAGCTCAACAAACATGTTAAACTCAATGCAAAATTCAGAATTGAATTGATATGGATGATGTGATCAAATATGCAACAAAATGCAACCAAATGCACATACATATGATTATGCAAAATGCAACATACATCAACATAATGGAATGCAAAAAAAATGATTTGAGGCAATACAAACATGTAAAAACAGAATGCAACATGATTATTATATGCCTAATGGTGCATGAACATGGCGACAAAATGCAAGAAATTAAACTATGCACAAAGAAGCACAAAAATGCATAACACGTAACATGAACGGAATCGTGTCGAAACGACTCGAAATGGGGGAACTAGCTACTGGAAATGGACTCAAGAATTCCCTAAAATCAATACCTAAACATGTATGGGGGTGATAGGCATGAAGAATTAAGACTAAGCTATCAAATAAGCTAAAATCTAAATTCCTACGACGAGAACCGTTTTTCCTATTTACAAGGGATTCTTTACACCTACTAGGACCTAGATTAGACTACAAATCTAATTCCTAATAATCCAAATGCAAATTGCAAGCAAGAAAGCAACGAAAACGAAAATGAACGGTACAACGCAAACATAATCGAAAATCATGCGAAGAATGCCGTTAAGGCGAGATGAAGAGGATAAATTAAGGCATAATGGTTAAATCACCAACCTACGAAACGGAGGATTGTTTCGGTAATTGTTGCAATGAATCGGAGTGCGAATGGAGAAGAAAACCGGAGAATCCGCGAATGCAAAATAAATGCGATTCGGTCTTGCGCTTCTCAATGAATCACTTCCGATAAGTCGCAATCTCCACCAAAAACCAGTAGCTTCTTCTTCCACAATGCTCAATTCAATGGAGGATGGAGGCTAAGCTTTAAGACCTTCAAGTTTCAATGTGAAACTTGAAGAACTTTTTGTTGAAAAGCTATGGTGAAAATGGTGGAAAAGTGGGAGAGAAAGTGATGAATTGGAGATTGTGAAAATGGTGATTGAGTGAAGAATGAGGGAGAGAGTGATTTGTGGTGATTTGTGTTGATTACCCTTAGCTTTGGGAGGAGAATGAGTTTATATAATGCATTGGTTTGGCATGAGGTTTGGGTTTGGAGGTAGCTTAGGAGTTAGCTTAGGTTAGGAGTTAGTTGGGATTCTAGAGAATTATAGAACTCCTTGGAAGGTTGTAGAAAACTCTAGAATGTGGTAGAAGATGGTGAGCTGGCTCTTCTAGAACTTTCTTTAGTTGGGATCAATCCAATGCATCAAACACCATGAAGCTTATGATGGAGATTAGTGAAACACAAGCTTAGTTATTCAAGGACTGCATCTTGAGTTTGCTCTCTTGATTATGGAATGCATAATAATTAGAATGGACATGCATACATTCAATGATAACTTGCTGATGTAGCAAAGATCAATGGAAAAATTCAGCTTGAAACCAATGAATCTAGTGTACACTAGCTCATGAACATTTGTGGTGAAGACCACTTTGATGTAGCAACAATGATGAAGCTTGAATTGAGGCCAAAGTGAAGCTAAATGAGCTATAGAATGTGTACCAATCATTTCCACGTTCAAACCCAAAGATAGCATAGTATTCCCCCTTGTTTTGCATCAAAAACAGCAGCAAAATGGCAAAAAACAGCATCATGAATCGATTCATAGGGTTATGCATCGATACATACTGAAGAGAAAGCTAATTTCAGCAAAAAAACACATTATGAATCGATTCATACACGGATGTATCGATTCATAATAGTTTTATGAATCGATTCATAACACGGATGCATCGATTCATCCTGCTGTATTGCCTTGTTTTTGCCCAAACTTTGAACGACCATATCTTTCTCAATTTTGATCCTATGAAGGAGTTCCACATATGGTTTTGAAGCTTAGGATGTCCTCTTTCATTTTATTAAGGTATACGTTTCATAGGACCCTTATTTTTTGGGAAAAAACCTCTCTTGAAGTGGCTACAAACATGACCAAAACTTGCCATTTTTGGAAACCCAAACTTTCCAAAAAATGGTAAGTTTTAGTTTTCTTGATTTTTTCCATTCTTTCTTGATCCAAATTGGTCCCTAAGAGCCTTGTGACCATAATTTCATGATTTTGATCCCAAAAATTCAAGAGTTAACTTTTTACTCATCCTGGTTGACTTTTCTCCAATTTTCTGATTTTCAATCAACTGAACAATTGAGGACCTTCCAAAATGAATCCAATGGTGAAATTTGAACCATAGGTACTTGAAATCATGTAGAGAACCATGAAACCATGATTGGACCAAAGTCTAATTGATAAGCCCAGTTCATTAGAAACCCTCATCTGACTCCTTTTTGCTGGGAAATGTTGCACTGCTTGCATCCTTTGATCAAAGCACCTCTGTATAGGACTTGTGGCTTCAAGTGAATACTTGTGGGATGTTGTGGACCATTTGCACAAGGTTGAGAAGCTTTGTGGCCCTTTGATTGCCTTTGTATAGCCTTCAGTTGCTTTGTTCACTGATCACAAACCTATGCCCCTGCTGTGATGGTTATGATGCAATGTCTTTGATTATTTCATGAAGCTATGAATGCAAAATGCTATGCAAAATGTTGAGGAAAAGAGAGGGCAAATTTTGGGGTGTTACAGCTGCCCCTATTCAATCATCAGTTAATCTGAAAAGGACGATAGCACGAGCTATCGACCATTCAAGATAAACTGTGATTGAATACCAAAAAGATCGGAAATTTGCACTCTGACGAGGAATGCAACCCTGGGAAATAAACCCAACCAGATGACGCTCTGGGAACTGCAGGAAAGAAAGAAGCAGACGAGCTTCTTCCAGGTTGAAACTGATATCTGGAATAAGAGAACCAAGACAGACGAGTCTTCAAGCAATCCTGTGACGCCAGGAGCTGGACATACGAGTCCTCAAACACTGGAAACACATAAACTGAGACAGACGAGTCTCTCGACAATCCTGTGATGCCAGGAACTGGACGTACGAATCCTCAAACACTGCATATAGCATGAACTGAGACAGACGAGTCTCCTTCGGATTTACCTGTTACGCCAGGACCGGTAATGCATTAAAGTCTGTGGGATAGACATGCAATCAAGGTAGACGAACCTTCTTCATATATTATCCGCGGATATATGGTATAAGACAGACGAGTCTTCTGATCAAACCTGTTACGCCAGGTGTAGCAACAACAATAATTGGTGCCTGAGACAGACGAGCCTCCTTCGGATTTACCTGTTACACCAGGACCGATAACCGTTTTGACATTAATTCCCACTGTCAGGATTTGAAACCTCTTCAATACAGACGAGTATTGGATGATCATCAAGATAACACAAACGAGTGTTATAGGTCAATGATACAGACGAGTATCAGACGATGATCTTGGAAACACATACGAGTGTCTCAGGCAATGATATAGACGAGTATCAGCCACTGGTATAGACGAATACCAGAAATTCAAACACAGACGAGCATTTGAAGTAGCAATACAAGAATACAGACGTAAGCTAGCACAGACGAGTGCTGGGGATGATACAGACGAGTATCCAAGCAAAGCATACGAGCTTCAGAACACCAACGACTTCTGGGGGATAAAAGCAGACGAGCTTCAAACAAACACGGACGAGTGTTGGACAGTTGCCGACGAGCAACCGCAGAGAATACATATCAAGGCACAGACGAGTGCAACAAAGGATCCAATACCAAACACAGACGAGTGTTGGGAGGTTGCAGACGAGCAACAACAAATATCATATCGGAACACAGACGAGTGTTGAGTAGTTGCGGACGAGCGACAACAACTATCATAACCAAACACAGACGAGTGTTGGAAAATTGCAGACGAGCAATATCAAGGTAATCATAAGCCAATGCTGGGGGAAAGCAGACGAGCAATACCACAGAGCCACCACAGACGGTTGTTGAAAGATGCAGACGAGCAGCAATAAAGCAGTAATACCAATGTTGGGGAGACCTCCGTTTAGGGATAACACAGACGAGTGTTGACAAACGCAGACGAGCGGTAGACAAATGCCTGATTGGCAGCAAGAGATACAACTCTGCAGGGGAAGACAAGTCAAGAGGTCTGGACACTCAACTCTGACTGAGGTGATGAATACCTGGCTGTATCATCAAATACCCAAAAGTATGGCAACTTTGCTGGGAAATATTTCACGGACGGAGATGAAAATCAAATATGAACTCTGTGGGGACATGATCATCTTCAAACTTGGCTGGGGAAGCTGCTTGGTCAATACTCTGGCTGGGGAGAGCATCTGATGATTCAAGACTCTGAGGGGATATCAGGATTTCAGGTACCTGCTAGGCAAGTACTCTTGCTGAGGATAAAATACTGCTAATTCCAACTCTGATGATGTCAGGCTTTCAGATACCTGCTGAGCATACTCCACTGGGGGAAAAACGGATTGCCAACTTCACTGGGGAAGAAGAAAAAATGCTTGGGCTACTGCCAAGGCTTAGCTGGATAAAATCTCTGCTTGGGGAGGACACCAACTTTCTGTTGCCTTGCTGAGGGAGATTTCAACTTCCACCTCTACTGGGGATGATGGAGGATGTCAATGAGAAGGCTTCCTGTTGAAGATAAGGGTTCAAGTTGCCTCTCGCTGGGGATAAGAGATAAATCCTCTCATGTTGGGAATGAGAGATGTAAGGCGTCTCATGCTGGGGATGAGAGACGATGATATCCTTCTGCTCAAAAAGTAACCTTCCATTTGCCGCACTACTGGAGAAGGGATTGTCTAATGAGACTTGCTAAGGAATTTTGATCAATGAAGCTTGCTGATGAAATAACTCTTGAAGTACTGTGCTGACAATAGCTTTGCTTCTAGCCTTTGGCTTGATAGATCGCCAACTAACCATGATTGAATAATGGTTCTCTGAAATTTTCAACTCGCCTCAGACCAAGGTCCATCGGAAGAAAATGTCTCAAGAGGATTTTACAGAAAACATGACATACGAAATGCCTCAGTGTCTTCAAACTCTTGGAGAGATTCGTTGGATCTCGAAATAACTGCCCCAGACTGCATGGTCTGTGCAAGAATTTTCCTCGCGAGGATTCATGAAAAACCTCATATCACTGTGAGATAGTGTGTCCTAGTATTTTGAACCTTGGGTATGTGCTTCTGATTAACCGTCTTCAGGAGAAATTAACTTCTAGTGCTCTTGGGGTGGCCTGCCCCAGTACAAGTCTTGAAGTGATCACCTCTGAATGACTACTTTGAAGAAAACACCCAGATCAAATATTCTTTGAGAGATTGGATCTCGAAGTGATTGCCCCAGTTTGGTTGAAATTTGAATAATTCCTCCGCCTGATGGCTCTTTGAGAGATTTGAATCTCGAAGTGATTGCCCCAGCTCGGCTGAATTTTGAAGAGAGTGCTCGACATGATTTCCCCAAATTAGTTGGCTCTTACCACGACTGTTGGGAAAGTCCTAACTCAATGGAGTTTTCTTGAAAAGTGAACCTCGACAGATTGTCATTCGGAAGTTTCAGACTTCTCAACTTGGCAAGATTAAGCTTCTGGACTGAAGTTTCATGTGTGAATTTTTATGATACCCAACAAATATATGCAAGCAGAAAATGTTTATTCTAAGAATGAAAATTCTAATGCAACACACATGTTAATCTTGAAGTTTTATTGAAAAAGATGTCGCAAACCTTTGTGAGCGAATCACTGGTTAAGATACAACATTAAAAATTTTTTTTTGAATAATAGAAAGCATGCACATGCAACACCAACAAATATCTTTTAGCACAACTCATAGGAGTCGGGAACGCGGTCTCGTGGTAGTACGCTCTTAAAAATAACCCTATTTCAGTTAGGACTTTTGAGGATTGTATCGTGGCCTGGTTCACGGTTATAAAAACAAAGGATATAGGCTCGAAATTTATTTGTTCCCACCCATCTTCGTGATGTCCTCCATTCCTATGTTCAGTTAACTTTCACAAGCGCTCACCTCTCAAAAAGGGTTTTGTGATGGTTGAGGAACCAATTTCACCAACGGTTTAAGCACCAATCAGGTTGTGGTTGGGAGTCAGTCACCCCTTCTATCTTTTGTGTCCGTATCACACGACTTGGTTCTTGTTCAAGGATATTTCTTGTGTAATCCTTTTCGTTTTTCGCTTTTGCATTTTTGCTTATCCCTAACTTTTGCCTGGACTGATTCTTTTGAATCTTTGATTGTGAAGTCCAGCGGGATGCCCTAATTTTTGCCTAAGTCGCTTGTTTTCAAGTTTCGACTTAGCGGGCTTTTTCTATTCATTTTTTTTCTCTTTTTTTTTGAACAAATCGTGTGACACTGTTTGTCTTGATTGCTTTGAAAGGGTCGTGACTGTCTCACTTCTTGGTTGATGAGGGATAACCATTGTGGTTTCCGATCTTTGGACCTATTGATTGGGATAACCATTGTGGTTTCTGGTCATTGGACCTCTTGATTTGGTACAACGAAAGGTAATGGATCCTCAGATTTGCACTCCTTTTCGAAATTTGAACGATCGGTCCAGCTAGCTGACACCTACCCTGCCCCTGTGTTAAATGCAAGGGTTTTTCATGCGAAAATAAACTCCTACTTCAAGGCTCAAATGGGTTGGCGAGGGTCTATCTCCCTTATATCTCCGGTGTTTAGGATTTGAAACAATGTCTGTACATCGTCAACAGGGTCTTTCTCAAAAGCGAACAATTGGAGTTTTTGCGTTTTCATTTCGTCATCCTCCCTCATTGAGTTTAAGCACAACAGTTGGTATTGCAATGCGCATACACAAAATCATGAGTGAATACGAATGGATTACTTCGAGAAAAACATGTGCATTTTATTATGGTTAACATTCAAAAATAAATGAGTTTCATGCATGCATAAAATGTTTAAACAAACAATATAAACTACAAATGAAAACGCAGTAAAGAAGCTGAACATTGCCGTCATTAAGGAGACTTGACTCCGTCTGGACTTATTGCTTTTGGAGGCTTTCAGCAGTCTGCAGTCTGGATGTGAACACAATATTCTTGAAGTCAATCAAATTCGCGACCTTGTATTTACCATTGTCTCTGAAAGATTTGCAATCTTCAATTAAACGACCAGGTGCCCCAGAATGGTAATCATACTTGGCATTGAAACCCCAAAGGAAGCTTTGTCGGAGATGATCCTGATGCAACTAGCTCAACCAGTTCGAATTTGAGTAAATGAGGAAACTTGTTGCATGTACGACATCATAATATGATCAAACTTCTTCTCGAGTTATTCTGGCCTTTACCCTTATGCTCTGCCCATATGACACTCTTGGGAATCTCAGGTTGGATGCTGACAAATGACATATGGGGTAAGAGGTTGATAAAGTTAATAGATAAGGTTGCTCGGAAAGATCTTGCACAATCTCCTGCCTACGTATCTCCATTGACCAATGGAGAATCAGAGCAACGTAGTTCCCCTCAATAGGTATGAAAATAGCTTTGTTCATAATTTCCATAACCAAGATCATCTGAGTCTTCATCTGGTTGACTTCCTGTTTCAGCAGCTTTTGATTCTGAAATAAGGTTTACACCTCTGTCCTGAATGGCCTCAGCTGTGTCTTCCTTTTGGTTACCTCCGCCCGAAGTTGCTTTAGATATATACCTTGACGACTGTGATTCAAGTTGACCATTCTGATGAGAAATCAAGTCAGGAAAAGAATTTGTCTTTGAACACCTGTCAAGAATGCAAGGATGTATGCAAATGCCATGTTCAGTTATTTCTGAGGAATCCATCTGCTTTGATTCAAATTTTGACACAGAAAAATCCAACAGCATGACTCAGATATGTGATCCTCGGAAATAACTGAACATATGTGCTGGAATGATATGATGTCATGTATGCAACAGGCGTGTGATCAATGGTCTGATATTGGTGCTGGTGTTGAGCAATGAGTCAAGTGTCTGAATAGAACCATAATAGTAACACCATCTCTGTATAGAACCCCATAACTGAGAACCCAATAACTGTAGAACTGGATCACATAATTGAACAGTCACTGATGGTGTTGAAGCTGAACAACGAGCCAAGTGTCTGTGGAGAGTCATAATAGCAGTCACAATATCAGGGTCACCATGGTAATCACAGTAACAATCTCTCTGAATAGAAATCCCGGATCTCCGAATCAAAGAACCATATAACACCAGATAATATCATAAAACAACACTGGCAAAGCGAGTATGTTGAAGTTTAGGGTTCCTGCAAACCTGTAAACCCCTCCCAATCTCACGGGTGTGCTACTCAGGTTAACATCACGGACTCTTAAAGCCGAATAGCAATAATACGTTCACCATTTCCGAGAAATGGCTCATGACCAAATCAGGGAATCGGTTTGGCATTATGTACTACTCAGGGAGGTCTCAGCTGAGTCCGGAAAAACAAGCATCCCTCATAAGTCCTCAGCTTCAAGCACTGAATCGAGAAACAATAGTACATTCATCCCGAAGGGTACAATACTACCGTCATACGAACAGTTTGCCTTGACTGGATTCCTATGAGAGAACCAGGCCATCCTATGCGAGTTCCCAGTGGGCCCTCGGATGCGAGTGGGTTTGCCAACAAATGTGGTCTGCCACTGTCATCACTGGAGAGGGTTGTTTCCACTAAGGTTCTCAATGATCGGTCCCCAGCTGCACATAACCATCAAGGTTGTATCCCGAAGTGGGGAAGAACCCCCACACAAGATAGTTCCAAAACGGTCGCAACCTGGGTGTGGAACACATCGCCACTCATCATGTAACCATGCGAGTACAACATGTCCACGCTAATCCTATAGTGCACTCAAGCCGGGTATTTGGCTTATCTCACAGTAACTCCCATCCCACAGAAAAAATGAAAACCAGCACGGCCAGACAGTCCAGTATAATATGATGCATGGAAAATAAATACTGAAAACGGTAAATAAATGCGATAAAGTAAAGTTGTAAAATAAAAACTATAAATAAACAGTAAAGCTAAACTAAAGCACACAACAACAAACATATAAACACCCAAAGAAACAAAACCAAACAGGCGCTAGGATTGACTCTACAAGGGAAACCAGAAGAATCAGGTTAAGTCCCCAGCAGAGTCGCCAGCTGTCGCTCCCGGGATTTTCATCCTAGTACAAACACGAAAGTGGCGCGGAAAAGGTAGAGTCGCCAGCCAGACATTTTTATCCCGAATGAATGGGAAAGGTAATGTTGCACAAGCCTGAGGAAGAAGGAAAGGACAAGGCCTCGCGAACCAAAGATCTGAGTTCGGGAGTCGGTTACGAATTGAGAAGGTATTAGCACCCCAATCCGTCCGTCGTACCCGACGGGATCCACGCTTGCTTGTTTTGCTTCAAAGGGTGAGAAAAATAAAGTTGCTGCTGAACAAATGAACTGCTAACTGGAATGGAATGAAATGAGAAAGGAACTGAAATAAGAAAATGGAAAGAAAGGGGGAAATGTAGGGAAAATAAAGAATGTGCTCGAACGGGCCCTACCCCGCTGCCTACGTACCTCATCGGGATAATGAGGATCAGAGTCGACGTAGTTCGCCTAACTAAGGAGGGAACTATTTGTTTGTGTTTTTTTATGCTGGAACTGCGTATGTCTATGCTCAGGTGTTGCAGGCTCGTCGGGTACGAGTGCGTTTACCGTCTTGCATGCGAGACAAGTCGTCGCGAGTTCGCGTTATGAGTGAATGAGATGAGAAGAGAAGTTCCCGCAGGATAGTCGCTTGTTATTTGTTTTTGGTCTTTTAAGAGAAGTATTTTTGAATTTGTTTGTGAACCGTCTTGTACTAAGACCTATCCATCGCAGTGAGTATTTACACCTCGCCCCGAAACAGGACGCGTATAAACACTCCGCAACAAAGTCTCGTGTCGTACAAGATTGTTCGGTTTATCCTTAGATGTTTTATTATTTTCTTCATGAGATGAGAAAGAATGACTCAAATTGGAAAAGGGAAAATCTAATGGGACTAAGACCAACCCTAATTTTTATTGATTTATTTACATGGGATATCCTATGGTTTGTGAGGTTTCTAATCCTAAGGAGAAGAAGGAAAAGAAGAAAAGAGAGAAAAGGAAGAAGAACACAACTTACTTCCTAATGAAATTAAGTTGGTTCCAAAAGGGGAAAACCCAACAAGCACAAACATTATGTAAGGTAAAATGGTGCAAATTAAATGCATTAGAAATACCAAAGAGGATAGGGTTTTTAAACATACCTTGCCCTCCCTACAAAACAAAGGTTAGCATGGTAAACATGATAAAAATAAGGCAAACAAAATTACCTAATTAATTCCTACGGGAACTAGGACCTAAACTAGACTCAATCTATAGTTTAAAGGACCTAAAACTAATGCAATGCAAAATTCAGCAACTTATTTACAACACTTAATGCACAAATAGCTATGAAATGCACTATACAATGCAACAACTTTTTACAGCACCTATATGTATGCAAAAGCAGGTGTTAAAAGTCACAAACAACATGAATTTACAACAAACAACATGTATTTCACAGCACTTATGCAAAAAAACAGCTATGTAATGCAAAATCCAGAATTGATTATTTTCATATTTTAATGCACAAACTCAATGAATAATGCACTAAATCCATCATGAACATACATTTGAACATGGATCATCATATAAAAATGCAAGAACATGAATATTTTGAAGATTATGCAAGAATGCATCACATGGTTGATTATGCAACAAGTAATGCAAAAGTATGGTACATGAACGTGGTATATGCACATGATGATTATTGATTATGAACATGCAATATGATAGCTCAACAAACATGCTAAACTCAATGCAAAATTCAGAATTGAATTGATATGGATGATGTGATCAAATATGCAACAAAATGCAACCAAATGCACATACATATGATTATGCAAAATGCAACATACATCAACATAATGGAATGCAAAAAAAAATGATTTGAGGCAATACAAACATGTAAAAACAGAATGCAACATGATTATTATATGCCTAATGGTGCATGAACATGGCGACAAAATGCAAGAAATTAAACTATGCACAAAGAAGCACAAAAATGCATAACACGTAACATGAACGGAATCGTGTCGAAACGACTCGAAATGGGGGAACTAGCTACTGGAAATGGACTCAAGAATTCCCTAAAATCAATACCTAAACATGTATGGGGGTGATAGGCATGAAGAATTAAGACTAAGCTATCAAATAAGCTAAAATCTAAATTCCTACGACGAGAACCGTTTTTCCTATTTACAAGGGATTCTTTACACCTACTAGGACCTAGATTAGACTACAAATCTAATTCCTAATAATCCAAATGCAAATTGCAAGCAAGAAAGCAACGAAAACGAAAATGAACGGTACAACGCAAACATAATCGAAAATCATGCGAAGAATGCCGTTAAGGCGAGATGAAGAGGATAAATTAAGGCATAATGGTTAAATCACCAACCTACGAAACGGAGGATTGTTTCGGTAATTGTTGCAATGAATCGGAGTGCGAATGGAGAAGAAAACCGGAGAATCCGCGAATGCAAAATAAATGCGATTCGGTCTTGCGCTTCTCAATGAATCACTTCCGATAAGTCGCAATCTCCACCAAAAACCAGTAGCTTCTTCTTCCACAATGCTCAATTCAATGGAGGATGGAGGCTAAGCTTTAAGACCTTCAAGTTTCAATGTGAAACTTGAAGAACTTTTTGTTGAAAAGCTATGGTGAAAATGGTGGAAAAGTGGGAGAGAAAGTGATGAATTGGAGATTGTGAAAATGGTGATTGAGTGAAGAATGAGGGAGAGAGTGATTTGTGGTGATTTGTGTTGATTACCCTTAGCTTTGGGAGGAGAATGAGTTTATATAATGCATTGGTTTGGCATGAGGTTTGGGTTTGGAGGTAGCTTAGGAGTTAGCTTAGGATAGGAGTTAGTTGGGATTCTAGAGAATTCTAGAACTCCTTGGAAGGTTGTAGAAAACTCTAGAATGTGGTAGAAGATGGTGAGCTGGCTCTTCTAGAACTTTCTTTAGCTGGGACCAATCCAATGCATCAAACACCATGAAGCTTATGATGGAGATTAGTGAAACACAAGCTTAGTTATTCAAGGACTGCATCTTGAGTTTGCTCTCTTGATTATGGAATGGATAATAATTAGAATGGAACTGCATACATTCAATGATAACTTGCCGATGTAGCAAAGATCAATGGAAAAATTCAGCTTGAAACCAATGAATCTAGTGTACACTAGCTCATGAACATTTGTGGTGAAGACCACTTTGATGTAGCAGCAATGGTGAAGCTTGAATTGAGGCCAAAGTGAAGCTAAATGAGCTATAGAATGTGTACCAATCATTTCCACGTTCAACCCCAAAGATAGCATAGTATTCCCCCTTGTTTTGCATCAAAAACAACAGCAAAATGGCAAAAAACAGCATCATGAATCGATTCATAGGGTTATGCATCGATACATACTGAAGAGAAAGCTAATTTCAGCAAAAAAACACATTATGAATCGATTCATACACGGATGTATCGATTCATAACAGTTTTATGAATCGATTCATAACACGGATGCATCGATTCATCCTGCTGTACTGCCTTGTTTTTGCCCAAACTTTGAACGACCATATCTTTCTCAATTTTGATCCTATGAAGGAGTTCGACATATGGTTTTGAAGCTTAGGATGTCCTCTTTAATTTTCTCAAGGTATAATTTTCATAGGACCCTTATTTTTTGGGAAAAAACCTCTCTTGAAGTGGCTACAAACATGACCAAAACTTACCATTTTTGGAAACCCAAACTTTCCAAAAAATGGTAAGTTTTAGTTTTCTTGATTTTTTCCATTCTTTCTTGATCCAAATTGGTCCCTAAGAGCCTTGTGACCATAATTTCATGATTTTGATCTCAAAAATTCAAGAGTTGACTTTTTACTCATCCTGGTTGACTTTTCCCCAATTTTCTGATTTTCAATCAATTGAACAATTGAGGACCTTCCAAAATGAATCCAATGGTGAAATTTGAACCATAGGTACTTGACATCATGTAGAGAACCATGAAACCATGCTTGGACCAAAGTCTCATTGATAAGCCCAGTTCATTAGAAACCCTCATCTGACTCCTTTTTGCTGGGAAATGTTGCATTGCTTGCATCCTTTGATCAAAGCACCTCTGTATAGGACTTGTGGCTTCAAGTGAATACTTGTGGGATGTTGTGGACCATTTGCACAAGGTTGAGAAGCTTTGTGGCCCTTTGATTGCCTTTGTATAGCCTTCAGTTGCTTTGTTCACTGATCACAAACCTATGCCCCTGCTGTGATGGTTATGATGCAATGTCTTTGATTATTTCATGAAGCTATGAATGCAAAATGCTATGCAAAATGTTGAGGAAAAGAGAGGGCAAATTTTGGGGTGTTACACCAACCAATGTTGGAGTATATTGGAGAAAATCCTCAAAATCCACCACCAAACACAACAATGTTTAGGTCTTTCCCTCCCCCAAGGTTTTCACAACCTTTGCCAAGGAACCCAGCCTATGGCATGCCGACGACGGTGATGCAAACCCTATACAACGCTTATGCAATATTTTTAGAAAATGTGATGGCTTCGCCTTTGCAGAAATCATGGGTCTAGAGTGAACAAGGGTCGAAATAGCCAAACCATAGGGTTGGGATATTCTGCCCATGGTCCTGGCTTGACAAATGAGTCTGCAAAATATTTGAGGCAGCAAATGGATGAAAGTAACATGCAAATGGTACACACTTTGTCTCAAACTATGGGGGAAGTCTTTCAACCCTTGATTCAAATTACCACTCAAACTAATCAGCAATTAGCATCCCAAATGGATCGAATAGTAGAATTCATGGGAGTAACTTGCCCCTCGACACCCAACTAGACAATATATGAGAGAAAACCACGGTGTCGAATTCAGGGAAAATATCCAACAGGCGAATCCAGAACATCAAGAGATAGTCAACCTTCCAAGGGTCGACCCCCCTAGAAATTAAATTCCTGTTGTTGAAGAAGAAGAAACAAGGATGATAATGGTAAACAGGAACCAAAATGCAGATAATATGTTTCAGCAAGTTCGACATAATAAGATGGTTGCGGAGAATAATCTTGCAACCATTGTTGAAAGGATAATGGCGCAAAATGGAATGAATACATGTTTATCTAGGCCAAATTTTACCTCACCCATAGTAGACTACATACTTAAATCTAAATTACCTCCCAGGACGAAGGTCCCAAAGTTCTCCAAGTTCTTAGGTGATACAACTGAATCCAGCATCGAACATGTGACACGTTACCTGATCGAAGCTGGGGAAATTGCAAACGATGAGAGTCTAAGGATTAAATACGTCCCTAGTTCTCTCACTAAAAACAAGTTTACATGGTTTACTACCTTACCACTTGGTTCGATTTGTAATTGGACTCAGTTGGAACGTTTATTCCATGAACAATTTTACATGGGTCAAACTAAAATTAGTTTAAAAGAGTTGGCTAGTGTCAAGAGAAAGTTTAATGAGCCAATTGATGATTATTTGAATAAGTTTCGACTCCTCAAGGCTAGATGTTTTACACAAGTTCCTGAAAGCGAGCTTGTCAAAATGGCCACCGGTGGCATCGATTACTCTATTAGGAAGAAACTTGACACCCAATATTTGAGTGATATGGCCCAATTGGCTGATAGAGTTCAAAAGACTAAAAGGCTAGGAAAATAAAAACAAGAGATTAGCCTACGTTGGATTTCATGAGGGGGTCAAAGAAATATATGATGAACCCATAGATTTCGATGAGAGCGAAATATACCTGGCTAATCTGAAGCAGGGTCCCCCTATTCATGTAAATTACTAGTTCCTTCAAATGGAAAAAACCATGTTGAGACTGAAAAGAGTGATAGGTTTCCTAAGAAAACATACGACATCACTAAATGTGACAAAATATTTGATTTGTTAGTCAAGGATGGGCATATATTGGCGCATCTAGGTGCTAAAGTGCCACCTTTAGAACAAAGAAAAAAGAGAGGTTTTTTGCAAATACCATAACGTTTTGGGCCATAAAACATCTCAATGTTTTCTTTTCAGGGATTTGGTGAAGAATACAATTCAGGAAGGGGGACTCAAGTTCGGTGAGAAGCCCAAGAACCAAATTAAGATCGAATCAGATCCTTTTCAAGTTGCAGAAGCTAACTTCACTGAACTTGGTAAGGTAAACATGCTCGAAGTAACAGAGCATTCTGACAGTAGCGTAAGCAACGTCGACACTGATGAAGTTATGGGTCGAAATTAATACTGTACGGAGAAAAATCACTGAAGAATTCATCGATGATGCTGTGTTCTATAGTTTCACCGAAGAAATTAATGACTTTTAGAGGGAGCACTTCGTTTGCATGGCTACTGAATACTACTTCAAGACGTCGCTAGATGTCGAGGAGTTTGGTGTGAGATCAATTGTCGAAACTCATGCGGATGTTCAAGGGCCGAATCTCCAGCTAGTAACTAAGGAAAATGCTGATGGTTTCATTAAGATGGACAAGGCTACTGAGGGCCTTGGCATTGACTTGTATAAAATGAACTTGAAGGATAAGGTCGATATAAACATGATCGAGATCAATAACGAACGTGCCATAACTGTTGAGGACTTGGGTCGTCAGGAGGAATATAACAAAGTGGCATATCCTAAGGAGGACGAGACAATTGTCGAATTCTTACACATGTGCCAAAAGAAAAACTCTGAAGTGATGATGTGTCATAGGTGTAGTTCCATATTCGACAAAAAGGCTGCCCACAACATCTAGGGAGTGAGGGAAGCTAAAGTACACAAAGAGCAAAGGAATGCCCAAAATTCAAGGGGCTTTGACCCATGGCAAACAACTAAAGAGTAACATATTGCTACAAAGCCCCAAGTTCCTAAAGCAAGACAACCCTCTTTCAAGCCTAGTAGCGAAGTGCCTAAAGAAAATTGGATCAAACCTGTCGACGTCAAAGTAAAAGGGAAATCAAAATGGAATAACTTTGATGTAGAGAGAGGTTCTTCGATGGACTATAGGAAGGAGTATATGTCATCAAAAAAGGCTTGTTTCTCTGAGAATTACAAGGGTAAGAACCTTATGTCAAGGTCACAATAGCGAAGGGAACAAAGGCGAAGAAAGGTGCAAAGGGATTCCTTAGTGAAAGATCAAGCTCAATCTAGTACAACCATGCTAGCAGGAAATGTGGGAGGTTATGAAGTTAAGAAAACTAAAAAGGTGCTTGTGGGGCGAAAAATGTTCGACAAAGAGGAGGCTAAGCTAAAATCTGAAGATGAGAATATGACATACAACTTAAACTCAAATTTAGAAGCCTCCCTTGACGTGATAGTGAATATGGTGTCAGTCATGCCTAGAAAGTACGACATGATAACTAAGGTAAAAAACGTGGATGCTAACACTGAAGATGAGATGGCAACATATAAACCAATGTGCTACTATGTGATGAACAATGGTTGTGTCGAAGAACAAAATGCTTTGTTTGAAAGGCCAACTGACGCCATGAAGGGGCATCTAAAATATCTCTATATCATTGGAAAAATGGAAAATATGGATGTCAACAAGATATTAGTAGATTGTGGTGCAAATGTTAACCTGATGCCACATTATTTGCTGGAAAAGATTGGAAAGTTCGACACCGAACTGAAGCCTCATAATATGGTTCTTTCCGAATATAAAGGAAAAATTGGCGCTACTTTGGGAGTGTTATAGGTCGATTTGACTGTTGGGACAATGACCAAGCCTACCTTATTTATGGCGGTCGAAAGCAAGGTCAGTTACAACCTTCTGCTGGAAAGGGAATGGATCCATGGCATTGGGGCATTGCCTTCCTCGATGCACCAAAGGGTAACCATATGGAGGCCTGATGGGATAGTAGTGATTATTGAAGGAGATCAAGGGTACTTCGAAGTACCTATGAATCACGTTGATGGATTCGAATTCAACAAGAACTTGACACATATTGCTCCATGTACCCCAGCAAAATATGAATTTACCCCTGACGACCATGTATTTTGCTCATTGTACCTGCATCCTGTGGTGGGATTTCGATGGGATAAAGAGGTTTTAGGGGACGAAGGAAATTTCCCAACTTACTTTGGGGAGCTACAGATACGCCCCATAGGCTGGGGAAGCAAGGGAAGTAATAATGACTGAATTCAAAGCACTATAAAGAATTTCGACCTATATGGATGAAACTAAGTTACAAGCAGCCTTGGAGGCTGCACAAAATAACATGAATGCCAAAGCCAATACAAAATTTATCAAAGGAGGTCTTGGTAAAGACTTCGACCCCGAACCACCTGATAAAACTCTAATCGAAGAACAAGACCAAAGGCTTGATGCCATCTATGACAATGAGCCTTTAAGTTTTGAGAAGGATCCTTTGTCGAACAACACCAAAATGTCTGCTCAAGATCCTTTGGAAGAAATCGATTTAGGAGAGGGTAAGGTTAAAATGCCTACATACATCAGTGCCAACCTCGACCCACAAATCAAAGCCAAAATAGTCAAGTTACTGAAGGAGTTCAAAGACTCCTTCGCCTGGGATTATGAAGAAATGCATGGTTTGAAAAGAGAGATTGTCGAACATAAACTGCCGATCAAGCATGGGAAGAAGCCTGTCAAGCAGAATCCAAGACGGTTCGCCCCATCAATCCTCTCTAAAATAAATAAGGAAATTGAAAGGTTGCTTCGATGCAAGTTCATCCGTATGACCATGTATGTCGAGTGGTTAGCTAATATTCTACTAGTTATAAAAAATAATGGCTCTTTAAGGGTTTCTATTGATTTTAGAAATTTAAATTCCGCAACCCCCAAAGATGAGTATTTTATACCGATAGCAAAAATGCTAGTCGACTCTGCTGCAGGGCATGAATATCTTAGCATGTTGGATGACTATTCTGGGTACAATCAAATATTCATTGTTGAAGAAGATGTTCCAAAGACTGCTTTTCGATGTCCAAGAGCCTTAGGCACCCATGAATGGGTAGTGATGCCTTTTGGTTTAAAAAATGCTGGGGCAACTTATCAAAGGGAAATGAATTCGATCTTCCATGATTTTATAGACACTTTTATGCAAAATTATATTGATGATATTGTTGTTAAGTCTATTTCAGGGAAAGATCACATAGACCAACTTCGACATTCCTTTGAAAGGATGAGAAAGCATGGTCTCAAAATGAATCCTCTTAAGTGTGCTTTTTGTGTACAGAATGTGGACTTTCTAGGCTTTATGGTCCACGAGAAGGGGATCAAAACAACCAAAATAAGACCAAAGCCATTATGGAAGCGAAAGCATCATCAACAAAGAAGGAGTTGCAATCACTTCTAGGGAAGATTAATTTCTTGAGGAGATTCATATCCAACCTAAGTGGCAAAACGCAAGCCTTCTCACCTTTGCTTCAAATCAATAAAGAAGGGTTCGACTGAGGGCAAACACAACAGGAAGCCTTTGAAAAGATCAAGGACTACCTGAGTCACCCTCCTATTCTCTTAGCACCTTTTAGGAGGAAGAGCATGAGATTGTACATAGCTGCATCAGACAAGACTTTAGGGAGCATCTTCACTCAAGAGGATGATAATGGCATCGAAAGGGCCATTTATTACCTTACCAGAGTTTTAAATGATGCAGAAACTAGGTATATCACAGTAGAAAAATTGTGTTTATGCTTATACTATTCATGTACAAAATTGAAGCAATATATAAAACCAGTTGTTGTTTATGTTTCTTCTCATTTCGACGTTATTAAACATATGTTATCTAAGCCTATCTTACATAGTCGAATTGGTAAATGGGCATTTGCATTATCTGAACATTCTTTAACACATATGCATTTAAAGGCAGTTAAAGGACAAGTAGTGGCAAATTTTATTGTCGACCACTCTGTTAACGAAAGTGCATTGAACTAACTTGAGGTCGAACCTTGGAAGTTATACTTCGATGGGTCTATCCATAAAGATGGTACATGCATAGGGGTACTTATTATTTCTCCTCACAAAATTTCAACAACACTCAAGCATAAAATCAAAGGTTGTTGTTCAAACAATGAGGCGGAATATGAGGCTTTGATAGATGGACTTGAGATATTGTTGGAATTGGGGGCAACTCATGTCAAAATAATGGGAGATTCTGAGTTGGTTATAAAACAAGTTACCATATAATACAAGTGCATAAAATAAAATTTGATTATGTACTTTTTAGTAGTGAATCGCCTGCTTAAGAATTTTGAAGCAGTTAGTCTTCGACACATCCCAAGATTGGAAAACCAAGTTGCAAAGGACTTGGCTCAGATTGCATCAGGATATAAAATTTCGAAGGAAAAATTGCAAGATGAAATCAAAGTCAGAGGGAAATTAGTATTAGTTGGGTTAGCCCCACCAGACTTAAAAGAAATAAAGATTGGATATGCTGACAAAAACAACTTCTCCATTCTAGCAGTCGACATCCTAACAGACAAAGATTGGATGAAACCTATAGTAGAATATCTCAAAAATCCAACATCCTTGACAGATTGAAAGGTTATGTATAAAGCTTTAAGTTATGTCTTGTTAGATAGTGAATTGTTTAAAAAGACTCCTGAGGGAGTGTTGCTCAAGTGCCTTAGTGAGTCAGAAGCATATTTGGTTCTTTCGAATGTACATAGTAGGGCATATGTGGCACATCAAGTAGGTCACAAAATGAAATGACTTTTGTTTCGACAAGGCATGTATTGGCTTACTATATTAAAAGATTGTATCAAATTTGCCAAGGGATGTCAAAAGTGTCAAATTCATGCTGGCATCCAACATGTACCGACAAGTGAATTACATTCTATTGTGAAACCATGGCCTTTTAGAAGTTGGGCTTTGGATTTGGTTGGAGAAATTCGACCAGCATCTTCTAAGAACAAAAAATACATTTTGGTAGGTATTGATTATTTCACCAAATGGGTTGAAGCAATACCTTTATTAAATGTTGACCAGGAAGATGTAATTGAGTTTATTCAAAAGCATATCATTTATAGGTTTGGAATCCTAGAAATTATCACAACAGATCAAGGGTCAGTTTTCACTGGTCGAAAGATGCAAGAATTTGCTAAGGAAATGGATTTCAAACTTCTAACCTTTACGCCTTATTATGCTCAGGCAAATGGCCAAGTCAAAGCATCAAATAAGGTGGTTATTGGATTGATAAAAAACATGTAGGGAAAAATCCAAAGAATTGGCATAAGACATTGGACCAAATTTTGTGGGTATGTTGAACCTCACCTAAAGAGGCAACCAATACCACCCCATTTTGACTTACATTTGGCCATGATGTCGTTCTTCCTGTAGAAATCTATCTTCAGTCTACAAGGGTTCAAAGACATCATGAGATTCCTTTTGAAACTTACTGGAACATGATGTTAGATGAGATAGTAGACCTAGAGGAGGAAAGCTTCATGCTTTGGAGTTGCTCAAAAGGCAAAAGAAGAAGGTAGATAAGTTTTAAAATAAAAAGGTGAAGGTTAAAACCTTTTCGACTGGGGAATTGGTATGGAAAGTTATCTTACCTATGGATCGAAAAACCAAATCTTTAGGGAAATGGTCCCCAAAATGGGAAGGCCCTTTTGAGGTTATCAACACCTTTATCAACAATGCACATGAGATTCAGGAAATTGATGCGGATTAAAGCATAACTTTATTATTGGAAGAGGCCAAAATAGGCTAAAATGGCCAAAATGGCATACATAAGCTTCAAAGAAATAAAGACGCGTAAACCACAAGAAAAATAAATTATTCGTGTCTCTTCCAGTGTCTGGAACGAAGATAGTTCATCCAGTCCTCATCAGTCTCACCATATGAGTCCTCCTTTTTTTGACATGAGAGTCTTATTTTTTGACACGACTCTTAAAAGTACCTACTTTGTTACCAGGTTTTTTGCTGGTTGCAGTAGACTCCATGGATGTGTTCGTCCCAGAGAATGACATGATAGAGGCGTTAACACTTGCCTCATTCTCTTCCACTTTCACAACCTTCTTGTTGGTAGAAAATTTGGTGGAAATGCTCATGTTGAATGTTAAAGGTGATGAGTAAAAGACTCGTTGAGAGGTTTTTTATAGATACTTTCAGGGTCATAAATACTGGTAAAATTGGACCTTGGGAACATGTGGAATTTTTTTTTGAAATTTGTTTCAAGGCTTTGCTATCGATATTCCCCAAAACATGGAGATTTGTTCCATTAGAGCACGTGAATATTAAAGCAAAATATGTTTTAAAAATTAAAGTTTGGCTAAGAGAGGAGTGTCAAAACTTTGCAGAAATATTAAAAATGCAGATCGAAGGTTGAGAACATAAAGACAAGTAAATAAAATGCGCAAAAAGCACCAATATTGTCATAATTTCATAAAAGACCACTGAAGGGTCGTTAAAAATTGTTCTTAAATGCGAAAGGATGATAAATGGATAGTTAAAAAGGAAGCTTCACCTTTAGATTGAGGAAAGTTGTGTTTTGAGTTTGGAGGCGCATTTCGACCAACTCTTTTTCCAGCCTTATTGTGACAAGCTCTTTCTCCAGATGTTGAGCTTCATCGACGTATCCCATGGCTCACTGCATTTCCTGGTCTAGCTCTGTGTCAGGCGACTCCTCAGCTCTTCAATCCTTTTCTCAACTCTAGATATATTGGTCTTCAATTCTTCAATTTGTAGCTTCCAAGCATTAATATCCTTTATGAGAGAAGTCCGTTCTGCACGCCCTTCAACCTTGGCTTTCTCCATCTTCTCCACAGTAGCACTGAACTCAGTTACCCTCGACCAAACTGAAGCATCAAGCCCACAAGTGGCCTCAATGGATTTTTGAATATTGGGAAGCTTCTTGAGGTCCTCGGTCAGTTGATTCACGACCAATCTAGCAGGATGCTTGAGACATCAGGTGCAAAGGTTGAGAGGTCAAATTTCTGAAGGGTATCCTTTAGGAAAATATGGGCAGTTCGATCAGACTCCAAAATTTTGATAATGCCATCCTTAAAGAATTTCTTCTTGATTGTCTAAAGGAAGGGACTAACAAAGTCATCAGAAGTTGGAGCTTCAGGATTGGTCGAACCACTCACATTTTGTTCAGAAGAGCTTCATCTCCTTGCAAACACCAATCCAATAAATTCTCAGGGATTGGAGATTATAAGTTTTCCAGTTGAGCATCACTCATGGTGGCTGCAGAAGTCGGAATCATATCAGTTCTTGGAGGATAGGGGTCATTGTCAACATTCTCAGGGAGGTTTTTTCTGGTCCTCTTCGACATCAATTTAACCCTTTTCATCTTCCTCATCATTCTCAACATCCTCTCCTTGGTCATCTGCAAGTTCAGACTGAAGTTGAGGCTCCCATTCACCATCCATGAAATCTGCCAGAGGATGATTGACAAGGGGATAATGAGGGGAGTCTTCATCCTCAGAAAGAGTATGCTCTTGTTCCATGTGAGTGGGTTTTTTGACCAAGAGGTCTTGCTTGTCTTGGAGAGTTTCCCCTTCATGGTCAGACCCAACTATGGGGGATTGTTGAGTGGTAGTCTTGGCAGGTGAGCCTCGACGCACCACTTGAGGAGAGGTAACTGAAATAAAATCAGGTTTGTTAATCTCACTCAAAGAGCTTCGCCCAGAACCTGGATCAGATGAGGGGTGATTAGTGAGCTCACCTCTAATATTCAGAAGAACAGCTGGAGTAATGGTTGTTGGTTATGGTGGAGTGGAGCCACCAATATTGGCTTGAAATAGTAAATCAAATAATTAGGCCAATGAGCAGTTAAATAAAGAGTTCATATGGAAAGTAACTTAAGAAGCAAAATTTACTTGAGTTCCATCAACATTAGGGCTTGAATTGTTGCTTTCGTTTCGGCCAGTGGTCTCCTTTGGTGTGGCCCTAGGAGTTTGTCTTTCGACACCTTGAGGAGAAGGTGTCTTCTATAAAACCTTGGCTATCTTAGAGGAAGATTGACCAGCAGTGTCAGGAGCTTTAACAAGCTTCCTTTTCTTCTTGATAAGTTTACCCTCTTTAGGGGGAGAGATGTCTTCACCATCATCCTCGTGGATGGTCAGTTGGGCACCCCTCCTTGTTGGAGTGGGAGAAGGCTTTCGAGTTGCCTGAGGAGTTTCAGGAGCAGCCTTTGCAGTGGTGCTCTTCGACGAACATGTCTTCTTGGACACTATTGAATTTAAAACATAAATATGGATTAGTAAAGAAGTGTGGTTAAGTAGATATTACTCAATCGAAGGCCCCAAACCTTCATATATTTCGGATTCAATGTGAACATCTTCAACCCCAATATGAAGGTGCCCTTTGAAACTGTCCAACGTGTGTTTAGTCGTAACCACCATTTGAGCTTTCGGTTGAGACTGCTGTCGAAGTATTTTAATAGAATCCCCACAGACAAACCAATCTAGAAATGGAGGGGTAGGAGCCACTCCAAACTCAACAGTAGGCAGTCGAGGAACTTTGGAAGAAAAGAGTTTAAAGACTAGTTCATAACGTTTCTCAGGGGCAATATTGGAAGGAAGTTTTAATTTCTCCATTTTTTGTAAAAATTTCTCCTTTAAAGTGACAGTAGCCTCACTAACGGTTCGACTAAGATCATCTAGTCTATAGATAGTTTTAAAGTATTTTTGGAAAGCTTGAATCTCTTTGACATGAGTAGAGTTACCTTTCTTGACAATCTCCTGAACATTAAAAAAAGATTGGTTAAGTAATTGGGAAAAGGTAGAAACATCAATGAATTGCTCTTGATAGTACTTCGACCACCATTGATGGAATTATTGTGTGCAAAGGAAGTTGAGGTTGAAGTGGACCAAAGAAAGTTAGGCTGGACTAAGGATCCGAGCAAGTCGGAGAGAGGTGGATTCTTCATCAAATATAACATCAAAAAGACTGATATGTTCTCCTAGCCAAGGGACCCATGGAGGGACTGAAGTCGTACCTCTTGGCAAACATCATAATGTATCCAGAGAAGGACTCTTGGATGTATTTTCCCTCATCAAAAGGGGTTAGCTATACCAAGTGAGTCCATTCGACTTTTTTTTGTTTTTGATTTCATCGGAGTTTTCATTAATAACTCCTTTGATGGGTAGGTTTTCCTCGAAAGTGGCATTAAGCCATAATTGAAGTAACTATAGAGGTCTAGCCAATTGGAGAGCCCCAGTCGAACCTATGTTCTTTAGGCCAGTAACACTCTCACTGGTTGACTCATAAAGTGAGGCCAATATCACTTCATTGAGGCACAATCCTACATTGTTATGTAGTTTGTTGGCCAAAGGAAAATATTTCCTGGCCACCTGCAGGGATTTAGAGCAGAAAACATATTTATAGAGCCACATGGTTAAAAAGGCAATGTGCTCTTTGTCTAAAACAATTTTGACTGAAGTTTGGAAATGATACTTCATGAAGTTGAGGTAAGTGGGTTTGCATGAAGCAAAACCTATAGTGTCTTCATTATCAATCTCTGGGTCATAGGTGTGACCAGTAGGTTTAAGCCCTGTGATAATGGCTATGCCAAAAAGTGTGGGAGTCACCATCCAACAAGGTAAATGGAAGGTATAAAGGGTGTTATCCCAGAAGTGCAGGGAAGCTATTAGCATGTTTGAGCAATAGAGGAGTCTAGTCTTCGACAACATCAGAAGGTCATAAATCCCTATCCTTTTCCATTCTCCAGCCTTGACCTTTTCCACCTTGGCCAACCAAAGGTCGAAACCTGGGAAGGAAGGAACAACTCTTTCCAGTCGAGTGTTTCCATTCATAAATGATAAATCTAGGGAAAATATCTCAATTGAGGATTCACCTTTGGTAGTCTTGGTCTTTTTCCCCAAAGGTTTTGTCTTATGGTAAGATGGAAAAAACTCACCCAACTTGGTGTTATCAGCAGGAACGTTGGACAAAGGCCCATAAATAGCAGTTTGTTTATCATAAATGATGAAAGGAATAATTACCTGGGACTTGTAAAGGTGTCTCTTCTCTTCCTGAAGAGGTTCTGGTACAAATTGTTGGTTCCTCACTAGCTTAGGCCTAGTAATCCGGGTAAAAAGAGGCAATAGAGAAGTGCTTGAAGAGCTTTTGTTCTTTGAGGTCTTTTTGTTTTGGGAAGCTGCTTGGTTGGAAGTCATTGAAGAAATATTGGCAAGCTGGAAGATTTTCTGAGTTCATGAAGTCTTGGGAGAAGAAGAATAAGTTTTCAAAGGTTTGGAAGCGTAAAAGTTCTCAAGTGTGGAAAGTGGGGGTATATATAAGATTTCAGAAGACTAATAATGTTAAAATCACCATTAAGACAAAATGTGTTAGTGGGATGTGTGTCTTCTGAGGTGTGTCTCTGGGCGGTGGCAGTTATGATGTGACTGCAGAAGTATGGTTTCAAGAGAAAAGTGCAATGATGGCTAGTAATAGAGTGGCTTTTGAAGAGACATTTATAAAAACAATTATGACGTGACGTCATGAACGTGGCTTATGGAAACTGAATAGTTTCTTGATCGTGGGTTGATCAGTTACGACCATACATTTGTGTCGTCGAAAGATTGGTTTCGAAAGTTATGATAAAAAATGACCTTTCTATCTGCTAGGTTGAAAGGACATTTTTGGGGGCAATTTTTTAGCTCCTAATTTTGACACCTAGTTGACTTGAGAAAACATTGACTTTAGCATCACGTTTTGGTAGAAAGGAAAAGGTTTCGGCTAAAGTAAAGCCGAGGAAGCCAGAGTCGAAGGCGTAAGGAAATATAAGGACGTGGACTTAGAATATTTATAAAAGAATCATCTTCGACCGTGTATCCTTGGGATAACAAGCGTGTAGCAATTGAAATTTACATTGGAGGGAAAGTTATGCTCCTTTCAAATTTGAATAAAGACAAATGGCACTCAACGGAAGTTGAAGGACATGCAAAGTGCCAAGTGGCACATTTTTAGGAGTAAACTGCCAATAGCGGTTACTTTCGACTAATATAAATAAAGTTTTTCTAGTGTTATAATTGTGTGTGAATCATATTGTACAAGTTACTCCATAAACACTCAAAGTGCCTGTGTGTAGAGAAACGAGTGAAGGCGAGAATGTACATGATGAGATCACCACCTTTTTTCATATAAATGCAATTCATATTCCAGTTTTTTACTTTGAAGTCTTTTTATCCTGCATTTCCTTTACTTTCAAGCAAGTTTATTATTCATCCTTTTTATAGTCTTTTTACTTGCTTTCTCAACATTTCCGTGTCATTTACACTTTATTGCATTATACTTTTTACTTCGACTGTTTTAAGTCTTGTTTATTTCTATTTTCTCTTTTTATTTTTTTTTACCAAAAACACTTCATAAATTCTGTGGAAGAGTTTATGACACTATTCCCGAAAAACCAATTTCAACATATTTATAGAACATGTCCTTGGATCAATTTGGTCGATCCTGTGAGTGACTGAGGGTATGTTTTTATATCATTGTGTTGTTTTTAATTTTCAGGGTAAACAAGGGTGTGTTTTTGCCAAGATGATTGTGTCCTGTGTACGGTAGGTGACATGAATATTGTGACTTTCGAAAAAAAGTTCTAGGGATATAGAAATTTCAGAAATCATTCCAATAAAGGATATAATTTCTTCAAGTGGTTCGACGATGACATTATCGATGAAAAAGACTTGAAGATCTAGAGGCAAAAGAAGAAAATATACAAGTTGAAGGCTGAGATAATGAACACTAGGGGATGGCTGAAATTGTGTGTAATTATTGGAATACTTAGTCTATTGTGTAATGTCATATTTGTAACAAGTTTGTTTTAGGTTGGTTAGATTTGTTTGTACTATTGAAATGTATTAGGTTGTGTAATTTATCCATGAATATCAATGAAATGTATCAGTTTTTGTCATATTTGTTGAATTGTGGTTAAGTTTGTTTGATGAAATGTGTATTTGATGAATTTTGGTTAAGTTTGTTTGATAAATGTTGATCATAAAAGTTGCTTAAAAAGTTGCATAACCAGAAGATGCTGGTGCAGTTACATAACAAAAGTTTTAAAGATCCACTTAAACATAGAAGTTGCAATGTGATAATCCACAACATAGTAGTCAAAAGTGGCTTTATAATCAATAGTCATATGTTACATAATTAGGATAAAGCCAAAGTACACAAAAGTTGCTTTATGAGCATATGTACATAAAAGTGGCATTATGTGCCCAAGTACATATCAATAGAAGTTGCATTATAAGCATAGGTTTACAAAAGTGGCTTTATAAGTTTCTTTATAAGCATAAGTTAAACATAAATTCTAGGGTTGGCTAACATTAGGATTTAGACCCTTTTGAAGCCTTTTCTTCTTTTTGGATCCATCTGGTGCTGGTTGGGTAGAGGCAGCTGGTGAAAATTGGATTGAATTAGGAGTAACAATTGGAGTAGGATCAACAGTTGGAGTAGGAACAAGATTTGATTGTTGACGTGTTTTAGCAGTAATTGTAGGAAGCTTGAAGGTTTCCTTGTTGCGGCCATCCTTATGGCACCTGCTGCACTTTATACCAAACTTGTCCCTTTTAAGCGGAGTAGCATTCCTTACTTATTCCCCCAGCCTCTTTGTTCCTTTTCTTCTTGGGCCTACAAGGCTGCCTTTTGATAGGGGGTGGTTGGAGGTCAACAACATCTGTCTTGGTCCAAAGTGATTCTCTATTGACTGGATAAACCACTGGTGCATAGCAAGCCTCATAACACTCCTTTTGTAGTAATTAAGAAAAAGTTCATCTAACTTCTAATCTTTGATCCTTAATACATGCCAGGGAATGACAACATGGTAACCCAATCAACATCCATCTTCTACATGAGCACTCTTTCTTTGACAGATTAACAAAATAATTTTCTTTAATAACAAATGTATGCCTCCTATACGCCTATTACCAATACAAACAAGTTACTTTAACACATTACTAAACAATTTACCTAGCAAATTACTTAACACGTTACTTAATAAATTACTTAACAAATTACCTTACAAGCCAATTATTGGTTCTTTATGACTTCTTTTCCAATTTCACGCATAATTTTTTCATCTCACGCATAATATTTTCCATTCCTTTTCACATGAATGATTCCTCATTAACCTCTTTCATCTCACGCATAATTTTTTCCCAAGCATTTGGATAACTTGTATTAGCAGCCTTCCACATAAGTTCCTTTAATTTAATACCCGAAAATCTCTTTCTGAAGTTGCTATATAAGTGCCTGAAAATCAGAAATATAAAGGTATCACGATGTAAAGGTATCACAATGTCAAGTAACACACTTAAACCTATCAGTCATTGCCTAACACCAACAAAATGCAACACATACAAAAGAATGAGATAACTAAGTAAAAGACAGTGAAAAATCGAAGCTCATGCATGCGTTTTACAATAATAAGTAATGGTACTTACCGTAGCGTAGACTTATTCGTCTTCAGTAATAATCTTCAGTAATCGTCTTCAAACTCAGTCTTCAGTAATTGTATTCTTTGTCTGCTAGAGTTTTTCGTCTAATGCAATGGATACTGATGATGGCTATGGAATGTTAAGAATTTTTGCTTTTGAGTTTCTAAAATAAAAACACATGACTTTTATTTTGTGTCTTCTTTTGAGTTTCTAAAATGCCACGTCAATGAATACATCTATTATAATGCCAAATAATTAAATAAAAATGCCACATGTGTACTAGTTAATGGTTATCAACAAAAAATTAACATAATGGATTTAATGGTCTAACGAAGTATGATTAAAGGACTGGAATGTTACGATTTAAAGTTGTGGGACTAAATAGAAACACTAAATTAAGTTACGGGACTAAAATATGAATTAAGCCTATATAATATTAATCAAATTCTAACTTTAAAATATGAAATATATTAATTAGTCTTTGAATGAAAATTATAGTGGAAAATAAAAATTTATTTTTAGTTGATCCATACGTACAACACATGATCAATGATATACCGATGACCTCTTGTGGAAATTAAGACATTTGATTCAGAATTAAAAGAATGATCACCAACGTTAAATGAAGAACACCACCTCTACTCAATTAACATATATAGAGTGCACTACTACAAAAAAAATACTTTTTACCTCGAATGCGAAATACATATTACCTCGGCTATAGAAGCAAGGTAACGAAGTAAGACATGAAAACTCACCACTTATCACCTCTGTGGAATAAAAACTAAGAAGTAAAGTTAAATGCACATGGTCATAGGAGAAAACACTTCATTATAGTCAATGCCATGTTGTTATGTATACTTTTTGGCTACTAATCGGGCCTTGTATTTGTCAATTTGACCAACTTCATTGTACTTGGTATTGTAAATCAACTTGAGAAAACCAATCTTTCCACCACTAGAAAAATCTACCAATTCCCATGTACCAATCCTTTTTATAGATTTCATTCAGCATCCCTTGTCTGCTGCCATTTGACACTTTTAACAACCTCCTCAAAACAAGTAGCATCACCATCACATGTAAACAAGGCTAAGTTATGGAAATAATCAACAAGTTCTTCATTGGAAAGATCTTCACCAATAACATAATCATCCATCCAAGATGGTTGGCGGCGGTCTTGCACTGGGTAACATGTTGATGTATTAAATGGAGCTGATGTATGATGATCAAGCTCATCATGCTCAACGACTTGATCAACATTTTCAGGCTCAAGAATTTTAGAATTGTTGCTGCCAACTTCCCTTTCTTTTTCCCACTCCCACTCCAACTCATACGCCGTGGATGATTCACAATTGGTGTGCTAATTCCAAGCCTAATCTTCTTCAAATACGACATCCATGCTAATGATAATTTGTTTGGAAACTGGATCATATAGTCAGCATGCTTTGGGTACATCACTGACACCAAGTAAAACACAAGGAAAACTCTTCTTATCGAGTTTGGTTCGCCTAGTATCAGGAATATGAACATTGCCAATGCAACCAAAAACCCGAAAATACTCAATTGAAGGTTAAATGCCACTCCAAGCTTCTTTTGAAGTTTTATTTTTGACAGCAAGAGAATGACTGTGATTAGGGGTGGGAATAGGCCAGGCCGACCTATAGGGGCATATAGCCTAGCCTACTTAAGGCCAAACCAGAATTTTTTTAATAAAAAGGCCAGACTTAGGCTTTTTTAGAAGCCTATTTAATTAAATAGGCCAGACTTAGGTTATTAAAAAAACCTATGAAGCCTTATATGTCGGCCTAAATTTTCATATATATTAAAAAGATGCTAAATAGGTTGTCCTATATATGCCTATATATTAGAAAAAAAAGATAGATATGTTGACCTACATATGCATATATATTAGAACAAAGGCTAAATAGGTCATCCTATTTATGCATATATAGGCCAACCTATAAAGCTTCTTAAGTAATATGAAATAATTGAGAACCTTAATGAGAAAAAGACTTGTAAATAGGCTTTCATGCCAGGCCAGGATTTTAAAAAGGCCAGACCAGACCAAAAAAGAGAGTTTATAATAGGCCATAGACTAGACTCAGGCCTTTTAAATTTATCGTAGACCAGACTCAGGACTTATAAAGCCTAGTATAGCCTAGCCTATTTCCACCCCTAACTCTGTTTAAGATGTGCACAGTCCAATTGATAACTTTCGGCCAAAAAGTGCAAGGAATTTATTTGTTAGACAATATGCTTCGAGCAAGATTCATTATAGTTTGATCATTTGTTTCGACAATGCCTTATGTTGTGGAGAATATACAAATGTCAATTGGTGTTGGATACCATGTTATGCAAAATGTTTCATGAATTCGTGAGAAGTAAACTCCCTTCCTCGATCTGTGCATAGGCCTTTTGATAGCATGACTAGTTTCTTTCTCAACATGAAGCTGGAAATATTGAAAACACCTCGAGCTTCTAATTTTTTAGTCAAGAAATAAACCCATGTTTTACGGCTGAAATCATTGGTTAAAGTGAGAAAATACCTTTTTCTATGGTTGGATTCTAGTTTAATTGGCCCACAAATATCAACGTGAATTAATTGTAGAATATGATCTTCTCTCCACATACTATGTGACGGAAATGACTCTCTTTGTTGCTTCCTAACCAAACATTCTCTGCATATCTTTATTGAATACTTCAAGTGAGGCAATGCATTCACCATCTTTTTTTGAACTAGAGTTTTAAGTCCCTTGAAACCTAAATGTATGTACCTACAATGCCAAAGATACCATTCATCCTTATCTATAGTGTTAAAACATATGGAAGACTTAGGTTGAGCCACAACATTTAGAATGAACATTCAATTTGCAGCCATTTTTGTTTCCATGAGGAGACCTTTTTCAGGACGGAATATTTTGCATTTTCCACCTTGAAACATGATAGTTAGGTTTTTGGCTTGCAGTTTTCCAATGCTTACTAAGTTATTATTCAATTCATGCACAAAGAAAACTTAGTGATGATGTGCTCCCTACCATTTACTTGTAATCTTATATTTCCCATGCCTAGCACAACCATATAAGTATTATTCCCCAATTTAATTGAGTCATAATAATTTTCATCAATATCAAAGAAAGATGATTTCATACCATACTTGTGATTGTTACATCTTGAATCAAGGAACCATTAATTTTTATAAGACCGTGTTGTATTATCAACTTGTGCCATGAGTAGCAATTCTTCTTGACTTTCACCATGATGAACCTCCTTCTCCTTGGATAAACTTTCCTGCTTTAAATGTCATATCTTATGGAATTTATATCATTCTACAGTTGATCGATCACGATTTTGTCTACCACGACCTCTACCTCGAGCTCCATAACCACGTCCTCAACGTAACAACCAGAACATGTTTTTCTTCAATACAAGGACTCATACGTTGTTCATGTAGAAGCAACTTTCTTTGAAGTTCATCAATGGTTAATGCTCTTGTGTTGTTTGACTCATCAATATAACATACAACATAGTTGAACTTTGGAGTCAATGACCTAAAAACCTTACTCACAACATCATTGTCATCTTTGTTTTCACCGCTGGCTTTCATCTTATTGACGATTGTAAGAATTCGAGCAAAGATGATCTTTATTGTTTCTTCTTCCTTCATATGCAAAATTTTATATTCTTTGTGTATGGTTTGCAATTGAGCCTACTTGACTCTATTCGTCCCTTGATACTTTATTTTCATAGTCCAAAATATCCTCTACGATATCCTTCTTGAGAATTGTCTTTAAGATAGAGCAATCCAATGCTTGAAAAAGACAGTTCTTGACCTTCAAATCTTTGAGTTGTAACTCATTTTGTTGCTTCTTTTGTGCATATGTCAATATTGTATCGACTCCAGTCTTAGGGATACCTTCATCTATCAATCCCCAATATTCTTTCGATCATAGAATGTTTTCCATGAGCATTACCCAGTGATCACAGTACCCATCGAACTTAGGAACTACTGGTTGTACAAAAGAATATTCTGAAGTCATACTTGTAAGTATGGCTCAATAACACACTCTGAAAAAAATGCTAGGCGCTAGATACCATATGTTAATAAATAAGATACATGTATAGAGTAAGGTTTGGAGAAAATAAGATGATTTTCATTATTGAGAAGTAATGACTATTATATAGCCTTACATAAGTTACAAGAATTAAAAGGAAGAAACCACCACGTAACAAGTCCTACAAACGTGGATACTAGGCTCTATTTGACACGACCTTTTTTGTCCTTATTATTTTAGCTAAAATCCACTACGAACTAACCTTTTTAATTTATTTTGATTTAAATAAAACAATTATATATTAGATATCTTTTATGTCATTTTAATTTATCAATTAATTGAAGCGTTAATTTTACCAAACACTTCAATTAACTTATCAATTATAAGTCATCAGTCATCAGCTATAAACTATAAGTCATCAACCATAAACTATAAGCTATTAATTATCGGCCATCATCATAAACTATAAACTATCCGCTAGTTTATCAGTCAACGAACCAATTGAATAGGTCATTTATTATGCAAATGAAACTACCTACTAACCCACTAACAATTAGCACTACATGCTAATTTGTATTTTCAACAAGTTGTTACTCACCGGGCACTGAATGTAATCAAACCTTTACTTTTTTATATGTTACACTCTCTAGAGATATCAATCGCCCATTTCAGATACACATATTTTCAAAGAGTTTCCTATTCCATGCATGCATTGGACTTCATAGATTCTAATCCATGTAGATCTTCAATTCATTACAATTATATAAAATAATTTATATTGGGCCAAATCAAATAACAATTATTAATAATATTAATAATAACATAACAATTCTCCCCATAAACTAATCAAATAACAATTATTAATAATATTAATAATAACATAACAATTCTCCCCCTAAACTAGACTGTCTGAGTTGTCACATACGCCAAGCTTCTTCCTTAGCTCTTGAAAGAATTCAAATTTGAATAGCTTAGTAAAGATATCAGCTACCTGCTGTTTGGTTCCACAATAATTCAATTGAACCTTTCCTTCATTTACTAAATCACTGAGAAAGTGAAAGCGCACATCAATATGTTTGCTCTTGCCATGCATAACCGGGTTCTTTGAGAGCTTGATGGTAGAAATGTTATCACAAAAAATCACTGGACTTTTTCTTCCATTGTAGTCCAACTTGGACAACACCTTCTTCATCCAAATCAGTTGGTAGGCACAAGCTGACGCAGCTACGAATTCTGCTTCGGTGGTGTTGAGTGTGACTATAGGTTGTTTCCTGGATGACCATGCCACCGCTGCATTGCTAAGTATAAAGGCATAGCCCGAGGTGCTTTTCCTGTCATCGATACATCCGACATAGTCGATGTCCGTGTATCCCACAAACTCTTAATTTCCTGATCTTTGATAGAAAATCCCAAAACACATAGTTCCCTGCACATACCTCAGTATTCTCTTTGCTGCCATAAGGTGCATCTTAGTTGGCTTAGTCATATATCTACTAACTACACTAACGACATACATCAGATCCGACCCGGTAGTGGTCAAATATATCAAGATACCAACAAATTGCTTGAACATAGAGCTGTTTACTGTCACACCTGTATCATCTTTATCAATTTTAACCCCAGGAACATTAGGATTTAGGACCAAGTTGCTTTTATCCATCCCAAACCTCTTCAAGACCTCCTTGGAATATCTCTTTTGAGAGATGAAGATTCTGTTATCAAGCTGTATAACCTCTAAGCCAAGGAAGTAGTGCATTCTTTCCAAATCAGACATCTCAAATTCCTCCATCATTGATTGTTTGAATTCTTACAACATAGCTTCATCATTCCTAGTATAAATTAAATCATTAACATATATGCTAACAATTAAATGCTTCCCTTGTTGATTGATCTTGATGAACAAGGTTTTTTCGCTTGCTTCTTTATCAAAGCCCATGTTTATGAAGTATGCTTCAATTCTGCTAAACCAAGCTCTTGGTGCTTGTTTAAGGCCGTACAAAGCTTTATGGAGCTTGTATACCTTATTCTTCTCATGCTTGACTTTATAGCCTTTTGGTTGATCAACATATACCTCCTCTGTAAGTTCACCTTGTAAGAATGCGGAATTCACGTCCTGCTGATACACAATCCAACTTCGTTGCGCATCAAGAGCCAAGATCATACACACAGTGTCTAGCGTTACCACTGGCACATATACTTCTTCATAATCAATTCCGTGTTGTTGCGTATATCCCTTTGCTACTAAGCGAGCATTATACTTGTCAATCTCACCATGTTGATTCAATTTTGTTTTATACACCTATTTGACCCCTATGCTTGCGGCTCCCTTTGGTAATTCAACTAGAGTCTAGGTTCCATTCTTTTCGATGGACTGAATTTCAACATCCATGGCTTTCTTCCAGTTGGTATTTAACACAGCTTCCTCAAAGGATTGTGGGTTAAAATTGCTGCAACATCAGAGTTTGAGACAACAGAGTTCACCACATAATCCTCCATCCACCTTGGAGATCTTCTGGTACGTTGGCGTACTGCTGCAGATTCTTCTGTTGTAGCTACTATATTATCATCCTCAGTAGCAATCTCAGTCCCAACTTCATTCTCAAGCTCCACACTTTCAGTTGTTGAGTGACTTGTATCTCCACTATACTCAATGGCTTCTTCATGCTCTAATTGATCTTGTGGTGCCACTGTATCACTCTCTTGGTCAACAATTGTAGTATCCATATCTCCACAATCAAGCTAATCTCTATTGAACTCTGAGTGACTTGTGTTCCAATCCCATTTCTTGTTTTCTTCGAACACGACATCCCTGCTAACAATGATCTTTCTTTTAATGGGATCGTATAACATATATCCCTCGACTCGACACTTACTCCAAATAAAACACGTTTAGTGCTCTTGTCGTCAAGCTTGATTCTTCGAGCAATCTGGAATGTGGACATGAGCAATGCAACCAAAAACTCTTAAGTGCTCGACTGTGGGCTTCGCTCCAGTCCAGGCCTCTTCAGGTGTAATTCCTTTTACGGCAGAGGTGGGGCTCCTATTAAGCACATGGAACACCCAATTAACCCCTTTCAGGCCAGAAAATCTTAGGCACTTCCTTCCCGACAAGTAAACTTCTGGCCATGTTCATGACAGTTCGGTTTTTCCTTTCAGCAACTCCATTTTGTTGTGGTGTGTAGGCTGTGGTGAGCTATCTTTTTATCCCTTATTATCTACAATAATCAGTACACTCGTGTGAGGTAAACTCACCTCCACGATCAGTTCTCAAGCATTTCACAAATAAACCAGACTCCCTTTCTACCCGACTTTTAAATTGCTTGAATGTAGAAAATGCATCACTCTTATAAGCAATAAAATAAACCCAAGCCTTCCTACTAAAGCCGTCAATGAAACAGATGAGGTACCTTTTTTGTCCATGTGACATTGCGAGATGGGACCACATATGTCGGCATGTATAAGCTCCAATCGGGCTTCAACTCTCCACATGACTTTTCTTGGTACGATCTCCCTGTGTTGTTTTCCTTTCAAACACTAAATGCATACAACAATAGTTTCTCTAACAACAATGATTTCTCCAAGATTTGGCAAGCCTTTAACCATGTTTTTGCTTGACAAAGTTTGAAGTCCAGTATAGCTAAGGTGGCCATACCTGCAGTGCCATAGATGAGCAATTTCTTGGATGTCAGTTTGGAAATAACACTCATTTGACTCATTGGTAGTTGAGGTGATCTTTGAGAGCAATATGAACATTCTGCTGAGTGTCATTTTGCTTTCAAGGATAAGTCCCTTTAATGGATGATAGATTCTTCACTCACTGTTCTTGATTAGAAAGGCCAAGCCTTTCTCCTGCAAATGTCCGATACTTAGTAAATTGTTCTTCAATTCTGGAATATAAAACACTTCTTGAACAACATGACAAACACCGCCAAGATTTAACCTAACACTCCCTTTGCCCACAACCTTCATTCTCATATGGTTCCCTAGACTGACTTCTCTTTTGAACCCTTCCTCCATGGTACAAAAGAGAGAGATGTCTCCGCTCATGTGGTTGTTGCACCCGCTGTCTAAGAACCATGCAGTCTCTCATTTTTCCTCCGATGCTTCAATATAAGCCATAAAAAACATCTCTTCATGCTTGCTCATCTCAGCATAATTAACCGTTTTCTCAAGATTAGGGCATTCATATTGAAAATGCCCTAACCAGTGGTATTTGTAACATTCAATTGTTGCTTTGTTGCAGCTTTGACGACCATGTCCATAACGTCTTCCTCCTCTGAAGTCGTTTCTCCCTCGCCCTCGACCACCGGTGTCACCATAAGAAACCGCCAGCGCTTGTTCTTCATCTGTTTCCCTCTTGAACTTTTGTTCATGGACCAAGAGGGAACTTTGCAAGGAATCAACTGTGAGCTCATCAACATCATTAGCCTCCTCAATGGAACATACAATGTAATTCCATTTCTCTGTCAGTGTTCACATAATTTTCTCTACGATTTTGACATCTGTCATGTCTTCACCGCAATTTCGCATGTCATTGGCTATGGTCATCACCCTGCCGAAGTAGTCATTGACTGACTCCCCTTGTTTCATATCCAACACCTCGAATTCTCGTCGGAGTCGATTGAGCTGAGCACGTCGGACCCGGTCATTTCCTTGGTACTTCATCTTTATTGAGTCCCACAACTGCTTGGAGGTGTCCTTCTTGGTGATGGTTCTCAGAATTGATTTGTCCAAGGATTAGAACAAATAATTCTTCGCCTTAAAATCCTTAAGCTTCAAATCATCCAAAGTCTTCCTCTGCGCATCTGTCTGCACTTCTCCTTCTTTGGGCAACGTGTAACCGTTCTCCACTACAGACCAAGAGATTTTGCATGACCATCTTCCAATGATCGTAATCTCCATCGAATATGGGAATGGAGGGTACATAAAATTCACCATTCTTCTCTTCGGATCCCATACCCTAAACACTCTATTTTGTGGTACTCTCACACTTTTGAAGTCTTTCTGGCTCTGATACCAGATGTTAGCAAATCTGATAAGTGACTTATTTATTAGAATGAAATATTACTATATAAATAGCTTATAAAAGAGAATACTGAAATGAATACATCCTAAGAAGTAGGGCCACTTACTAGACTCCCTACAAGTACACCACTCTTATAATGTTCAAAGAATTAGTCTGCTTCCCTCACTACGGAGTAGAAATCCCCCTATTGGTATCACTTCCAATAAAAGTATCCAACGTCCATTATTTTTTTTGTTGTAGCAACGAAACTTCATCTATATTATCAACTCTTCCCACAAATCCCTTCTTAGCTAGCCCATTTGACAATAATCACAAGTTCACAACAACGACTAAGCATGTACAATATGGCAAATCACAATACATTGGAAAAGTATAGATGAGTTTTCACAAGTTCATAACAAATAGCACAAGTGACAGGTATCAGTAGCCCTTGGTACACAAATGGATTGAGTTGAGAGTTTCACAAGTTCATAAAGAAATAGCAAGTTATAATAGTACACAAAATATCTCAAAATTGAATACAGTTTTCAGCATAAACTGACTTGACTTTTAAGAAATAGAGAAAGAAAGAAAAATGACAGTACAGACATAAACAAAGTTCAAAGTAAAAGTAAAAGAAAAGTAACAATGCTGTTTCAGATCATTCAAATGCAGTTGCCAAACATTGCCACTGCAACAAAAGCTGCTCCAATAGCCTTCAACGTTGTTCCTTGAATTCCAATTAAACTCACTGCTCCAGAACTTTTCTGATCCTGTGTTGTTGTCTCATCCTCATCTTCCGCAGAAGAAGATTTCCCCTTATCAGCTTTAGGTGTTTTTGCAGCAACAGGAGCAGAAGCAGGAGCCTTAGTCCCAAAGAAATCAAGAGGAAGCAAAACCTTATCCAAACGATATATAGCAAGTTTGTTATCTTGATACACTACACCAGTAACAGTAGCGTTAACCACACCAGTTGAAATATTAACACTGTTACCCAACGATTCGAAGTTCAATGGACGCTTTGAAGGGTCTTTCCCTGCCACTGTCTCAACAGGGTTACTAAGAGAATCAAAATTATTGCTATCAACAAACTGTGGCAGGATGTGGAATTGTAAGAGTTCGATTTTTTTGTTCTCGTTTAGCGAGTTCAAGAAACCTGCTTTGAGTTGTGAGAAAGCTGAGTCGTCTGGTGCGAGGATTGTTAAACCGCCGCTTTTTCCTGTTATGAGCTGTGAGTTAATGCTGCTCATGATTTCTGTAGTTTTTAGGAGGCGGGTTAGGATGGTAAACGTTTTGGCCTTTTTGAGGATTTTGGTTATGTCGTCTGGGGTGGAATCGGAAGTGTCCGGTGAATCTGGTAATGTCGGGACTAACGGTTTTGATGATGTTGGTGAGGCTGCTTTTGGTGCCGGGGCATGTTTTGGCGATGCTACTGGTTCTGTTGCTGCTGTGTTAGGAGAATACAATGAGGATAACATGAGTAGAAAGAGTGAGAAGGAAAAGAGAATTTGTTTCATGTTTGGGTTGGAGGATGAATTAAAGTAAATGATTGGAATTTTGTTGATTAGTATTTTGGATGTGTGATTTGGAGGGTAAAGAGAGTTGAATTTATATAGAAGCTCAAGATAATGATTTGTAGGTGTAATGTTATAGTTCTCTGGTTGTGTTTTTTGGTGATATGATTAATCTGTCATAGAGAATGATTAAGGATCTTTTATCTTGTTTTTATTGGCGTGACATCTCTTTTGTGGATCATGATTCATGGTATAAAATTTTGATGTGGTGAACTGTTAACTCTGAAATGAAACTAACATTATTGTTTCTGAAAGAGGTTTTTAGAAAATGTATTGTGTTTAACACTTTAATGTTTTAATGTAAAGGTGAATTCCATATATTGCATAGTGAACTTCAATGTTTTTATGTATTAGTAACATCCGTATATTACGACTTTTGTTTATGTGTGTCCAACATTCCATGATATAAAAATGCAGTCTTCAACTCCTAGAATACTTTGTACAGGTTTTAGTTTTTTTAAAAGAAAAATCCACATTTTTCTAATTGGAAATATTTGCTTTTAGAACTTTATTATATGTCTCACCAAATAAAATAGTGAGACTAGTGATTATAAGTAAAGCGAGGTGAAAGTGCAAAAGATGCTGATACGAATAAGTGATATTAACTTGGTTGAAAAAAGGTTTTATTTTGGTTTGGTGGACAAGGTAAAAAAGGTATCATGAAATGAAAGTATGTAATTTTCCTTCCCTAAACCCTAAAGAAAAAGTTGTACTAATCATGAGTTTGATTCTCAATAATAATATTTTTTTTTGGATTTCAAAAATTAAAAAATGCTTCACTAAAGGGATGACAATTAAACTCATCCCTAATGGGTATCCTGAAAATTTACTCATAACAGGTAGGGTAAAAACCAGCAAAATGGGTATGGGCTCAGGTACAGACAATTACCCATTAAAATAAGCGGGTATGGGCGCGGGTACGAGTACCTTAGTACCCAGCCCGCCCCATACCCACAAAATATATAGGCTTAATTGCAATTTTAATCCCTCTATTTTCACTTTTTCTCGCTTTTGGTCCCCCTATTTTTAAATTCATGATATTTAGTTCCTTTATTTTGGTTTTAAGAGGATTTTGGTCCCCCACGTGAAATGAATGACAAAAACTAATGACATGGGCCTGCAAGCGCTGACATGTCAGTGCCAACTCATTAAATTTATATTATTTTAATATTCTAATTGTTTTTATATTATTTTAATATTCTAAATGGTTTTATATTATTTTATGTTTATGTTCATTTTAATGGAATGCAAAAATACTGAAATTGTATGAACAAAAACCCTAAAATTGAGGGATTCAAAATTGTATGAACATCAAAAACCCTAAAATTGAGTCATTGCGTTGAAGATGCTGACGATTTCAACTTCTACGTTGTTGGGTTTCGACTTCTCCTTTGTTCGTTGAAGATTTTGTCGTTGTGGAAGTATTCAATTTCAAGAGTCTATTGTTGTTGGAATTCCCAGCTACATTCTCCTTTGTTCGTTGAAGTTTCGATTTTAGGATTTTGTCGTCATCAACATGTCAAAACCAACCTTTGTTTGGAGGTAAGTGGATTACTCTCAATATTTTCTGATTTTTTATTGTTAGTTTACATGTTCGGTTATGGTGGTCCCAAAAGAACTTATATGTTATTCTGAGTTTAGTGTTAGTTCACTTTCTTAGGTTATTGTGGTCTCAACGTCTTTACCTATCTTGTGTATGTAGGCCATCAGAAAAACAAACGGCCAGACTTAGAATTCACCACATGGGACATATGATTTATCATCCTGTAATGTTGTATGTTGGCGAAAAAGTGGCTGAAAGGAATTGGGATTGGGACGTGAACCTAATGTCCCACATGCAAATTGAAAGTATGATACAAAGTGAAGGCTATAGGAATATAAAATCCCTTTGGTATGTGAATCCTAGATTTTTATTTTCTAGAGGGATTCAGCCATTGAATAATGATAGAGACGTGTTAAGATTTATTGAAGATGTTAAAGGGTTCCAGGTCATTGATGTTTACGTTGAATACACGGTTGACATACCTGAATACATAGAAGTTGAGGAAGTCCAAGCAAATGCTAATGTGTATGAAAATCAAGGAAATGCTAATGTGGAGGAAAATCAAGCTAATGTGGATGTGGAAGAAAATCAAGGTAATGTGAATGTGGAGGAAAATCAAGCTAATGTGAATGTGGAGGAAAATCAAGCTAATGTGGATGTGGAGGAAAATCAAGCTAATGTGGAAGTGGAATATGTAAATGTGGATGAAAGTGAAACTGATCCGGATTATGTGTAGATGCTAGAAATTGGCAGAATTTTTGAAAAACAAAGTAAAAATTATGAACTTAGTTCAGGACATCAGGATGTCACACCAGATGTTGTGACATCACGAACCTGCTATCTGCCTTAAATGATACGCAACAGAAGTGCTCAAAATCAGGAGTAAATATCTGGAAGTAATCGTAAAGGGTGAGCACTCCAAGGCGCCTCTTTAGGAAGTTAAGTTATCTAGTTCCAGTGTAAAGGAAACAGAAAACTAACTCACCTTGATTCAAGGAGATAACAAACTAACTCACCTTGATTCAAGGAGATAACTGTGGGATTTATCAAAGTCTGGATAATTTGCAAAAAGCCCACAAACTAAGCATCTCTTTAAGAAACTGATACACTCAAGTAAACCTAACGATTTCAAGCAGACTGTCAAGGGTGTTAGTGAAGCTAGTTACTTAAGCAGGTTTTATTTGTGTGTTATTCACTTTATAAGCTTTTAAGCAAAAAGTGAATTGTGTCTTGATTGAAACTGATAAGTAAGATCAAGCTGGTGTATCTGAAGTGTGACTTCAAACTTATTAATCATTCTAAGTTAGAGATCACTGTGTGATTGAGGGGGAGTGAGTAGGTACTCATATCTAAGTAGAGTCTTAGATAGAAATTGCCTTGGGTAGATATTAAGTGAAGGATTAAACTGATTGGTTTAGCTCCCTAATTAATATTACTTATATTGAATTTCCTTCCTGGCTTGGTAGCCCCCAGATGTAAGTGTGGAGATACACTGAACTGGGTTAACAATTTCCTGTGTTAATTAATTTACTAGCTCATTAATTTATTGCTTAAGATATCAGTGTCTAAACATCTGTTTCGACATCACATATATGATCCTAGAATTTCAATTGGCATCAGAGCAAGCACCCTGCCTGTATAACTGGGTGAGATCTAGGGACTGCAAATTTTGGGAACATGGACAAAGATGTAGGATCTGTGAATCGACCACCTATTTTGGATGGATCCAACTATGATTACTGGAAGCCAAGAATGGTAGCATTCTTGAAATCTCTTGATAGCAGGGCTTGGAAAGCAGCTAACAAAGGATGGGAGCACCCTGTCAAAGACAATAAGGATGGGGCAAAAGTGATGAAGCCTAAAGAAGAGTGGAGCAAGGAGGAAGAGGAGTCAGCACTTGGAAATTCCAAAGCCTTAAATGCCTTGTTCAATGGCATTGACAGGAACATATTTAGGCTTGTGCATCACTGTGAGCTAGCCAAGGATGTTTGGGACACCCTCAAAACTACTCATGAAGGAACATCAAAGGTGAAGATGTCAAGACTTCAACTTCTCACCACCAAGTTTGAGAACTTGAGGATGAAGGAAGATGAGACCATTCATGAATTTTACATGAACATCCTGGAGATTGCTAATACTTCTGGTGCCTTGGGAGAGAAGATGAGTGATGAAAAGTTGGCAAGGAAGATTCTCAGATCACTGCCCAAGAGGTTTGACATGAAGGTCACTGCCATAGAAGAAGCTCAGGACATCTGCACAATGAAAGTTGAGGAGCTCATTGGTTCCCTTCAAACCTTTGAGATGGGAATGAGTGATACTATTGGGAAGAAAAACAAGAACATAACCCTTGTCTCAAACACTGATAAGGAAGAAGAAAGTCATGAAGCAGGCTCTGAGGACAACTTATCAGATGCTATTGCTATGCTTGGGAGGCAATTTAACAAAATTATCAAAAGAATGGACAACAGGCCCATACCAAGTGGAAGAAACTCAACCTCTGAGGATAAAAGATCTTATGACTCTAACAGAAGGTCAAACTATGATGAGAAGACTAACCAAGGAAAAGGGATCCAATGTCATGGATGTGAAGGTTATGGACACATTAGAAGTGAATGCCCAACCTATCTAAAGAAGCAAAAGAAAGGTCTTTCTGTGTCCTGGTCAGATGAAGACTCAGGCAGTGAGTCAGAAGAAGAGCCTGCAAAGCATATCACTGCTCTAGCTAGAGTACGTGAAACTGAAGGGGAATCCAGTGATGAGGATCTGACATTTGAAGAGCTTGAAACATCTTACAGGATGCTGTGTGAAAGGAGCACTGAGGTATGCAAGGAAAGTACACAGCAGAAGAAGCAGATTGAGGAATTAAAAGCTGAAAAGGCAAGTCATCTGGAGATCATTGCCACTTTGAAAAATGAAGTCAGCCTACTCAACTCCAAAATGAAGCATATGTAAAAATCTATCAGAATGCTGAACAGTGGCTCAAACATACTGGATGTCATTCTCAACAACAACAAGCACTCAGGGGATAGGACTGGGCTGGAATTTAATAAAGCTCAAAACTCTGAGGCTAGCACCAGCCAAACAACTCCAGATCCTATGAAGTCAAACAAGATGTTCAAGCAGATGTCTCAACATCATGAGAAAAATATGATGAAAAAGAAATATCAAAGGTGGAGATGCCATCACTGTGGAAGGTTTGGTCACATCAAACCTTTTTGCTACAAACTGCATGGATACCCCAATCAGAGTTCCCAACACCTTCCTAAGCAGAAGACAGAGGGCACCAGGAAAACTTGGATACCTAAAGCTAGACATTATACTGATCAAAGCTACCAGTACATGCCTAAGCAGAAGAACAAGTTCACCAGGCAACCTTGGAACTCTAGAGATGGACACTACCCAGGGCAGATGTATCAGAAGAGACACACATATATCCAGCAGTGGGAGCCTAAGAGAGGAAGACAGCCTGATCTGAACTCACATTCTAGGCAAAGGAAACCTCACAACAGGCACAAGTGGTCCAAGCAGGCTGTTGTGTTTATAGCACACACATCTTTCAGGGTATCTGCTAAGGAAGACTGGTATTTTGACAGTGGCTGCTCAAGGCACATGACTGGACTGAAGAATCTGTTGGTAGACTTAAAGTCACACTCATCCAGCTATGTAACCTTTGGAGATGGAGCAAAGGGGGAAATAAAGGGAGTTGGGACCCTGGACTGCTCAGGTGTACCAAGTCTAGATGGTGTGCTGTTGGTGAAAGGGTTAACTGCTAACTTGATCAGCATAAGTCAGTTATGTGACCAAGGTTACAGTGTCAAATTCACCAAAACTGAGTGCATAGTTTCTGATAAAGAGCAGAAAGTGGTCATGAGAGGAGCTAGATCAAAAGATAACTGCTATATGTGGGAACCCCAAGATTCCAGCCTCACATCTACTTGTCACACCCAAAGCTTCAACATCTGACAACCTCCAAAGTATTGGAATTACTGCACATGGACCTTATGGGACCAATGCAGGTATAAAGTCTTGGTGGAAAAAGATATGCTTATGTGGTTGTTGATGACTTCTCAAGATATACCTGGATAAGCTTCATCAAAGAAAAGTCAGATGTGTTTGAGGTGTTTAGAGATCTGGGCCATAAGATCCAAAGAGAAAAGGCAAGTTGTGTGGTCAGAATAAGGAGTGATCATGGAAAGGAGTTTGAGAATAAAAAATTCTCAGACTTCTATTCATCAGAAGGGATCAACCATGAGTACTCTTCTCCCATCACCCCTCAACAGAATGGGGTTGTAGAAAGGAAAAACAGAACTATTCAGGAGTCAGCTAGATCCATGATTCATGCCAAGAAGTTACCCCTATACTTTTGGGCTGAAGCCATGAACACATCATGCTACATCCACAATAGAGTCACACTAAGAAAGGGAACTCTATCCACCATCTATGAAGTCTGGAAGGGTAGAAAACCTACAGTCAAGTACTTTCATGTATTTGGAAGTAAGTGCTACATCCTGGCTGATAGGGATCAAAGAAGGAAGATGGACCCTAAGAGTGATGAAGGGATATTTCTTGGATACTCTATAAATAACAGAGCTTACAGAGTATTTAACTCCAGAACCAAGGTTATAATGGAGTCAATAAATGTGACTATTGATGATACCTATGCAAAGATAGATGTTGTTGATGATGTTGTAACATCTGCTAACAATCCAACTGAAGTTAAAATAGAAAGTGATAATCTTGACTTCACTTTAACTGAGGCAAAGTCAGAGCAATCCAACAAATCTCCCTCCATTAGAATCCAGAAAGATCATCCCAAAGAACTGATAATTGGTAATCTCAACAGTGGTGTCACCACTAGATCAAGAGAGATGATCTCAGGCTCCTGCTTTGTTTCAAAGGTAGAACCTAAGAACATCAAGGAAGCTCTGAATGATGAATATTGGATCTCTGCTATGCAGGAAGAATTAGGCCAGTTTACAAGGAATGAAGTATGGGATCTTGTTCCTAGGCCTGATGGCATTAATGTGATTGGCACTAAGTGAGTGTACAAAAACAAGTCTAATGAGCAAGGAGTAGTTACAAAAAACAAGGCTAGGCTTGTGGCTCAAGGATATACTCAAATTGAGGGGGTGGATTTTGATGAAACTTTTGCACCAGTAGCAAGACTTGAATCCATCAGACTACTCCTAGGAATTGCTTGCATCCTAAAGTTCAAACTATTTCAGATGGATGTTAAAAGTGCCTTCCTAAATGGTTACCTTAATGAGGAAGTATATGTGGAGCAACCAAAGGGATTTGTTGATCCAAGCTGTCCAGACCATGTATATAAGCTGAGGAAGGCTCTGTATGGGCTAAAGCAAGCTCCCAGAGCATGGTATGAAAGACTGACCACCTTTCTCATTAAGCATGGATACAGGAAGGGAGGAATAGACAAAACCCTGTTTGTAAAGGATGAAGAGGGAAAGGTTATGATTGCTCAGATATATGTGGATGACATAGTGTTTGGTGGGATGTCAGACAAGATGGTTAAACATTTTGTGACTCAAATGGAGTCTGAGTTTGAAATGAGCCTAGTGGGAGAATTAACTTACTTCCTTGGACTGCAAATCAGACAGATGGAGGACTCCATGTTCATATCCCAAAGCAAGTATGCAAAGAACACTGTCAAGAAGTTTGGGATGGACAATGCAAGTCACAAGAGAACATCTGCCCCCACTCATCTAAAACTGACAAAGGATGACAAAGGTAAGAGTGTGGACCAAAGCTTGTACATGAGCATGATTGGAAGTCTACTATATCTTACAGCTAGCAGACCAGATATAGCTTTTGCAGTAGGTGTGTGTGCAAGGTATCAAGCTGAACCAGATGAGCCATCTTAACCAGGTTAAGAGGATCTTGAAATATGTAAATGGTACTTGTGACTATGGCATAATGTACTCTCATGGTTGTGAACCCATCCTCACTGGGTTTTGTGATGCTGACTGGGCTGGAAGTGCTGATGATAGAAAGAGTACATCAGGAGGATGCTTCTTTCTAGGGAACAATTTAATTTCTTGGTTCAGTAAGAAACAAAATTGTGTGTCCTTATCCACTGCTGAAGCTGAATACATTGCAGCTGGTAGCAGTTGTTCACAGCTGGTATGGATGAAACAAATGCTCACAGAATACAATGTCACACAAGATGTCATGACATTGTACTGTGACAATTTAAGTGCTATTAATATCTCCAAAAATCCTATCCAGCACAGCAGGACTAAGCACATAGATATCAGACATCACTTCATCAGAGACCTTGTGGAGGAGAAAGTGATCACATTGGAGCATGTAGCCACAGAGCTGCAATTAGCTGACATATTCACCAAGGCTTTGGATGCTACTCAATTTGAAAACCTAAGGGGTAAATTGGGGATCTGCATGTGTGATATATAGAAATTATGGAGAAGTGCCAGCATGTCTTATGACATCATGGGGCATGACCACCAGGTGGCAACACTAGTCTGGCCAATAACCGTTTGTATTCCAGTTTTAAAAATTCCAATAGAAACGTGCTCTATTTATGTACAAACGTGCCTTCAGCTTCTCACATTCTCATTAGCACCACTGAACCCTTTGCATGCTACAGCTGAGATTCTGAACTCATCTAAGTCTATCATCAAACCTTTTTGCATCCCCACTACAATTGCAAACATGTCACAACATCAGAACCCTAACTCCATTGATGAGGATCTCCTTCAGGAAGACGTAGTGGATGTCACTCCATTATCTGTAGTACCCATGGATGCGACACCCATAAACGTTGTCAGAGGAAGCATTCCAATTGCTCAAAAGCCCAGGACTCCCCATGCAAGAAGACCCAAGGAGCCAGTCTTCAGCAAAAGTAAGGGAGCCTCTTCAACTTCCAGTGCTCCCAAAGCTTCTGCTTACGTGGAATCCACAATCAGAAATCTTGTAACCAGGATCCTGACAGAAGAAAGGGTTGTGCCTGGGGTGTCAGTTCCCCTGAACAGGATGCTTACCTCACCTCCCAGCAACCAAGCTGAAGAAGACATGCCTGCTCCACAAGATGTCCCAAGCAATGTTGAGACAACTGAGGGCCAGGACAAAGCCCCAAATGATGATGAAGGAGTAGAAGGTTCTACTGATGATCAAGCTGCTGAGAATAAGGCTTCCCAACCTCCACCAGCTGTGAACCTGTACGATGATTCTGACACAGAGATCATAGCAGCTGTTGATCCTAGCATAGCCAAGAGGCTTATGGCTAGGAAGGATAAGAGGTCAGCTGCTCAAGCAACTCCTGAGAAAAGACAGCCAACCCCCAAGAAGGACAAGGTCAAAACTGCTTTTGGACCCACAAAGCCATGAAGTAAGGTCAGCACACAGAAGAGGAAGGCCACAAGTCCATATGATTCTGATGTTGAGGAGGATGTCCCAACATCTCAACCCAGAAAGAGGCCAGCACCTTCTAGGACTGCCACTGCTGTCCCTGAAGCACCCCTGGATAATGTGTCCTTCCACCATGTCTCCAGCATAAGCCTGTGGAAATATGTCTATCAGAAAAGGGTGGCTCTGGAACGAGAGCTGGTTAGTAATGCCTTGGAATGTACTGAGGTAATTTATTTAATCTCCAATGCTGGACTGTTCAATACTGTCTCTAAATTTTCTCCATGTTATGAGTTGCTGGTAAAAGAATTTATAATGAACTTACAAGAAGGATGTGCTGATGGGAAATCTGAGGATTTCAGAAAAGTGTATGTCAGGGGAAGATGTGTAGACTTTTCTCCTAGGGTGATCAATCAGTACCTGGGGAGAGAAGCAGATGGGCCAACTAAGCTTGGTAAGACTGACAATCAAGTGTGCATAATAATTACAGTTAACCAAGTCAAGACATGGCCAGTAAAAGGCAAACTCTCAGTCAGCTTGTTAACCAGGAAATATGCCATGCTACACAGAATTGGGACAGTCAACTGGGTCCCAACCAACCACACCTCAACCATAGCTACTGGGCTTGGGAGGTTTATCTATGCTGTAGGCACCCAAACCAAGTTGGATTATAGAGCATACATCTTTGACCAGACTCTCAAGCATGTAGGAACCTCAGCCATCAAGCTTCCAATAACCTTTCCATCACTACTCTGTGGGGTGATTCTCAACCAGTATCCAGGAATTCTTACTGACAAGGACTCTGTCTGTAAAAGGGAAAGTCCACTATCTTTCCATTACAAGCTGTTTCTAGGTCATCATGCTGCAGATGTTGAAGCACCAGGTGGGACATCTGCTGGGACATCTACTGTCAAGACACCTATATCAAAGGCAACCCTAATTGCAGAACTCAGGACAACTTGCAAGGAGCTGGAAGAGAGGAAGAAGAAGCTTGAGGACCTGATTCAAAGACTGGAGATGGAAGAGGCTGCTGGGAATGATGATGAAACTGGTGATGAGTCTGAGGATACAGAGGATGAAGAGTGAAGCTGTTTGTTGGTGGAAAATGTATTGTCTGTCTGCTCTGAATTGTATGACTGAATTGTATGTCTGTTTCTTTAATGTTTTGTTTGGCCCCAAAATTTATGTCTAACAAGGGGGAGAAATCTGTGTGTGCTGAACAATGATGTTAATGACCTCTGATACCAAAATCTGTGTGTGTTGAACAATGATGTTAATGTCTATCTGCTGAACTAAGTTGAATTTTCAATGGTATATTTTGGACCTATCAAAGTGTCACTATGTGTAATGGATAATTATCAAAGTCTGTTGGGCCAAGTCATGGCAGTATACATCTCAGGTAACTACATGTTTGAGGGGGAGAAAATTCTTAGCTCTCACATGATCCAACAGAAAGGAACTCCGCTGTTCTCTGACAAAACCAGAAGAATATGTTAGCAAAAAATTAGCCAAAGGGGGAGTTTGTAGATGCTAGAAATTGGCAGAATATTTAAAAAACAAAGTAAAAATTATGAACTTAGTTCAGGACATCAGGATGTCACACCAGATGTTGTGACATCGTGAACCTGCTATCTGCCTTAAATGATACGCAACAGAAGTGCTCAAAATCAGGAGTAAATATCTGGAAGTAATCGTAAAGGGTGAGCACTCCAAAACACCTCTTTAGGAAGTTAAGTTATCTAGTTCCAGTGTAAAGGAAACAGAAAACTAACTCACCTTGATTCAAGGAGATAACAAACTAACTCACCTTGATTCAAGGAGATAACTGTGGGATTTATCAAAGTCTGGATAATTTGCAAAAAGCCCACAAACTAAGCATCTATTTAAGAAACTGATACACTCAAGTAAACCTAACGATTTCAAGCAGACTGTCAAGGGTGTTAGTGAAGCTAGTTACTTAAGCAGGTTTTATTTGTGTGTTATTCACTTTATAAGCTTTTAAGCAAAAAGTGAATTGTGTCTTGATTGAAACTGATAAGTAAGATAAAGCTGGTGTATCTGAAGTGTGACTTCAAACTTATTAATCATTCTAAGTTAGAGATCACTGTGTGATTGAGGGGGAGTGAGTAGGTACTCATATATAAGTAGAGTCTTAGATAGAAATTGCCTTGGGTAGATATTAAGTGAAGGATTAAACTGATTGGTTTAACTCCCTAATTAATATTACTTATATTGAATTTCCTTCCTAGCTTGGTAGCCCCCAGATGTAAGTGTGGAGATACACTGAACTGGGTTAACAATTTCCTGTGTTAATTAATTTACTAGCTCATTAATTTATTGCTTAAGATATCATTGTCTAAACATCTGTTTCAACATCACATATCTGATCCCAGAATTTCATTATGAGTTTAGTGAAAAGGATGACGAAGAAAGTGAGAGTGATATTGATTTAGTTTTAGAAGATAAGGTTGAACCTAATGTAGACTGGACAACAATTCTACCTAATATTTAGGGTACTTCTAGTCATAATCATGTTTCTGATAATGAAAGTTGTGATTTAGATGAGCTTCGTAGCCCTCCCGAAAGCGATGTTGAAGATGAGATCGAAAGGTTACCATCTTTTAAGGGAAAGTCTAAGTTTGAGCTAGGCCTGATGTTCAAGGATAAGTTTCAAATTCAAGATGCCATGAAGGAATATGCAATGGATAACAAGAATATTATTGTCTTAAAGAAGAATGACAAGAAAAGAATGGTTGTAAGATGCATGGATGGTTGTCCATTTTACCTAAGATTTAGTAAGAGAACTACCAATAAGTTTTGGCAAATTATTAGCTTTATTGAGGAACATAGTTGCCATAGGACAACTAAGAATAGACAAACCAAAACTGATTGGTTGTTTCGTCAATTTATGTATACCTTAAGACACAGTCCTGATATGAGATGTAAAGATTTGATTCCGGAAGCCCTTCAAAGTGGGGTGTGAAGTTGTCGATTGACCACGCTTACAGAGCCAAGAGAAAAGAGATAAATCTGATTCAAGGTGCCGGTCGTGAACAATTTACACATTTAAGAAGATATGCTGATGAATTGCTTAAGTCCAATCCTAACTCAACAGTCAAGATTCAATGTGCTGATTCTGAATATGGTCTTATTTTTGAGAGAGTTTATGTTTGCTTGGAAGCATGTAAGTCTGCATTTGCGACAACTTGCAGACCATTGATTGGATTGGATGCTTGTTTTTTAAAAGGTGACTTTGGAGGATAGTTGATAGCTGATCTTGGAAAAGATGGAAATAACAAGATGATGCTCGTTGTGTATGTCGTTGTGGAAGCCGAAACAAAGGACTCGTGGCAGTGGTTTATATGTACAATACAATATGTAAATTTTGCTTGTAAATTCTGTTATATCTTGTGTAAATTCTGCTTGTACAATACATAGGGATTGGTACCGGCTATTTTAGAGACAAGTCAGTATGTAGAGCATAAATTCCGTGTGAAACATCTTTATGGGAATTGGAGAAATAAATATTCTGGGATAGAGATGAAAGAGACTTTATGGAGATCAGCTAGGGCCACAACAATCCCTACATGGGAGAGAGTAATGAATCATTTGAAAGAGCTAAATGTGAAAGCTTGGAAAGATATGATGGATGTACTTGCGGCATGTTGGAGTAGATCACATTTTAAGCCGGATACACAAAGTGACTTGCAAGTTAACAACATATGTGAAGCCTTTAATCGTGCAATTCTGGAGTATAGGGACAAACCCATCATTACACTTCTTGAAGGAATCAAACACTATTTGAATTTAAGGATTGCAACTCAAAAGGAAGGATTAGGTAGAGTCAAAGGCATCATATGTCCCAAAATTCAACAAGTTCAAGAGAAAACCAAGAGGGCGTCTGAAGGATGGAGTGCAACGTGACATTCAGATGATGAGTTTGCACTGTTTGGAGTTTCAAATGGTATTAAGACATATGCTGTTAATTTAGTGCAGAGAAAATGTGCTTGCAGGAAGTGGGATTTGACAAGGATACCTTGTTGTCATGCAATCGCAAGCATATGGTTTAACAAGAAGGAACCAGAGGTGTATGTTTCTTCATACTATAGGTAAATTACTTTCATTTTCATCGTACTATATACATGATCATTCGTTAACTTATTTTCATTTTACTTTGAATAGGAGGTCTACCGTAATGGCTACTTACAGCTATATCACCCAACCAAAAAATGGTCTGCAACTATGGCCAACAAATGATATAACTGAACCAATACAACCTCCATTCATGAGGATAACAATTGGTCGACCAAAAAAGAACCATAACAAGTCAAATGATGAGCCACAAAACCCACACCTTTGCCAAGGAAACTTCAAACAGTGAAATGCCAAAAATGCGGAACGTTGGGACACAACAAGCGCACGTGCAAAGGTAAAATGGAAGCTGAGAGATCAATACCAAAAGGTGGCAATAAAAAGGCGAAAGTGATAGCAAAGGATGATGGACAAATTGTTATTGAAGGGGGATCTCAAGCACCAAGACCAACTCAAGACTAGATTGCTGACAATATGTTTTGGTTTTAATTAGATTAGTATATCAGTTCGCATTTTGTAATCAGATTAGTATATCAGATTAGTGTTTTGGTTACTTTGTAATCAGATTATGAATTTGTTCTAAAATTGTTAAGAAATGAAAGAAGTTATGAAATTGTTCTGAAATTGTTAAGAAATCAGATTAGTGTTTTGCAAAACGGTCCTAAAATTGTTTACAAAACAGTTCTGAAATTGTTCCAGAAAATGAAATTGGTTACAAAATAGTTCTGAAATTGTTCCAGAAACTGAAATTGGTTACAAAACAGTAATGAAATTGGTTCCATAAACAGTTCGAGCTATTGGTTACAAAATAGTTCTGAAATTGTTCCAATTCTCAAATTTTTACAGAACAATCCTCATATTGTTACTTGTTACAGAACAATCCCAAAACAATCCTCATATTGTTACATTATAGTTCTCAAAATTTTCCAGAAATTGGTTACAATACACATAATCAAAACAGTAACCCATAAACTAAAATAAGTCAAAATAACAACCATTTTTCCATAAACTAAAATAAGTCAAAATAACATAACCATTTTTTCCATTACTAAAATCAGTCAAGATACTCACATAACCTGTTTTTCCACTACTAAAATTACCATAATCATTTAAAACCTAATCAAAAAAAAATAAACCCAACAAATAACTCAAACACAAAAGATAAACCCAACAAATAACTCATAAACTTTATCTTCAACTTCAACATTTCTTCATTTTTCTTTGTATGCTTAATTAAATCCATAACCTCATCATTCTTGTTCTTCAAGGATCTAACCACATCTTTGGCATGGTTGTTCATCTCTTCATCAACCCATTCAAAATAGTTACATCTTTTTTTCCTCATCGCCTTATAATTCCCACAACCAATAAATCTTCTTCCAGGATTCTCAAAAGTCCATGATGTCATCAATGGTGACTCAAGCCCACACTAACATCTATTTCCTCTTCTTCGTATACCAGACTGATTTGTTGAGGCAAATGAGAAGCTTGTTTCATACATTGTTGGAGAAGACAACGAGCTTGAAAATTCGTATCCAAGAGAAGCTTTTTTTTGCAATCATGTGTTTATGAAGGAGGCACTATTGTTGGAATAGAGGAACAAGAACATAAGTTAGAGTTTTAATAGTAGGCTATTTATAATATTGAATTAAAATAAACATAAACATAAAATAATATAAAAAAATAGAATATTAAAATAATATAAATTTAATGAGTTGGCACTGACATGTCAGCCCTTGCAGGCCCATGCCATCAGTTTTTGTCCTTCATGTCACGTGGGGGACCAAAATTCTCTTAAAACCAAACTAAAGGGACTAAATATCATGAATTTTAAAATAGGGGGACCAAAAGCGAGAAAAACTGAAAATAGGGGGACTAAAATTGCAATTAAGCCAAATATATATATTTATGTATTTTTTATCTCTATAATTATTTATAAAAGTGAATTTATCAATTTAGTAAATACATCACTATTAAACTTGTATGCATTTTTATATAAATGTTTGTTAATTTTTTAATTTAATAATAACATTATTGGATTTTTTCCGTGTTATTAAAAACATAAAATTACATGATAAATAATAGTTGATCAATTATTTTTATTAGAAATACAGGTAAACGGGTATGGATACATGTACTTAGGTACCCATAGGGTATGAGTACGGATATAAATATTGATACCCACGCGGGTATAGGCTCGGGTATGGGGATTTTTATAAACTGCGGGTACGGGGACGAATACTATAGTACCCTGCCCATACCCTGCCCATTGCCTTCCTCGGTTAGAATTAATACCCGAGGTGAATTATCATGTTTATATAATTGTTGTTTTAACCTTTTTTTTTCTCGTTACAATCTGCAAAACATCAAATTTGTTAAAAATTCTGAATCTTTTCATCACCATCATCATCATCATCATCATCATCAACAACAACAACAACAACAAAATCAATAAAATTGTTAAATATTAAATCTCAAGAATAACAAAATCAATAAAATCGTTAAACATTAAATTTTAAAAAAAACAAAATAAAAAAATATATAATCATTAAACATTAAATTTCAACATCAACATACAACAACAAATAACATTGCTAAGTTACATCCATGTTTTCCTAACTAACATTATTAAACATTTTAAAGAAGCAATTATAAGAGAAGACATTACATTATGGAACCAACCTTGAAACATTTTCCTTCTCTTGCAATCCATATCCCAGAGAATATTGATGTACTAATGCAAATATTTTGATTATCACTATTTCCATTACGTTAAATTTGCATTTCAGCACTTTGCATCCAAGATGAATCGTTGTGGCATTCACGTTTTGATTGTCTAGTGAGGGTCTTGATAGAACTATTATGTATTTATTTTGTAATCAATTTGTAATTATTAGTTTACCTATAATATTGCTCCTATAAAGGAAATCAGGTCAACTCAATATATTATATATACCCTTTCCAGTAATGAGAAAACACATCAAATTCATTTATCTTACATGGTATCAACCCTAAAAAATCAAAACCTACCTCTCATCTCCTCAAAAGCCATTTTGCTTCCTCCCTCTACACCACTGCCGCCACTTTACCCTAATCCCTTTCACCTGCGCCCCTTTCATCCGTCCCTCCACACGCTGTTTACCTTGAAAAATGGTAAACAACCATTGGTCCTCTAACAACACCAAAAACGTTCTTAGTTACTTACAAGATCGACCAGATTGATCCTAGGACATGTGCTATAATTGGTTTTGTTTAGTGTTTGCTAAAGTGTTATAAAATCTTCGATAGAATTTATGACAAGATTTGGTAAAAAAGATGAAATAAAGTAAAAGAATACTCAAAACGTTTAAAGTCGAAAACAGATTGCAAAAAGATAAAGATGCAAGGTAATGTAAACGAAAGCAATTAAAGGAAAACAATAAATTTTTGAAAGTGTAACTTGCTGGAAGATAAAAATTCAAATTAAAAGGCTTCCAAGTAAAAGCTTTAATGAAATTGACATTGAAATAAAAAATGATGGTGTTTATATCACGTACATTCTCACTTTCTCTCGTTTCTCTACACATGGGTACTTTGAGTGGATACATAGTAACTTGTACAATATGATTCACATTCACATTCTAAAACCAGAACTAACTTATTTATACTAATATAAGATAACCGCTAATGGTGGTTTACTCCTAGAAAAACGCCACATGTCGAACATAAGTTTCCCTCCGGCATTTGAGCTTCAACCGCTGCGTGTCAAACACCTTCAAGGGTTCGATCGAACTACACTTTTCACACTTAGAAATATTCTAAGTCCAAAATCTTGACTTCCATATAAAACTTCTACACAAGCCTCTTATAAGAGTTCAATCGAATCCTTTTCAATTCTCTTAAAGAATATAATCCTTGAACCAATATTTCCAATAACCAAGTGAACGTCGAAATTATGAGCTAACAAATTTCCCCCAAAAAATGTCCTTTCGACAAAACTTACAGAAATGTCATTTTTGATCATACCTTTCGATGCCTATCTCTCGGCTGCACAAAAGTATGGTCGTAACTGACCAACCCACGATTAAGAAACTATTCAGTTTCTTTTTAATCACACTTATGACGTCATGTCATAATGACTGAACTCAAAACATCTTATCAGCAACACGTTTTATCGCTAGCCATCATTGTCTTTTTCTTGAAACTAGGTATTCACAGTTTGACCATAGCTGCCACCGCCCAAAGTAACGCCTCAAGATGACACGCGTCCCACTATCCGACTCATCTTAATGGTGATTTGAGAGCCTATTGCACTTCCAAAAGCCTATAAATACTTCAACTAACAACTTTTACAAACTTTTACTCTCCCAGAATTCTTGCAATCTAGTTCTTCATTTCTCAAACCTCCAACTCTCAAAAACCCAGAAAAAACTTCTACAAACTTTTATAATAAAGAAACAAAGTTTTTGTACATACCAGAAATTTCCAGTATACAATCACGTGAAATATATAGGAAATTTCGATACAAAACCAGGTTTTTATAACTATCGGAAATTTTGAAATTTACGGTATATTCAATGGGATTTTATACCTAAAATTTTAAAATTTCTGGTAAACATTTCAATATAAACATCAGAAATTTTGAAATTTATAATACAAAATACCGGAAATTTTGAAAAAATCATTATAAATACTCATTGTTTTTGAAATTTCCGATATCGCCCCATAAATTTCAAATTTTTGCCTGGACATTGTAATTTAAAAAAAAAGGAATGAATTTGTAACAGGAGTGTCGTTTTTTCATACGCGGTGGAGGGGTGTCAAAATTAAGTGAGGGATGTGTTAAATTAAATGCTCTTAAAGTAGACATATTGAACATAATCATTATTAACACATCTTCAAAATTAAATGAGAATTTCTTATTGCACCCTATAGACTTCTTATGCACCATGTGAATTTACACATATGCCCCTTGATTCCAGAGATATATCTCCAGACGCACCAAAACTCAATTGAACATTAAAATTAAATGAGAATTTCTTATTGCACCCTATAGACTTCTTACCGCGTCAAACTCTCTTCCTCCTCCCACACTTTTCATTTTCATTCAAACATATCACTTCCACTCTCTCATTCTCAATATTCTCTAACTTCATCAAATCATATTTCATCAATAGGAGGCTCGAGGAAACATCAAGCATCATCCATTTCATCATCAAAATAATAAATTTCCAGTAAGTGTTTCGAGTTTTCGGTAAATATTCGAGTTATGTTGTAAATGAGTTATAATCAATTGTTAGGTGTAAAAATGTTTAGAAATCACATAAAAGACATGTTAGAGTAATTGTATGCATTGTTTTTTTGGATGAAATGGATCATTAGGTTGTTATTTTTCATAATCCAGGTATCAGAGGACGCCATCGTCGCAACCTCTGGTTTTATGAACATTCAGGAGATACATCTCCTAAAACTTTCAAAGTTTCAAATGCTTTGGGAAATCCCGGAGATACATCTCTGGGATAGTGTAAGAGATATTTCCATAGATATATCTCTAGAATTTCCTCAGCCTATTTTTTTATTTATAATTTTCTTGTATGTGTTTTTCTTTTGCGTAAACTAATTATATGCCTGATTTTACCTTGCAGACATAGTGGCTGACATAACCAACAGACTGAGACTTGGACGAGTTTCCCAGCATGCATCCATTTGGTGGGAATGGAGCTAGCATGTTCTGGATGTAGCAGGTACCTCTGGTGAGGCAAAGGTGTCAACTTCTGGGGATGAGTCAACTTTTGAGGCTCAATATACTCTCGAGGCCATGCCTTCTTCTCAGACAACTCCATATTCATCTCATTCCATTCCACCTTCTTCTTCTTCTTCTTCTTCCCGTAGGAGCTATGATGCACCAGCTGACACGTCACCTCCCTCATCATCCCGCAAGTGTTAGGATGCACTAGTAGATGTGATTGAAGAGGTGGATAGAACCAGGTGGCCCATGCTACATTTGAGTTCATGAAAAGGTTATATGATGCTGAGATCGTTGTTGCACAACAGGCTAATGGTGATGCCGAGCAAGTGGCCTTACACATGACTCATGCTTTAATGGCATATTTTCTTTTATTTGGTTGGCACTTGCATTTTTGTTGACACGAGTTCCACCTATACTGACGTTGCATAACTCCGGTACTTCTTGGATCTCACACGGATCCGTGAGTACAACTGGGGGACGGTTTGCCTAACCTATATGTATTCGAAATTGAGAGATATATGTCAATGGAGGACAAAGCAGGTCACAGGTAGCATGACACTACTAGTGGTAATAATTTTTTATCCTTGAATGTTTTTTTTATCTTTTTCATTTCATATTTGCAATAATTCTTGATCCCTGAATGCTTTTTATTTTCATTTCAGGCTTGAATCCTCTAGTACTTCTCGCACATCGCTAGATGGGCGAGTTGGGATGAGTAAAATGAGAAGATACCACATTCTTGTACTTTTATCCCACTGAGGGGGAATCAGGCGGTCGAGCCTTTCAGAGTCTATCTTGATCGCTTGGTTGCTGAGGACATTCACTTCAAATGTTACATGGATCACTTTCAGACGCGGGCATTTGACGACATATCTCTATACTCAGGATGGCTGGTCGGCGGTTAGCGTATCACTGCTCCTCATCTTCCCGAGCGCGTCATACGGTAGTTGTGTTACACCCATACCATCCCCAAACATCCTGCTATCTCTTCTCCTCCTGCCTTGAATCGTATACTGATAGATGTGATATTTGCTGATTATCAGAGCCATCTGGAACTGGAAGAAGCTCGGGCTATCGTAACATTGAATGACTAGAGCTACGTCGATGAATATATCATGTGGTTCTTCACGGTCTCACATCCGTACATGGTGCCAACTGCGCCAGGAGATCCGCCGAGACTACCTCATCAGGAGATTATAGAGGAGTAGTAGACTCAACTAGATCATAATTAGAATGTCTTTCCTCGTTGTCGTCACAGAGTGGAGATTGCACGTGCAAGCATTGATGAAGGTGTCTTCCTTGAGGGGTCTGATGTCTGGCGAGTACTGGATGGCATTCTTGCGGAGGTACAGTGGGCACTATTATACCGTAAACATCGTGTGAGGACGAGGAAATCGATGACCGAGGAGGCAAATCAGACATAGGAGGCATATGAGGTAGAGGAGAGGTTGTCAGACACATCCAATAGTTGTTTGTTTTTATTTTGTTGCAATACTATAGTTTATACTTTTTTGGATTTCGTGTTGTACGATATTTTACTATTATATTGCTATATTATTTTGTATGTTTTTTATTTTATTCTAGGTCATGTTTATTCATCTGTAAACAAATACACAACTCGTTATAAAAAATAAGCTAAATTACAGTTTTGGTCCCCCTATTTTATCAAATTCACGGTTTTGGTCCCCCTATTTTATTTTTAAACAGTTTTGGTCCTCCATCTCAATTTTGATCCACTATTCATGCATTGTTCACGTATTGTTCATGCACTGTTCATGTACGGATCATGCACTGTTCATGAACAGTACATGAACAATGAACATTTTTTTGGATCAAAATTGAGATGGGAGACCAAAACTGTTTAAAAAGAAAATAGGGGGACTAAAAACCGTGAGTTTGATAAAATAGGGGGACCAAAACTGTAATTTAACTTAAACAATATTATGATACACTTCGGAGATATATCTCCGAAAAATTCTCGTAGTTGCATCTTCGGAAATATTCAAATAAAAATAAATTATTGGAGACATGCTATGAGGGTTTAAGGTTTAAAATTATTCTAGAAATATATCTCCGAAATATGTTAACGTTTACTCAGAACTTTGGTACGTCGATACGTCTCAAAATATATCTTTTAAATTTGATAGTATAAATAGAAATACAAAATATATATCCGAAATTTAAGAGCATAAATAAAAATCCACACTGTACACAAGAAATAGTGAAAAAAGAAATTCTCTAATTAAATTCATTAGAAGTATCAAGACATTCATTAGAAGTATCAGCACATTTTCCCTTGCTGCTCTTTCATTGATCTTTACTAGTTACAATTTTATTCTTTCTCGGCAAAACCTCAATATCTTAAGACCTTTACTGAGCTCGATGTATATTTAAACATCACGTTTGAAGAGTTCTACATACTGAAACAATTTGGTAGTTTCTTTGTCATCCTCAACGCTATGCATCCACCTTTAACATGAGAATCATCAATACATATCAATCATCAATACGTGTGTAACTAAATCGATTTTCTTAAAAATATATGAAATACATAAAAATACAATTAAAAATATATATGAAAGATATACATGAATACATATTGTAGACATTCATAAGAAATGAACTATTAGTTATCAAATATAAACCATAAACTATAACTTATAAGTTATTTTATATGTGAACACCTGTTCAAAAAAAAGTGTCCTATTATCACCAAATATTACATACTTTTTAAAATGTAAGTGATGATAATATGCAAGTCAGTAATCCTAATCTCATTTTAGAATTAACAGCTCACCACATCAAAACATCATACCATAATGCATGTAATCAAAAGAGATGTCATGCCAATAAAAATAAGATATAAGAGATCTTCAATCATTCTCCATGACATATTATTTATACCACTATAACATTACACCTACCTATCATTTCCTTCGGCTGTATATATATATATATATATATTCATCTCCTCCTCATCCAACATACAAATAAACATAAATTTCAATCATTTACATAATTCCTCCAAACACCAAAACAGACATGAAACAAATTCTATTTTCCTTCTCACTTTTTCTAATCATCTTATCATCGTTGTATTCTCCTAACACAGCAGCAACTGGACCCGTAGCATCGCCAAAACATGCCCCGGCACCAAAAGCAGCATCACCAACATCATTAAAACCGTTAGTCCCGACATTACCAGATTCACCAGACACTTCTGATTCCACCCCAGACGACATAACCAAAATCCTCAAAAAGGCCAGAACATTCACCATCCTAACCCGCCTCCTAAAAACTACAGAAATCATGAGCAGCATAAACTCACAGCTCATAACAGGCAAAACTGGCGGTTTAACAATCCTCGCACCAGACGACTCAGCTTTCTCAAACCTCAAAGCCGGGTTCTTGAACTCTCTAAACGAAAACAAAAAAATCGAACTCTTACAATTCCACATCCTGCCACAGTTTGTTGATAGCAATAATTTTGATTCTCTTAGTAACCCGGTTGAGACAGTGGCAGGGAAAGACCCTTCAAAGCGTCCATTGAACTTCGAATCGTTGGGTAACAGTGTTAATATTTCAACTGGTGTGGTTAACGCTACTGTTACTGGTGTAGTGTATCAAGATAACAAACTTGCTATATATCGTTTGGATAAGGTTTTGCTACCTCTTGATTTCTTTGGAACTAAGGCTCCTGCTTCTGCTCCTGTTGCTGCAAAAACACCTAAAGCTGATAAGGGGAAATCATCTTCCGCAGAAGATGAGGATGTGACAACAACACAGGAGCAGAAAAGTTCTGGAGCAGTAAGTTTAATTGGAATTCATGAAACAACGCTGATGATAACTATTGGAGTAGCTTTTGTTGTTGTGACAATGTTTGGCAACTACATTTGAGTGATCTGAAGCAACGATGTTTCTTTTATTTTACCTTTTCTTTGGACTTTATTTCTGTCTGATCTATCATTTTTCTTTCTTTCACTATTTCCTTAAAATCAAGTCAGTTTGTGATGAAAACTGTATTAAATTTTGAAGACTTTATTTATTTTCTTGTTTATTAATTGGCATTACTCCAAAAAGTATCTTTTGGTTTGTGAGAAATTTTGTGTACTATATTGTAACTTGCTATTTTTTTATGAACTTGTGAAACTCTCAACTCAATTCACTTGTGTATACCAGGGGCTATTGATTCCTTTCATTTGTGCTATTATGAACTCGTCAAAACACTTTTTTATTTTCAGACGTGATTTGTCATATATGCTTAACCGTTCCAACAAAATCATAAAACTAAACATATTCAAGAGTATATATAAACTACATAGACCCTATCTCTTGCGAAATGCAGTGATCTAGCAAAGTGCTCATACACCTCATAATCATTCGGCCTTTTCTCTAAGTCATACTTGATCACAACTCATACTTTTCACAATATGTCGTCATGCGGCTGAATTGGGCGGACCAACAGGGTTAGAAAAAACTGGAGATACTCGATCATCTCTTTCATCGTGAATAGAATGTACTTCCACTCCAGAGTCAATATCCCTGAATGGTTTACCGAAAAAAGCATAAACAGTTCGAAAATCACAATTACCGCCACCTTTAACATTGACGACATGTTCAATATATTGTTCAATATATTTGTGTATAAAAACCGACATATCTTCAAAGAATATAATTTTTGGTGGAGGTTCGCTAATGTGATTTCCTTTAAAACACTTTTTTTTTTTTTTTTTTTGAGATTTTGGAGTTGGAGAATCTGGATTTTTTTTTGGCAACATGTTCAAAATAAGAAGGAGACCCCCTTATTGAATTGTCACTCGGTGTTGGTTTGACTTTTTAAGGAGCATATTTTGTTTTTACCGACAATGGTTTCAAGTTTGTGGTTTCTGGATAAACAATCTTCCTCAATTGCCCTTTGATGTGGAGTCAAAATAAGTCTTCTCAATAGAGGTAACATCAACAATTTCCAATAGTGAAAGTTTGTATTTGTTCATATACGTTGAATCAATGATGAACACAATATGAAATGAAATGTTTGGAACAACTTGATGGGATCTGGATGAGTCTAAAATATATCTCTAACGATTACTCCATCCTCACACGTTCAGTGGGAATGAATTGAACATGTACTTGAATCCCACGGTACAGGGTTCGATTCTCACGGAAGACAAAAACTCTACTAGAGGGGGGTAGAGAAGATCGTGAGGTGACAGTGTCGGGAGGGCTTTGCGAGGGGCCCGAGCTGTTACATTCGATACCTAAATACATAATTGTTATCATCCAGTAGGTTCAACAGTTGTTGCTTTATAGTTATGTCCCCTTTTAACTCCTTATTATTAAGGGCCCGAATACCGTAGACTTGTTTGATATTTGAGATATTTTTGGATCTTTTACGTTTCAAATTTGCAAATGTGTTTTTCGGTTGCATCATATTCAATGTCATGTCTGAAAGAATTTTCTTCTCTTTTGGCATGAAGCGACATGCAATTGGATTTCCGACTAACATTTCACACATGTCATGGTTATGTAAACCATGTTCCTATTAAATCTTCATTTTGTTATTTGACAAAAGATAACCCCACAACTTAAAAAGACACTTATATTTTCTTGAACTAGTAGCATCTCGTTTGAATTTTCGGAGAGGAGTTATATACTTCCCACTTCTTTCACATGTTATTGTCACAAATGTAACTCTTTTATCTGAACCCTTATAGGACCTTCCGATTACAACACTAAACCCCAATTTGGATGCCTATGTACAAATCTATTGAAGCATGTGAGAACGAAATTCAAACTTTTCTCCATTTGTAAATAGGGTGTCAACATCTACCTCCATCACTTCAACAGTTTTGGCATTCAGAGATACACTAGGTTTGGAAAAAACATTGGGGTGCACCATATCTAGGGGTGACAATTGAATTCATTAAGCAATCATCCATCCACTAAATAATTCATTTAATCCATCTATTATTTAAAATCTTAGTTAATATGTTGTATTCAATCCATCCATTCAAAGTCATGGATGGATCCAATCCATCCAACATATTATAAAAATCCAATAATTTTTTTTAATTTGAAATCCAACATAATCACTTCTGTTATAAAAGTTCAATGGATTTTTTTTTAAATTTGAAATCCAAAAAAATCACTTCTATTATAAAAATACAAAATATATTTATTTCTTATATTTATTGGCCATGTCTCAAACCGATTCAAAATGTAAGTTTATATATTAAAAATACTTTTATATATTAAAAATATAATAATAATAGTTTAAAAATGGAAGTTTATATCAATTTAGAAATATTGTATAGCTGTTGCATATTTATTAAAAAGAACAATGAAAAATAAGGATATACTTTTATTAAAAAGAACAATGAAAAATAAGGATATACTTTTGTGAGAAATATAAAGACGTTGTAGAAAAAATCATTTACATGTTGTTTATCATAGTTCACAATATAAAGCAAATCATGATATAAATTAAATAGTAATATATAAAAGATACAAACTAAACAATTGGAAAATTTTGAAAATTCAATGAATATTACAGATTTATAAAAAAATACAAACTTATTTTATTACTAATTACATATATTATATATTATGAATCTATTAAAATATTATTTTAAACACTTTCATCATCAATGTTAAGAATTTAATTTATGAGATTAATTGTTATGCATTGTCAATGTAAAAATTTTTACATCATCAATTCATCACAACCATTCATAATCATTACTTTAAATATAATTAAAATATAAATTAAATATAGTTTTGGATCTAATGGTTACCATTCACTGACAGTGTAAAACTATTTTACACTGTATGTGCATTCCAATTAAATTCTTAATTTATAGATAATTTTATTTTGATAAATTTAACAAATAAAATAAATCCGTAAGAAAATAAAATAAATTAAATTAGTTTCATGGAAGGATGGATAATCATCCATTAAAAAATTGTTAATGAATGGATTGGATTGAATTATATCTTTAATGGATGGATTGAATTTTTGAAAGAGAATTTTAATGGATTGTTAATGGATTAGTGGATTGTTTGAATCCATCCATTAACAATCCAATCCATATCCATCCAATCCATCCATTTTGTCACCCTAACTATATCTAATGCAAATAATAACATAAAATATCCAAAAGTTGTTGCACAATGAAAACATACAAACTTAAAATGAAAACAAACATACTCCACAAATGCAATTCTAGATTAATTCATACAGAATTCAAAAATACATTTTCGGATGCAACCTAAATTTCCGAGCTATAAAACAAGAATAATGTGAGCAATGAGGAATGAAATGAAAAATCTTTACCTTTAATTTCAGCTTATTTATCTCTTTTTGATGTGATGAAATACAAGATTTAAGTTTTTAGTGAAAATCTTGATTGAGAATCGAAGGTTTTTTTTGGTAAGGGTTTTCAGAATAAATGGTTATGTAATTTGATCATGCAAGTTGCTGTGGATTAAAAATCACGTTTGATATTTTTTTTTCTTCTGAAAATGCATCTCCAGAAATGACTGACATGCAAAAGTGGTAGGGTTTTAAATTTCTGCTTCAAAAATATGGAAATGCACTTTTGGAAAAGTCATTGGGTTGCTAAATTAAAATTAAATTGATATGATTTATCCAGAGATGCATCTATAGAATAAATTTAAAAAAAAATATAGGAAGGCACTCATTTAGGGTGTGTGTCATTAAGGTAAACGGTGCATCCAGGGATGCATTTCCAGAACCTAAAGGGCATTTTGAATTTTCATAAGAGCTTTCCACCTATTAGAGTGGGATTAACAATTTCCTTAAATTATTACATTAGTTAGACTTGAATTCTTTTCCATTAGGTTATCTTAAATCCTTTATTCTTTTCACTTTTTTTAAATAGTTGAGTAAGCTTTGGTCTTCTAAATCTTTTTTAACATCACTTTTGCTTTATGTTGTTAACTTAAATTAACAAGCATTGTGTATTTATTATTGATGTGATTATTTGATATATTCTTGAGGCATTAGGGAGTTTTAATATATTGGCCTTTAGTGTTCTACATTAAAGCAATTGAGATAATCTAGTGGCATGGTGTTAACCCATTAGGGGGTTTAGTATATGAGAATTTCTTAATGCATCCTATGTATTAATAGGACACCACGTGAAAATACAAAAATGCTCATAGTTTTCGGAGATGTATATCTGAACGTAACCTGAGGAAATAGAATTGTGACTTAACATTAAAAAACTCTAGAGATACATATTCATAGTTTTATTTTGATATGCATCTCCAAACGGTATTTGCTCTATATTGCGCCAAAACCATTCTCCTTTCTTATTTAGAAAAAACACAAAACTTTCTCAACTCTCTCAAAGGTTCTTCCATCAACTGTTGGTAATAGTATTGTGTGTGTGTGTTGGGGGGGGGGGGGGTTGTTATCGTCTCCACAGGAATTGTTCTGATATCACTTTTCGTTCTACTATTTATCCGTTTTAAGTAAGGGTTTAAAATTGATTGTTGTTGGTAACATAAGATTTCACTTGTTTTATGCAGCAAAGAGTAAAATAAAGTAAGATGTTTGTTTGTGAGAAATATGCCAAGATTAGGGTTTACTAGTACATATCATTTTAATCAAGCATGTGAACTTAGTTTTGATCAATACAAGCGTGTATCCTCTCAACGCAGTTTATCTCTAAAGCGATATCATGGGCTTTATCGTACCAATCGCAAGATGATGTCTCATCTGAAGAATCAATACAATAAACATAAAGAACAATACAAAGAAAATATTAACTCACAAATCCATGTTTAGAGTTTGTTTGCTAATAGATGAAGAACTTAGATCAAGGTTTGGAAAATCTATGTCTAGAGTGATACAACCATATATTAACATAAAAAACAAAGATCTTCATCATATATTGATCATCAACTTTGTTCACATACAAAAGATTAAAAGAAATACATACTAGTAAGGTTAACTACCTCTAATCTTGACACAAAAGATGCTTAGCCACCCATTTCTATTGTGACTTATTTAGTAAGAAAGGAAGAAAGCTTCAAAAGCATCAAAGTCAAAAGACCAAAGATTGATGTGTCCAAACTTTTATCCTTGCTCTTTGTTGAGTTTCTCAGCTCAAACCCTAGAAACTTTGATCTAAAATAGAAAAGTGTGTAAAATGAAGGTACCTTTTACAAAATATCTAAAAAAAGATCTTTATACAAGTCCTAAGAAGGGCCTCTAAGTGGCACCACGTTAAGCGTCCTCGGAGCGATCAGATGAAAGATGACAAAAACCCATAAAACTCGTTGAACGCAGTCAAAGAGCGACTTCTGCATAAAAATCCACAAAATATTACTTGCTTTCCTCAGACGAATGATTACTACTACAACTACTACTACTATTACTGTTGTTGTTGCTACTGCTGCACTGCTGCTGCCACTACCACTACCACTACCACTACTACTACCACTACCACTACCACTACTACTACTACTACTACTACTACTACTACTACTACTACTACTACCACTACTACTACTTCTACTACATAAAACCTATTTAAAAACGGTTGGAAACTACATATAATCACGCAGATCAATGCGTTGTTATATAGAGTGTTGTTGTAAATATGCTACTTATAATCATGGATATGAGACCATTGTTGAATTCTAGAAAATGTGTGGTATATTACAACAGTTATGTATAACAACTATTGTGATATATACTGAATATCACAATGGTTATGCGTTTCAACCATTGTGGAGCGTACCCTTAGTTCATTATATACCAATGTATATTGATTGTTTTACCATACACCCGATTAAAGAATTACAATCATTAAAATTGGTAAAGAACTATTTAATCTTAAAATTAAATTATTCTTGAAAATCAACTTAAACACACCACTGTTTTTCGAATTGCATACGTCTCATCATGCATATTTTATGTTCTTTAACTCAAATATGGTTCAATGGTCGGTTTCCTTCAATACATCGATATCTTTTATTATAGTTTAACTTATCATCGCTGTTTATCATCGTGATTGTTATGATAACTTATCATCATAACAATCATGATCATAACAATCACGGTGATAAGTGACGACGATGAGGTAAAGTATAATTGTAGATATCGATGAATTGATGGAAACAAACCATTGAACTATATATTATGTGCTAAGGAACATAAAATGTGCATAATGAAATGCAAGCTATTCGGAAAATATTGATTGATATAGGTTGGTTTTCAAATATATCTTAATTTTTCAGATTATAAGTTTCTATGTCAATTTAAATGATTGCATTTTCAATAAAAGGATAGTGAAACAAACAATATACATAGTATATTATAAAATAAATTCCATATACAATATCTAAAGGACTTCATATATATGTACCTTATCAACTTATATTATATGTTTTCTACCATCATCATCATCATCACCATGTATCATCTTTACTATACAATTTCAGCTATTTCAAAAAAGAAAATTAGTTAGTATTCAAAACAAATCCAGCAAAAGTTGAAACAAAACCCTAAGTGGGACGGTAACCTAAGTGGGATTGTAGCAAAACAAGATACATTTTTACCATATGTACCATTATAATGAAGTTCACCTAGTTTGTGAAGCATCTTGAGTTGAAAGAAACATTAAAACCATAATTTAGTGAAGAGTAAAGAGAGATCGAAAGAGAGAGTAGGAAAAACATCTTATTCGTGAAGCAATAAAAAAAGTACAAGGTGGATGAAGTTTCCATCATAGCTTCATACTTCTTATACCATTTTCATTGCTACACAAACAATATGTCCCATAGCTATAGTATGGTCTTTGTTAATGCATTGAAGATGAATATGCAAATATGGGAACAATCAACAAAAACAACATTAAGGAAACGATATGACAAGAACTATCTAACAAGAATATGGAAGTATAAGAATACCTTATTTTCCATAGCTACACAAATAATATGTACCATAGCCAAAGTATGGTCTCTGTTAATGCATTGAAGACGAATATGCAAAAATGAGAATAATCAACAAAAACAACATGAAGCAAACGAGATAATGGAAGTAGAAGAATAGCTAATAAGAAGATCGAAGAAGAATAATACATTCATGTATGAAGCACAAGATTCACATCTAATGGTGAGGAATAAGATAAAAATGGGTGGTAGGGTTTCGTTGTGAAGGAAAGGGTGCTACTGTCATTAAGTGAAAGTTAATTCACTTATATGGGTAAATATTTTACAACAATTATCAATAAGAATCGTAATGATATGTATATATTTATTATAAATATATCACAACAGTTATTCATATGAGCCGTAGTAATACTCCTTTTAATTGGTACAAGGTTCGAATCTTGACAACAATATTTTTTCCATTTTACATAATTATTTATTCACTGTTGTAATAAGCAACTGTTGTGATATAACAACATTTTCTCTTCCCGAAAGAGAGAAACGTTCATCCCAAGTATACTAATAATTTAAAATTTTATTTGTTTTTCAAAAATATCATTCGAGTATATCAACCATTACAAGTTATCATCATTACAAGCCTTTAACTATCAGACTTTTCATCTTCAACCTCATCTATAAATAAACAATTTTACATTTTTTTCATAATATTCTTCGTAACAATGAGTTCTACAAATGAGAATGCTAACAGAAACATCACCAATGAGGTCATTATTGAACAATATCATCAACGGTCAAATGAGGAGGTCCAACAATCTGGATCGTTGGTTGTCAGAGATACGTTAAGGGAGAGGAAGGCCAAGAAGAAGAAGAAAAAGCTGAAGAAGAAAAATAAAAAGAAGCAGAGGAGGACTTTTTTTATGATTCTGATGAGGGTAGTAAGGAGAGAGTCCTAGATTATGAAGAATCATTTGTTGCTATGGGCTTAGACATTTGAAAAATATATGTAATTATATTATCAATGTTCTTTTTTGAGTTTTAATGAAGTTTTCTATTATATATACTCTTCTCTTTCACTTTTTTTTATCAAACTCTTCTTTTTCACTTAAAAATAGAAAAAAAGATGAATTTTGGATTTTGAGGGTAAAGTCCTGTAACACTAAAAAATGAAATAAAATATATGTTTTGTAGGATAAGAATGCGCCTAAGGGGGGGGGGGTGAATTAGGTGTTATAATTTTTCTCGATTCTTTTTCTTTGATGGATATAATTTTTCTTTTAAATGTGTATGGAAGGAAAGCAGTAAGGCAGAAAATAAAAGTGACACGGAGAATTATCCTGGTTCCCTTCACAGTCCGAAGGTACATCCAGTCCCCTTTCAATTTGAAAGAGATTTCCACTAGTTTTTAGAATAAGTACAACCTATCACACCTTCAATGGTGAGGCCTACTTTCTAAACAACTAAGCAACTTTGTGTGCAAGAACAATCCTCTTGCCACACAACCCTTGTGTCCAACAATCCTGGATCACAAGTCACAAATAGAAATACCTTTCTACACTTTTTGTAATTTTGAGTGAGTAATACAAAGATTGGATATCAATAATGATCTTCTCCTATGTACACAAATCACTTTTCAAATATCAATACAAGTGTTCAAACATGCAATATGAAAGATGATGATCTTATGAACACTTTTTAGAAGTATAAAAATATTTGAATTTTTAGTGAATTTGATTTAAGTGATTTTCATAAAAAATTGTAGGAGGTGTTTTTGAATTTGAAAAAATTCAGATTTTATAATAATCAAGACACCCTTTTGAAAAGGTATGACAATTATGAAACAAAATAATTTTTGAAGAGATATAATCAAAAGGTGTAATTTGAAATTCAAAGAAATATTTTTCAAAAATCTTACAGTGTTAACCGGTTAACCAAATGGTTAACCGGTTAACCAAATGGTTAACCGGTTAACGCCTATAAACGTTAACAGGTTTTCTGAAATTTTGAAGCCATTAACCGGTTAACCAAATGGTTAACCGGTTAACACTGTTAAAAACAGAAACATATTGTTTTCAAAAAATGTTAAATGGTTTGAAAAATAATCAAAGTATTTTATGCATTATGCTAACATGTGATTGAATGAGTGAACACTTGTACATCAATTTAAAAGAGGGATTGATGTACCTAAACAAAAACGTCCAAGCTTGAAGTAACACGATGATGCATAAGAAGCTTGATCGCCATGCCGGTTGCTTGTAGCTTGATCAGTTGGAGCTCTTGACTTTTTGCAGATCTGAAATGCATGTGGCGTGTTGTCTTCATCAAAATCTTCGAGGTTGTAGGCGTGCTTCTACATGTTTGAAATGGAAAAAAATGTAGTTGTTGAGAATCGAAGCTTGTTACACATCATTTATTACTATGGTTTTTTATCGTACCTGGAGATCAGGATCCGATATGGCTGGCGTCGAGCGTTGTTGAAGGACGGTTGATAAGGAGAGGAGGGGGTGTACCTGCAAGGCACTCCGATGCTGAAGTAAGACACCGAGCAAAGAGTGAGCAAGTACAAGAATTAAGGTCAGAGAATTGAATACCTGACCCTCTCAAATGAGAGGGTTTATATATTGGTTCAAGTGGAAGATTATTGGTCCAAACCGTTGGGCGCGGATCGCGGAATCTGTATGAATAGGTAACGGTCAAAACTAGCCGTTGGAAGACTTCGTCTTGGTCGGTATGACTTTGGTCGGCAAAGACCATTATTCTTAACGTTGCTCGACGTCGAGCGTGCCACAAAGCTGGTTTGCTTGGCCCAATTCTGGGAGTTGGGCCTGCCAGAACAGTTTTTAAGCCAAATGTCATTAAATTACTGTATATAAATCCAATTGTGAAACTTTTAACCCATTACAACAATGTATATTCATTAGTTGTAAACCTGACTTTGTTGTTTGCGCGTTTTGTAGTAGTGGATGAATAGTTTCATGCTACTTTGTCCCTAACTGGCATGAAGAACATGTGCATGAGCAATATGTTACGATCAACCACAAAATGCTTAATGCATTCGTGGAGAGATGGAACACATATACCTCATCATTTCATCCACCTCATGGTGAGATGTCTATCACATTCGACGTTGTGTCCAAACGAATCCATGAATATAACTCAGAGACGCTTGTTTGGTCTACTTGTACTCAAAGTTATCAGAGGGTTGTAGCTAAAAGACGAAGTAGGCCACAGGAAGCATCATAGTACTAACGATAATATTTATTGGTATTTTCAAGTTTGTGTGTCATTTTCATTGCATTTTGCAACGCCTTTACTGTCTGATGATTCATGTGTTCCAACACTTTTCAGACTTGGATCCTCCAACACTTCCCCCACGCATCTCGGGTTATTCGTGTGTGTCGACTTTTACTGAGGATATGTTGCGTGCTTCTGCATTTCCCCCACCTAGACGGAACCAGGAAATAGAGTCGTTCAGAGTGTATCTTGGTCGTTTGGTTACCGAGAGTATGCACTTTAACATCTATGTTGATCACCGTGGGATGCGACCATTTGACGTCATAGTGTTATACTCGAGATGATTAGCATGCGACTCACATGTCACATTTTCTCATCTGCCTGAGCGCGTCATGCGACAATTCGGCTACATTCATACTATTCCCAGACACCCTGTTGTCTATGTTCCTCATGCTATGACACAATGAGATATGGATGCTATATTTGATGATTATCCTAGATGTCGTCCCATTGTGGAGATTGCGCAGGCAGGAATTGACACACACACACACACACACACACACACACACATATATATATATATATATATATATATATATATATATATATATATATATATATATATATATATATATATATATATATATATATATATATATATATTTCCTTGATGGATCTGAGGTGAGATAAGTCCTTGATGCCATTATGACGGAGGTACTGATGTACCAGCGACAACATCAAAGGACAAGGGCATAGAAGGCCGAGTAGCACGAAGAGGCCGATGAGCTGTAGTCTGACATACACAGTAGTATATATTAGTTGTACTTTGGATTCACAATGAATTGTAGTTTATTTTCTCTTCATTCTACTTTATCATGTATTTCAACTTCATTTATATATGTCATTTTTTTACTATATGAATTTTTATATGTCAGTTTTTGCATATCGATTGTATTGGTTTAATGTTAATTACACAATTGTGACCTAATATTTATTAATCCTTCTTTTTATCTGAATAACCATACAAGTAATATAACTTGCATTATACTAATAGGTTACGAAGATGCATCTCTGTAAATCATAAACGAAGATGCATCTCGGGAACAATAACGTGTAAAATGAGCCTTTCAGAGAAGGATGCATGAGGTGTATGTTAATATTTCGGAGATGTATCTCTGAATTAAGTAACACTTTAATTTAAGACAATATGCGTTTAGAGATGTATCTAAGAAATCTAAGAAAATTTTTAGGTTTTCCTTAATCTTTTTTCACTCCATAGAATAGGATAAGAAATTCTTTAATATACGGGGCTTTAGTTTTCTGAAAAATTTAGTACATACCCAATTGAATTAGGGTTTAATATGTTGGGCCTTAGTGTTTTAAATATCTTGCACTTTCACCTCACTTTGCTTATACTTACTAGTCTCACTATTTTATTTGGTGAGACTTACAATAAAGTTCTAAAAGTAACTATTGCCACTAAGAAAAATGTGGGTTCATTGTTTACAAATAAAAACTAAAACCAGTACAAAGTATACAAGTTGAGAACTGCATTTTTATTTCATGGATATGGATGTTAGGCAGACATAAACAAGAACATGTTATATATGGATGTTAGTTATGCATAAAAACATTGAAGTGCACTCTCTAATGTATAGAATTTACCTTTACAAAAAAACATTAAAGTGAAAAACAAGATACATTATGTGATCCTAATATTCGATCAATTGTGCTTATACCTGTAACATCAGTGACATATTATTGATTAATTAGTAATTGGAGTGCCATACTACAACTTGAAATTATATACTGCAGTTTATTCTATTCCTTATGTCATCATGTTCAAAGCCTTCTTAAATTTATGGAGATTTTGTATAAACTACCCACAATTTAACCATGTCAAAACCAACAAATGTCCCATTTTACCACAAAATATTTTATGATCTCTATTTAAGAACGGTTTAACCGTGATAAATTTTGAATCTTGTGCAGCTTACCTTGCCCGCCTCATAAATACTCTCATAATGCACAAAACAATATATACAATCAATGATAACATGATAATTCAGTTATACATTTAATCTATAATTTGAGAAACAATAATGTTAGTTTCATTTCAGAATTAACAGTTCACCACATCAAAATTTCATACCATAAATGATGATCACCAAAAGAGATGTCACACCAATAAAAATAAGATAAAAGATCCTTAATCATTCTCTATGACAGATTAATCATATCACCAAAAAACACAACCAGAGAACAATAACATTACACCTACAAATCATTATCTTGAGCTTCTATATAAATTCAACTCTCTTTACCCTCCAAATCACATATCCAAAATACTAATCAACAAAATTCCAATCACTTACTTTATTTCCTCCACCAAGCCAAACATGAAACAAATTATATTTTCCTTCTCACTCTTTCTACTCATGTTATCCTCATTGTATTCTCCCAACATAGCAGCAACAGAACCAGTAGCATCGCCAAAACATGCCCCCGCACCAAAAGCAGCATCACCAACATCATCAAAACCATTAGTCCCGACATTACCAGATTCACCGGACACTTCCGATTCCACCCCAGACGACATAACCAAAATCCTCAAAAAGGCCAAAACGTTTACCATCCTAACCCGCCTCCTAAAAACTACAGAAATCATGAGCAGCATAAACTCACAGCTCATAACAGGTAAAAGCGGAGGACTAACAATCCTCGCACCAGACGACTCGGCTTTCTCACAACTCAAAGCCGGGTTCTTGAACTCCCTAAATGAAAACAAAAAAATCGAACTCTTACAGTTCCACATCCTTCCACAGTTTGTTGATAGTAATAATTTTGATTCTCTTAGTAACCCGGTTGAGACAGTGGCAGGGAAAGACCCTTCAAAGCGTCCATTGAATTTTGAATCGTTGGGTAACAGTGTTAATATTTCAACAGGTGTGGTTAATGCTACTGTTACCGGTGTAGTTTATCAGGATAACAAACTTGCTATATATCGTTTGGATAAGGTTTTGCTTCCTCTTGATTTCTTTGGGACTAAGGCTCCTGCTTCTGCTCCTGTTGCTGCAAAAACACCTAAAGCTGATAAGGGGAAATCATCTTCTGCAGAAGATGAGAATGACACAACAACACAGGATCAGAAAAGCTCTGGAGCAGTGAGTTTAATTGGAATTCAAGGAACAACGTTGGTGTCTACTGGAGTAGTTTTTGTTGCAGTGGCAATGTTTGGCAACTGCATATGAATTATATGAAATAGTTAACCATGTTTCTTTTCTTTTACTTTTTCTTTGGAGTTTATTTTGGTCTGTTCTGTTGTTGGTGTGTGAAGTGAACTTTATCTGTTCCTTTTTGTTTTAGTGTAAAATTGTTTGAATATTTGGTTTGAGTAAATTTATTTGGGTTGGTTACTTAACCAACAAACTATAAAAGTTGTTTCTTATTTCAGTTTGCATTCAATCACAATCTATACACATTCTGCATCCACTCCATCTTGTTCATCATTGTGTATGTATTTTGATTGCTTGCACTACAAGAAACTAAAAGAGTTGCGCTAATTGACACCGAGAGTCTGGTTTGATACTAGGAAATTGGTTTCAATACCAGAGAAAATTGGTTCCATACTAAAGAGAGAAATAGTATTTGATACTAGGGAAACACAATAGACTTGTGAGAGATTATCAAATTGGGAAACGCACAGTGAGGTGTGTGAATTTAGTGTTCTTGCTCAACAATCATGAATATAAATGGTGGATTTCCATCTAACATCTTGGTTTTCTATAAATGCGGTTGGGGAAGATGGAGTGCTTTAATGAAATTGCTTTTTGGAGTTCAAGAAGTAATTGAAATGGTGCAAAATGGCTATGAAGAACGAGAGGCATAGCCTATCATGGTCGGTTAAAACGATGAAGAACGATCAATGTCGTTTCTCCTCCAGCTCGCAACGCTGACGAAAACAATGAGAACAGACCGATTAATTTTATTTCAAGGAACAATGTGTGTGAAGTGAACTTTATTTCGATCTGTTCTTATATTTGACTTTTATTTTAATTATATTTAAAATAATGATTATGAATGATTATGATGTATTGATGGTGTAAAACTTTTTACACTGACATTGCATAATATTAATCTCTTATTAATATATACCGTTAAAAGTAGAATATATATTTGTAACATTTACAAAGTATATCTATAAGCAAGTGTATTATTTGTAAATATTTATAAATATATTTAAATAATATGAATTAATTCATAAAATTAAATATTTATAAGTGTAATTAGAAAATTTGAATTAAATCTAAAAAATAATAAACGTTATTTTCTAGGGACTTAACTCCTTGCGAATACCATGTGTTTCAATCACATAAAATTTAAGACTTAGATTTTGTGAGGGGTTTAACCCTTAACAAATATACGAGGTGACAGATCTCTCATTAATAATTTGTGATGATCTATTTAACTAGATGATTTGACCCCTTACAAATATTATTTTATAAGAGATTTTTTTTGTACTTGTAAGGAGTTTAACCCTTCAAAAAACCATCTTTATATATATATATATATATATATATATATATATATATATATATATATATATATATATATATATATATATATATATATATATATATATATATATATATATATATATATATATATATATATATATATATATATATATATTAAAAAAAATATTTATTAAAAATAATAGTCCCTACTATGTTTGATTCTCTTATTTAACACATTAAAAACAATAAAATAATGCATTAAAGTATATAAATTGTTCTTCTCATAATTTTGTTTTATTACAAATAAATGTGTTTGAGACACCTCAAATATTGAGTGGAGTATCTCAAACTCAAATGGTAAATAAGTAGTTGATACTTCTCAACAATAAAAAAAAAAAAAAAAACTCTCAAATATTAAATGTAGTAACATTTAAAAAATAAATAAATGTTAATTTTTTAATATAAAATTAATTCATTTTTGTAGGAAATATTGAAGTTTTCATAATTTTTCTAAAAATAAGAAAGGTTAATTTTAGAATAACTTATTATAAAGTTCTAAACAAATAAATAATTCCAAAAAAAATTGGTAAATAGCAACACATGCATGCATGCATTTATCCAACTCTTGCCAACATCAAATTGACCCTTCACTCCATTTCCCCTATATTCACAAGCAAGAATAAAATACAAAATATTGCTCCATTGATTCAATCTCCAATGACGAGCCACCTTAATATCCCTACCAAATAATTATTTAGATATACACTTGAAAACCACATTGCACACTTCAAATTCTTCTCACATCTTATGCAAAATCTAGACACTACACCCAAATCTCCCAAATCCCATCCACAGATAACAATATTATTAAGTTATCAAATCACAATTATACAAACCACTCACCCACCACTCCTTTTCCACAAAACTTCATATAAAACCCCTTAACACCATATCTCAACAATTCATCAATCATACCTTAAAATTTTCATATAAGTACAACAATTTTCATAATCACACCTTAAAAATGATGAAGATTCAAAAGCAATTATCTCTCTTATGCATTTCACTCACACTTCTATTTTCCCTCACTTTAGCAACCCTATCTCCTGCCACGTCACCAGCTCAAACACCAACTTCATCCCCAACAAAACCCTTACTCCCCACATTACCCCAACCACCAAATGACAATAACACCCCTGAGTCATCTACAGTTGACATAGTTCAAATCCTTAAACAAGCAAACTCATTCAACATCTTCATCCGTCTCATGAAAACAACTCAGTTAATCAACCAACTAAACTCACAGCTCATAACCATAAAATCTGGTGGATTAACAATTCTTGCACCAGAAGATTCAGCATTCTCTGAACTCAAACCAGGCTTCCTCAACACACTCTCCAATGGACAGAAACTAGAGCTACTTCAATTCCACGTTGTTCCTGATTTTGTCTCTAGCTCTAACTTCGATACTTTGACTAACCCTGTGAGAACACTTGCCGGAAACAAACCTGGAAAAGTTGAACTTAACGTGATTACTTATGCCGGAAACGTGAATATTTCAACTGGACAGGTTAATACGACGGTTAATGGAGTTATATATACGGATAAACATCTTGCTATTTATAGGATTGGTAAAGTGCTTATTCCGTCCGAGTTTTTTCCCAAGAAGAAAATTGTGGTGGCGCCGGCTTTAGCACCGGCGCCTGTGATTGATGAAGCTAAGGCGCCGAAGGCTGAAAAGGAGAAACCGGTTGCGTCGGAAGATTCATCGTCGCAGGTTGTTCCTACTTTGACATCTGGTGGTATGAGGATTGATGTGTGTGGAAGTTGGGTGGTTATGGTTGTTGGAATTGTTTTGGGAGGTTTTTACAACATGAAGTACTAGAATGTGCGATGTGTTTGAATAAGCTACTATGATAGATTGGTGTTTGAGTGTTTATGATTGAGCATGGAAAGTGAAAAGGAAGGGAATATGTGTGTATCTCTATGAATTTCACTCTTAATTAAAAGTGTATTATATATGTTATGTTTTATTCCAAAGTGTATTATATATGTTATGTTTTATTCCAAATGGTTTTTGAATGGAAAATTAAAAGTATATATGTATAAATAGAAAATAAGGAATATTATATAACCAAATTTTATTAAATGATGAAAAATAAAATTTATCTATTTTTAAATAATCATGTTTTTCTTTTAATTCTAAAAATAATCATATTTAAAAAATAAGTAATGATGCATGTTGTAACAATAATTCTAGAGAGAGAAGCTATGGCCTCTCTCTAGAATATCATTTGTTTTGGTTTGGTTTTCAGGGTCGGTTTTCCATGGCTTGAGAGAGTAATGCCAAAGAGGAAGGAGGGTGGTCAAAGGTATATTACAAGAGTGGCGATGACAACAAATCCAGGTGGGACGAGGATGGGGGAGTAAAAGGAAAACAGGTTAAGGATTCTACTTTGATCTTAATTATTGAATTCCCTGAGTCGATGAGAGCTAAGGAGTTGTTTTTGCTTTTCACTGAGTATGGTGAAGTGGACGAGATATTTATTCTGCATAAAAGAGATAGACATGGGAAGAAATACGGTTTTGTTCGCTTTTTCGATGTGAAAGACATTAGGAGTCTGGTGTTGCAACTTGATAACTTGTTCGTTGAAGGCAATAAGTTGTTTGCAAATGTCCCTAGGTTTGCTAAAGCTCTGAAAGAATTTTCTCGTAAGGAGAGAAGCAAAGAAGATATGGGTGGAGAGGAAAACTTCAGAAGCAAGTCTTCTAGTAAGGAGAGTTCTTCTTAAGGTGCTTTCAACAACATAGGTCCCCGAATGTTTTTCTACTCTTATTCTGAAGTGGTACATAAGTCTTTTTCTAAGGAAGGAGTTTCTTTATCGTTTGAAGCGGGTGATGAGTTCTTGAGTAGATATAAAAAAAGCTTATCTGGGGAAGGTGACATGTTCGGAATCAACTTACAACATTCAGAGGAATTTTCAGATGGAAGGCTATTTTGGTGTGAAGACAAAACCGTTTGGTGCAAACCTCTATCTTCTATAGGATCTAGAAGATGGTGAAATAGAGGCTATAATTTTAGGTGCAAAGTGTAACACCCCACTTTCCCATTTTTGAAAATAAGTCAAAATAATACAAATTTCAAAGTTTTAAACAAAGTGGAATGCCACATTAACAATAATATCCAACAAAAACTCCTTTTATTATTAACAGCGGAAAAATATCATTTTTATACATCATATGGAAAATCGCCAATTCCAACAATATTCATCATATATCTCTTGATTGATAAGTTTCAACAAAATATGACACGCAACTAATAATAAGAATAATTAAACAACAAAAATCTTTGATTCTCGTGTTACATATCAGAGCGACCCCTAGGACTCGACTAAGAGACTTGTACTCCAAGTGTACTCAAGTACCTGAATCATCTGTACTTCCAAGGAAGCACAAACACAACAAACAACAAATGGAGTGAGAACTACATTCAATAATTAACGGTGCATAATACATGTTAATAGGTAGTGTCTCACAACGACAACATAACAACATATATTTGCAACAACAATTATCAACAATACATCATGATTCAACATCAACAATATGCAATGTGACCCAACATAGACACAATGCATGCGGTACCGACTCACCATGATTCGTTCAATCAGACCCGATAATCACATACACCCATCTAACAATGATTATCTCCAACAATACGAATTAATTCGCATACACCCATCCGACAACGAATTATCCCACCAATAATCAACAATAATATATGAATGCATGACTATGAATATGCACACAACACAGGTACAACCATCGTTATACCTCTTCACGATCCATCCGATCACATAAAATATATCACATGGCAATCTATGCCTACAACATGTGTATAATAAAAAATATACATTAATTTGATCCTATGGATCACACCAAAGTTCCATATAACACATATACAACAAGAGTCAATCATAGCAACAGTCCTTCTGATCACACATAACCACCTATAACACAACTACACCAACAATCATTCATTAACATGAGCCCTCCAAATCCTAAGGAATATGTACTCGTCATATCACACCATATTTCATCACACCTAATTCTTCAATTCATTTTATACACCACCAAAGAAACACATCACCTATCTTAATTCATTATTCACCTGATTAATCCACTAGGTTCCAACCACCAATCTAGTTCAACCCTAATCGTAAGTATCACAATCAACGAAACATCTCATGCAACTACACCGATTAATCATCTGGTTAATTATTCCTAAGCCTCATCATTTATTCAATATTAAGGTTTCCATTCTATTATACACGTCTTAAGGTCCATCATAAAGTTTCAAATCAAAAGAAATGACAACTGATGCGAAATCGGGACCGAAATCGCAAAACGACATGTTTTTCCCTACATCATTGGCCATACGCGTATAGGGCTAGGCCATACACGTATGCCTTGCTTCCATACCCACAACATGCCTTCCATACGCGTATTGGCTTCATTCTCCGCACATAATACGCATAAGGCCTCCAAGTACGCGTATTTCACACACAAAACTCCACTCCCATACGCGTATGCCTACATGATACACATAAGGCTTGCCTAAATCACCCCTCAATACGCGTAATGATCCATAAATACGCGTAATGCCTAGAAATCTTGCACCTCCATACGCGTATGACTTGCTTAATACGCGTATGGGCAGAGATCTTCACAAAATCTCATATTTCTCCGTCATTCTTCATTTGATTCCCATGATTTTCGTTTCCATACTCCATACCAGCTCTAAGGATAATTCTACATCAGTTTTATATCACTTATCATGTATTTCTTCCATTTATTATACCTAGATTCAATCATATACGATTCTAGATCTAAATTTGTCATTCTCATTCTACAACAAAATAGATTTGCATATCATCACAACATAACAAGCAACGACAACAATATTTCCCGATACGAATTCAGATATATCAGAACGAATTTGAAATAACAAATATTCATATCACAGATTCACAACGTAACAACATAATTCAGAAAAACCTATGAGGGTAAGGAAATATTAATATGTTTTGTCCTACTGTGTAAAAAAACCTATGATTTTTGTCCAACTTGATCACTTTATCTTCCATAAGATCTCTGATGAAATGATGCCTGATATCAATATGTTTTGTCCTACTGTGTATAACATGATTTTTGGAAATATTAATTGCACTAAGATTATCACAATATATTCTCATGACATCCTGAGTGACATTGTATTCAGATGACATTTGTTTCATCCAAAACAGCTGAGAACAACTGCTACCAGCTTCTATATAATCAGCCTCTGCAGTAGATAAGGAGACACAATTATGCTTCTTGCTAAACCAGGAAATAAGATTGTTACCTACAAAAAAACACCCTCCAGAAGTGCTTTTTCGGTCAATTGCACTCCCAGCCTAATCATCATCATAGTATCCAGATAGAACAGGATCACTGCCATGAGAATACAACATACCATAGTCACAAGTCCCATTCACATATTTTAGAATCCTTTTAACTTAATTTATGTGAGAGACCTTGGGTTCTGCTTGATATCTTGCACAAACTCCAACATCAAAGGCAATATCAGGTATACTAGCTATTAGATACATCAGACTTCCTATCATGCTTTGATCAACACTTACACTTTTTTCATCTTTAGTCATCTTAACATGGGTAGGAGCGAGTGTTCTTTTGTGACTGACACTCTCCATTCCAAACTTATTAACAATGTTTCTGGAATATTTGCTCTGAGAGAGAAAAATGGAATCTTTCATCTGTTTGACTTGCAATCCAAGGAAAAAGGTTAATTCTCTAACAAGGCTCATTTCAAATTCAGACTGCATCTGTTTGACAAAATATTTAACCATCTCGTCTAACATTTCACCAAACACTATGTCATCCACATAGATCTGAGTGATCATGATTTTTCCTTCTATATCTTTGATAAATAGAGTTTTGTCAATTCCACCTTTCCGGTAGCCATTCTTCAAAAGGAACTCTGTTAATCTTTCATACCAAGCTCTAGGAGTCTGCTTTAGTCCATACAAGGACTTTTTCAACTTGTAGACATGATATGAAAGGTTTGGATCAACAAATCCCTTAGGGTGCTCCACATAAAATTCTTCATTCAAGTACCTATTCAAGAAGGCACTTTTTACATCCATTCGGTACAGTTTAAACTTCAGAATGCATGCAACTCCCAGAAGTAGTCGAACTAATTCAAGTCTAGCCACAAGAGCAAATGTTTCATCAAAGTCAATGTCTTCAATTTGAGTATATCCTTGAGAAACAAGTCTGGCTTTATTCCTAGTCACTACCCCTTTTTCATCAGATTTATTCTTGTACACCCACTTAGTACCAATGACATTTGTTCCTTTAGGTCTTGGTACAAGCTCCCATACTTCGTTCCTCTTGAACTGCTCTAGCTCATCTTGTATAACATTGATCCAAATTTCATCAGTAAATGCTTCTTTGACATTTTTGGGTTCAATCTTGGATACAAAAAAAGAGTTTGAAATGACTTCCCTTGACCTGGTTACGACTCACTATTGGGATCACCAATGATAATATCTTTAGGATGATCCTTCTGAATTTTGATTGAAGGTGCTTTGTTTCCTGATTCTGTCTCAGATACTTGAGTATCTGTATTTGTATAATCTTCTTTATCAGGAACTTCAACTAGAGTATCATAAAATGTTCCAACATCATACGTGACATCAGGCTCTTTGAAGAGATCATCAATAACCACATTTATTGTAATACCCCATAAATTATTTAATGCTCTGAATTATATTATTTGATATCAATAATGTTCCGGGATGCTCTGAGAGATTTTTAACAAAAATGATTAGAGCAATCAGCGGGACTTATTTTTATTAACTAATATTATTTGACTCATAGGTTTTATTAAATTATGGATTAAGAGACATTTTTGGATACTCTCTATTTGGACCCGTTGTGGGGGAAAATAGGTTTTCCCGTATAACCTAAGTTTTCTTTTCTTTATGCTTCATAACTTAGAAACATAAGAGAAAGAGGAAAAGGAAGAGAAAGAAGAGAAAAGGGAGGAAGAGGAAAAGCTTTTAAAAGAAGAAGCTCTTGATTCTAGAAGATTCCATCATCCATTCATCTCTCAATCTTCTCAATCATCTTTGGTAGAGGTGGGTTCTTAGATAGAAACTTTTGTTTTAGACTTTGGTTGAGTTATTGAGTTTACGAATTTTAGGGTTTTGGTAGAAAAATCGTAGAATCAGTAGTTTGAACGGTTAAAAATCGATAAAAATGCATGAGTATGTTGACTATAGGTGTAGGAACCTTGTTGTGGTTTGTTTTGGCAATTGATGATGTTTTGAGTGAAGTTTGGAAATTTCTGATATGTGGAAAACGTGCATTTTAGCTACTGGTTGTTGGTTAACCGGTTAACCTAGGGCGTTAACCGGTTAACGGCGCTGTATAATGCTATTGTGTTTTGAATTATGGCGTGGTTAACCAGTTAACTCCAGGCGTTAACTGGTTAACACTGTAATGGTGAGGAAAATGTTTGATTGTTCCAACTTTAAAAATTCATAACGTTTTCCTCGTTTATCCGATTCAACTGTTCTGTATATTGTTTTGAAGCTAAAAATATGTATTATCTTACGATACTGAGAAATATTACTTTTACCCGACTTTTCTAATTAACTGTAATTATGTTAAGTTAGAAAGTGTGAGCTATTGGAAATAAAAAGGCATAACTTGTGAGGTAGTTAGGATTACCCTAGGTTGATATAACACTGATTTAGAGACATAATAATGCTTAGATGTCGATACTCGAATAATATCCTCATGTTAAGTAGTTGTGGACGGATGGAGGATATGTTCCCATCGCGTTATAAATCCTAATTTAATTATGTTTAGCTCGTGTAGAGGTCCCATGAGGCGGGACGGCCGGGGAGACATAATTAATTCGTGGATTCAAATCCCTTAATGGATGTCAGTGACTGTAACACGGTGGGAGAACTGACTTTAGTTATGTTGCGGATAGCAAGAGTCGCCACCGACTTTTATTTTATCCAAAGGAAAGGCATAAAAGAACAGGAAAGACCTTTTAAAAGATTTTTGGGTCCGGGGGGTAAGTTATGTAAAGGGAAGGTGTTAGCACCCTTTACATCCATGGTTATCCATGGGCTCTTAGTTACTTAGCTCACTTTAAAATGTTTTTGAAATGTGTAGTGTGTGAATAAAATTTTTCTTAAGTGTTTATAATGACCCATGTACGGATGCGTATAAACCTTTGTTTTGAAAATTGTTTGAAGTGTGAAGTGTTTGAAATGTTTTTGAAGAGTGAGCAAGTATCTAAGAGGAACCTACCCTAAGTTTAAGTCTTTTCTGTTCTTGAATCCTTTAAATGGTAAGACTATCCCTATTATTAAGGAATAGGTAGTCATTACCTTGGATGTGAGGGACAATTGAAGGGACATCTGTTTATTTAGGCAACTGTGAGGTGTATAAGCAATTTTGAAGGGACTATCATCTTTATTCGAAAGGGACAAGATCATTACGAAGGCAACATTCGAAAGGGACTTGATCTTTTATCTGTCAAGGGGCTAGATGATGTAAAATTGAGGGACTTTGCTTTATACACCCTACTTGACCTTTTGATTAGGCAACATGAGAGGTATCCCTAAGGAAGTGAGATGGCGATCAAAGATCGACTTACGTGTGTGAGTGTACAATTTTAATATTTATCTTTAAATTTAAATGATCTAAATTAATTTTAATATATACAATCATGTTGCACTCCCTATTTTTACTAACCATAGCATAAAATATAAATAATAAACATTATTACTAAAATATTACATCAAAGGAACAACTACATAATAATAATAATCAAAACAAATTAAATATAATAAGCAAAAATAATAAATAATAATAATAATTGGGTTAGTAAAATAATAATAATAATAATAAATCACAATGGGGTTAGTAATAATGAAATAAATATAAAAAATAAACATAGTTAATAATATAAGCAAAAAAAATTAAAAGATTAATGAACAATTATTTTTTAAGATTTAGAATAAAATATAAACAATTATACTAATTACTATGAAATTTTAAGTTATATGCAAATTATAAAAATTAAATTAATTTTAAACATATTATGAAAATAAAATTATAATTACAAAAATTAAATTAGCAATTTTTAACTATTTTTAAACATATAATAAAAATTATTTACATACTAAATTAAATTATAAACAATTTATAGAATATTTACATATTTTAAAAATAGGGTTAATTATAATTATATTTACAAAATTTAATTATATTAAATAAAATATGTACATGATTAAATAAAATATGATCATACTATTATATTTACAAAATTAAGAATTATAATAAAATTACATTTTTAATAGAAGAAAATTAGGGTTTGATTTAAAAAATATTAAGATTTATTAAAATATAAGCAAGAATTAAAATAAACAAATAAATAATATTTACAATTAGGGTTTTAGAAAAAAAATATTTTTAGGGTTAATATTGATTTATGAAAATATATTAGGATTAATTGAATTATGATTGTAGTTTAATTAAATTAATAACAATAATAATGAAATAATCAAAAGAAATAATAGAGAAAAAGAGGAAAAAGGACTTACCTGGGCTGGGAATTGAACCCAGCCCCTTTGCTTTCATGAACTCCAAGCCAGCAACATCAACCACTAGACCAGCGCGCGCAGGTGCTAAGAGCAAGGAGTCAATTGGTTTTGTTGTGTATCCTGAAAAAATCATGAAAAAGAAACAAAACAAAAGGCCTGTGGGGGGATCGAACCCAGGACCTTTACATTGCACACAAACACTCTTACCATTCCAGCCGGGAGGGTGCATCTGTTAGCATAATGACTATAATACATAATATATGAAGTCTAATAGTTCAAATGGAAAAATAAGAAAAATGGTGGAAGCTAGGATTCGAACCCAGGCCTGCAAGCAATATACACGCACACCTCACCACTGGGACACACGCTTGTGTGTGATACAAAACAGAAACAAATACATTATAATATATCATAACAATTCAAATTTAAAAAACGCGCGCAACCAACTTCATCTTCTTCCTTGAATTCGTAGGTTTTCCTGCGAAATTTATTGGGAAAATTCCTACGAATTTTCATGCATTTTAAACCTGCGTTTTTCAAACCACACACAACCAGTACAATTTTATCAAATTAAGGACATCCTTAAACTCCTTGTGACCTGTACAATTCAATTATGCCATCAAAATTCATTTATATTATGTAAATCGAAGAACCCTAATTTGAAGCTTTAAACCCTAAGTATGGTGTTTTCATGATTCGGCCATAATTCTTCACCAAACTATCCAGAAACCATCTATAGTCAACAACAAACATCAATACATCTTTAAAATTCATTATAAACAAGTAAATATGATGAATCGAAAAAAAATATATGAAGAACATGTATGGTTCGGTTCATGCATTATAGGGTGTCTTGGATGCAAATGAGCATTGGTACGTGATCAGTGAAGTCCAAGGATCATTCTCATGTCCTTAAAATACCTTAACAAGCCTTGCAATGTGAAAACCGAATTTGACTTTTTGTGAGGTTTTTGAAAATATGAACTTACTCTTGGAGTCAGATTTTTCGTCTCTAATGAATAGGGTTGTGTTCTATACTTATAGTGCAATGGATTAGGTCAAAAAATATTGATTGTTGTGTGAAGAAATTGATTGAAAAAGATTGAAAAAGATCAAGCTTTAAACTTCAAATATTTGAGAATTAAGCCTTTCTATTTCAAGCCAATCACCATGATTCTCATACCAATTTGATCCAAATCACTTTTATGAATTTCTAGAAACAAAATCCCATTTAAATATTTGACTTTTCTATTTTATTTCAATTTAAAATGATTTTAAATGAATAAAATCAAAATAAATAAAATAAAATAATAAAAAAATCTGAATATTTGATGGTTGGGTCGTGCATGAGGTATTGGTATGGATTGGGTCATCATATGGCAAGCCCATTTAGAAAAAATTGGTTTTAAACCTCCATTTTCTTTATAAACCAACCAAAAATTTCCCAAATTTGCAAGGGCACAAATCCTTCAATTTTAATGCTATGAGGGTGTTCTTGGACATTTTGGAAAGCTTGAAGAGTCCTCTAACCAACCCCTCTGGTTTCATGTCCATATCATTTACCATTCTCAAGTTATGCCCTTTTGAAGTTGTTGACTTTTTGTTGACTTTCAAAAGGACCTATAATGTCTTAGCTCATACCTTCCAAATGAAGCATTTTTGGGCTTGGCTTGTGAGACACAAAGTTGTAGAGAATTCAATTTCCTTCAAAATGAGCTTTGGATGGAAATTTGGTGATTAAGCATGTGAAAGTTATGGCTGGTCAAAGTTCAGTTGACTTTTACTAAGGAAATCCTAATTTAGAAACCTTTGATTCTTGATGATCTGAGATATCCTTGATGAATCATGATCAAACCTTGATCAAATGATGAATTTTACTTCATATACTTGATGTTGGCAAAAAAATCATGAAGTTTGACTTTGGTTTGACCACAGTTGACCTCTGTTTGACTTTTTAACTACTTTGACTGATTTTGACTTATCTGATCATTTGACTGAGCAAACTTTTGAGAAAAGTCTTGAAACTTGTCATGGGGGTTCTTAAACACATATAAGATGTTATGAAGCTCACTTGAAGTCTTGGAAGTCCATTTAGCCTGATTAAAGTTAAAACCCTAGTTTTGGATGCACTGCTTAGGAGAATGCATTGTCTGAGGGAATTGTCAAATCTTCTGACCAATTGTGAACTTTGTGAACCTTGTGAACCTCATAAGATGTCTTATGAATCTCATGGGAGGTTTTGTGAGCCTGGTGAGTCTTGTGAACCTTGTGAACCTCATAAAGTGTCTTGTAAACTTCATGAACCTCATGAAAGGTCTTGTAAGTATTGTGAACCTTGTGAACCTTCTTAGCACACAAAGTCTTGTATTATGAGGGCAAATTTTGGGGTGCAACAGCTGCCCCTGTTCAATTTTCTGAAACCTGAGGGGTTAGATTGGTATATGTGCCAGTCGTAACTTGGAAGGTTGAAGGGGATTGAACACAAAAGCCCAAAAATTTGTACTCACCGGTGCGTAGAGTGATATTGATGACTAGTTGAGTATGCTTGAGTGGGCTTAAAGATGCCACTTGGAGAAAGGTTCTTCAGGTACATTTCTTGGAGGATAAAGCAGTCCAAAATATGAAGGTATAATGATAGCTTTCAGGAAGATAAACAACGTCCTGAGGAAATGATATACTTTCAGAAGGATAAACAACGTTCTGAGGTAATAATATGCTTTCAGGAGGATAAACAACGTCCTGAGGTAGTGGTGTAACCTTTGGGAAGATAAACAACGGCCCGAGGTAATAATATGCTTTCAGGAGGATAAACAACGTCCTGAGGTAGTGGTGTAACCTTTGGGAAGATAAACAACGGCCCAAGGTAATGATATGCTTTCAGGAGGATAAACAACGTCCTGAGGAAGTGGTAACCTTTGGGAAAATAAACAACGGCCCAAGGTAATAATATGCTTTCAGGAGGATAAACAACGTCCTGAGGAAGTGGTAACCTTTGGGAAGATAAAAAACGGCCCAAGGTAATAATATGCTTTCAGGAGGATAAACAACGTCCTGAGGTAGTGGTATAACCTTTGGGAAGATAAACAACGGCCCAAGGTAATGATATGCTTTCAGGAGGATAAACAACGTCCTGAGGAAGTGGTAACCTTTGGGAAGATAAACAACGGCCCAAGGTAATAATATGCTTTCAGGAGGATAAACAACGTCCTGAGGTAATGATAACTTTTGGGAAGATAAACAACGGCCCAATAGTCACAAGTTGTTAATGAAGTCTGTCTGCTGGAGAATTAATCTGAAAAACAAGATTATAACATTCTGTATGATAATATTAGTTTATGCATTATGTATGCATGTATAATATGATGCACTTAAGTAATGTATATGTATGATATGATGTAAATGATGTATGTATTCATCATGTAGCCTGAAGCGTCTTGGATATCTTCGTATAATAACTGCTGGCCAGGGAAAATAAATCCCGATTCGTTGCTGAAGATTATGAGGAACTCGTTCCCGTCTTGTTTGATAATATATTATACATAACCTCCCGTCTTCGTTTGATAGTAGGGTATACATAACCTCCCGTCTGCTGGGGATAGTAAGGTATACATAACCTTCCGTCTTCGTTCGTCGTACTCCCATTGGAAAGTAAATTCCCGAATATCCGTATGAGGATAAAAGAGATGGATATAAATTCCAGGGGAGATGTGACTTTATGAAGATGGATTTGTCCTACTGGGGGTTTGTAACTGTCTTGTAAAGATGAACCGGCGAAGCTTCGTTGAAATCCTTCCCTCGTTCGTCCTTAGTAAATACTATTACTGCATTTTCATGCATTTCTGGTAAACATCAATCATATTAAGCATTTTATGCATTTCTGGTAAACATCAATCATATTCAAAAGCATACATACATTCAAACACAACCAATGGACGTTTCGCTTATGTAAATAGGGTAAAAGTAAATCTGGATTCAAAGATGGAATTTTATTTATATCAAAAAGTGACCTATACATAGGTAGGTTTGTACAAGGAGACAGAAATCCTAGTAAGAGGAATTCGTCGTAAATTTTTTTTTACAAAACAAAGAAAATCAGCTATGTGGGAAATAATCCTATTGAGTTTCAATTCTACTATTGCCATTATCTTCAAGTATCTCATCTTCTGTTGTTGAGACGGAAACGATTAGATTGAGCTTTATCTATTCAAACTTGAGTAAGTAACACAACTGGTTGCAGTTTCATGGGTGATCCAAACGAGACATAGTCATACGCTTTAATCCCTAACTTTTGCCTGGATTTCCCTTTCAGGTTTTCAATCCATCGGGATACCCTTTTTTGCCCAAGCCGCCTTTTCAGGTTTTCGACTTTCCGGGTGTACATCTTTTTATATATATCCCTAATTTTTGCCCAAACCCTTTTGGTTTGCCGGGATGCCCTTATTTTTGCCTAGGCCAGTCAACCTAGCGGGTCTCTTTTTATGCGTAGTATTTTTTAACTATGTCTGCGTTTACAGGCTGCGGGAAATCTTCACCATCCATAGTAGTGAGTATCATGGCACCTCCTGAAAATACTGTCTTGACTACAAATGGTCCTTCATATGTTGGAGTCCACTTGCCTCTAGGATCACCCTATGGTAATATGATACGCTTGATTACCAAATCACCAGCCTGATATACCTTTGGCTTAACCTTCTTGTTAAAAGCTTTGATCATGCGTTTTTGGTACATCTGGCCATGACAAACTGCTGCTAACCTCTTCTCATCAATCAAATTTATCTGGTCAAGTCGAGTCTGAATCCACTCATCTTCATCCAAGCCTGCATCCTTCATAATTCTTAAGGAGGGAATCTGAACTTCAATGGGCAGGACTGCTTCCATACCATAGACTAAGGAGAATGGAGTTGCCCCTGTTGAAGTACGTATTGTAGTACGATAGCCATGAAGAGCAAATGGTAACATCTCATGCCAATCCTTGTAAGTGACAGTCATCTTCTGTAGAATCTTCTTAATGTTCTTATTAGCAGCTTCAACTGCCTCATTCATCTTCGGACGATACGGAGAAGAGTTATGATGCTTAATCTTGAACTACGTGCAGAGATCAGTAATCATAGTGTTGTTCAGATTAGAGCCATTGTCAGTGATAATCCTTTCAGGGATGCCATACCTACATATGAGATTATTCTTAATGAATCGAGCCACAACATTCTTGGTAACAGATGCAAATGAAGTTGCTTCTACCCACTTGGTAAAGTAATCAATAGCAACCAGGATGAAACGATGTCCATTAGAAGCAGTAGGCTTGATCTCACCAATCATATCAATGCCCCACATGGCAAAGGGCCAAGGAGCAGTTAACACATTCAATGGTGATGGAGGTACATGGACTTTATCAGCATAGATTTGACACTTGTGACATGTTCTGGAGTGTTGGTAGCAATCAGCTTCCATAGTAGACCAATAGTAACCTGCTCTCAATATCTTCTTTGCCATAGTATGACCACTAGAATGAGTGCCAAAGATCCCATCATGCATATCTTCTATAATCTCAGTTGCTTCCTTCTTATCCACACAACGAAGCAAAGTTGAATCATGATTGCGCTTGTACAGAATCCCATTACTCAAAAGGAACTTAGCAGAAAACCTCCTCAGAAACTTCCTATCTTTGACAGATGCCCCTTCAGGGAATTCCTGAGCTTCAAGATATCTTTTTACTTCATAGAACCAAGGTTTCTCCTCTGCTCCTTCAGTTCCAATCTCATTGCAGTATGCAGGCTTCTCAAATCTATCAATAGTAATCTTGGGAGCTTCATCATCCCAGCTGATCTCAAACATGGATGCCATGGTGGCTAAAGCATCTGCCAACTGATTCTCTCTCCGTGGAATATGTCCAAAGGTAATCTCTTTGAAATGTGGGATCAAAGACAACGCATACTCTCTGTAAGGAATGAGGTTATCATGCTTGGTATCCCAATCTCCTTTAATTTGACTAACTACCAGGGCTGAATCTCCATACACATCAAGGAACTGAATCTTCATATCAATGGTAGCTTTAATACCCAGGATACACGCCTCATACTCAGCCATGTTATTGGTACAATAGAAACAAAGTCTGGCAGTAATCGGGGTATGACAACCTTCAGGGGAACTAATCACAACACCAACACCATTATCAAGTGCATTAGAGGCACCATCAAAAACCATAGTCCATCGGGATCCTTGTTCAGGTCCGTCATATTGTCCAGGTTCTTTGGTAATAATCATAATGTCTTCATCAGGGAACTCAAAACTCATTGACTGGTAATCATCCACTGCTTGATGAGCCAAATGATCAGCTACAACACTTCCTTTAATAGCCTTCTGAGTAGTATACTGTATGTCATATTCTGTCAAGATCATTTGCCATCTTGCTATTCTTCCGGAGAGAGCAGGTTTCTCAAATATGTACTTGATTGGATCCATCTTTGAAATCAACAAGGTAGTATGGGTCAACATATACTGTCTTAGTCGGCGAGCAGCCCATGCCAAAGCGCAACAAGTTTTCTCGAGCAGTGAGTATCTTGTTTCACAGTCGGTAAACTTTTTGCTAAGGTAGTATATTGCCTGCTCTTTTCGACCAGACTCGTCATGTTGTCCCAATACACACCCCATTGAATTGTCTAGCACTGTTAAGTACATAATCAAGGGTCTTCCATCAACTGGTGGCATCAAAATTGGAGGTTCTAGCAGATATCTCTTGATTTCATCAAAGGCAGTCTGGCACTCATCATTCCACTCCATTACCTGATCTTTCTTCAGCAACTTGAAGATTGGTTCACAGATGGCAGTTAATTGGGAAATAAACCTTGAATGTAATTCAATCGTCCCAAGAAACCTCTAACCTCTTTCTCAGTGCGGGGATCTGGCATCTCTCGTATAGCTTTTACTTTTGCAGGATCCACTTCAATACCTTTTCCACTGACTATGAAACCCAGAAGTTTACCAGATCTAACTCCAAAAGTACACTTGTTTGGGTTCAATCTCAACTTGTATTTCTTCAACCTCTCAAACAATTTATGCAAATGATCAAGATGTTGCTCTTCATTCTGAGACCTGGCTATCATATCATCCACATATACCTCTATCTCATGATGAATCATATCATGAAACAAAGCCACCATAGCACGCTGATATGTTGCCCCTGCATTCTTCAAACCAAATGGCATCACTTTATAGCAAAAGGTGCCCCACTGTGTAACAAATGTTGTCTTCTCCATATCTTCAGGTGCCATCTTGATTTGATTATAACCAGAGAAACCATCCATAAAAGAGAATACCTTATGCCGAGCAGTGTTGTCTACTAAAACATCAATATGAGGAAGTGGAAAGTCATCTTTGGGGTTGGCCTTGTTCAAATCTCTATAGTCCACACACATACGTACCTTACCATCTTTCTTAGGTACCGGCACCACATTTGCAACCCATTGAGGATAAGAAGTCACAGCTAAGAACCCTGCATCAAACTGTTTCGTTACCTCTGCTTTGATCTTTTCTGACATTTCAGGATGCATGCGACGAACCTTCTGCTTCTTTGGACGACAATCTTCTTTTACTGGTAAACGGTGAACCACAATGTCTGTATCCAACCCAGGCATATCTTCATAAGACCAAGCGAAGATCTCCACATAGTCACGTAACATCTGAATCAACCTGCTCTTGACACTATCTTCTAATTCAGCCCCTATCTTGACTTCTTTCCTGTTTTCTTCAGTTCCCAGATTCACAACTTTGACTGGCTCTTCATGTGGCTGTATAGCTTTCTCTTCTTGTTGTAACAACCTAGCAAGCTCTACAGGTACTTCACAATCGTCCTCATTTCCGTCTTCAGCCTGATAGATCGGATTCTCGAAATTATAATTGGCAATAGTAGAACTGTTATCAACAGGATCCAGAGTGGATAAGGATCTTCATTTTAGTGATGTGGGTGTGTGTAAGAACACATAGCTGATAAAACAAAAATAAAAGAAAAGAAAGACAAGGAACACAATATTTACGAAAACGAAACGTCCACTGATTTTTATTGAATGAAGTATGCAAATGAAATGACATCCCGTAACAAGCATACCATTGTGCCCCGGGTAAGGCACAAGGCTTAAGAGTCCAATTGTTCAAGAAATTACAAACTTAAAAGAGTAACAACACAATAATAGTATTTACTCCTGACTAAAGGAGATAGGAATAACATCTTCAGCTTTCCAATTATTGAGCCCAGCACCCACAGTAGGAAAAATCCAAGCATCCAAGTTGTAGTCTTCCTCATAGTCACCCACATCATTAATCTGATCTTTCATAATCCCCTAATTGGTGATACGAACAGCACGAGCACGACGAACGGCCTTCTGGGACTCTGCAGTGAAACCCAAACCAAATTTGTCAGACTTGTATGGAATATCAGGAAGCTGACCCCAAATAGTACAACCACCTTCATCCACCACAGCTCTAGCATCTTTAAGGGAGGCCATTGTTGGAGGTATTCTGGTGACCATAGGAACTTTCTTGACAACAGGAGGAGCTTCATAATCATTAACAATCCAAGGAACTACTTCAAATGTCTGACATGGAGTTTCAACGTATTCACCTTCCACTTCAAGATACTTGAAGGTGTTCACATGGCTAACAACATATCCTTCTTCTCCGTAGACAGTAACAACTTTTCCTTCCACCAGATATCTCAGCTTCTGATGTAATGTAGAGGTTACAACACCTTCCCCATGGATCTAGGGACGACCAAGCAAACAAGAGTACGAAGGACGAATATCCATCACGTAAAATGTAGCATTAAAAACCTGAGAACCAACTTTGATTGGGAGATCAATTTCTCCATGCACCACTCTTCTCGACCCATCAAAAGCCTTCACCACTATGTTACTGGGCTTCAGCACAGCATCTTCAGGACTCATCTTATTCAAAACTTCTTTGGGAAACACATTCAGAGAGGAACCATTGTCTATCAATACATGTGACAGGGTAGTGCCCCTGCATTCAATTGAGATATGCAGATCCCTGTTATGATCCCTCTTGGCAGGAGTCAAATCAGCATCAGAGAAACCTAACCCATTATTATAGGTCAGGTGGGCAACACAATTTTCAAACTGGTCAACAGAAATCTCATTGGGTACATGAGCAGTCTTCAGAAACTTGATCAAAGCTTTAGCATGAGCCTCAGAACATAACAACAAAGACATCATAGAAATCTTGGAGGGAGTATGCCCCAACTGATCAACAATGTCATAATCACTCTTGCGAATGATTTTCAATACTTCTTCCATCTGCTTAGAGAGATCATCAGCAGCTGGCACATCAGTAGGTATAGGTTCAATAACAGGACCTTTGCCCCGAGCATCAGTGGTGGAGGTAGCAGCTGGAGTAACTGTATTTTTGGAGGTAACTGGAGGAGAGAAAAATCTTCCGCTTCGTGTGATCTTACTAGATCCAGAAATATTATCAACATCAACAGGCATATCAGTTAAGGGTTCCTGCTTAACACCATGGATATAAACATCAGACCCATAATGCCAAGGCACAACTTTATCAGATGTATACGGAATAGGACCAGGAGTAGTAATGACCATAGGAGCCACTCTAGCTTCAGCAACAATCTTCACAGGGCCTTCAACAGTAATCTTAATTGGACCCTTATGAGTGATTTTAACAGGTCCCTTGGAAGTGATCCTTACCGGCACTTTATCAACCATATCAACCTCTTCAGTCTTCCTACCTTTAGTAATATGATCCACCATACTCTCTACAGACGATGGAGTCCTCTCAAACACTATGGTATATTTATCCATGAGACGTTGAATTCCATCTCTCAATCTCCAGCAACTATCCGGCTTATAGGTACAATACAAACAATCTTCACGACAACCTGGAAAGAACCTAGCTTGTACTAGCTTCTTCTTGATAACAGACAATGGTGTGGTCAACTCTGCAACTGAATAGATATGTGAATCTTCATCAATTGCATTGACAATCTTCTCGTGATTTGGCATGGGAGCGGTAATCACATTTGGAGTACCCGGAGGGTCAAACTCAATTTCTCCAGCCTCAATCATATCTTGAATTTTGTTTTTCAAGACCCAGCAACTATTAGTATCATGTCCCTGACAGTTCGAATGATATGCACATCGTGCATTAGGATTGTACCTGGGAGAGGTAACATTAGGATTCTGAGGAGCCTCTTTCAGAGTGATAAGTTCAGCCTTCAACAAGTGTTGCAATGCCTGAGCCATTGACATGTTGATCTTTGTGAACTGCCTTCTAGCCCTCTATTGGTTGCCCTGTGGCTGCTCTGGCGTTGTAGGAGTTGGATTTGAGATATGAACTGCGCTCACAGACTGATGCCTTCTATTACGATCAGGTTGACCATAAACAACATTTGACTCTTTCTTCCCACTGGGAGGCTTCTTTGCAGCACCTGATGAAGAAGCACCCACTTGAATCTTGCCACTCCTGATACCACTTTCTACACGCTCCCCTGTCATTATCAACTCAGTGAAGCCAGATGATGAGCTTCCAATGAGATGACTGTAAAATGGACCATTCAACGTACACATGAACATATCAACCAACTCCCTGTCAGTTAAAGGGGGTTGTACTCTTCCAGCTAAATCTCTCCACTTCTGAGCATACTCCTTGAAACTTTCTTTGGCACCCATAGACATGCTTTGCAGCTGCATGCGAGTGGGAGCTAAATCAGCATTGTATTGATATTGCTTATAGAAGGCTTCAGCAAGATCATTCCAATCCCGGATGTTGACACTCTCCAACTGATAGTACCACTCCAATTGAGCTCTAGATAAGCTCTCTTGGAAGAAATGGATCCACAACTTCTTATCAGCAGTATGAGGTTGGATTCTCCTGACATAAGACCTCAGATGCAGCTTGGGACAAGAGACCCCATCATAAACAACAAAAGTAGGAACCTTGAAACCAATGGGTATGACTACCCCAGATATCAGACTCAAATCTTCAAAATCCAGCCCAGAAGACTTCTGCAACTCCATAGCATCCATTCTATCCACCAGCATCTTGAATTTATCTTCATTAGGCTCATGGTAGTAATTAGCCTCAGAATCAGAGTCCCCCATAGTGTTGTGGAGACTGCCTCCCTCTTTTTCAGACTCTTCAGACTCATAATCTTCAACTGGTTCTTTGGTCTTGGCAAGACCTTTGAACCTTCTTCCCATGTTGATCAGGCCACCTGACCTTCTAGTCTTCTTAGTCTTCTTGGCCAGCAGTGTCTTCAATTCATCCTGCCCCTTGGACAAGTTCAGGATCAGCTCTTGGAACTGTGCATTTTGTGCCTAGAGATCCTTAACTGTTTGTTCAAGAGCCATTGCTGAAATAAACAGCGAGAAGATAAGAAACCTGTGCACAATTATAAACCTGTGATGCAATGAGATGATATGTGAATGCATATGCAATGTTTTTAAGGACCGCAAGATTTAAATTTTCTTAAACAAACAAGAAGGTAAACTTTTATTAGTAATAAATTTGTTTTGCCTCTTGGGCTTACAGAAAATGAAATGAAATACAAGAGATGGGGTTTTAAGTCTCCCATGGACGTTTCCTCTTTGTGTTGAGGTATGAGTTGAGATTTCGTTCCTCGTGAAGTTGCTTTGTTAGTTCTAGGATTCTTTCTTGGCTTGCTTTGTAATGAACCTCGAAAGTATCCCTTTGCTCCTTCAACTGGATCCAGGATCTCTGCAAGTCTTCCATGTCAGTAGGCATGTCTGGGTGAAGGATGGTATAAGCAGTATCTCCTTCAGCAACAGGTTCCATGGTAACTGGCAGGATAGCAGGATATGGCATCATGAGAGTCTGAGCACGAGATCGCACCCATCTGAGATAAGCCTCCATAGGAATAGTGTACTTAGGCTCCAGAGTCTTGCTGTCAACCTTGTTTACTTTTCCCCATGCTCGTATGAATCTCTGACGGTAACCTTGAAGATCGTTGTCGTAGTCAAACACAATGCCCTGAATCAACATGTCATGTGGACCATCACTTCGAGCATAACCAAACTGTCGTAAAGCTAAAGAAGGGTTGTAAGTAATGCCTCCTCTTATGCCTAGAAGTGGTACATTAGGAAACTCCCCGCAACGGTCAATGATAGTGACATTCTCCATAGATCTGGAGCACCAATGAATATCTGAATGCGAGAGTGACATAATCCTTTTGGACCACCTGAACCCTTGTTCATTCTTCATTACTGAGCGAGGAAGGTGAGAAATAAACCGCCTAGATAGCAAAGGTATGCAACACATCAAAGTTCCTCGTGCCCTTGTAGTACGAGTATGAAGAGAGTGCAGGATGTCTCCAAGCAATGTAGGCACTGGATTGTGACTCAGGAATATGTTGATAGCATGAACGTTTATGAACTGATCTGGATTGGGGAACAATACTAAGCCATAAATCAGCAAGGCTAAGATCTCCTCAAAAGCATCATAGCTCATGGCTTTCAAGAACACTTGAGCCTTATCCATTAATACCTTAGCAAGAATACCCTTAACTCCGCTTCTCGTTTCTAGAACAATGTCAGACTTCTTCAGATGTAGAGCTGCAGCAATGACCTCTGGTTTAAGCTCTTTCTCCAAGCCTGTGAAGGGTCTTTGATCAAGAACAGGTATACCCAGAAGTTTAGAGAACTCTTCCATTGTAGGAACCAGCTGATAGTCGGGGAATGTAAAGCAATGATGCTTAGGGTCAAAGAACTGAAATAGGACACTCATCATGTCTTCATTGAACCCTGAAGTGACTAGATCCAATAAGTGACCATGTCTCTTGATGAACTGGGAATGATCAGACACTTGAGAAACCAACTCTTTAAGCTTAGCAGGTATGCCCACAAAGTTGATCCGGATAGTGTTTCTACGAGCAGAAGCCATGACCTGCAACAAAGAACAAAGATAAATCCTTTGGTCCTTGAAATGGTTAGTGAAAATGTTATGCTTATGATGCATGATGATGTCATGATGTTATGTTCAATCACAAACATGTGGCACACACAAACAAGTCACACAATAGCCCTAGGTTTAAAGGCTTGCATGAGGTTCAAAGGTAAGTACCCTCCCCTGAAGTTAGATGGTTCATCCTGTCCTACAAAAGTAACCAGGTTCTAAGGGATCTCAATATCATTGATCCTTCACAAGGGTGGTTGTTCAGTAGGCAACTTACTTGCCAACCAAAACCCTCCAAGTTTAGAATCTCAATGAGCGTAGTATCGAGTATCAACCAACTTCAGTCTGCACCAAAGCCGGTTATCTCACTACTTTTCTAAAGGCCAAGATGGGATAACTAGGGTTCTAAAAGTTAGTTAGTGCATTGACAACACATGGCAGCCTCATATTATCCTCAACTTGACTTAAGGAACATAAGCACCAACCAAGAGGTCACACTAACTATGGCCACCAGATCAACCATATCGGTATACGTCGTACAGTTTCCTTGGTCTATTGCCATTTACCTAAGGTACACTAGATCCGGGTTAGGATCTTTCACACATAAAGCCCAACAAGTAATATAAAGCAAACAAGACAAACAATTTAAGTGATCTAATTCCTAAGGGTACCCCTCTTTTATTAAATCCCCAGCAGAGTCGCCAGTTCTGTAACACGGTGGGAGAACTGATTTTAGTTATGTTGCGGATAGCAAGAGTCGCCACCGACTTTTATTTTATCCAAAGGAAAGGCATAAAAGAACAGGAAAGACCTTTTAAAAGATTTTTGGGTCCGGGGGGTAAGTTATGTAAAGGGAAGGTGTTAGCACCCTTTACATCCATGGTTATCCATGGGCTCTTAGTTACTTAGCTCACTTTAAAATGTTTTTGAAATGTGTAGTGTGTGAATAAAAATTTTCTTAAGTGTTTATAATGACCCATGTACGGATGCGTATAAACCTTTGTTTTGAAAATTGTTTGAAGTGTGAAGTGTTTGAAATGTTTTTGAAGAGTGAGCAAGTATCTAAGAGGAACCTACCCTAAGTTTAAGTCTTTTCTGTTCTTGAATCCTTTAAATGGTAAGACTATCCCTATTATTAAGGAATAGGTAGTCATTACCTTGGATGTGAGGGACAATTGAAGGGACATCTGTTTATTTAGGCAACTGTGAGGTGTATAAGCAATTTTGAAGGGACTATCATCTTTATTCGAAAGGGACAAGATCATTACGAAGGCAACATTCGAAAGGGACTTGATCTTTTATCTGTCAAGGGGCTAGATGATGTAAAATTGAGGGACTTTGCTTTATACACCCTACTTGACCTTTTGATTAGGCAACATGAGAGGTATCCCTAAGGAAGTGAGATGGCGATCAAAGATCGACTTACGTGTGTGAGTGTACAATTTTAATATTTATCTTTAAATTTAAATGATCTAAATTAATTTTAATATATACAATCATGTTGCACTCCCTATTTTTACTAACCATAGCATAAAATATAAATAATAAACATTATTACTAAAATATTACATCAAAGGAACAACTACATAATAATAATAATCAAAACAAATTAAATATAATAAGCAAAAATAATAAATAATAATAATAATTGGGTTAGTAAAATAATAATAATAATAATAAATCACAATGGGGTTAGTAATAATGAAATAAATATAAAAAATAAACATAGTTAATAATATAAGCAAAAAAAATTAAAAGATTAATGAACAATTATTTTTTAAGATTTAGAATAAAATATAAACAATTATACTAATTACTATGAAATTTTAAGTTATATGCAAATTATAAAAATTAAATTAATTTTAAACATATTATGAAAATAAAATTATAATTACAAAAATTAAATTAGCAATTTTTAACTATTTTTAAACATATAATAAAAATTATTTACATACTAAATTAAATTATAAACAATTTATAGAATATTTACATATTATAAAAATAGGGTTAATTATAATTATATTTACAAAATTTAATTATATTAAATAAAATATGTACATGATTAAATAAAATATGATCATACTATTATATTTACAAAATTAAGAATTATAATAAAATTACATTTTTAATAGAAGCAAATTAGGGTTTGATTTAAAAAATATTAAGATTTATTAAAATATAAGCAAGAATTAAAATAAACAAATAAATAATATTTACAATTAGGGTTTTAGAAAAAAAATATTTTTAGGGTTAATATTGATTTATGAAAATATATTAGGATTAATTGAATTATGATTGTAGTTTAATTAAATTAATAACAATAATAATGAAATAATCAAAAGAAATAATAGAGAAAAAGAGGAAAAAGGACTTACCTGGGCTGGGAATTGAACCCAGCCCCTTTGCTTTCATGAACTCCAAGCCAGCAACATCAACCACTAGGCCAGCGCGCGCAGGTGCTAAGAGCAAGGAGTCAATTGGTTTTGTTGTGTATCCTGAAAAAATCATGAAAAAGAAACAAAACAAAAGGCCTGTGGGGGGATCGAACCCAGGACCTTTACATTACACACAAACACTCTTACCATTCCAGCCGGGAGGGCGCATTTGTTAGCATAATGACTATAATACATAATATATGAAGTCTAATAGTTCAAATGGAAAAATAAGAAAAATGGTGGAAGCCAGGATTCGAACCCAGGCCTGCAAGCAATATACACGCACACCTCACCACTGGGACACACGCTTGTGTGTGATACAAAACAGAAACAAATACATTATAATATATCATAACAATTCAAATTTAAAAAACGCACGCAGCCAACTTCATCTTCTTCCTTGAATTCGTAGGTTTTCCTGCGAAATTTATTGGGAAAATTCCTACGAATTTTCATGCGTTTTAAACCTGTGTTTTTCAAACCACACACAACCAGTACAATTTTATCAAATTAAGGACATCCTTAAACTCCTTGTGACATGTACAATTCAATTATGCCATCAAAATTCATTTATATTATGTAAATCGAAGAACCCTAATTTGAAGCTTTAAACCCTAAGTATGGTGTTTTCATGATTCGGCCATAATTCTTCACCAAACTATCCAGAAACCATCTATAGTCAACAACAAACATCAATACATCTTTAAAATTCATTATAAACAAGTAAATATGATGAATCGAAAAAAAATATATGAAGAACATGTATGGTTCGGTTCATGCATTATAGGGTGTCTTGGATGCAAATGAGCATTGGTACGTGATCAGTGAAGTCCAAGGATCATTCTCATGTCCTTAAAATACCTTAACAAGCCTTGCAATGTGAAAACCGAATTTGACTTTTTGTGAGGTTTTTGAAAATATGAACTTACTCTTGGAGTCAGATTTTTCGTCTCTAATGAATAGGGTTGTGTTCTATACTTATAGTGCAATGGATTAGGTCAAAAAATATTGATTGTTGTGTGAAGAAATTGATTGAAAAAGATTGAAAAAGATCAAGCTTTAAACTTCAAATATTTGAGAATTAAGCCTTTCTATTTCAAGCCAATCACCATGATTCTCATACCAATTTGATCCAAATCACTTTTATGAATTTCTAGAAACAAAATCCCATTTAAATATTTGACTTTTCTATTTTATTTCAATTTAAAATGATTTTAAATGAATAAAATCAAAATAAATAAAATAAAATAATAAAAAAATCTGAATATTTGATGGTTGGGTCGTGCATGAGGTATTGGTATGGATTGGGTCATCATATGGCAAGCCCATTTAGAAAAAATTGGTTTTAAACCTCCATTTTCTTTATAAACCAACCAAAAATTTCCCAACTTTGTAAGGGCACAAATCCTTCAATTATAATGCTATGAGGGTGTTCTTGGACATTTTGGAAAGCTTGAAGAGTCCTATAACCAACCCCACTGGTTTCATGTCCATATCATTTACCATTCTCAAGTTATGCCCTTTTGAAGTTGTTGACTTTTTGTTGACTTTCAAAAGGACCTATAATGTCTTAGCTCATACCTTCCAAATGAAGCATTTTTGGGCTTGGCTTGTGAGACACAAAGTTGTAGAGAATTCAATTTCCTTCAAAATGAGCTTTGGATGGAAAATTGGTGATGAAGCATGTGAAAGTTATGGCTGGTCAAAGTTTAGTTGACTTTTACTGAGGAAACCCTAATTTAGAAACCTTTGATTCTTGATGATCTGAGATATCCTTGATTAATCATGATCAACCCTTGATCAAATGATGAATTTTACTTCATATACTTGATGTTGGCAAAAAAATCATGAAGTTTGACTTTGGTTTGACCACAGTTGACCTCTGTTTGACTTTTTAACTGCTTTGACTGATTTTGACTTATCTGATCATTTGACTGAGCAAACTTTTGAGAAAAGTCTTGAAACTTGTCATGGGGGTTCTTAAACACATATAAGATGTTATGAAGCTCACTTGAAGTCTTGGAAGTCCATTTAGCCTGATTAAAGTTAAAACCCTAGTTTTGGATGCACTGCTTAGGAGAATGCATTGTCTGAGGGAATTGTCAAATCTTCTGACCAATTGTGAACTTTGTGAACCTTGTGAACCTCATAAGATGTCTTATGAATCTCATGGGAGGTCTTGTGAGCCTGGTGAGTCTTGTGAACCTTGTGAACCTCATAAAGTGTCTTGTAAACTTCATGAACCTCATGAAAGGTCTTGTAAGTATTGTAAACCTTGTGAACCTTGTGAACCTTCTTAGCACACAAAGTCTTGTATTATGAGGGCAAATTTTGGGGTGCAACAGTGACCCGTGATGAAGTGCCCTGGTGTGGCTGGGCGGGGAAAGTATCCATTAGGATAAGTAACAAGTGACCCATGTAGAGATCTCTGTGTGTGGGATGGCCGGGGAAAGTTACTTTGTGGTAAGGTACATTGACCCGTGCTGAAGTGCCCTTGTGTGGCTGGGCGGGGAAAGTTATTTATACGTTAAGGATAAAGTGACCCGCGTCGTATTGCCCTTATGGTTGGCCGGGGAAGGATGCCTTAAAGCATGTTGTGCTCCATTTATTTCACCTTATGTCTCTAGTTGTTTTGTGAACTCGAAGTCTAGGTTTTCCCCTGACTTGAGTAGTGGTTAGATTCGAAACTTTAGAGCCGATAGAACTCTAAGATAGGGAACTCACTGAGATGTTTTATCTCACCCCATGTTATTGTTATTATTTCAGGTACTCCAGGTTCAACAAAGGGTAAGGATAATGCAGTTTGATTATGCTTGCTTGTTTGATGGCTTTCTTCCGCTGTGGACTTTTTGAGATCTTCAGATCTAGTTCTTAGACTTTTACTTTTCGAACATCTTGTATAATTGTTTAGTATTTTGTTGTAGTACCTTATGTAATTTTAGTTGGCTAAAATTATACAATGTGTTGTACTAAGAACTTATTGTATTTTAGTATCAAACTTGAATTTATATATGAAAAACAATGCTTAGATATATGTCTTTTATATATGGGTATTACATTTATGGATTCCATCATGACCCTGGTTCTAGAGTTGAAAACTCTGTAGGCTCCATTGTTAGTAGAGTGACCCAAAAATATGCCTTCATCACTCTTAGGATCCATTTTTCTTCTTTGTTCTCTATCAGCCAGAATATAACACTTACTTCCAAATACATGAAAGTATTGGACATTAGGCTTCCTTCCTTTCCAGAGCTCATAAAGAGTAGTAGGAGTGTCGCTCCCACCAAATGAGGCTAAGTCAAATGGGGTACAGACGCGAACGGTCGGCGAAAGAGAAGAAATGAATAGAGTCGCCAGCTAGGCATTTTTATCCCGGAGGAAAGGTAATGCTGCATAGACCTAGAAAAGAATGGATAAGACGGTCGCGAACCAGAGAGACTGAGAAAGGGGGTTGGTTACAACCTGGGAAGGTATTAGCACCCAGATTGTCCGCCGTACTCGACGGGATCCACGCTTAAAAGATTTGTGTTTAAAAGGGGTAGTGTCAGTGCAATCTGTGTATCAAAGTTGGAAAGAATGCAAGTGTAAGTGTAGAATAACTGTGAAGTGTACATGAGAAGTGTCAGTGTAAGAACAGGAGTATGAAGCTCAAGACTATGAGGCTTAAAGAATGATGCTGGAAGGAGGGGGAATATACAGAGATTTTTGTTCGATAACCGCTAGGTTATGCCTACATATCCTCTCGTGCAATGAGGAAGTCAGAACACCGTAGTTCGACTCAAAGAGACTGAAAGGTAAATTGACTGATGAACTGCTTACCTTTCTATGCTCAAGTGTATGACCTGTCTGGCTCAGGTGCTAACTGTCTTGTATTAGACGAAAGAAGCAAGTTCTCGTTTGTGAGTGAAGATGATGAGAAAAGAATCCCGGAGGAGACGATTATTGTTTGTTTTTGTGTTTTCAATCTTTTATTGGCTTTTTGTCATAAGAAAATGAGCTTAAGCCTAAACCAAGGGTTAGTAAACTCATCACATCCTCCCTCTGATTAGGGGTAATGAGAATACTTTAAGTATGAAGTAAGAACCTCACACTTAATCACCATGGTGTAGGATTAAGACCATTAACCTACTTGTGATTATTTAGATGTTTTTGAGTTTTTGTTTATTGTTAAGTAATGAGTTTAAGCCATAATCAAGGATTTAATGGACCCATTACACCATCCTAATAGAAGGATAATAGATGAGAACATTTAAGCTGAGGAAGATACCTCAACTTAATCCATGATTAGGGATTAACCTCATGACACAACAAGCCTTAATTAAAGTGAATTTTAGTTAAAGATGAGATTAAGAAGTGGATTTTATGGTTGGTAAGACAACTTGAGAGGGACTTGTCCATTAACACTAGGGTTAGTCCTTCTTAACCAATTAAGGAAGAATTAGAACCCTAATGCAAGGCCCAAGTTATAAGCTTATTGTCTTAGTGATTATTAGGTGGAATGATTAAGATTTAAACATATTAAGGGTTTAACACTTAGGATTAAAGTTATACACTCCATCCTAAGAGAAGGATTCAGGCATAAACTTAATCACAAAACGTTAAAACCTTAAAGGTTTAGTCTCTGATTATGAGATGAGAGGAGAGACACAAAAGAAGACACAAAGGTAAAACTAATGGGGGACTAATCAAAACCCTAATTTTTATCATGCTTGGGTGTTCCTATGGTTAATGAGGCTTGCAAAGGATCTTCAGAGAAGCCACCAGGAAAGAAACAAATGAAAGAAGCAAGGAGAAGCAAAACAACTTGCTTCACTTAAGAAGACAAGTTGCTTGAAGAAAGAATATAAGAAGAGAACATGAATGAGCAAGCTCACTCTAATACAAAGATAAAATGCAGCAATGATGCAAGAGAGGAATGAGAAGAGATTATGAGAAGTGAAGGCAAATTCACTTCTCAAAACAACTTACCACCTGAAAAGTTAGCAAAGAAATGAAATGCAATGCAAATGAGATGAAATGCCATGATGCAAACCAAAGTCAGAAGCATTTACATGATGTTAATGATGCTAAGAGATGATGCAAACACAAGGCAAGGCATGAGAATGATCATACAAGGATATGGGTGCAGATGAAGCATGCTTGAACCATGGTAGTTCCAGAAAAGTCTATGAAGTGCAATGGACATATAACATGGCAAATGAAAGAGGCAATGATCAAACATGATTCTAATATGTCCTAATATGTATTATGAATCATGTGGATGCACAAAATGTCATGGTAAATTGTTGGATGCAAGCAAAGGAAAGATGAATGCAAAGGAAGGCACAAATTAGGGTTTATGATCAACACACAAAGCAAAATTCAAAATCAGAAGCAAATGACATGATAAAAAATTTAAAATGCAATCAAAGATACCCTAAACATATGCAAGTTCACTGCCCAAAGGAGGGGATCTATCTCTTAACCTAGTGAAAGTTATGAATTTCTTGAGTTGGCTAGGGTTTTGGGGTACCTTATCATGAAAAATGCAAAAAAAATTGAAAATGGAAGATCAATTCAAACCAAATTTATCCTATAAACTACATGCCATGAAGGATGCAATGCAAGAAGAACCATCATCAAAATCTCAATGGTTAGGCAGAATGGATTTTTCAAAGTTTGCACAAAAATATTGCCTTAAAATGAATTTAATTCCATGGAAAATTGTCAAAATGCATCAAGAACAAAAAAGAAATTTGGTTTGAGAGTTTGATAATGTTTCTAAATGTTTTAAAATGCAATGTGAATTTTTTGGTGATTTTTAAATACCTAAATTCATTTTTAATTAATTAATTTCCATTAACTAATTAAAAATAAACATTCAAATGATTTAAAAATGATTTTTAATGCAAAAATTAAAATTAAATTTTTTTTGGGTTCTGAAAATTAATAAAATGCTTGACAAAAATTTTCAAAATTTTTAAATGTATTTTACTATTTTTAATAATTCGTAGAAGTTAAATGAAAAGAAAATGAAATAAAATGAAATAAAATAAAAAGTATGCAAATCCTGAGGTTCACATTCAAACTGGGAGATGGAGGGAAGACTGTGCGCGTCATCCAACGGCCTAGGTTCAAACTGGCATTTTTAAACTAAACCTAATTAATTAATTTAATTAATCACAATTAGGGCTAAGTGAAATCATCCTGGCCCTTCAACACGCGCGGGAAGCCCAGATCCAACGCCCCACGTTTAAACCTAGCTAACCCTAATTATCAAACCCTAATGACTTTCAGGTCACCGGAGAAGAGCTCCGGTCGTCTTCTCCGGTGGCACCCTCCCTGAGAAATCTCAAACCCACTCTCCAGGTCATTTTAAGAGCTGTAAAGCTCCAGATCAAACCTCTCAACCTCCCTAAGCATGAATCTACCCTCAAAATCCATTTCTTTTTACTCAAAACCAAGATTCGAATCAAAAACCTAAAAATGACCAAACTTTCAGAGATGCAGTACATGCTCAATAATCAATCATTTTCAAAAATACAAAGTGCAAAGCAATCAGGGGAGCATGTAGATCATTTCAATAACTTAAAACAAGGTTTCTGGAAAAATGATTTCGTGAAGCTACCTGAGGTGAAGCTTTCAGTTTGGAGCTTTCAGACTGCCTCCCTGCTTCAAAGCCACTCCAATGATCTCCCTGAATATGCTTTGAGGCTTGGTTTGAGTGTATGGTGGCTAGTTTGTGAGATTGATGGAGTTCTGTTCAGAGAGGGGGGAAAATCGTGTTTGAGTTTCAGGGACTTTCAAGGCAAGGTGAAGGGGGGTTTATGCTCTATGAAGCCTTTCTGAATGAATGGTGAAGTTGGTTTTGAGGTTTGATGATTGTGTGATGAGATTCGAAGGAAAGTGCATAAGGGGAGAGTTTTGGGAACTATGGCTTATGAGATGTTTCAGGCTGTGTTGTGTTATGTGTTGGGTTGCTTTTAGTACACATATCAATCCTTGATAGGTCAGAGAGTTGTTGTGGAACAGTGTGATTGGTATGGAGCAAAATGCATAAAGTCAACTTTTTGTGTAAGAGAGGTATGGGCTATGGCAGTCAAGGTACAAGGCATGGCTTGGCTGCAGCTTGAATCAGGGAGAACCATGGAAATGGATTAGAGGCAATGCAGCAAGTGGATTAGGGTTTGTGAGAGTTTTTGCAATTTCACAAAGTCTTGGCCCTTTTGTGATTACTTGAAGCATAAGTCATGAAAATGGGAGGTTCTTTTGTGCAATCTGATTTTTAGGTCATGGTTCATGTTTGTGTAATGCATAGAAGTCAATTAGAGGTCACATAAAGGCTTGGCATGAGGTTTTGCAACTTTGCCTCTTTGGTACAAAACTTGAAATTATGTGATTTTGTCCAACTTTGACAAGCCATAACTTTTGATCCAAAATGAATTAGAATGAGTTCTTGTACTTTTTGAAAAGGGAATGACCCAATCTACAACTTTCATGACCAAAGTTTTCTCATTTGAGGAATTTTTGAATCAAAAAGAAAGGGTTGAAAAACTTTCCCAAAATGGCAAGTTTTCATTACAAGTCACTTTCCCAAAAAGGCAACTTTGCAAATGGCTTGAAATTATTCAATTTTGTGGACTTATAACATCTTCTATGATCAAATAAAGATCATACACATTCAAAATGATGGAGAACACCTTTTGGTTGGGTCATTGGGGGCCTCAGATGCCTTGATTTTGCATTGCCTTGCCCAAGAAGTCAACTCTTGATCAGATGCCTTCCCCATGGAATTTCTTCATGAAAATTGATATGCATGATCCTCATATCATATAGAGACCAATAGAAACAAGAATGACCAAAAAGTTTGGAGTTATGGGCTTTGAAACCAAAACCCTAATTTTAGGTCATCTGTGCAGTTAAACCTGGCTCTGCTTCCATGCCTTCTCAGTTCTTGTGATTCTTTAACTTTCTTGACTTGGTGAGGATATGATATGATGTTTGAACATACATGGACCCCTTTGAAGTGATTGATGACCTTTGGAGTGGCTCAAATGGCTCAGGGATGGCTCAGATCACAAACCCTAGATGCAGATGACTTTGAATCAATGCAGTGAAGCAAATATGCAATATGAGGTGCCATGATTGACTTTATGCATATGAAAATATCACAAGCCATGGTGAAATGGGTGAGGGAAAATTTGGGGTGTTTACAGCTGCCCCTATTCAAGCATGAGTTAGCTGTGCAGGATGTAAGCAACGGCTTAACATTCAAACAAGATAACTTGTGGTTGAATACCAAAGACAGTCCAAGATTTGCACTCAAAGAATGAAGAAGAAAAGGGATATAGATTGTAAAAGAAAATAAAGTATGATTATAAAGTGCGGGCGACGGAGGACGACCTTCGAGCAGAGGACGACTGCTGGGGTGAAGCAATGACGGGAACGACCGACATGCTGGGGAAAATGCGGGAAATAAAGCAACGACGGGGACGGCCGACAAGCCGGGGATATAAGGGATTATGATGGGGATGGCCATCAAGTAAAGCTATAAGACTCTCTGGGGTTTATAGGTAAATGATGGGGACGAACATCGGGTTGAAGAAATAAATGATGAGGAACGGTCATCAAAGGTGAAGGACGATCACCTAGCAGGGGATAAGATGAGGGACGGTCATCTAAGGTGAAGGACGATCACCTGGCAAGGTACGGTTGCCAAAAAGTATCGCGACATAGGACGAATGCCGGATAAAAGGTCGACGATGGGGACGGCCATCGGATGAGCATGATGAAGGACGATCATCAAGAGGTGAAGGACGATCACCTAGCAGGGTACGGCTGCTCTAGGGTTTATCATGACATAGGACGAATGTCAGATAACAAGATCAACGATGGGGACGACCACCGGATAAAATGATGAAGGACGATCATCAAGAGGTGAAGGACGATCACCTAGCAGGGGACGGCTGCTAAACACATCACGACATAGGACGAATGTCGGATAAGAAGTGGTTCTAATGAATAGAGACTCCACTGGGGGTGATGAAGAACGATCATCAAAAAGGTGAAGGACGATCACCTGGCAGGGCACGGCTGCCGAAAGGTATCATGACATAGGACGAATGTCGGATAGAAAGGAAATAATTCATTGGGATTTGCTGGGACTCTTCTAGGGAACAGTAGACACAGACGAGTGTCTAAATTCAAGAAGACATAAGTGTTTGACACAGTATATAGATTAAAGATGCGGATGAGCATCCTTAAGACTATGATACGGACGAGTATCGGTAGAAACAAACGCTTGACGCATGTTCAGAGATGATGATACGGACGAGCATCAACTGGTTAACAAAGAACACGGACGAGTGTCGACTCTGAGGGGATATAAGTGGCATATACAAGATACGAACGAGTATCTGTATGAGTAAAGAGGTATGAATGAGACACAGACGAGTACTCAACTTGCTAGGGAAAGCATGACACGGATGGGTGCCAGAAAAAGTGTATTATAGACAACTATTTGATTTCCAGAGCGTTTAGGCAACTATGCTGGGGGGTGACACGGACGGGTGTCAGGGAATTGTATAAATATGTACACAGATGTTGCGAGTGCAAAGGGGACGCTTTGGCTTTCTGCTGGGGATATGACACGGACGGGTGTCAAGAAGTATCTGTACTGTATATGCATCTGTCCGCTTCGGGAAACTTACTGGGGAATGATGACACGGATGAGTGCCGAAGGGGGCATGTATCCGTATCTTCAAGGAAAATGCTTTGGCTCTCTGGCGATGAACTTGAGAGGTATTTTTGTATATTGTTGATGAGTGGTCGGTATTTACAAGTGTTTAGTTCGACACATGGCTTGTGATTATGCAATATGTTCGACTTTTGCCGTAATGCTCCGTATTAGACGGAATTCTACGCTCTGTGGGGAAAATATGATGCGAATGCTATGATTATGCAAAGATAACGATCTGGGACTCGGATCCCGTTGCTGCGAAGATCTCTGGCTGATCCGCTTGAAGTGGATTTCCCAGCTGGGGATAAGATCATTGGTGGATCTGGAATATATGACTCTGCTTTGGGGAAATAGATCACTGATAGACCTATCTTGGTGATGAGGGACCCAGCTAGGGTTTGTAGAAGCTTTCGTCACTCTGTTGTGAGATCTTTAGGTATTGCTTTTCTGGATAGAGGTTGAAACTTCGTGGGGAGATGGTTCCCTGGTCTTTTGCACTTGGCTGAGGAGGAATGATGACTGGCAACTCAGCTGGGGAGAAAGCAACTCCGGGGCTAATCGGGGGATAAACTGAGTAGATAATGATTAGACAGCTTGCTGGGATAAGGCCTCCCTGCCCCATGTTATGCTCTGAACACCTGCAATCCTGTAAAGACAAATAAACGCACAAGTATCCCGAGGTATCCCTTATTGGATTCCGTCATAGGAGTTTAGGCAATCCTAGGAGCAAACATATTTCATGTAAGCATGTATTCTTTAGAAAGGAAGCATCTGTATTTATGCAATCAAGATCCTTAAAGACATCGGACATTTTTGCAAACGAAAATAAAATGTACGAGACGAAACATGACTGAAAATCTGATTTTATTAACTCATGTGCCTTGAATTAGCAAGATACAGTCAGAGAAACAGATCCCCTGAAATGAGGAGATCGTTACAAATTGAAAGACGAAAAGGTGCCGGCAATGTTGATGACGCTTCAAGGAGCTTCCCTTTTTGCTATGACTCGTATGATATTGACGTTCTTCTCATCTTGCTTTCTGAAGAAGGCTGATCCTGACCGACACTCGAACCTTTCGGAGCTTGCCAGGTTGTAAGTGATACAGATGAATTCAGAATGCAGTTGTTCGCTTATTCCCTTATTTTGCGTGGATCGCCCTTTCGGGTTTTCAATCTACCGGGATACCCAATTTTTGCCTGAGTTGTCCAAGGTGGCTTTTCAACTCAGCGGGTGTACATTTTTTCATTTTATTTTCCCTTATTTTTGCCCGAGTCTTTTATTCTGTTTTTGACTCGCCGGGATGCCCCATTTTTGCCTGGACTTACATTCTGTTCTTATGTCCAGCGGGTCTTTTTATGCGAAGTATTTTTTAACTACATCTGAATTCACAGGGGATAGGAAGTCTTCACCATCCATAGTACTGAGCATCAGTGCTCCACCGGAGAAAACTTTCTTTACTATGAATGGGCCATCATAATTCGGAGTCCACTTGCCCCTGTGGTCTGTATGAGGAGGGAGGAGTCTTTTCAGCACAAGATCTCCTACTTGGTACTCTCGGAGCCTGACTTTCTGATCGAAGGCTTTCTTCATTCTTTTCTGATACAGCTGCCCATGGAAGATTGCAGCTAATCTCTTTTCTTCGATCAGACTCAGTTGTTCGTATCGGGATCGGACCCATTCTGCTTCATTCAGTTTAACATCCATCAATACCCGCAGGGAGGGTAATTCAACTTCAACAGGTAGGACTGCCTCCATACCATAAACAAGCTGATACGGTGTTGCCCCAGTGGATGTTCTAATTGACGTACGGTACCCATGTAAGGAAAATGGCAGCATTTCATGCCAGTCTTTATAGGTAACCACCATCTTCTGCACAATCTTCTTGATATTCTTATTAGCTGCTTCAACAACGCCATTCATCTTTGGCCTGTAAGGAGAAGAATTGTGATGTTGGATCTTGAAGTCCCGGCACAGTTCTGCCATCATTTTGTTGTTTAAATTGGAACCATTATCAGTAATGATTCACTCGGGCACTCCATACCGACAGATGATGTCTCTCTTCAGAAATAGGGCTACCACCTGCCTTGTAACATTTGCATAAGAAACTGCTTCGACCCACTTGGTGAAATAGTCAATAGCAACCAGGATGAATCTGTGGCCGTTTGAAGCAGTCGGTTCAATCTTGCCAATCATATCAATGCCCCACATGGCAAATGGCCAGGGTGAAGACATCACATTCAAAGGATTCGGAAGCACATGCACTTTATCCGCATAAATCTGGCATTTATGGCATTTCCTGGCATAAGCACAACAGTCTGCATCCATTGTGATCCAGTAATAGCCTGATCTTAGCAACTTTTTAGCCATAGCATGCCCTCCTGCATGGGTACCAAAGGATCCTTCGTGCACTTCGTGCATCAACAAGTCTGCTTATGTCCTATCAACGCATCTGAGGAGTACCATATCAAAGTTTCTCTTGTACAGGGAACCGTCGGTATTCAGGAAGAAACTACCAGCTAGCCTTCTTAATGTCTTCTTATCATTAGAAGATGCCCCAGGTGGGTATGTCTGATCCTCCAAGAAGCATTTGATATCATGAAACCAAGGCTTATCATCTTTAGCGACATCTGCTGCAAATATATATGCTGGTCTGTCAAGTCTGAATACTGCAATTTGAGGCACAAAGTTGGCAGCTTGAACTTTGATCATGGATGAAATGGTAGCCAGAGCATCTGCAAACTGATTTTCATCTCGGGGGATATACTCAAGCCTGACTGTTGTGAAGAAAGTCAACAACCTCCTTGTATAGTCCCGATAAGGTATCAGATGATCTTGGTGGGTGTACCATTTGCCGTTGGTTTGATTAATTACCAGGGCTGAATCTCCGAACACAGTCAAAGTCTTGATCCTGAGGTCAATGGCTTCCTCAAGACCCATAATACAAGCTTCGTATTCAGCTTCGTTGTTAGTGCAGTTGAAGGTGAGTTTTGCCGAGAAAGGCATGTGAACTCCTTTAGGTGTAATGAGTACTGCACCAACACCACGACCATTCATATTAACAGCCCCATCAAACATCATAGTCCATTCTTCTTCTGGGTCAGGCCCTTCAGTGTGAACAGGCTCTTCATGATCTTTTGCTTTTATGAACATGATGTCTTCATCAGGGAAGTCAAATCTCATAGGCTGGTAATCATCAATAGGTTGCTCAGCCAGATAATCAGACAATACACTGCCTTTGATGGCTTTTTGAGATGTGTACTGAATGTCATATTCTGTGAGGATCAGTTGCCATCTTGCAACCCGTCCGGTAAGTGCTGGCTTCTCAAAAATGTACTTAACTAGATCCATCTTTGAAATCAACAAGGTAGTGTGGGTCAACATATACTGCCTTAGTCGGCGAGCAGCCCACGCTAAAGCACAACAAGTTTTCTCGAGCAGTGAATAACGTTGTTCACAGTCGGTAAACTTTTTGCTTAGGTAGTATATTGCATACTCTTTTCGACCAGACTCGTCATGCTGGCCCAACACACACCCCATTGTCTCTTCTAATACTGTCAAGTACATGATTAGAGGTCTTCCTTCAACTGGAGGCATAAGGATTGGAGGCTCTTGCAAGTATTCCTTGATTTTGTCAAAAGCCTTCTGGCAGTCTTCATTCCACCTGACCGTTTGTTCTTTTCTTAACAGCTTGAACAAAGGCTCACAGGTTGCGGTAAGGTGAGATATGAACCTTGAAATGTAGTTCAATCTACCTAGAAACCCCCGAACTTCTTTTTCTGACTTTGGTGCAGGAATTTCTTGAATGGCTTTGACTTTATCAGGGTCTACTTCAATCCCTTTTTCACTTACAATAAATCCCAGCAGCTTACCGGATCGCACCTCGAATGTGCACTTGTTGGGGTTTAACTTCAGTTGGTACTTCCTCAGACGCTTGAATAACTTCAACAGATTTACCAAGTGGTCTTCTTCTGTGAGGGACTTGGCAATCATGTCATCCACGTAACATTCAATTTCTTTATGGATCATGTCATGGAATAATGTTACCATAGCCCGTTGATAAGTTGCACCCGCATTCTTCAGTCCGAATGGCATCACCTTATAACAGAACGTGCCCCAGGGTGTGATAAAATTTGTCTTCTCCATGTCTTCCGGTGACATCTTGATCTGATTGTATCCTGAAAATCCATCCATGAAGGAGAACACCGACAACTGAGCCGTATTGTCGACCAATACATCAATGTGAGGTAAAAGGGAAGTCATCTTTTGGGCTGGCTCTGTTCAGGTCCCGGTAATCCACACACATCCTCACCTTGCCATCTTTCTTAGGCACAGGTACAATATTAGCGACCCACAGCGGATAGCTAGTCACTGCAAGGAAACCGGCGTCCCACTGCTTTTGCACCTCTTCTTTAATCTTTATTGCCATATCCGGGCGAGTACGGTGCAGCTTCTGTTTTACCGGTGGGCAGTCTTCTTTTAAAGGCAGCTTGTGCATGACAATATCGGTGTCCAACCCTGGCATATCCTGATAAGACCAAGCAAAGACATCCACATACTCCCGAAGCATGTCAATCAGTTGCTCTTTCACTGAATATTGTAAGCAGGCCCCGATCTTAACTTCTTTCATGTCTTCTTCCGTACCAAGATTAACTGTTTCAATTTCCTCCTGATGAGGAGTGATAACCTTCTCCTCTTGCCTTAATAACCTGGCTAGCTCTTTAGGAAGCTCATAATCTTCTTCAACCCCTTCATCAGCTTGATTGATTGGATTGTCAAAGTCATACGAAGTCATATCAGTGTCGTTGTCGGTGCAGTTTGGAAGGCACTTTCTGCAAGGGTTTAGATTGTTTATTTTAGTGATCGATTTTAATCTTGTTTAGAAAAAAGTGAAATGAAGTTATCATTTTGGAAAACATTGCCATTTTATTTTTGTACAAAAAGAAAAATGGAAAACAGTGAGCGGAAAAGAAAAAAGACTCATTTGCAAAAGATGTTCGATATTCATTGATTAATCTGTTTGCACAAAATTACAAGATGGCCCGATTACAAAATGAGTCTTGACATCTTGGGCAAGATGCAAGACTTGATGCATGCTTAAAAATACAGGAAATAATAATTACTCTGCAGGAGTAACCCTTATAATTTCCTGGGAAGACCAGTTAAGGACTTGGCTCCCCGGGGACCTTGGACGTATCCAGCTCTCCAGGTTGCGGTCGCTTTCCTCCTCGTCTTCCAAGTTGTTCATTGCATCTGGGGTGAGCATTCCCCCGCTGACAAAATTGGGCTTCTTGGCAGCTTCTGATTGATCTTGTTGAGTTGGTCTGTAACCCAACCCAAATCTGTCCTCTTTCTTCTCCATGGGCAGCAACTTGCCCCAGCCTTGGGCGGTACCCTCTTCAACAACCTTCCTGGCTTGCTGATATGACGTTATGGAGGTTCCCAGTACAGCAGATGCTTCATTAATGTTCAGGGCCTCAAATCCCTGGCTCATAGTTTCATGGATTTCTCCATCCATCTCTATGTACTTATACGTAGCCAGATGGCTAACAAAGATGTCTTCTTCCCCACAGATGGTGATGATCTGGCCTTCCCACTCGAATTTCAGCTTCTGGTGAAGGGTAGACGTAACAGCGCCAGCGGCATGGATCCAGGGTCTACCCAACAAACAATTGTAGGCCGGCTGAATGTCCATCACATAGAAGGTAATCTTAAAAGTCTGCGGGCCAATCATCACAGGCAGATCAATCTCTCCAAGCATTGATCTTTTAGAGCCATCGAATGCTCTCACCACCAAATTACTCGGACGCAATGCCAAGCCATCATACTCCAGCTTCACCAAGGCTTTCTTTGGTAGGACATTGAGCGATGACCCAGTGTCCACCAGTACATGAGATAGAACAACACCCTTGCATTCCAAGGTGATATGTAAAGCCTTGTTGTGGTTACGTCCCTCAGTTGTTAAGTCAGCATTGGTAAAACCCAGTCCATGACTGGTGTTGACATTTGCCACCACAGTTTCTAGCTGATTAACGGTAATCTCCTCTGGCACGTATGCTGCGTGCAAGACTTTCAATAATGCATTCCTGTGAGCTTCAGAACACATCAATAGTGATAATATGGAGATTTTTGAGGGAGTTTGGTGAAGCTGATCCACCACCTTGTAATCACTTCTCTTTATGATTCTCATAAACTCGTCTACATCTTGTTCAAAAGATGTCTTCTGAGTTTCTTTGGCAGTTGTCTCTTCAGATACCACACTTTTTCGCTTTGCTTTGGCAGCAGCTTCTGCTTCAGCATTAGGTCTTTGCACTTGCGAGGCAAAAAGGCGTCCGCTTCTGGTGAAGCCTCCGCCTCCCCCGACATTATCAATTTGTGGAGAAGAGGTTGAAGAATCCAAAGTGATTTTCTCCCCGTTGCAGTAGAGATCAGAGCCATAATGCCAAGGTATGGCATTACTGCTTTCATAGGGAACTGGTCCAGGCACTGTGATAGTAACTGGACTGACTGCTGCAGAGGAGGGTATTATGACGGTGTGTGGATCGTAGTAAATTGTGACTGGTGACCTGGCAGGAGGTGCCACTGTTTGTTGCTGAAAGTTGCTATTTGGAGGAACAATTGACGGATCATAGTAGATGGTGACTGCTGAGATATCTTCATTAATTTCTGCTGGTGTTGTAGAAGATTCTGCTGATATAATGGATGCTGATGTTGTAGAAGGAAAGGTTGTTGACATTTGGTTTGTTGAAGTGATGGACGGAGCCATTGTTGATGATATTGATGAATCGGTAGGAATGATTGTTGATGCTGTTGTAGAAGAATCAGGAATTGTTGTCAAAGTAATTGCTGGATTTGTAGGCGTTGTCGTTGAGATCTGAAGTATGCCATCTTTGATAAGACCATCTATGCCACTTCTTAAATTATCACACCCGTTGACTGCAATGTTGCAATACCCACAACCGAGCTCACACCCGGGAAACACCCGACACTCTAGAAGCTGAGCTTTAATTTCGACCAGAGGTGTCCGAATTTGTGCAACACTGGTGATCAAGGTAGATGGTCTGTCTTCGTCAATGGCATTAATCCTCGGCCCGCCATGATGAGGCATAGGATTCTTGTTCACATTTGGAGGGGGTGCAAAGTTGAGGGCTTTAGAATCCACCAGATCTTGGACTTTCATTTGCAAGGCCCTGCATTTTTCCGTATTATGGCCAGGTGCATTGGAGTGGAAAGCACATCTGGCGTTGACATCATAATTCCTTGGGAGATTGGAGGGATCTAGTGGTGCCAATGTCCTTAATTCAACCAAGTTGAGTTTCAGGAGTTGTGGCAATAAGGCAGCATAAGGCATAGGGATAGGGTCAATCACCCTATTTGCCTGTGACGGTCTTTGCTGAAAATTTGTTGTTGATTGCTGTTGTTGTTGTTGTAGGTTCTTTGTGGCGGATACTGAACTTGCTGTTGATAATGCGGTTGTTGTTGATATGCTGGTTGCTGAGGAATCGGAGCTGGAATAGTGACAGCTGCTACTGATCTGTGAACATACTGAGGTCTGCCCCTGTTGGCATGAATGGCATTTGTCTCACTGGTTCTTCTAGGTCCCACGAACTTGCACCATTATCAGAAATTTTGCCTATTTTTAGCAGACTTTCAATTCTTTCCCCAGCTATAACTACGTCAGCAAAACTGGTGGAAGAAAAGGCAGCTAGCCTATCAATATATGTTCCTTTCAGAGTATTCATGAACATGTCGGCCATTTCTCTTTCCGACATGGGTGGTTGGACAGCAGCAGCAAGCTGTCTCCACCTTTGGGCATATTCCCTGAAGCTTTCCCTGGAGGATTGAGACATTTCCATCAAGAGGGTCCTGTTAGGAGCCATGTCCAGATTGTATTGGTACTGTCTGATGAAGGCTTCAACTAAGTCCTTCCAGCATCTGATAGTAGCTCTGGTCAAGTGTGAATACCACTCTCTTGAAGCTCCAGTCAAACTGTCTTCGAAATAGAACATCCACAGCTTTTCATCCATGGTATATGCTTTAAGTCTCCCCAGAAAAGATTGCAGGTGAGTTCGTGGACAAGAGGTTCCATTGTATTTCTCGAAGCACGGGGGTTTGAATTTGTGGGGAATTCTCACCCCATCCACTAACCCCATATCCATTACATCGAAGCCTAAGGAATTTTGAGACTCCAGAGATCTCAACTTCTCAACAATTTCATCAAACCTCCTATCATAGACTTCATCCCCAGCTCCCATTACAGTAAACTGCTCCTCTTGAGGATCTTCTTGCAAGATCCTGCCTGCAGCAGTGTTGCCCTGTACATTCCTTGGAATGTTGACTTCCGGATCTAGATGAGGTCCAAATACTGGTGGGTTAACATGAGGCTGACCTCCCTCATTATTACTAGTCCCTCCAGTCCCAGGATGAGGTTCCTCGGGGAATTGTCTTTCTACCAATGCCCTCAGCCTTTCCTGACTCTGGGCCAAGCCAGTCATTACAGTCATGAATTAGGACATTTGGTTTCTCATCTCCACTCTTTCATTAGCCATCTGAGTTCTGACCTCTGTCAGATCCTGCTGTACTTGATCCATTTGGATACCAGGAAGATTTTTGCAAGTAGGGTACCGGTGCGTACGGTTGAGAGGGAACACCCGGCGGCGAGCAATATTTCCTGAACCACAACAGAGTTAGTGACAAACATAACAAAGGGAAAACCTACAAAACAAAACAAAAGTTAGTATGCAATGCAGTATGCTTATTTGTTTTCCAAGGTATCCGGCTTGGTTCTTGGTTTTGACCTTTTCAGACCCCGAGGAAGATGCTTTGATGTTGTTGAGAAAAAGAAACCCCACAATGGAAACAAACTAAAATATATTACAAATGGTGAATCATACATAGTTTGTTTTACAACATATGCCCCTGAAGGGTCAAAATGCAATAAAAGAAAAGTACATCAAATGAAAACAACAACAATCAAAAGGTCATACATCTAGTCCAAACTCATCCTCCTTAACCTCCTTCAGAAGTGCCTCAGTCACTGGACCAGCTGGATGCTCTGTGATGTTTCTGATGAGGAGGTTTCTGGTGGCAATGGCAGTGGTCAGCTTCTTGTGCATTTCCTGGTCCTTTGACCTCTTCAATCCAGCCCTAAGCTTCAACTCTGAAATCTCTTTCTGGGCTGCCACCAAAGCTTCATGTTGCTTCTTTTCATTGGCCTCTAATTGCTCAATCCTGGCCTGGGTTTTCTGATCTTCTTGTGTCCGGGCTTCAGTGATCCTGACCCACCTAGCCTGAATTTCTTGCAGATAAAGATCAGTCCTAGCTTTCTGAAACTTGGCCTCTTTGCAGGCATTCTTCAATATTTGCTCCCCAGCTCTTGCTTTCTTGATGTAGTCCTCTGTTTTCTCAATCTTGGCCAGATGCTCCACCTTAAGCTTTTCCAACTCTCAATGTCCAGACGACCATCACTCCTTTCCCAAAGGGTCTTCTTCAGAGCTTGAGACAGATTCTCATTCCTTTCCTTCAGCTTCTCAAACTCTTCCAGGCTAACAGTGGCTGCTGGTTGTGCTGTGGATGGTCCAGGTACATCCTCAATGGTGAAGGGCATTCCAGTAATCTGAGCCCTAGCATGAGACCAGTCATAGTACTGAGCCGAAGCAACATTATTGCACCTTCCAAGAATAGCCATCCCTTTTGTCTGGATGTTGTCCCAAGCCCAGGATGCTTGTCTGACAGCAGCTAGATTAGGTTTTATCTCACAATACAAGGTCTCAGCTAAATCTTGCACTCTAGGAGGGTGAACCAAAGCATAGCCCAGTTGCCTTTTAAACAGCAAAGAATTGTAGTTGATGCAACCCTTTACTCCTATCAGAGGTACATTTGGGTATTGACCACATCTAGTGATGATGTCTTTGCCTTTGGTGCTCTGGATGCACCATCTGATATCATCTGAAGACAAAGCAATAAGTCTCTTAGCCCAATTCTTCTGTTGGTGGGGATTCAGGAAGGCATCTGTCTTGGGTAGGCGTTTGAGCAGCCAGGTGTGAAACAAAGGAGCACAACATCTCACTAACTTCCCCCTTTGTTTCTCATTCCTCTGATGAATGGAGTAATAGAAATCTCCCAGCAATGTGGGTACTGGGTTCCTCAGAAGGAAAAGATGAATGGCGTTCTTGCTGATAAATTTGGGCTCATCTGCAAACAGTACAACCCCATATATGCTGAGAGCTAGCAATGCACAAACTGCCCTCCATTCTCCCAAAGAGGCCTTCAGGATGGCCTGAGAAATCAAGAAGTCTAAGTGTAAACCAGGGATCCCAGCCTTTGTTGTCATATTCTGCTCAATCAAAGCAGGCTCCAAGTACAGTTCTTTTGCCACTTCTCCATTGCTGGAAGAAGTCATCTCTGGGTTGAAGGGGACTCCACCCCTGATAGGTACCCCAATCAATGATGAAAACTCCTCCAAAAGGGGTCATAGTTGAAAGTCTGGGAATGTGAAGCATCTCAAAGGAGGGTCATAAAACTGTAGGCAAGTGTGGATCATGCTCCTCTGAGAAGGATCCAGGTCCATAACCATGTCAAGGATGCCTCCATAATACTCTCTGAATAAAGGGATGTGGTCTGGAGTGATAAGTGACTGGACCTGCCTGATACCAGTCAACACAGGCTCAAAGAAATGGTATGAAATGTTGCTTTTCCTGGGAGGAGCCATGACTGCTGATGAAGGGCTGAAGACAAGTGCTGATGAAAATCAAGACTGGTACTGGAGATGGGCCACTGATAGGCTGATGCTGGTGATGATGAAGATGACTGAAGCAGACAACTGATGAAGATAGCTGAAGCAGATAGCTGATGAAACAGAGGTCTATACAGATGAAGGGGTCAAAACCAAGCCAGATACAATGTGGATACCCTGAAAAACAAATAAACAAATGTTAAATGATGCAATGATGATGTATGAAAATGATATGCAAGGGTTTGTGATCAAGCTGGATCTGATTATTTGTCTTGATGTATAGTACATGTATGCTCAAAGGTCCAGATGAAGGTTCAGAAATCCAGTAACCAAGGTGGGGGACTCAAATAAAGAGTCACATGTCCAGGGTTAAATCACAAGAACTGTCCCAAAATGGAGTACTCTTAAATCAAATAAGTGACAAGGTATGATGTGGCCAATGGTACCTGCAAACCTGTAAACAGCCCAACCCCCTCACAGGTAGTGTTCTAAAACAAGGATCCTCAGACTTGGATCAGTTATGAGAAGTGTAAACACTTCTAACCCGGAGGTACAATGTTTACAATAACCATAAAAGATCCTCCTCTAATTCACCTCAGTTTCTGAAGGTCAATAATAAAGGTCATCCAGACTTAGCAGGCTTCCCAGATAGCCCTAGCACTACAGGAAATCTGTAGCACAGAGTTCTCAAGAAGAAACCCACATCTGAACCGTGTTTCATATTCCCGCACCAGACCGAAATGGAATGGGAAAGAATATGAACCACTCTAGCCTAGGTGTCACTCAGGTCCCAGGTATAGGACCTTTAACTCTCAATAGAACCCCACCCACCAAAGAAAACCAGATCCAGCAATGACAGTATGATAGTATGATGTATAAAACTGCAAAGAAAGCAATAAACAAAACTGTACATAAAGCAAATAAACAGAACAAATATATAAATGCAATTAGCACATAACACCCCAGTAAACATAAATCAAACAAGCGCTAGGAGGAACCCACAAAAAGAACCAGAAGCCCTGGTTACAGTATAAGGGTCCCCAGCAGAGTCGCCAAGCTGTCGCTCCCACCTGATGACACGGGGCCACTAGGGGTACAGACGCGAACGGTCGGCGAAAGAAGAGAGTACACACAGGGGTGAACTCAAAAGACAAGAGTCGCCAGCTAGGCATTTTTATCCCGGAGGAAAGGTAATGCTGCATAGACCTAGAAAAGAAAGGATAAGACGGTTGCGAACCAGAGAGACTGAGAAAGGGGGTTGGTTACAACCTGGGAAGGTATTAGCACCCAGATTGTCCTTCGTACTCGACGGGATCCACGCTTAAAAGATTTGTGTTTAAGGGGGTAGTGTCAGTGCTATTTTGTGTGCGAAAGCTGGAAAAGAATGCAAGTGTCAGTGTAAAAGAGGTATGAAGTGTATAAGAGGAGTGTCAGTGTAAGAACAAGAGTGAAGAGCTCAAGATAATGAGGCTAGGAGAATAATGCTGGAAGAGGGGGGATATACAGAGACTTTTGTTCGATAACTGTTAAGTTATGCCTACGTATCCTCTCGTGCAATGAGGAAGTCAGAACACCGTAGTTCGACCCAAAGAGACTGAAGGATAAATTGACTGATGAACTACTTACTTGTCTATGCTCAAGTGTATGACCTGTCTGGCTCAGGTGCAAATTGTCTTGCATTAGACGGAAGAAGCAAGTTCTCGTTTGTGAGTGAATGAGGTGAGAAAAGAATCCCGGAGGAGACGATTATTGTTTGTTTTTGTGTTTTCAATCTTTTATTGCTTTTGAAATTTGTCATAAGTTAATGAGCTTAAGCCTAAACCAAGGGTTAGTAAACTCATCACATCTTCCCTCTGATTAGGGGTAATGAGAATACCTTAAGTATGAAGTAAACACCTCACACTTAATCACCATGATGTAGGATTAAGATCATTAACCTACTTGTGATTATTTAGATGTTTTTGTTGTTTTTGTTTAGTGTTAAGTAATGAGTTTAAGCCATAATCAAGGATTTAATGGACTCATTACACCATCCTAATAGAAGGATAATAGATGAGAACACTTAAGCTGAGGAAGACTCCTCAACTTAATCCATGATTAGGGATTAACCTCATGACAAAACAAGCCTTAATTAAAGTGGATTTTAGTTAATGGTAAGATTAAGAAGTGAGTTTTTATGGTTTGTAAGACAACTTGAGGGGGACTTGTCCATTAACACTAGGGTTAGTCCTTCTTAACCAATTAAGGAAGAATTAGAACCCTAATGCAAGGCCCAAGTTACAAGCTTGATGTCTTAGTGATTATTAGGTGAATTTATTAAAGGATTTAAACACATTAAGGGTTTAACACTTAGGATTAAAGTTATACACTCCATCCTAATAGAAGGATGCAGGCATAAGCTTAATCACAAAGCCTTAAAACCTTTAGGGTTTAGTCCCTGATTATGAGATGAGAAGAGAAGACTCAAAGATGACACAAAGGTAAAAGCTAAATGGGGGACTAATCAAACCCTAATTATTATCATGCTTGGTTATTCCTAGGATTAATGAGGTTTGCAAGAAGATCTTCAGAGAAACCACCAGGAAGGAAGCAGATGAAAGGAGCAAGAAGCAAAGAGAAGCAAAACAACTTGCTTCACTTAAGAAGACAAGTTGCTTGAAGGAAGAAAGTAAGATATGAACATGAATGAGCAATCTCACTCAAATACACAAGATAAAATGCAGCAATGATGCAAGAGAGATGAGAAGAGATTGTGAGAAGTGAGGGCAAATTCACTTCTCAAAACAACTTACCACCTGAAAAGTTAGCCAAAAGAAATGAAATGCAATGCAAATGAGATGAAATGTCATGATGCAAACCAAAGTCAGAAGCATAAACATGATTTCAATGATGCTAAGAGATGATGCAAACACATGACAAGAGATGAGAGTGATCATACAAGGATATGGGTGCAGATGAAGCATGCTTGAACCATGGAATTTCAAGAAAAGTTTATGAAATGCAATGGACATATAACATGGCAAATGAGAGATGAAATGATCAAACATGATTCTAATATGTCCTAAGATGTATTATGAATCATGTGGATGCACAAAATGTCATGGCAAGTCATTGAATGCAAGCAAATGAGAGATGGATGCAAAGGAAAGCACAAATTAGGGTTTATATACAACATGCATCACAAAAATCCAAAACCAGAGGCAAATGAAATGACAAAAAATTGAAAATGCAATCCAAGATACCCTAAACCTATACAAGTTCACTGCCCAAAGGAGGGGATCCAACTCTTAACCTAGTGCAAGTTATGAATTTCCTAAGATTACTAGGGTTTTGGGGTACCTCATCATAAAAAATGCAAAACAAATTGAAAATGGAAGATCAATTCAAACCAAATTTATCCTATGAACTACATGCCATGGAGGATGCAATGCAAGAAGAACCAACATCAAACTCTCAAAGGTTAGGCAGAATGGATTTTTCAAAGTTTGAACCAAAATATTGCCTTAAAATGAATTTAATTCCAATGAAAATGATCAAAAGGCATCAAGAACCAAAAAGAAATTTGTTTTAAGAGTTGGATAATGTTTCTAAATGTTTTTAAATGCAATGTGAATTTTTTTGATGATTTTTAAATACCTAAATGCATTTTTAATTAATTAATTTTCATTAACTAATTAAAAATAAACATTTAAATGATTTAAAAATGATTTTCAGTGCAAAAAATAAAAATAAAAATATTTTTGGGTTCTGAAAATTAATAAAAGGTTTGATAAAAATTTTCAGAATTTTTTAATGTATTTTGCTATTTTAAATAATTCGTAAAAAATAAATCAAATAAAATGAAAATAAAAAATGAATTAATGAGAAGTATGCACATCCACTGGCTGAGATTCAAAGGAAAAGAGAGGGAATTGACCCGCGCGCATCTGTACGGCCCACATTTGAACTGGCTGGATTAAATTAAATCTGATTAATTAATTTAATAAATTATGATTAGGGTTTAATGAAATGATCCAGGCCATTCACATGCGCGGGAGTCAACCCTGGTCAACCACATCTACGGTCCATATTTAAACTAAACCCTAAACGCAATTAATGACTTAATGACTTTCAGGTGGCCGGAAATGACCTCCGGTCATCTTCTCCGGCCACACCTCCCCCTGAAAATTGCTAACTTCTTCCCTAGGTTATTTCTGGAGCTCTAAAGCTCCAGATCACTTCCTCTCACCTCCCTAAACTCATCCCTGACCTCAAAAACAATTTATCCTTAACTATTAACAAGATTCGAAGCAAGCTACAAAAATGGCAGAAATTTCAGACAAACCATACACACTCATTTCTCAACTATTTTCGAAAATTTAAAGTTCAGTGTGACCAGGGAAGCAAGCTTAATCATTTAGAAACTTAAAACAAGAGTTCTGGAAAAATGTTTTCACATGGCTACCTGAGATGGAGCTTTCAATCCAGGAGCTTTTTGACTGCTTCCTTGCTTCAAAATGACTCCAATGAACCTCCTGAGGAGTTTGCAAAGCTTGGTTGGAGTTTCTTTTGGCTGGTTTGAGAGATTGATAGAGTTCTGTTCAGTGAGGGATGAGAATCGTGTTTTTGATATGTAGGGTTTCAGGGCAAAGTAATGGTTGGTAACTGGTCAGTGGATCATGGTGAGTGTTTCTGTGAAGTTTATTTTGATGTTTGAAGCTTATGTGAGGAGATTCGAATGAAATTGCATAAGAGGTGAGTTTGGAGAATGCTGGCTTGTGAGATGTTTCAGGCTGTGTTGTGTTATGTTTTGAGTTGCTTTTTGTCCACTTATCACACTGTGATAGGTCTGTGGAGTTGGTGTGGCCTATGCTGATTGGTATGGGCAAGTTGCAAAAATGTCAAAAGTTGGTGTACTTGAGGTATGGGTCATGGTAGGCTAGGGACAATGGGGTGTCCTGCGCAGCAAGGATTGAGGAGAGCCATAGAATCAGTCTTGAGGCCAATTAGCAAGTGGATTAGGGTTTGTGTGAGGTTTTGCAACTTTGTGATCTTTTGGCCCTTTTGTGATTACTTGAAGCATAAGTCATGAAAATGGGAGGTTCTTTGGTGCAAAATGATTTTTAGGTCATGGTTCATGTTTGTGTGATGCATAGAAGTCAATTTGAAATCACATTTTGCCTTGGCAAGAGGTTTTGCAACTTTGCCTCTTTGGTGTAAAACTTGGAATTATGTGATTTTTTCCAACTTTGCAAAGCCATAACTTTTGATCCATGATGAATTAGAATGAGTTCTTGTACTTTTTGAAAAGGGAATGATCCATTCTACAACTTTCATGACCAAAGTTTTCTCATTTGAAGCATTTTTGAATCAATTTGAGGAGGTTGAAAACCTTTCCCAAAATAGCAAGTTTACATTACAAGTCACTTTCCCAAAAAGGCAATTTTGCAAATGGCTTGAAATTTTCCAATTTTGTGAACTTATAACATCTTCTATGATCAAATAAAGATCATACATATTCAAAATGATGAAGAACACCCTTTGGTTGGGTCATTGGGGGCCTCAGATGCCCTGATTTTGCACTGACTTGCTCAAGAAGTCAACTCTTGATCAGATGTCTTCCCCATGGAATTTCTTCATGAAAATTGATATGCATGATCCCTATACCATATAGAGACCAATAGAAACAAGAATGACCAAAATTTTTGGAGTTATGGCCTCTGAAACCAAAACCCTAATTCTAGGTCATCTGTGCAGTTAAACCTGGCTCTACTTCCATGCCTTTCTCAGTTCTTGTGATTCTTTGACTTTCTTGACTTTGTGAGGATATGATATGATGTTTTAACATACATGTACCCCTTTGAAGTGATTAATAACCTTTGGAATGGCTCAAATGGCTCAGGGATGGCTCATATCACAAACCCTAGATGCAGATGACTTTGAAACCATGCAGTGAAACAAAAATGTGGTATGAGATGCTATGATTAAACTTATGCACATGAAAATATCACAAGCCATGGTGTGAATGGGTGAGGGAAAATTTGGGGTGTTTACACACCTGTTTGATGAAATGCAGAGCTTTTGGCTCGCCCATGACTTGGTTGCCCAACAAAGTTGCCCAAGTTTTGTCAAACTTTGACTGATCATATCTCCCTCAATTTTGATACAATGGAGATGTTCTTGCTATGAATTTGAAGTTTAAGATGTGATATTTAATTGGCTCAATTTAGGACTGAAATTTGAAGCCTTTATCTTGAAGAAAGAATGCTTTGAAATGAGGTGCAAAATGGCCAAAAGTTACCATATTTAGAAACCCTGAGTTTCTATTTTGGGCAGTTTTGCGATTTCTTGATTTTTCCATGAATCTCTTGATTTTTACGGATCAAATCTTCACCATTAATCATGTTTGACTTGTGGAACATGAATTTGACCTCAAAAAGTAATGAGTTGACTTTTTCTTATGCATAGTTGACTTTCCCCAATTTCTTGATTTTCAAGTAACTAACTAATTGTAAACCCTCTGAAATGATATGATGGACAATCTCCCATCCTTAGACACTTGATAGCATATAGAAACCCTTGATATCAAGTTTTCACCAAAATTTCATTAGGAGACCTCTTGAATCAAAAACCCTAATTCGGTGCCCTTTTGCTTAGGAGGTGATGCACTGCCTCAACTTCTTGACCAATCCTCATCTTCCAATGGCTTGAGGGATCAAATGAAGTGATATGAGATCTGAGAGACCCTTGTGGCTTGTTGGGTACCATTGGCTCTTGTTATTTGGCTTTGTATGATCAAAACTTTGAAATCAACTGATCACATGCCCTATGCTTCAACCAATGATGTATGCTTCATTTTTTTTAAAATTTGAATGCAATGCAATGTATGAAAGGATATGATAAATGATATGGAAATGAGAGGGAAAATTTTGGGGTATTACACTTAGTTCCCTTTCTTTTTCTCCTGGTAGCACATGATCTTCACCTAATGAGCTTGCTTCTGAGATATTAAAACTTAGAAGGAGGAAGTGCCTTTGTGAGTGTATACACAATATATGAATGAACTTGTGTTACTTTCTAAGCATTTTCTCTTTAACATAGAATGATTTAAATGGTCTGTGTTTTCTATGAAGAACATGATTGTGAGCATGAGCGATGATGCTCATATTATCACAAAAAATAATAGGAATGGATTAAGGTACTTGATTTCACATAATATCGAACCTAAAGTAGTTATGAGGTGGCAAGGTAAATACTTGCGTATTCATCTTCAATACTTAGCCTAGAGATGATTAATTGTTTCTTGGTACACAAAGAATTTAGATTATGTCCTATGCATCATAATAGGCTAATAAATGCTTGATGTTGACCTTATTCCATTAGGACCTGACCTTTTATATGCATTATAATAGGATAATAATGGAATTGTATGATTGGTGATGAATTGTAGACAAACTCCCCAAGTTAAAGTACCTTTTAGGTACTAAAGAGTTCTAGTTATTGCAGTACAATGAGACTAAAGAGGTTGAGACATGAACTGGGATACTTTGTTCACTATAAAGCATATGTCTAGGCTTGTTATTGTGGAATACTTATGGGCATCTATAATGGACTTGTACTAGGTAGGGTCAACAAATTTATTTTGACCATCTTTATAGAGTTTGGAACCAATCTTTATAGAGTTTAACAAATAGATCTTTAATGTATTTATCCTGAGTTAAAAGTACAGAATGCTCGGTGGTATACTTAACCTCTATGCAAAAAAAATCAAAATTATCAAGTTCCTTTAGGGTCTGTTTGGTTGGGAGTAAATGGAGGGAAGGGGAGGGAGGGAATATTTAATAGTTTTTGTGTTTGGTTCAAATTTTAAGAGGGGGATGAGAGGTAGATGGAGGGAGCCAAAATCTCTCCCGCTCCACTTTTTTCTTCCCCCCAAATTGGGGGGATTTGAAGGGGAGGGGAGGTATTTTCTTTTAATCATAATTGTATTTACATATTTATCCTTATTTATTTATTTAAATATAAATTTAACTTATTTAAAATATTAAAATTTATATTTTGAACAAAATTTATCTTTCTTTTATATTTTTTGTATTTTTATATCTTCATCTAATTATTATTATTGTTACTATTATTATTATACTATGTATTTAAATTTTTATTTAATGTTTTATATTATAATATTACTTTTTAATTATTGTAATATTTTCTTTTAAAATAATTTTTGTTAGATTTTATTGTATTCGATAATCTTTTTAAACTTATATATTATAATCGTTACGTTTTTATAAAATCTTATGATAAAATTATAAATCGTAAATATATCGTTAATGAATTTCTATTTAAATTATAAACGGTAAATATAATGAGTCTTATGATGAAATTAGAAGGATACAAAAGTAAATTAGTTTTAAAATACCTCCCCTCCCCTTGTGAACCAAACATATTTATAAATAAAATGCCTCCCATCCCCTTTCGTATTTTGAACCAAACATATATATAATTAAAATCTCTTCCCTCCCTTCCCCTCACCTACCCTCCCCTTGATAAAATTCCCCCCTCCCCTCGATTGAACCAAACAGACCCTTAGAGAAAAAACGTAATTCAATTGTGTAACCAAATTTTGAATTAGAGAGTTGTTACGTGTAAAAATTATGTTACCAACATATATTGTAGAAGCATACTTCAAGCTCTTTGTTTTGATGACGTCAACTTTATCCAAGCTCATTCTAGATTGCAAAAAGTCGAGATGACAACAAATGATCAAGACCATGGCTATGCATCATCAATGGAATGTTTCCGATCGATTCAAGCTTTTGTGCTACGCTTTCAAGACTTGTCTCAAGGCTTAGGTATATCAATAATTACCTCTTAAATATGATATACAAGTGTTCAACATAATCTTCATAATTTTTAATGCATGTGCATATTTTTTGAAAAGAAATTGGAACTGGTTTAACACTTTTAACAGAAATATTTTTCTGTATTTTAACAGTGTTAACCGGTTAACCATATGGGTTAACCGGTTAACGGCAGCAATTTTTCAAATCTGTGGTAACGTTCATGGGCGTTAACCGATTAACCTATTTGGTTAACCGGTTAACACTGAAGAAATGTTGAAAAATTGTTTCTCTTCAAATTCAAATATTTTGTTAAAGTTATACCTCTTCATGATTTTATTTCATAAGTTTTTATACCTTTTCAAAAGAAATTCTTTTTAAATTTTCATACCTTTTTGAATAGGTGTTTCAACTATTATAAATTCTAAAATTTCAAATTCATAAACACCTCCTAGACAATTTCAAATATTTTCATACAATCAAATTCACTTTATTCAAATTCTTTTCATCTTTCAAAAGTGTTCATAAGTTCATCATTTTCATACTTGTCTTGAACACTTGTGTTGAATATTTAATAGTGAATTCTTGATTATAGGAGAAGATCAATTGTTATTGATATATTTCATTGTACTCTCACTCAAAACAATACTATAGAAAGTGTCTTTCTATTTTGTGACTTATGTTCCAAGGATTGTTTGGACATAAGGGTAAGTGTGGCAAGATGATTGTTCTTGCACACTTGGTTGTATAGTTTGCTAGAAAGTAGGCCTCACCATTGAAGGTGTGATAGGTTGTACTGTTCTAAAGAAAACTAGTGGAAATCTCTTTCGTGTTGAAAGGGGACTGGATGTACCTTCAGATTGTGAAGGGAACCAGGATAAACCTCTGTGTCTTCTTTACTTTTCTGCTTTACAATTTTTTGTTCTTTAACCGTAAAAGCAAAATCCATCCATCTAAGAAAAAGAATCGAGAAAATTTTGATAACACCTAATTCACCCCCCCTCTTAGGCGCATTCTGATTCTACATATATTAACATGTATATGTGAGTGGCTTAATACGGGGAGATAAAAAGAGATGGGTCATAGTTGCTAGCTTGGAACCCTACCTTGATAAATTAATGTTAAAGCTTTACAAACCAAGTTCTAGGGACTTGTTTAAGACCATATAAAGGTTTGTGCAACTTCCAAACCAAATTTTTGTTGGAATTATCAAATCTAGATGGTTATGTCATATACATAGTTTTATCAAGCTCACCACTGAGAATTCATTATCAAACTCATGATGTTTAAGTTGCCAACTAGTTTAAGAATTTTTGTAACAATTATTGATTTGATAACATGACTTAAGGTTTCAAGGTGGTTAACTCCATATTGTTGATGAAACCCCTTATTTATAAGCTTGACCTTGTACATGATAACGAAACCATCATGATTTTACTTGACTTTAAATACTCATTTGCGACCAATAGAGAAACTTGTAGAATGAAGGGAGACTACAAACAATATATCTTTCTTCATTAAGTATACCCAATTGAATATTTTGAAGGCATAAAAAATGTGATATAATAAGGAAACCCACTAGTAGATGTAAATTGTGCATGTTCCCACACGTCACTATATATTAATTCAAAAGATGTTGTGTACTTAGTAAGAGACATATGAGAAAGTAGTCTATGAGACTTGCCATGACAACATAAAGAACAAAAATCTTATATATTTTTGTTATGGAAGTGAATTATTATAAGATTTTAGAACAAATTGTTAAACATCCACTATTGGATGTCCAAATATTTCTTATTAACTTCTTTGATTGTTTTTCTAGGTCTTCTCCTACCTCTAATTATTTCCATTCTTTTCACCTGGTTTATCTTCCTTACCACATAATTTACCAGTCTTCTCTGTACATGTCCAAACCATCATCGAAGTCTATTTTCCACTATAGGCGTTACCCTGACACACACACACACACACTCTCTCTCTCTCTCTCTAATATTTTCATTTATAATTTTATCTTGTTGAGTCTTACCATACATCCACCGCATCATCCTCATCTATGGTAAATTTACTTTATTCTTGTGTTGACTCTTCACCCCCAACATTTTGTCCCATAAAAAACGCATGTCTTACCACAATTCGATAAAACTTTCCATTTAACTTTAGCAATATCTTTGCATCACTTAAAACATATGATTTCCTTCTCCATTTCTACCACCTAATTTGAATTCTATGTTTTACATCCCCTTCTATTTCTCTATCATTTTATATTACAGACCCAAGAGATTTAAACTGTGTGACTTGAGGGATAATACAGTCTTTATATTTCACCGAAAGGTTAGAAACGCTTCTTCTTTTTTTGAACTTACATTTCATATACTCCATCTTACTTCTACTTAGGCGAAAACCATGTGTTTTGAAGATCCTTTCTAAGTTTCTAACCTATCATTTAAATCCTCTTTTGACTCTCAGAGAATGACAATATCATATGCAAAAACCATGCATCTCAATGTTAGCTCTTGGAAGTGTTCCATGAGTGCATCCAAAATTAAGGTAAAAAGGTAGGGGCATAGGGTTGAACCTTATTGTGAATTGGATACCTTAGAAAACAAAGTATAATAGGTTTCTCAAGAAACCCACAAGGGTTAGGGTTTATGGTTACCAAAGATAACAACAAGGATTGGTTATAAACTGCTATTCTTTCCTTTCTCTTAAAACAAAATTACAAGTATACAAGAATAACAAATAACCTCTCTCACTTTTGAATTAGGGTTTTATCTTCCTATTTTCCCATATACAAAATATGAGAGACTAGTATGCTATTTATAATAAAACTAACACACTAACCTAATGGGATTTTTAACAATTACCCATTACAAGCTAACTTAGGGTACAAGCTAACTTAAACAATTGGATCCATAACACAAGGCCCAATTAAACAATAACATGTGAACAAACTTCGACGACATGCTATTCGCAATAGGGTTTGTTCCAATATTCCACAAATCTCCACCTTGGAACATACCCTATACCAACAAGAAACAAACTAGCTTTCTTCATGAAGCTTTATCAACTGCATACAGTGTAAAAACTTGCAATTGGGCAACGTCTTGGTGATCATATCAGCAACATTATGATCTGTCGAAACCTTCAACACTTGGACTTCTCCACGCTCGATTACCCCTTTGACAAAATGAAGCCTCACATCAATGTGCTTGCTTCTCTCATGATAGCTGAGTTCTTCGACATGTGTATTGCACTTTGACTATCACATTTAACAGTGATATTTCAACCTTGAAGTTTCAGCTCCTTTGCAAAACCTTCAAGGCACAATGCTTCCTTTACAGCTTCAGTTAGAGCGATATATCCCGCTTCAGTGGTTGATAAGGCAACAACCTTCTGAAGTGTTGCTTTCCAACTAATTGTTGTGCCAAACATAGTGAAAACCTATCCAGAAATAGATTTTCTAGAGTCCATACAACCTGCATAATCAGAGTCGACATACCTTCGATTTCTGCTTTACTATCTTCACCCAAGGCTCCACCATAAATTAGGACTTTATATAGAGACTCATTTATATACCTTAAAATTCACTTCAATGCTTGCTAGTGAGCCTTTCCAGGATTTAACATGTACCTACTTACAAGACTTACTGCATATGCTATGTCGGGTCTAGTACAAACCATAACATACATCAAAGAACCTACTATATTAGCTTATGGAATGTTATTCGTATAAGCTCTTTCGACATCGGTATTGGGACACTAATCTATACTCAACTTGAATTGAGGGTTTGTTGGAGTCACAACGGGCTTTTAATTAGACATACCAAACTTATCAATAATCTTCTTCAAGTATGCCTCTTGAGATAAGCATAATCTCGATTGCTTTCTATCTCTTCGAATGTCAATCCCAAGAATCCTAGACGCAGCTCCCAGATTCTTCATATCGAACTCTTTATTGAGTTCAACTTTCACCCTCATTACATCTTCGAAATTGTTACTTTCTATTAGAATATCATCCACATAAAGAAACAAAATAACAAATGAATTACCAGGTCAAAATCTGAAGTAAACATAATGGTTGAACTGACTTCTGATGAAACTTATGTGTGCCATGAACTTGTCGAATCTCATATTCCACTGTCGAGGAGATTATTTCAGCCTATATAAAGATCTATTCAGTTTGCACACATACTTTTCTTTCCCCCTCTTTGATATACCCTTCAGGTTGCCTCATCAGGATTGTTTCATCAAGATCACCATACAAGAACGCATTTTTCACATCCATCTGTTCCAGTTCAATGTCGAACTGTGCCACCATGGCAAGCAACATTTGAATGGACTTGTGCTTCACAATAGGAGAGAACACATCATTGAAGTCGACACCTTATTTTTGAGTGAACCCCCTTACAACCAACCTTGCCTTGTATCTTTTCGAAGTCACTCCTTCGATTCCTTCTTTAACTTTGAAAATCCATTTACAGCTGACTAACCTGGCTCTAGCAGGTTTCTTGATCAGTTCCCAAGTATTGTTATCATGAAGAGATTTCATCTCATCATCCATGGCCTTCATCCATTCAGTCTTATTTCGACTCCTCATAACTTCCTTGTAGTCTCTAGGTTCTTCGTCTAGAACCTCACTTGCAGAGATTAATGCATAAGCTATAAGATCTGCATACCCAAGTCTCTGAGGTGGCTTGATGACTCTTCTCAAATTGTCTCTTTCCAGCAGGTAGTTATTATCGGTCTCCTCATCTTCGACAACAGTTTCTGCTTCTTCTTTGACTTACTCTGGGTCATGTAATTCAACATCACTATGCTCCACCTCAACAGGAATTTCTCCCTGTTCCAACTCTTCGACAACTTCGTCGGTTTTCTTGAAAGCCATCTCAACTTCATTGAAAACTACATCTCAACTGGTGATACACCTCCTGTGACCTGGCTCTAGGCACCATAGCCTATAAGCTTTGACTCCTTCAGGATATCCCATGAACATACATTTCAGAGATCTAGGTTCGACCTTGTCTTGCCTAATGTGAGCATAGTCTACACAGCCAAATACTCTCATTTTATCAAGATCTGGTGGATGTCCCGACCAAACTTCTTCAGGTGTCTTCATATCTAACGCAGTCAAAGGACATCTGTTTATCATATATGTTGCTGTCGAAATAGCCTCAGCCAAAACACCTTCTTCAATCCAGCATTAACCAACATGCATCTAACCTTTTCGAGGATTGTTCGATTGAATCTCTCAGCTAGACCATTTTGCCGAGGAGTGCCTGCTACAATCTTATGCCTTGCAATCCCAGACTCGACACAATAACTGTCAAAAGCTTCATTGTAGGATTTAAGGCCATTATCAGTTCTCAACCTCTTGACCTTTCTACCAGTTTGAGTTTCGACCAGAACCTTCCAACTCTTGAAATTCTCAAAAATTTCATCTTTCGTCTTCTTAATGAATACCCATAACTTTCTGGAATAATCATCAACCATGGATAGAAAATACCTTGCACCTGAATGTGAAGGATTCCTTACAGGCCCCCAAAGATCAGCATGGATGTGATCAAGGGATCCATGTGTTCTTTGTTTACCTTTGTTAAACTTCACCCTACAATATTTACCAAATACACAAGGTTCACAAAACTCCAACTTCTCGACTTTGTCACCACCTAGCAGGTTCCGTTTCTCCAGTTCGACCAGGCCTCTCTCATTGACATGGCCCAATATCATGTGCCATAATTTTATCTTCGACAACAGTTTCATGGATGCAACATTTATCGAACCACTTACAACTTCAGCCTCAAGGGTATACAAGCCTTGTTTATTCACGCCTCTCAAGACTACCTTTGACCCCTTCATGACTCTTAGAATACTTTTCTCTCCTTGAAATACATATCCCTTCTTGTCGAATTCACCAAGAGAAATCAAATTTCTCTTCAAGTCAGGTACATACCTAACTTCAGTCAATAGTCTTATTGACTCATCATGGAGCTTGAATCTCACAGATCCAATACCTGCAATTTTGCAAGCTTTGTTATTTCCCAGCTGTAAACACCCCAAATTTGCCCTCACCCATTCACACCATGGCTTGTGACCCTCTCATATGCATAAACTCAATCATAGCATCTCAATTTACATTTTTGACACATTGCATTGGTTCAAAGTCATCTGCATATAGGGTTTGTGATCTGAGCAATCTAAGAGCTTCTTGAGCCACCCCAAAGGTCATAAATCACTTCAAAGGGGTCCATGTATGTTCAAGCATCATATTATGTCCTCTCAAAGTCAATAATGTCAAAGAATCACAAGAGCTGAGAATGATATGGAAGCAGAGCCAGGCTTGACTGCACAGATGACCTAGAATTAGGGTTTTGGTTTCAAAGGCCATAACTCCAAATTTTTTGGTCATTCTTGTTTCTATTGGTCTCTATATGGTATAGGGAGTATGCATATCAATTTTCATGAAGAAATTCCATGGGGAAGTCATCTGATCAAGAGTTGACTTTCTGGGCAAGTCAATGTAAAATCAGGGCATCTGAGGCCCCCAATGACCCAACCAAAGGGTGTTATTCATCATTTTGATTGTATATGATCTTTTTCCAAAATAAAATATCATAACCAATGGCCATGTGAGGCTATCATGAAAAAAATGAAAACCGGCAAAATGTATTAAAATCTGTCACAACATGCAATCAATATCCAAAATCACTTTATCAAAACCAACCATATGTACAAACATTAACATTTATATAGAACAGAAAAAAAATATGCATGTATATGATAAGAATTAATACAATTACACTAAAACCGATAGAGAAGTCCAGCAGGAACATTATTTGGGAGTAAAGCCTAACAAAAACATGATAGAAAGATAAATAAATAAATGTTCAAATAAAAAGTGGATCCATTTAGTGTGCTGACATAAAGATAGACTAGTCATAAAAGGAAATACTTTGGGCAGTGCAAAAGGAAATAAAATTGGAACGAAACATTAAATCATATTAAAGCACAATAAATCCAAATAAATAAATAAACGCTTAAATGATAAAACCGTAAAAACAAAATTTAAATGAACACTGATACCTCCCCCTTATGCCTGGATTTGCAATTCGTCAACGCTCTGCCTCTCCTACTTTTGTTCCGCCGGTGTGGTTCACTTCGTGCGCGAGTTTTTTCGGTGGCGTGTTTTGGTTCGGAATCGCGTCCCCTTTCACAAATCTCGCGACTTCGTTTATCTCTCGCTGTTTCACGATCTGCCTCACGCGATTCTTGATCCCACTACGGTGTTCTTCGGTTTAGCGTGGTGGTTCGCTCGCGGTGGGTTCTCTCTCCATCTCAAAATGTTTTCTCATATCTTGTGGTTTTGTTTGAGTTGTGCGATTTGTGTCGGCCTGTTGATGGATGGTGGTGGTGTTTCCGCCGCGGAGAAACCTATGGAGGGTTTACAGCAACGATTCGCGGTGACGGTGGTTCCTCACGGATTCGGTTGAGTTTGTGAAGATGTTGTTGTGGTTAGCGGAGGAAAGGATTGCAGCCGTGGGTTAATGGAAGGATGAGGGTTTTGGCGGATATGTTTAAGTCAGTTTTTTTTTGCTGTTTTTTCTTTCTTTGTTGACAGAAAGCTTCTCTGGTTTTTGTGGTGTGATGGGCTTCTGTTTCCCTTTTTTTTTGTTTCAGGGAGGTTTTAGCTTCAGTTTCAGCTTCGGTTCTGCAGAGTTGATGTTTGGATGAAGCGTGTTTGTGACGGTTTCAATGGTTTTTACAGTTTAGTGGGGCTGAAGTTCAAACGATTTGAGTGATGGTTTGAAGAAGAGTTTCGATGGGTTCAGCGTTTTCTGCTTCAGTTTTAGTTGTGTTTATGTGGTTTCTCCTCCTCTCATTTTTTTCACAGACCTCCCGTTTTGAAGCTGATGTCCCCCTTTTTGTTGCAGGTTCCCCTTTTTAAAATCAACAAAGGTCCTCTTTGATGTTGTACAAAGATCCCCTCTTTGTTCAATGGTTCTCCCCCTTCCCCCGGTTCCCCGAAAACTGTTCTGGTTTAAAGAGTGAGAGAGAGAAAGTCCGGTTTTTGTTGATGGAACAGGTGATGAGTGTCATGGTCAGAGGGTCAGCCCCCCTATTGTCCTTTTCCGCCCCCATTTGGTTGGCAATTTTGGTGTCAAATTTTCTGCAGACTCTGCGTGTGGGAGTTGTTTTTGTGGCACAGTTGGAGGCATGCTGGCGTATAGACATTTTTTGGACTGGTTATAAAGTAAATTAACACACAAAATAGAAATAATAGAACCTACATAAAATTATGCTAACTAAATTAGGCTAATAATTAAAACATTTAAAAGGCTAATTAATTAATTAAAATATAATTAACACTAATTAAAAACTAATTTAGATAAATCTAATCAACTTAAATTTAACTAAAATAATAATAAACTAGTGAAATTAATCTAATTAAAATTGAACAAAACATTTTCAAAATTGGGTAAAAATATGATTTTTCTCATTATCTTTTAAAAGGAAATAAAATAAGTTCATTCGAAGAAGTAAAACTAATTAATTAAATTAATACAACTATTTTTAAATCGACCTAAATCAAATTTAAAATTATATTAACTTGAATAAATAAAATAATTAAACTTAAATAATTACTAAATTAAAATAAACTAAAATGCATGATTAATGAATAATGAGATGTTTTATCTTAAAAACGCAAAAAAGATTGATTTTCGATATCATGACAAAAAAAATGCGTTGAAAAATGCAATGATTAATGATCAATGATACGTTAATCTAAAAATGCAAAAATGCCCGATTTTCCATATATCGACAAAACGCGTCTAAAATGATCAAAAATTTGAAAATTTCTGGTCAAAATTTAGGGTATGACAGCTGCCCCTATTTAATCATCCTGAACCTGAATGTACAAGTAAAAAAGATATGTTTTTGAACATTCGAGGTGGAAGGTGATTAAATATCAGAATACCGGGAATTTTGACCGAAAATGCAGATGAAAATGATATGTTATGTAATGTTAAAAAAAAAATGCAGGAGAAAGGCTATAACGCTGCTGGGAAGAAAGCTGACACCACTGGGGATTAGACACACATGGCTGGAGTACAATCCACACGAGGAAATTCATCTTGAGAGAAGCCAGACAACAACCGTCTACAGGTCCTAAGATGACTCGAGATCTTTGAACAAAATTCCACTTTGAGGAAATCTACTGTCGAGCTATAACCTCATTTGGAAAAACCTTCTGTTGGTGTATCAAAACGAAACAGAAATCTACTGCCGAGATTCTGAAACGAAAACCAATTCTTCCGAAGTCTACTGGAGATCTAACTGCCGAGATGACCAGAGAATCTAAAAATGGAATACCTTCTACCGAGGTATATCAAATGAACCAAAAATTTACTGCCGAGATCTTGGAACGGAAACAAATTCTGTTGAAGTCTGCTGGAAATCTACTGCCGAGATTACCAGAGAATCTAAGAATGAGATACCTTCTGCCGAGGTATCAAGATAAAATTCCTACTACCGAGGACTAACTGAGGATACACCTGTTGCTAAATCTTCTGCCGAGGTTTAACTAAGGATGCCATCGTCTAGCTCATAAAATTGATACCTTCTGCCGAGGTAGACTGGAAATCTTCTGCCGAGACTTGCCAGAAATAAAAGGAAACACCTATTGTTAAATCTTCTGCCGAGATTTAACTAAGGATACACCAATGAATAGAACTCTCACCATACTTCCCTTCATCTGAAAGAGACATCCATATGATTGGAGAAAAACAACTTCACGCTCAAACTTCTCAACTTGTATGGAAGAGAAAGCCATTTGACGGACATCGGAAAAATTCACAACAAACTTCTCAACTTGTATGGAAGAGATAGCCATTTGTTGGATAAATAAAGGAATTCATATCAAACTTCTCAACTTGTATGGAAGAGATAGCCATTTGATAGAACATTCATCATACTTCTCTTCTTCTGAAAGAGACAGCCATATGATGAAGAAACAACTTCACGCTCAAACTTCTCGACTTGTATGGAAGAGATAGCCATTTGACGGAAATTGGAAAAATTCACAACAAACTTCTCAACTTGTATGGAAGAGATAGCCATTTGTTGGATAAATAAAGGAATTCATATCAAACTTCTCAACTTGTATGGAAGAGATAGCCATTTGATAGAACATTCATCATACTTCTCTTCTTCTGAAAGAGACAGTCATATGATGAAGAAACAACTTCACGCTCAAACTTCTCGACTTGTATGGAAGAGATAGCCATTTGACGGAAATTGGAAAAATTCACAACAAACTTCTCAACTTGTATGGAAGAGATAGCCATTTGTTGGAAAAATAAAAGAGATTCATATCAAACTTCTCGACTTGTATGGAAGAGATAGCCATTTGATAGAACATTCATCATACTTCCCTTCTTCTGAAAGAGACAGCCATATGATGAAGAAACAACTTCACGCTCAAACTTCTCAACTTGTATGGAAGAGATAGCCATTTGACGGAAATTGGAAAATTCACAACAAACTTCTCAACTTGTCTGGAAGAGATAGTCATTTGTTGGAAAAAATAAAAGAGGTTCATATCAAACTTCTCAACTTGTATGGAAGAGATAACCATTTGATAGAACATTGGAATCATGACAAACTTCCCACCTTGTCTGGATGAGATGCCATTTGCCGAACAAACTTCTCACCTTGTCTGGATGAGATGCCATTTGTTGAAAATTGGAATCACGACAAACTTCCCACCTTGTCTGGATGAGATGCCATTTTCCGAACAAACTTCTCACCTTGTCTGGATGAGATGCCATTTGTTGAAAATTGGAATTACGACAAACTTCCCACCTTGTCTGGATGAGATGCCATTTGCCGAACAAACTTCTCACCTTGTCTGGATGAGATGCCATTTGTTGAAAATTGGAATCACGACAAACTTCCCACCTTGTCTGGATGAGATGCCATTTGCCGAACAAACTTCTCACCTTGTCTGGATGAGATGCCATTTGTTGAAAATTGGAATCACGACAAACTTCCCACCTTGTCTGGATGAGATGCCATTTGCCGAACAAACTTCTCACCTTGTCTAGGTGAGATGCCATTTGTTGAAAATAAATAAGAGATTCATATCAAACTTCTCCGCCGAACAGGGGAGATGCCATTTGATAGAACATAAACCTTGCTGAGGATGAACAAACTGCTCGAAAAGAGAATACCATCTATTGATTTACTAGGAAATCTATGGATAAGAAACAGGCTTCTCAAATAAGGAGACGGCCACTTATTGATTCCGATTAGAGGTCCAGGGATAAGAACAAGCTTCTCCAATAAAGAGACTGCCACTTGTTGCCAGGTATAAGTATTCCAAGAGGATGTTGCAACAACACTGCTGGAAAACAAAGTTTGTCTTCAATGGACGCCTTCAATAAATTTCTTCTGGGAGACAAAGTAACCAAAGGTGCAAAAATGAATCCACTTTCCATCTGGAATTGCTGGGGATGGAACGGCTGCTCGGAAAGAGACGGTCATCCGTTGATTTACTAAAAAGTTCAAAACAAAACAAGCTTCTCAAATAAAGAGACTGCCACTTGTTGATTCCACTTAGAAGTTCTAGGACAAAACAAGCTTCTCGAATAAAGAGACTACCACTTGTTGTTAGGTATAGGTAATCCAAGGGAATGTTGTTGTAACACTGCTGGAGAGAAAAATTCATCTTCAACGGGATCCTCCAACAAATTCCTTCTGGGAAATTAAGCACCCAAAAGGTGCAAAATAAATGCACTTCTCAATTGGTAGTTCGATTATCAAAAATTGCCAACGACCAAAATTCAATCCAGGAACGAGCTGGAAAGAAACTGTCAAGCAAGACACAAACCCAGGAGGAATAAACTCAATTGGGGATTAACCCTATCCAAGTGTGGAAAGGGGAACTAAAGCAAAAGTCTTCCACGAGAGTAAGAACTCAGTGGGGAATTAGAAAGAATGTACATTTTCTGCCTAAGGCTGATAACTCTATTTTGAGAGAGACACATCACTTGGGGATAAACACGACCAAGGTAGAGGAGGTATGCATTAATGAATGCGACATGAATATGCGTATGAATATGAATTCAAATATGTTGTACATGTATGTATATGCGTTGTGTTTATGCTGACAGACAGACAAAACAGACACAAGAGGTAAACTGGTGATGAAATAAACATCACAACAAACGAATACTCGACCAATCTCGTCAAAGTGTATGTAATCACTGAAGATAGGGTAAAGAGCCATCCATGGAACAAAGTCCTGCAACAAGGCGCGAATCTCTTTGAGGAGAGAAAGATACTTCATTTGGGAAATAAACCCAGGCAAATCTTCTAACTTCAACATCTATCAGGAGGAAGCGACCATACAAACTACGTTTTCTTATGGTGAAGTAAATTTGTACTCTGTTGGGGAGATAAAATCAAATTCAGCTGGAGAAGCTAGAATCAAGGCTCAATTGGGAGTATTAGACTTAGTAACTCACTGGAAGCACTAAGTAGTGAGAAATCCACCAGAAAATAATGAGTCATGCCCCTGACATACCATAGCAACTTGGCATGAGGACCCCAATATCTGGAAGTACTTGCAAGGTAGATCCTAAGAGCGTCTTGCTTAGGGGAACACGTGGTCATGTGCCCACAAAATGATTTATGAGAAGAGATCATCTCAAGAGGATTTTATAGAAGACTTGGCATTCAAAATGTCCCAGTGTCTTCAAACTCTTGTAGAGATTCGTCGAATCTCGACGTCACTGCCTCAGATTAACTGTACTTGGCACAAACGAGTCTTCAATGCTTGTCCTTTTAGGGATGATAAGAATGTGTAAGCACAAATTAGGAAACGACTTGCCCCTGGTTGGCTAAGTTTTCAAGTAATCTGCTCCTGGCTGGCTAAGTTTTTAAGTAACTTGCCCCTGAATGGCAAAGTTTTCAAGTAACTTGCCCCTGACTGGCAAATTATTCAAACAACATGCTCCTGCGGAAAAGTCTTCAAACAACATGCCCCTGTCTAGCAAAGTATTTAAGGCAATTTGCCCCTGTCTAGCAGAGTCTTCAGGCAAAATGCACCTGGCTGGCAAAGTCTTCAAGCAACTTGCCCCTGACTGGCAAAGTATTCAAGGCAAACTGCTCCTAGGGGTGATCATTCTCTGAAATGGTTGTTCAACTACTTACCAGAGTTTCAAATCTCAAGAGATTAAGCTCATCACTGGTACTCATACATAGGCTTCTATGATATCAAGCAAATGCTAACAAGCAAAAAGGTTAATGTTAAGACTGCTAATGCAACACACATGTTTGTCTCGAAGTTTTTTTTTTGTTTTTGAAAAGATTTTCACAATAGCTTGTGACCGAATCACTAGCTAGGAGGAGATATCCATTTTTTTTATAAAGCCAACACAAATTTTTGAGCAAAGCTCATGGGAGTCGGGAAACACTTTCTCATCGAGTGTGCTTTCGAAATAAACCCTACTTCAATTAGGACTTTTGAGGGTCGTAATGTGGTTTGGTTCACGGTTTTAGAAACAAAGGATAAAGGCTCAAAGTTTATTTGGTGCCCACCCACTCTCCGTGATGTTCTCCAATCCTAGGTTCAGCTAAATTGACATATACATCTGTCTTTGATAGCGTAGAGATGATGCTCCAAGGTCCGCTTGAAATGACAGTCATCTTATTTGTCCTCTATGGATATCAGTGACCCCTTTGACTTTGGTATGGTGGTCACTAAATCTTATGTATTTGAGGTTGAGGATTTGAAAGGCCTCTTCTAACTCGAATTTCTCTTTGGTCCCTGATTTTTGCCTAAGTCTCTTTTTGGGTGCTTGACTTAGCGGGATTTTATTTTCTCCTTTTTTTTTAATCATTGGAAGGCTGAAAGTTGTGACTGTCAAGTCATTAATTGTAGTGGATTCCCTGATGGGATGTTTCATCTTATGATTTGAATGTGTAGCCAGATTAACTGAACACTACCCTGCCCCGGGTTAAGCGTAAGGGTTTGAATTATCCAAAATAAACTCCTACTTCTAGGTTCGAAGTGGTTGACTAGGGATTAACTCCTTATTTCTCCAGTGTTTGGGAATTTGAAACAATGCCTGTACATCGTCAGTAGGACTTTATTCAAAAGCATTCAACTAGAGAATTTGTGTTTTAATTTCGTCATCCTCCCTCCAGTTCTCTGCCTAGGCAAGAGATGGGATAATATTGGCATTATAAAGTTGAAAAAGCATTATGAGTGAATACGAATGGATTACTTCGAGACAAACATATTCATTGCATTAATCATTCGAAACAAATAAGTTCTTACATGCCAAAACATATGCATTAACAAAACATAGCAAAATACATATGAAAGGCAGTAAACGAGCTAAACATCTGAGAGGATAGCTCCAAAGCATCGAAACGATCACGCGCATTCAGGAACTTGTCCTATGCTCCAGCAACAAATTGATTTGGAAAGGACTTTCTTGAGTTTTCTATCAGCACAAAGGTACTCCGTCCATAGATGGGATTCCTCCATTGAAGGTCAACACCCCGTAGTCAATCATCTCTTGAACCTTTTCCTGGAAGACTTTGCACTCTTCAATCGGATGCCCTAGTACTCCATTATGAAACTCACAACTGGTTTTTGGATCGATCCCACGGGGCCGAGACCTCGTGGCTCTAGTCTTTCTGGGTGTCATTATTAAGTTCCGGGCAAAATGAGACCACAATCGACTGTAAGTCATTGGGATTGGGCCAAACTTGTGGGTTGCTCCTTCAGGACTGTTTGGAGACCTCCACTGATTCTAACGCCGCTGACGAGTAGAGGTAGAATTTGACCGACGCTGAAAAATGACCAGATCTTTGGCCAAAGAAATCAGTCGCCCTCTATCAATCTTCAAGCTATGAATCTCTTCCTGGAGTTCAGTGTTCTCCTGCACAAGGCTGTCTACTAGAGTCTTCATTGTAGTTGAGAATATTCCCATATGGTTTTTCAAAGTCGTGACTTCGTTTCTAAGCTCCCTGTTTTCCTGCTCAATTTGGTCCATCTTTTTCTGGTGACTGGTCGAGTACCGTTGACTGACGGAGAACAAGACATGTGTGAGTTGGATTGTTGGAAGATGATATGCAATGCAAATGCAAATGCAAATGGTATGCGAATGAAAGCAAAGCTCAGAATGCTCAAAATCACAAACATAAACAGCTCCAGAATTGGATATAAAGGCAAGGTGCTGGATCCGAGGTACAAGTAGCTCGGAATCTCCTAACTGGTAAGCCCTAAGTGGAGAGTTCTAAATTCTGTACCCATAATACCCACTCACAGGGTAGCTTCTACGGTGATGGTATAAGGATACTCAAAGTCACGGACGTTTATCGTACTAACGCCCCGCCGCAGGCTAGCTGCATTGTGACGATAATAACGGTAAGGTCTACCTTGAGTGGAGTTCTCATGCTAGGCGTGCAAGGAGCGAGTCCTTGGAGCCTAACACTACACAACTACCAAAATTGAAACAGGTTCTAGGGGGTCCCAGAATCACAGCCTTTTCATGAATCAGGTCCCGCGACAGGCTAGTTGCGTTGTGACAAGATCTATGAAAAGTCTAACTATCTGGGGGAGCTTTCATGCTAGGCGTGCAAGGAGCGAGTCCTTGGAGACTAACACTAATAACATCCAATTCTAACTTAGGTGTTCCCTCTTCTTTTTCAAAACTCAAGTACAAATTCATACCCGTGATATCCCGAGATCCAACAGGCAGGTATAATGAGCAAATAATAAAGAAGGAAGCAATAGATAGAATATCAACAACAAATAAAGAAGACAATCAAACAAGTCAGCAAACAAACGCGAACTATTCTAAGCTAGGCTCGACTCTCTTATGCACAAGGCAAGTGAACTCCCCAGCAGAGTCGCCAGCTGTCGCACCTCGAAAAATACGATCCTAAAATAAAACAACAGAGTCGCCACCTAATTCTATTTATTCTACGAGAGAAAAGGAAGATATAGACACAACCTAAATAAAGGATAAGAATGGTCAACGAAACCACTAATCTAAGTTCGGGAGTCAGTTACGCAAGGGGAAGGTGTTAGGCACCCCTCACGTCCGTTGTACTCAACGGGAACCGCTTAGTCTAGTTTGCGCTTTAAAATGTTAACTCGTATTATTGTCTTCTTTTAATGATTAAGTATCGATATTTGTTTATTATTTGCAATAGGGAAAGGTTAAAGTTTTTTTATTATTGTGATGGAGAGATAGTTAATTTTTGTTTATTATGATTTATGACGGAGAAAAGATTAAGTTTTTTATTATTATGCTCGCGAAGGATTAAAATCCCCGTGCCTACGTATTCCCTTGTGCAATGGGAAAGTCAGAGCTTCGTAGTTCGTGCGACTACGGTTTGTGATTTTTATTGAACGATTGTTTGAAAATGCTTTCTACTGCTAAGCGTTGGCTTATCTGCTCGCGATGGGAGGCTGAAGCGCTAGCTTGTTTGCGAGATAGAAAGATTTAAACAACGTTCGTTTTGAGAAAAGATATTTGATCTTTGTTAAAGATGTTTTAAAACGAGAGGGCGAATGAACCACGCGTAGGGATAGCCCATGTTGCGGTTGCATTCAAGAACGTGCGGAGTGCGAGACTCCGGAGTTCAGTTACTCGCTAATTAATTATGAAAATGATTTGAATTGGTTGGTAAGTTTTAATTTGTATATGAGACAAGTCGTCATCTTTAAGAGAAGTATCTCCCCTATTCCACCACAAACGTTCGAGAAATGAGAGATCGAAAGAAGCTTTAAACTTGGATATAAGATCGGCAAGCAATGCCACATTCTTTCTTTGAGAATAAAATCGGAAGAAGCTTTAAACTTGGATATAAGTATCGACAAGCAATGCCACGTTCTTCCTTTGAAAGTAATTGTTTGTAAGATTTTTGTTTGTGTTTGTGGGGATAGGAGGAACAACTTTCCTATGGAGATGAATCATGCCTGATCCTTTAAGATTGTTGAATTGTTTTGAATACGAATGGTGATTGAACCATCGCGTGAGGCTAGCTCAGTTGCGGTTCAATCCAGAACGTGCGGAATGCTAGACTCCGGAGTTCATTTTTCGTAATTTAATTTAAATGAATTGAATTATTTTTTATACGAATGATGATTGAACCATCGCGTGAGGCTAGCCCATTTGCGGTTCAATCCAGAACGTGCGGAATGCTAGACTCCGGAATTCTGTTTTCGTAATAATATTTAAATGAATTGAATTATTTTTTACACGAATGATGATTGAACCATCGCGTGAGGCTAGCCCATTTGCGGTTCAATCCAGAACGTGCGGAATGCTAGACTCCGGAATTCTGTTTTCGTAATTATTTTGATAAATGATTTGTTTTAGACATTTTAGAATCGATGTGATTTAATAACGAAGGATTGAACGAACAATACGCGTGGGGCTAGCCCAGTTGTAGTTCGTTCTAGAACGTGCGGAGTGCTAGACTCCGGAGTTCTATTCCTTGTTAATTAAATTAGGCGCGTAAAAGTCGTGCAGACGGCGATCGTTTGGTGACCGGCTTACGTGTGTGAAGTGTAGGCGAAATAAACTCCTTACTTGGTGCTGGACCAAGATATTAAACTTATCTTTCTTGAAACGATTATTTTTTAGCATGCATTCCTTGATCATTAGATATTTTGGCTTAACAAATTGCGGTCGAGAATGTGAAAAATACAAACAAGTACGTATACGTCATCCGTCACCATCACAACCAAAAAATGAGCTAGGGATATAAACATGTGTTAATCGCATAAAAATTGGCCAATGGACTATAAAATCAACTACTTAAACTTAAAAAAAACTAAGTTAATAATATATTTTTTTTAATTAGAAATTAAACCTACTACTTATTTAGAAAATGCTAAGATATTCTTTATTATGTTCCACTTTTAAACAAAATGGGATTTTCATTAAACCGTTACACAAAAAGGGAAAATTCTTATTAAACCAAAATATTTTAGTAAAAAAAAATGGCATATAAACAACAATAATAAAAACTAGATAATGTATCACGTTAAAATATTAATGTTACTAGATCTTTTTCCAAAATAAAATATCATAACCAATGGCCATGTGAGGCTATCATGAAAAAAATGAAAACCGGCAAAATGTATTAAAATCTGTCACAACATGCAATCAATATCCAAAATCACTTTATCAAAACCAACCATATGTACAAACATTAACATTTATATAGAACAGAAAAAAAATATGCATGTATATGATAAGAATTAATACAATTACACTAAAACCGATAGAGAAGTCCAGCAGGAACATTATTTGGGAGTAAAGCCTAACAAAAACATGATAGAAAGATAAATAAATAAATGTTCAAATAAAAAGTGGATCCATTTAGTGTGCTGACATAAAGATAGACTAGTCATAAAAGGAAATACTTTGGGCAGTGCAAAAGGAAATAAAATTGGAACGAAACATTAAATCATATTAAAGCACAATAAATCCAAATAAATAAATAAACGCTTAAATGATAAAACCGTAAAAAAAAAATTTAAATGAACACTGATACCTCCCCCTTATGCCTGGATTTGCAATTCGTCAACGCTCTGCCTCTCCTACTTTTGTTCCGCCGGTGTGGTTCACTTCGTGCGCGAGTTTTTTCGGTGGCGTGTTTTGGTTCGGAATCGCGTCCCCTTTCACAAATCTCGCGACTTCGTTTATCTCTCGCTGTTTCACGATCTGCCTCACGCGATTCTTGATCCCACTACGGTGTTCTTCGGTTTAGCGTGGTGGTTCGCTCGCGGTGGGTTCTCTCTCCATCTCAAAATGTTTTCTCATATCTTGTGGTTTTGTTTGAGTTGTGCGATTTGTGTCGGCCTGTTGATGGATGGTGGTGGTGTTTCCGCCGCGGAGAAACCTATGGAGGGTTTACAGCAACGATTCGCGGTGACGGTGGTTCCTCACGGATTCGGTTGAGTTTGTGAAGATGTTGTTGTGGTTAGCGGAGGAAAGGATTGCAGCCGTGGGTTAATGGAAGGATGAGGGTTTTGGCGGATAGGTTTAAGTCAGTTTTTTTTTGCTGTTTTTTCTTTCTTTGTTGACAGAAAGCTTCTCTGGTTTTTGTGGTGTGATGGGCTTCTATTTCCCTTTTTTTTTGTTTCAGGGAGGTTTTAGCTTCAGTTTCAGCTTCGGTTCTGCAGAGTTGATGTTTGGATGAAGCGTGTTTGTGACAGTTTCAATGGTTTTTACAGTTTAGTGGGGCTGAAGTTCAAACGATTTGAGTGATGGTTTGAAGAAGAGTTTCGATGGGTTCAGCGTTTTCTACTTCAGTTTTAGTTGTGTTTATGTGGTTTCTCCTCCTCTCATTTTTTTCACAGACCTCCCGTTTTGAAGCTGATGTCCCCCTTTTTGTTGCAGGTTCCCCTTTTTAAAATCAACAAAGGTCCTCTTTGATGTTGTACAAAGATCCCCTCTTTGTTCAATGGTTCTCCCCCTTCCCCCGGTTCCCCGAAAACTGTTCTGGTTTAAAGAGTGAGAGAGAGAAAGTCCGGTTTTTGTTGATGGAACAGGTGATGAGTGTCATGGTCAGAGGGTCAGCCCCCCTATTGTCCTTTTCCGCCCCCATTTGGTTGGCAATTTTGGTGTCAAATTTTCTGCAGACTCTGCGTGTGGGAGTTGTTTTTGTGGCACAGTTGGAGGCCTGCTGGTGTATAGACATTTTTTGGACTGGTTATAAAGTAAATTAACACACAAAATAGAAATAATAGAACCTACATAAAATTATGCTAACTAAATTAGGCTAATAATTAAAACATTTAAAAAGCTAATTAATTAATTAAAATATAATTAACACTAATTAAAAACTAATTTAGATAAATCTAATCAACTTAAATTTAACTAAAATAATAATAAACTAGTGAAATTAATCTAATTAAAATTGAACAAAACATTTTCAAAATTGGGTAAAAATATGATTTTTCTCATTATCTTTTAAAAGGAAATAAAATAAGTTCATTCGAAGAAGTAAAACTAATTAATTAAATTAATACAACTATTTTTAAATCGACCTAAATCAAATTTAAAATTATATTAACTTGAATAAATAAAATAATTAAACTTAAATAATTACTAAATTAAAATAAACTAAAATGCATGATTAATGAATAATGAGATGTTTTATCTTAAAAACGCAAAAAAGATTGATTTTCGATATCATAACAAAAATAAATGCGTTGAAAAATGCAATGATTAATGATCAATGATACGTTAATCTAAAAATGCAAAAATGCCCGATTTTCCATATATCGACAAAACGCGTCTAAAATGATCAAAAATTTGAAAATTTCTGGTCAAAATTTAGGGTATGACAGGAAGTCATCTGATCAAGAGTTGACTTTCTGGGCAAGTCAATGTAAAATCAGGGCATCTGAGGCCCCCAATGACCCAACCAAAGGGTGTTATTCATCATTTTGATTGTATATGATCTTTATTTGATCATAGAAGAAGTTGGAAGTTCACAAAATTGAAGAATTCCAAGTCTTTTGCAAAGTTGACTTTTTGGGAAGTTGACTTTTTAATGAAATTGCCATTTTGGGAAACTTTTTCAACCCTTGCTTTTTGATCCAAAAATGCTTCAAATGAAAAAACTTTGGTCATGAAAGTTGTAGAATGGATCATTCCCTTTTCAAAAAGTACAAGAACATGACCTAATTCATTTTGGATCAAAAGTTATGGCTTGTCAAAGTTGGCTAAAATCACAAAATTTGAAGTTTTCCACCAAAGAGGCATTTTGCAAAATGACTTGATCAAGTGTTCTAAAGACTTCAAATGTGTACAATTTCTTCACAACATGATTACATGACCTCTAAAAATCAGAATTGGCCCAAGAATCATCTCATTTCATGCCTTGAACTTCAAGAAATCTCAAAGGAACCAAACTTGAATCAAATTGCAAAACTTATCATAAGTTACAAACCACTTGCTGAATCACCTCATAAACAATTCCATGGCTCTCCCTAAACTCAGCTGAGCCCAAGCATGCCAAAAAGCAAGTTGTACCATTGCCCATACCTCAAGTACAAATCAAGTTGACATTTTGGCCAAAGACCCATACCAATCACAATAGGCCAGCACCCACTCTCTGACCTATCACAATTGTTTATACAAATCAAAAGCAAGCCAAAGCACATAACACTTCATGCTGAAACACACGAAAGCCATAGTTATCATTTTTGCTCCAACTTGCAAAATCCTTCGAAACACTCAGCACAACTAGCAAACACAAAAACCAACTTCACAAATCAACTCAGCACACTTCCCTGGTCACAAACCACCCCTCACCATAGCCTGAAACTCATTGAAACAAAAACACGATCACCACCTTCCATTGAACAGAACTCCTGCCATCTCTCAAACCATCCATTATAAACTTCAAACAAGCATTGAAAGCTTCTCAGGGGGTCCAGTGGGGTTGATTGAAAGCAAGAAACCAGCCAGAAAGTACCAGAAACCAAAGCTTCAGTTCAGGTAGCCATCTCAAACTTTTTTTCCAGAAACTCCATTTTAAGTTCTTAAATGCTTCTATGCACTCCCCTGATCATGGGGATATGATTATTTTTGAAAATGGTTGAGAAACCAGGATGTATGAATGCTCTGAAACTTTTTGCCCTAGGAATGTTTTGCTTCGATTTGGTTGATTGATGAATGAAAAATGATGTTTGTTAGGGGGTTTTGATTCAGTTTTGAATGGGGATGAATTCTGGGCAGTTGGATTTCATTTTTATTGCGTGTAGAGAGAGTTAGAGATTTGGCTTGCCGGAGAAGACGACCGGAACAGTGTTCCGGTCGCCTGAAAGTCATTAGGGTTAATTAATTAGGGTTTAGTCTTAATTGCGTGAATTTGAATTTTGGCCGTCCAGATGCGCGCCAGGTCCACTCCCGCGCGTGTGAGTTTGAATTCTAGCCACTGGATCAGAATACTTCTCATTTTATTTCATTTAATTTCATTTGTTTTGTTCAATTTATTAAAAATAGTAAAACATTTTCAAAAATTCTGAAAATTTTTATACAAACTTTTATTAATTTTCAGAAACCAAAAACATTTTTATTTTTATTTTTTGCATTAAAAAATATTTTTAAATCATTTAAAAGTTTATTTTTAATTAATTAATGAGAATTAATTAATTAAAAGTACTTTTAGGTATTTAAAAATCACCAAAAAATTCATGAAACCTTTAAAATCATTTAGAAACATTGTCCAACCCTCAAACCAAATTTCTTTTTTGATCTTGATGTCTTTTGACAATTTTTCATGGAATTAATTTCATTTCAAGACTTTATTTTGATCCAATGTTCAAAAATTCATTTCTGTCTAGTCTTTGAGAGTTGGACTTTGATTCTTTTTACATTGCATCTTGCATATCATGTAGTTTATAGGATTAAATTGGCATGATTTGATCTTGCATTTTCAATTTGTTTGACATTTTTCTTGACAAGATACCCTAAAACCCTAGAAATCTTAGGAAATTCATAACTTTCACTAGGTTAAGAATTGGATCCCCTCCTTTGGGCAGTGAGTTTATGTAGGGTTAGGGTTCCTTTGAATGAATTTTCAATTTTTATCTTGATGTTTGCTTCTGATTTTGATTTTTGTTTTGTGCATTGTTCATAAACCCTAATTTGGGCTTCCATTTGCATCCATCTTCCATTTGTTTGCATACCATGACTTGCCATAGCATTTTGCACATCCATTTGATTCATTAGACATCTTAAGACATATTAGAAGCATGTTTGATCATTGCATCTTTCATTTGCCATGTTGTATGTCATTTGCATTCCATAACTTTTCATGTATGTTCATGGTTCCAAGCATGCTTCTCTTGCATTCATTTGTTTGTATGATCATCCCCATGCCTTGTTTCATGTTTGCATCATCCCATAACATCATTATCATCACACACATGCTTCTGATTTTGGTTTGCATCATGCCATTTCATTTCATTTTGCATTGCATTGCATTTCTTTCACTAACTTTTCAGGTGGTAAGTCACTTTGAGAAGTGAATTTTCCTTCACTTCTCACAATTTCTTTTCATCTCTCTTATGCATCATTGCTGCATTTTGTCTTGTGTTTGAGATTGAGCTTGCTCATTCTTCTTCTTCTTACTTTCTTTCTTCAAGTGACTTGTCTTCTTAAATGAAGCAAGTTACTTTGCTTCCTTTGCTCCTTTCATATGCTTCCTGGTGGTTCCTCTGAAGATTTCTCCTGAAAACCTCACAAACCTTAGGAACAACCATGCATGACAATAATTAGGGTTTTGATTAGTTCCCCATTTAGACTTTACCTTTGTTTCTCATTGAGTCTTCTCTTCTCACCCCATAATCAGGGACTAAACCCTAAAGGCTTTAAGGCTTTGTGATTAAGCTTATGCCTGCATCCTTCTATTAGGATGGAGTGTATAACTTTATTCCTAAGTGTTAAACCCTTAATGTGTTTAACTCCTTTAATCAATTCATCTAATAATCATCAAGACATCAAGCTTGTAACTTGGGCCTTGCATTAGGGTTTTAATTCTTCCTTAATTGGTTAAGAAGGACTAACCCTAGTGTTAATGGACAAGTCCTCCTCAAGCTGTCTTACAAACCATAAAACTCACTTCTTCATCATATCATTAACTAAAATCCACTTAATGAAGGCTTTGTTTTGTCATGAGTTTAATCCCTAATCATGGATTAAGTTGAGGAGCTTTCCTCAGCTTAAACATTCTCATCTATTATCCTTCTATTAGGATGGTGTAATGAGTCTGTTTAATCCTTGATTATGGCTTAACCTCATTACTTAACACTAAACAAAAACACCAAAAACATCTAAATAATCAAAAGTAGGTTAATGATCTTAATCCTACACCATGGTAATTAAGTGTGAGAAGCTGACTTCACACTTAAGGCATTCTCATTACCCCTAATCAGAGGGAAGATGTGATGAGTTTACTAAATCCATTGGCTTAGGCTTAAGCTCATTAACTTATGACAAATTTTCAAAAGCAATAAAAGACTGAAAACTCAAAAACAAACAATAATCGTCTCCTCCGGATTCTTTTCTCACCTCATTCACTCACAAACGAGAACTTGCTTCTTCCGTCTAATGCAAGACAGTTTGCACCTGAGCCAGACAGGTCATACACTTGAGCATAGACAAGTAAGCAGTTCACAGTCAATTTATCTTTCAGTCTATTTGGGTCGAACTACGGTGTTCTGACTTCCTCATTGCACGAGAGGATACGTAGGCATAACTTAACAGTTATCGAACAAAAGTCTCTGTATATTCCCCCTCCTTCCAGCATTATTCTTTAAGCCTCAGTCATGAGCATTTCATTCTTGTTTTTACACTGACACTTCTCTTATACACTTCACATTTCTTTTACACTGACACTTGTACATCCTTTTCCAGCTATTTTGTACACAAATTGCACTGACACTACCCCTTTAAAACACAAATCTTTTAAGCGTGGATCTCGTCGAGTACGACGGACAATCTGGGTGCTAATACCTTCCCAGGTTGTAACCAACCCCCTTTCTCAGTCTCTCTGGTTCGCAACCGTCTTATCCATATCTTTCTTAGGTTTATGCAGCATTACCTTTCCTTCGGGATAAAAATGCCTAGCTGGCGACTCTTTTCTTTTCCTGTGAGTTCACTCCTGTGTGTTCTCACACCTCCTCTCGCCGACCGTTCGCGTCTGTACCTCATTTGAGCCCAGTCTCATCTTTTGGGAGCGACAGCTTGGCGACTCTGCTGGGGATCCTTATACTGTAACCAGGGCTTCTGGTTCTTTTTGTGGGTTCCTCCTAGCGCTTGTTTGATTTGTGTTTACTGGGGTGTTATGTGCTATTTGTGTTTGTATATTTATTTTGTTTATTGCTTTATGTGCAGTTATTTTATTGCTTTCTTTATAGCTTTATATACATCATACTGTCATACTGTGTTTGGCTGGATCTGGTTTTGTCTTGGTGGGTGGGGGTTCTATTGAGAGTTGAGGTCCTACACCTGGGACCTGAGTGACACCTAGGCTAGAGTGGTTCATGTTCTTTCCCATTCCATTTCGGTCTGGTCCGGGAATATGAAACACGGTTCAGATATGGGTTTCTTCTTGAGAACTCTGTGCTACAGATTTCCTGTAGTGCTAGGGCTATCTGGGAAGCCTGCTAAGTCTGGATGACCTTTAGTATTGACCTTCAGAAACTAAGGTGAATTAGAGGAGGATCTTTTATGGTTATTGTAAACACTGTACCTCCGGGTTAAAAGTGTTTACACTTCTCATAACTGATCCAAGTCTGAGGATCCTTGTTTTAAAACACCACTTGTGAGGGGGTTGGGATGTTTACAGGTTTGCAGGTACCCTTGACCTCAGCATACCCTGTTACTTTGTTTTGATTAAGAGTACTCCATCTTGGGACAGTTCTTGTGATTTTAACCCAGGACATGTGACTCTTTATTTGAGTCCCCCACCTTGGTTACTGGATTTATGAACCTCCATCTGGATTTCTTGAACATACATGGACTTATATCAAAGCAGTAATCAGATCCAGCTTGATCACAAACCCTTGCATATCATTTGCATACATCATCATTGCATCATTTAACATTTGCTTATTTGTTTTTTTCAGGGTATCCACATCATATATTTTGGCTTGGTTTTGACCCCTTTATCTGAGTAGACCCCTGTTCACCAGCTACCTGCTTCAGTCACCTGCATCACCAGCATCAGCCTGTCAGTGGCCCATCTTCAGTATCATTCTCCATCATCAGCATCTGTCTCAGCTCTTCTTCAGCAACATGGCACCCAAGAAGAGCAACATCTCCTACCATTTCTTTGAGCCTGAGCTGGCTAGCATCAGGAAGGTCCAGGCCCTGATTACTCCAGACCATATACCACTATTCAGAGAACATTTTGGAGGCATCCTTGATGTGGTTATGGATTTGGACCCTTCCTAGAGGAGCTTGATTCACACTTGTCTACAGTTCTATGATCCTCCTCTGAGGTGTTTCACCTTTCAGGATTTTCAGTTGGGGCCTTTATTAGAGGAGTATTCATCATTGGTTGGTGTACCTGTCAGGGGTGGTATCCCTTTCAACCCTGAGTTGGCTTTTCCCAGTAATGAAGAAGTGGCAAAGGCACTATATCTGGAACCCTCTCTGATTGGACAGAACATGACTACCAAGGCTGGAATCTCTGGTCTACATTTGGATTTCTTGACTTCTCAGGCCATCCTGAAGGCCTCCTTGGGAGAGTGGAAGGCAGTCTGTGCTTTGTTAGCCCTCAGCATATATGGGGTTATACTTTTTGCAGACGAGCCTAAATTTATTAGTAAGAATGCCATTCACCTTTTCATTCTGAGGAACCCAGTGCCCACCTTACTGGGAGATTTCTACTACTCTGTTCACCCAAGGAATGAAAAGCAAAGAGGAAGATTGGTGAGATGCTGTGCTCCCCTGTTCCATACTGTAAACACCCCAAATTTGCCCTCACCCATTTCACACCATGGCTTGTGATCATTTCATATGCATAAACTCAATCATACCATCTCATATCACATTTTTGATTCACTGCATAGGTTCTAAGTCATCTGCATCTAGGGCTTGTGATCTGAGCAATCCAAGAGCTTCTTGAGCCACTCCAAAGGCCATCAATCACTTCAAAGGGGTCCATGTGTGTTCAAGTATCATATTATATCCTCTCAAAGTCAAGAATGTCAAAGAATCACAAGAACTGAGAATTGTATGGAAGCAGAGCCAGGCTTGACTGCACAGGTGACCTAAAATTAGGGTTTTGGTTTCAAAGGCCATAACTCCAAATTTTTTGGTCATTCTTGTTTCTATTGGCCTCTATATGGTATAGGGAGTATGCATATCAATTTTCATGAAGAAATTCCATAGGGAAGTCATCTGATCAAGAGTTGACTTTTCAAGCAAGTCAGTGCAAAATCAGGGCATCTGAGGCCCCCAATGACCCAACCAAAGGGCATTCTTCATCATTTTGATTGTATATGATCTTTATTTGATCATGGAATATGTTGGAAGATCACAAAATTCAAGAATTTCAAGTTTTTGCAAAGTTGACTTTTTGGGCAAGTTTGACTTTTAATGAAATTGCCATTTTAGGCAACTTTTTCAACCTTTACTTTTTGATTCAAAAAAGCTTCAAATGGAAAAACTTTGGTCATGAAAGTTGTAGAATAGATCTTTCCCTTTTCAAAAAGTACAAGAACATGACCTAATTCATTTTGGATCAAAAGTTATGGCTTGTCAAAGTTGGCAAAAATCACTAAATTTCAAAGTTTCTACCAAAGAGGTATTTTGCAAAATGACTTGATCAAGTGTTTTAAAGCTATCAAATGCACTTCTAATCCACACAACATGATCATGTGACATCTAAAGTTCATAATGGACCAAAGAATTACACATTTTTATGGTTTATGGAACAAGATTTTTCATAAGAGGCAAAAGTGAACCAAGTTGCAAAACTCATCATAGCTTCTCATCCACTTGCTGGCTAGCTTGCTGATCAATCCTAGGACTTTCCTCACATCATGCTGCGCAGGACATGCCTTTTGTACTCAGCTAGCAAGTAGCCCATGCCCTTCTTACACAACTTTGACATTTTGGCAAAAGCACCCATACCAATCAATAAAGCACATGTCACTTCTTCTGACCAATGGCATTTGTTTATACAAAGAAAATGCAAGCCAAACACAACAAGAAGCAAGCCTGAAACACACAACAAGACAGCATTCACATTTTCACCTCATCTTGCAAAAGCTTTCGAAAATCATCACACAGGCTACAAACATACAAACTAACTTCACAAACCATCCCACCATGCTTCACTGAACACAAACCAACCCTCAAAACAGCCTGAAAGCCATAGAATCACAAACACGATTCTCACCTGACCTTGAACAGAACTCAAGAAAACTCTCAAACCAGCCATCACAAACTTCAATCAAGTCTTGAAAGCTTCTCAGGAGGTCCAGGGGAATTGTTTGCAAGCAAAACATCAGCCAGAAAGTGCCAGAAACTAAAGCTTCGATTCAGGTAGCCTTGGAAATTCATTTTTCCAGAACCTTCATTTATTGTTTCTAAATGATAAAGCATGCTTCCCTGAGTTCACTGAGCCTTTTACTTTTGAAAAAGATTGAGAAATGAGCTTGTATGGTGTTTCTGAAATTTCTGCAATTTTTGATGTTTGATTCGTATCTTGTTCTTGAGTAGAGATAAATGAATTTTGTTGCTGGATTGTTGTTTAGGGATGTTAGTTTAGTTGATCTGGAAAGTTTGACATGATTTCATGGCGTTTTGAGAGAGTTTGGAAAAGGGGCTTGCCGGAGAAGATGACCGGAACCACTGTTCCGGTCATCTGAAAGTAATTAGGGCTGGATTAGGGTTTAATCTTTAATTAACGAAATTTGAATTTCAGCCCTTGGATATGGCGCCAAGTCAAACGCGCGCGTGTTTCATTTGAATGCTGACCCTTGATTCTGATTACTTCTCATTAATTCAATTTTATTTTCTTTTTATTTCATTTATTTTCTCCATTTAATAAAAAATAGTAAAACCTTTTCAAAAATTCTGAAAATTTTTATATAAACTTTTATTAATTTTCAGAAACCAAAAATATTTTTATTTTTATTTTTTGCATTAAAAAATATTTTTAAATCATTTAAAATTTTATTTTTAATTAATTAATGAGAATTAATTAATTAAAAATACTTTTAGGTATTTAAAAATCACCAAAAAATTCATGAAACCTTCATAATCATTTAGAAACATTGTCCAACCCTCAAACCAAATTTCTTTTTTGATCTTGATGTCTTTTGAGAATTTTTCATGGAATTAAAATCATTTCAAGGCATTATTTTGATCCAAACTTCAAAAAATCATTTCTGCCTAACCTTTGAGAGTTGGACCTTGATTCTTTTTGTATTGCATTTTGTTTAGCATGTAGTTTGTGAGATTAAATTGGTTTGATTTGATCTTTCATCTTCCATTTGTTTGGCATTTTTCTTGTTAAGGTACCTTAAAACCCTAGAAAACTTAGAAAATTCATAACCCTAATTAGGTTAAGAGTTGGAACCTCTCCTTTGGGCAGTGAGTTAGTATAGGATTAGGGTCCCTTTGGGTGCATTTTAAATTTTTTATCTTGATGTTTGCTTCTGATTTTGGTTTTGGTTTGATGCATTGATCATAAACCCTAATTTGAGCTTCCTTTTGCATCCATCTTGCATTTGCTTGCATAACATGACTTGCCATGACATTTTATGCATTCATTTGATTCATTAGACATCTTAAGATGTGTTGAAAGCATGTTTGATCATTGCATCATGTATTTGCCATGTTGTATGTCATTTGCATATCATAACTTTTCATGTGTGTTCATGGTTCTAAACTTGCTCCATTTGCATCCATTTGTCCATATGATCATCCTAATGCCTTGATTCATGTTTGCATCATCTCATAGCATCATTATCATCTCATATATGCTTCTGGTTTTGATTTGAATCATGTCATTTCATTCCATTTTGCATTGCATTGCATCTTTCTCACTAACTTTTCAGGTGGTAAGTTACTTTGAGAAGTGAATTTGCCTTCACTTCTCACAACTTCTTTTCATCTCTTTCATGCATCCTTGCTGCATTTTACTTTGTGTTTGAGATTGAGCTTGCTCATTCCTCTTCTTCTCACTTTCTTTCTTAAAGTGACTTGTCTTCTTAAATGGAGCAAGTTACTTTGTTTCTCCTGATCCTTTCATCTGCTTCCTGGTGTTTCCATTGAAGATTTCTCTTGTTAACCTCACAAACCTTAGGAACAACCAAGTATGACAATGATTAGGATTTTGATTAGTCTCCCCACTTAGTTTTACCTTTGTGTCTCTTTGAGTCTTCTTTTCTCACCTCATAATCAGGGACTAAACCCTAAAGGCTTTAAGGCTTTGTGATTAAGCTTATGCCTGCATCCTTCTATTAGGATGGAGTGTATAACTTTAATCCTAAGTGTTAGACCCTTAATGTGTTTAAATCCTTTAATCAAATTCACTTAATGATCATCAAGACATCAAACTTGAAACTTGGGCCTTGCATTAGGGTTCTAATTCTTCCTTAATTGGTTAAGAAGGACTAACCCATGGACAAGTCCCCCTCAAGTTGTCTTACAAATCATAAAAATCACTTCATCATCATATCATTAATTAAAATCCATCTAATAAAGGCTTTGTTTTGTCATGAGTTTAATCCCTAATCATGGATTAAGTTGAGGAGCTTTCCTCAGCTTAAACATTCTCATCTATTATCCTTCTATTAGGATGGTGTAATGAGTCTGTTTAATCCCTGATTATGGCTTAATCTCATTACTCAACACTAAACAAAAACAACAAAAACATCTAAATAATCACAAGTAGGTTAATGATCTTAATCCTACACCATGGTGATTAAGTGTGAGATGCTGACTTCACACTTAAGGTATTCTCATTACCCCTAATCAGAGGGAAGATGTGATGAGTTTACTAACCCATTGGTTTAGGCTTAAACTCATTAATTTATGACAAACTTTCAAAAGCAATAAAAGACTGAAAACTCAAAAACAAACAATAATCGTCTCCTTCGGGATTCTTTTCTCATCATCTTCACTCATAAACGAGAACTGGCTTCTTCCGTCTAATGCAAGACAGTTTGCACCTGAGCCAGACAGGTCTTACACTTGAGCATTGGCAAGTAAGCAATTCACAAGTTAATTCATCTTTCAGTCTCTTTGGGTCGAACTACGGTGTTCTGACTTCCTCATTGCACGGGAGGATACGTAGGCATAACTTAACGGTTATCGAACAAAAGTCTCTGTATATTCCCCCTCTTTCCAGCATCATTCTCTTAGCCTCATGATCATGAGCATACTCTCATCCTTACACTGACACTGTATATATTACACTTTACACTTCTTTTACACTGACACATGTACAACTCTTTTATACACAGATTGCACTGACACTACCCCTTTAAAACACAAATCTTTTAAGCGTGGATCCCGTCGAGTACGACGGACAATCTGGGTGCTAATACCTTCCCAGGTTGTAACCAACCCCCTTTCTCAGTCTCTCTGGTTCGCAACCGTCTTATCCATATCTTTCTAGGTCTATGCAGCATTGCCTTTCCTCCGGGATAAAAATGCCTAGCTGGCGACTCTTTTCATTCCCTGTGAGTTCACTCCTGTGTGTCCTCGCATCTCCTCTCGCCGACCGTTCGCGTATGTACCCCATTTGACCCGGTTTCATTTGGTGGGAGCGACAGCTTGGCGACTCTGCTGGGGACCCTTATACTGTGACCAGGGCTTCTGGTTCTTTTTGTGGGTTCCTCCTAGCGCTTGATTGATTTGTGTTTACTGGGGAGTTATGTGCTATTTGTGCCTGTATTTGTATTTATTTTTGCTTTATGTACAGTTGTTTTACTGCTTTCTTTATAGCTTTACATATATCATACTATCATACTGTGCTGGCTGGATCTGTTTTGTTGCTTTGGTGGGTGGGTGTTCTATTGAGAGTTGAGGTCCTATACCTGGGACCTGAGTGACACCTGAGCTGGTGGAAGAAAAGGCAGCTAGCCTATCAATGTATGTCCCTTGGAGGGTGTTCATAAACATGTCGGCCATCTCCCTTTCCGACATGGGTGGTTGGACAGCAGCAGCAAGCTGTCTCCACCTCTGGGCGTACTCCCGGAAGCTTTCTCTGGATGATTGTGACATTCCCATCAGGAGGGTCCTGTTGGGAGCCATATCCAAGTTGTACTGGTATTGTCTAATGAAGGCCTCAGCCAGGTCCTTCCAACACCTGATGGTTGCTCTAGTCAAGTGAGAGTACCATTCCCTTGAAGCTCCTGTTAAGCTATCTTCGAAATAAAATATCCATAGCTTTTCATCCATGGTATATGCCTTCAGCCTCCCCAGAAAGGATTGCAAGTGGGTTCGTGGACAGGAGGTTCCGTTGTACTTCTCAAAGCACGGAGGTTTAAACTTGTGGGGAATCCTGACCCCGTCCACTAAGCCCATGTCCATGACATCAAAACCCAAGGAGTTTTGAGACTCCAAGGACCTTAATTTTTCAGCAATTTCATCTAGCCTTCTGTCATAGGCTTCATCCCCATCTCCCATCACAGTGAATTGATCTTCTTGGGGGTCTTCTTGTAGTACTCTGCCTGCAGTAGCATTCCCTTGCACATTAGCAGGGATGTTGATCTCTGGGTGAAGGTGAGGGCCATACACAGGTGGGTTGACATAAGGCTGTACCCTCTCATTGTTGCTTGTTCCACCAGTCCCTAGATGGGGGTCTTCCTGAGTCTGCCTCTCTACCAATGCTCTTAATCTTTCTTGGCTCTGTGCCAATCCATTCATCACCTCCATAAACTGGGTCATCTGATTCCTCATTTCCAGTCTCTCATTGGCCATTTGAGTCCTGACCTCTGTAAGGTCCTGTTGTACCTGGTCCATCTGTATACCCGGAAGGTTGTTGCGGGTAGGATATCTGTGCGGACGGTTGAGTGGGAACACCCGACGGCGAGCAATAGTTCCTGAACCACAACAGAGTTAGTAACAAAAACAAAACAAACCTACAAAACAAAACAAAGGTTAGTATGCAATGCAGCATGCTTATTTGTCTCCAAGGTATCCGGCTTGGCACTTGGTTTTGACCTTTCCAGACCCCTGAGGAAGATGCTTTGATGTTGCTTTGAGAGAGAGATTCAAATGAAACAAACTAAAGAATATATTACAGAAAAGTGAACGATACATAGTTTGTTTTTTACAATACATGCCCCGGAGGGGTCAAAATACAACATAACAAAAGAAAAAGGTACAATGAAATGAAAGCAACAACAAGCAAAAGTCAGACACCAAGACCAAACTCATCCTCTTGTACTTCCTTTAGAAGTGCTTCAGTTACTGGATCAGCTGGACGCTCTGTGAGATTCCTGATAAGAAGATTCCTGGTGGCAACAACTGTAGTTAGCTTCTTGTGTCTGCCCTGGTCCTTTGACCTCTTCACACCAGCCCTAATCTTCAACTCTGAGATCTCTTTCTGGGCTGCTAGCAGGGCTTCCTGTTGCTCCTTTGCACTAGCCTCCAATTGCTCAATCTTGTCCTGAGTCCTCTTATCTTCCTGAGTACGGGCTTCGGTGATCCTGACCCACCTAGCTTGACTCTCTTTCAGATACAAATCAGTCCTGGCCTTTTGGAACTGAGCCTCCTTGCAGGCATTCTTCAAGATCTGCTCTCCAGCCCTTGACTTCTTGATGTAGTCTTCTGACTTCTCAATCTTGGCTAGATGCTCCACCTTTAGCTTTTCTAGCCTTTCAATGTCCAACCGACCATCACTCCTCTCCCAGAGGGTCTTCTGTAGAGCCTGAGTCAGATTCTCATTCCTCTCTTTCAATTTCTCAAACTCCTCTAAGCTGACAGTGGCAGGAGGTGGTGTTGAGGATGGTCCAGGTGCATCCTCAATGGTGAAGGGCATCCCAGAAATTTGTGCCCTGGCATGAGACCACTCATAGTACTGAGCTGAGGCCACATTGTTGCATCTCCCAAGAATGGCCATCCCTTTGGTCTGGACATTGTCCCAAGCCCAGGATGCTTGCCTGACAATAGCTAGATTAGGCTTAATCTCACAATAAAGGGTTTCAGCCAAGTCTTGTGCTCTGGGAGGGTGGACCAATGCATAACCCAATTGTCTTTTGAATAACAGAGGGTTGTAGTTGATGCAACCCTTTACTCCCATCAGAGGTACATTGGGGAACTGCCCACAACTAGTAATGATGTCCCTGCCCTTGGTGCTCTGAGTGCACCACCTGATATCATCTGAGGTCAAAGCAATGAGTCTTCTAGCCCAGTTCTTCTGCTGGTGAGGATTCAAGAATGCATCAGTCTTGGGCAAGTGTTTGAGCAGCCAGGTATGTGTCGCTCCCACCAAATGAAACCGGGTCAAATGGGGTACAGACGCGAACGGTCGGCGAGAGGAGATGCGAGGACACACAGGAGTGAACTCACAGGGAATGAAAAGAGTCGCCAGCTAGGCATTTTTATCCCGGAGGAAAGGCAATGCTGCATAGACCTAGAAAGATATGGATAAGACGGTTGCGAACCAGAGAGACTGAGAAAGGGGGTTGGTTACAACCTGGGAAGGTATTAGCACCCAGATTGTCCGTCGTACTCGACGGGATCCACGCTTAAAAGATTTGTGTTTTAAAGGGGTAGTGTCAGTGCAATCTGTGTATAAAAGAGCTGTACATGTGTCAGTGTAAAAGAAGTGTAAAGTGTAATATATACAGTGTCAGTGTAAGGATGAGAGTATGCTCATGATCATGAGGCTAAGAGAATGATGCTGGAAAGAGGGGGAATATACAGAGACTTTTGTTCGATAACCGTTAAGTTATGCCTACGTATCCTCCCGTGCAATGAGGAAGTCAGAACACCGTAGTTCGACCCAAAGAGACTGAAAGATGAATTGACTTGTGAACTGCTTACTTGCCAATGCTCAAGTGTAAAACCTGTCTGGCTCAGGTGCAAACTGTCTTGCATTAGACGGAAGAAGCCAGTTCTCGTTTATGAGTGAAGATGATGAGAAAAGAATCCCGAAGGAGACGATTATTGTTTGTTTTTGAGTTTTCAGTCTTTTATTGCTTTTGAAAGTTTGTCATAAATTAATGAGTTTAAGCCTAAACCAATGGGTTAGTAAACTCATCACATCTTCCCTCTGATTAGGGGTAATGAGAATACCTTAAGTGTGAAGTCAGCATCTCACACTTAATCACCATGGTGTAGGATTAAGATCATTAACCTACTTGTGATTATTTAGATGTTTTTGTTGTTTTTGTTTAGTGTTGAGTAATGAGATTAAGCCATAATCAGGGATTAAACAGACTCATTACACCATCCTAATAGAAGGATAATAGATGAGAATGTTTAAGCTGAGGAAAGCTCCTCAACTTAATCCATGATTAGGGATTAAACTCATGACAAAACAAAGCCTTTATTAGATGGATTTTAATTAATGATATGATGATGAAGTGTTTTTTATGATTTGTAAGACAACTTGAGGGGGACTTGTCCATTAACACTAGGGTTAGTCCTTCTTAACCAATTAAGGAAGAATTAGAACCCTAATGCAAGGCCCAAGTTTCAAGTTTGATGTCTTGATGATCATTAAGTGAATTTGATTAAAGGATTTAAACACATTAAGGGTCTAACACTTAGGATTAAAGTTATACACTCCATCCTAATAGAAGGATGCAGGCATAAGCTTAATCACAAAGCCTTAAAGCCTTTAGGGTTTAGTCCCTGATTATGAGGTGAGAAAAGAAGACTCAAAGAGACACAAAGGTAAAACTAAGTGGGGAGACTAATCAAAATCCTAATCATTGTCATACTTGGTTGTTCCTAAGGTTTGTGAGGTTAACAAGAGAAATCTTCAATGGAAACACCAGGAAGCAGATGAAAGGATCAGGAGAAACAAAGTAACTTGCTCCATTTAAGAAGACAAGTCACTTGAAGAAAGAAAGTGAGAAGAAGAGGAATGAGCAAGCTCAATCTCAAACACAAAGTAAAATGCAGCAAGGATGCATGAAAGAGATGAAAAGAAGTTGTGAGAAGTGAAGGCAAATTCACTTCTCAAAGTAACTTACCACCTGAAAAGTTAGTGAGAAAGATGCAATGCAATGCAAAATGGAATGAAATGACATGATGCAAATCAAAACCAGAAGCATATATGAGATGATAATGATGCTATGAGATGATGCAAACATGAATCAAGGCATTAGGATGATCATATGGACAAATGGATGCAAATGGAGCAAGTTTAGAACCATGAACACACATGAAAAGTTATGATATGCAAATGACATACAACATGGCAAATAAATGATGCAATGATCAAACATGCTTTCAACACATCTTAAGATCTCTAATGAATCAAATGAATGCATAAAATGTCATGGCAAGTCATGTTATGCAAGCAAATGCAAGATGGATGCAAAAGGAAGCTCAAATTAGGGTTTATGATCAATGCATCAAACCAAAACCAAAATCAGAAGCAAACATCAAGATAAAAAATTGAAAATGCACCCAAAGGGACCCTAATCCTATACTAACTCACTGCCCAAAGGAGAGGTTCCAACTCTTAACCTAATTAGGGTTATGAATTTTCTAAGTTTTCTAGGGTTTTAAGGTACCTTAACAAGAAAAATGCCAAACAAATGGAAGATGAAAGATCAAATCAAACCAATTTAATCTCACAAACTACATGCTAAACAAAATTCAATACAAAAAGAATCAAGGTCCAACTCTCAAAGGTTAGGCAGAAATGATTTTTTGAAGTTTGGATCAAAATAATGCCTTGAAATGATTTTAATTCCATGAAAAATTCTCAAAAGACATCAAGAACAAAAAATAAATTTGGTTTGAGGGTTGGACAATGTTTCTAAATGATTATGAAGGTTTCATGAATTTTTTGGTGATTTTTAAATACCTAAAAGTATTTTTAATTAATTAATTCTCATTAATTAATTAAAAATAAACTTTTAAATGATTTAAAAATATTTTTTAATGCAAAAAATAAAAATAAAAATATTTTTGGTTTCTGAAAATTAATAAAAGTTTATATAAAAATTTTCAGAATTTTTGAAAAGGTTTTACTATTTTTTATTAAATGGAGAAAATAAATGAAATAAAAAGAAAATAAAATTGAATTAATGAGAAGTAATCAGAATCAAGGGTCAGCATTCAAATGAAACACGCGCGCGTTTGACTTGGCGCCACATCCAAGGGCTGAAATTCAAATTTCGTTAATTAAAGATTAAACCCTAATCCAGCCCTAATTACTTTCAGATGACCGGAACAGTGGTTCCGGTCATCTTCTCCGGCAAGCCCCTTTTCCAAACTCTCTCAAAACGCCATGAAATCATGTCAAACTTTCCAGATCAACTAAACTAACATCCCTAAACAACAATCCAGCAACAAAATCCATTTATCTCTACTCAAGAACAAGATACGAATCAAACATCAAAAATTGCAGAAATTTCAGAAACACCATACAAGCTCATTTCTCAATCTTTTTCAAAAGTAAAAGGCTCAGTGAACTCAGGGAAGCATGCTTTATCATTTAGAAACAATAAATGAAGGTTCTGGAAAAATGAATTTCCAAGGTGTCGCTCCCGATAGGTGGGACCGGCCCAGATAAAGGTACAGACGCGAACGGTCGGCGAGAGGGACAATGAGAACACACAGCCGTGAACTCACTGGAGATGAATAGAGTCGCCAGCTAGGCATTTTTATCCCGGAGGAAAGGCAATGCTGCATAGACCTAGAAAGACATGGATAAGACGGTTGCGAACCAGAGAGACTGAGAAAGGGGGTTGGTTACAACCTGGGAAGGTATTAGCACCCAGATTGTCCGCCGTACTCGACGGGATCCACGCTTAAAAAGATTTGTGTTTTAAAGGGGTAGTGTCAGTGCAATCTGTGTATAAAAAGGCTGGAAAAGAATGTACAGGTGTCAGTGTAAAAGAAAAGTGATGTGTAATATACAGTGTCAGTGTAGGGATAAGAGTGAAATGCTCAAGATCATGAGGCTAAAAGAATAATGCTGGAAAGAGGGGGAATGTACAGAGACTTTTGTTCGATAACTGTTAAGTTATGCCTACGTATCCTCTCGTGCAATGAGGAAGTCAGAACACCGTAGTTCGACCCAAAGAGACTGAAAGGTGAATTGACTTGTGAACTGCTTACTTGTCTATGCTCAAGTGTATGACCTGTCTGGCTCAGGTGCAAACTGTCTTGCATTAGACGGAAGAAGCAAATTCTCGTTTGTGAGTGAATGGGATGAGAAAAGAATCCCGAAGGAGACGATTATTGTTTTTTTGTTTTTTCAGTCTTTTATTGTTTTTGGATTTTGTCATAAGTTAATGAGCTTAAGTCTAAACCAATGGATTTAGTAAACTCATCACATCTTCCCTCTGTTTAGGGGTAATGAGAGTACCTTAAGTGTGAAGTCAGATTCTCACACTTAATCACCTTTGATGCAGGGTTAAGATCATTAACCTATTTGTGATTATTTAGATGTTTTTGGTGTTTTTTGTTTAGTGTTGAGTAATGAGATTAAGCCATAATCAGGGATTAAACAGACTCATTACACCATCCTAATAGAAGGATAATAGATGAGAATGTTTAAGCTGAGGAAAGCTCCTCAACTTAATCCATGATTAGGGATTAAAATCATGACAAAACAAAGCCTTTATTAAGTGGATTTTAGTTAATGATATGATGATGAAGTGATTTTTTAGGGTTTGTAAGACAACTTGAGGGGGACTTGTCCATTAACACTAGGGTTAGTCCTTCTTAACCAATTAAGGAAGAATTAGAACCCTAATGCAAGGCCCAAGTTACAAGCTTGATGTCTTGACGATTATTAAGTGGATTGATTAAGGGAGTTAAACACATTAAGGGTTTAACACTTAGGATTAAAGTTATACACTCCATCCTAATAGAAGGATGCAGGCATAAGCTTAATCACAAAGCCTTAAAGCCTTTAGGGTTTAGTCCCTGATTATGAGATGAGAAGAGAAGACTCAAAAGAGACACAAAGGTAAAACTAAGTAAGGAGACTAAACAAAACCCTAATCATTGTCATGCTTGGTTGTTCCTATGGTTTATGAGGTTTACAAGAGAAGTCTTCAAAGGAACCACCAGGAAGCAGATGAAAGGATCAGGAGAAGCAAAGTCACTTTCTTCATTCAAGAAGTCAAGTCACTTGAAGAAAGAAAGTGAGGAGAAGAAGAATGAGCAAGCTCAAACTCAAACACATAACAAAATGCAGCAAGGATGCATGAAGGAGATGAAAAGAAAATATGAGAAGTGAAGGCAAATTCACTTCTCAAAGTTACTTACCACCTGAAAAGTTAGAAAAGAAATGCAATGCAATGCCAAATGGGATGGAATGGCATGATGAGAAACAAAACCAGAAGCACATTCATGATGTTAATGATGCTATGAGATGCTACAAACATGAAACAACATGTGGGGATGATCATATAAGTTCATGGATGCAAATGAAACAAGTTAAGAAACATGAACATTCATGAAAAGTTATGAAATGCAAATGGCATACAACATGGAAAATGCAAGATGCAATGATCAAACATGCTTTCAACATGTCTTATGATGTCAAATGGATCACAAGAATGCATAAAATGCTATGGCAAGTCATGGTATGAATGCAAATGCAAGATAGATGCATATGGAAACCCAAATTAGGGTTTATGATCAATGCATCAAACAAAAACCAAAATCAGAAGCAAACATCAAGATAAAAAAATTGAAAATGCACTCAAAGGATCCCTAAACCTATACTAACCCACTGCCCAAAGGAGAAGTTCCAACTCTTAACCTAACTCAAGTTATGATTTTTCTAAGTTTTCTAGGGTTTTAGGGTTCCTTAACAAGAAAATTACCAAACAAATGGAAAATGAAAGATCAAATTATGGCCATTTAATCTCAAAAACTACATGCTAAACATAATGCAATGCAAAAAGAATCAAGGTCCAACTCTTTAGGGTTATGCAGAAGTGATTTTTGAAAGTTTGGATCAAAATAATGCATCAAAATGATTTTAATTCCATGAAAAATTCTCAAAATGCATCAAGATCAAAAAAGAAATTTGGTTTGAGGGTTGGAAAATGTTTCTAAATGTTTTTAAAGGTTTCATGAATTTTTTGGTGATTTTTAAATACCTAAAAGTATTTTTAATTAATTAATTCTCATTAATTAATTAAAAAGAAACTTTTAAATATTTAAAAATACTTTTTTAATGCAAAAAATAAAAATAAAAATATTTTTGTGTTTTAAAAATTAATGAAACTCTTGGTGAAAAATTTCATAATTTTTAAATGATTTTTGCTATTTTAAATAAATTGTACAAATTAAATGAGAAAAATTGAAATAAAAATCAAAATAAATGGAAGTATGCTAAATGAGAGGCTGAGATTGAATCTGGCAATGAAGCTGTTGACTGCGCGCCAGATCTAATGGACCACATTCAAACTGGGCTAATCTCACTTAATTAATTAAATTAAACCTAATTAAAACTAATGACATGATCTGAGCCCTTGGATGCACGCGGGAAAAGACTTAGTCAACTCATCCAACGCTTGAAATTTAAACTTGAAGCCCTAACCCTAATTACACATTAATGACTCTCAGGTCACCGGAGACGAACTCCGGTCGTCTTCTCCGGTGACCTCCTTCCCTGAGAATTTCCAAATCACTCTCTAGGTCATTTCTGGAGCTCTAAAGCTCCAGATTGATTCCTTTCACTCTCCTAAACTCAACCCTAACCTCATTTCTCATTTATTTCCAGCCATAACCATGAATCGAAGCTAAGAACAAAAACTGCCAAAATTTCAGACAAGCAATACAACTTCATTTCTCAACCATTTTCAATAATTTCAAGCTCAGTGTGATCAGTGAAGCATGCTTAATCAATTAGAAACAATAAATAGAGGTTCTGGAAAAATGGAATGCCATAGCTACCTGATTCGAAGCTTTCAAAATAGGAGCTTCTGGGCCAGCTTCTTGCTTCTAAACAACTCCAATGACCTCTCCAAAGTGTTTTCCAGGCTTGTATGAAGTTTATTTGGGCTGATTGAAGAGTTTGCTTGAGTTCTGTTCAAGGTCAGGTGAGGATCGTGTTTTTGATTCAGTGGCTTTCAGGCTGTTTTGAGTGTTGGTTTTTGTTCAGTGAAGCAAGGTGAGATGATTGGTGAAGCTTGTTTGAGTGTTTGTGGCTTGTATGAAGAGATTCGAAGGTTTTTGCTCAAGGGAGTGAAAATGAGGATGCTGAGTTCTAGTGTGCTTCAGGCTTGCTTTTTGTGTTGCTTGGCTTGCCATTTGTTTGTATAAATTAATCCCATTGGTCAGAGGATGTGACTTGTGCTGCTGTGATAGGTGTAGCTACTTTTGCAAAATGTCCACTCTTGTGTAAGAGAAGCATGGGTTATGTTCTAGGCTAGTACAAGTGGTGTGGGCTGCGCAGCATGGTGTGAAGGAAGGGCTAGAATGGTTCAGCCTTGTAGGCAGCAAGTGGATGGAAGTGTGATGATGGTTTTGCAACTTGCTCACTTTTAGTTCACATGGAAATATCTTGCTCCCAAGTCCATGAAACATGTGATCTTTTGGTTCAAATCTGATTTTTAGAACTTGTATGATGCTTGCATATTGGTTTGATATGAACTAGAAGTCACAAATGCCTTGGTACAAAGTTTTTGCAAGTTTCTCATTTGGTGCATATTTTGAAAATTAGTGATTTTTGCCAACTTTGACACACCATAACTTTTGATCCAAAATGAATTAGGTCATGTTCTTGTACTTTTTGAAAAGGGAAAGATCTAATCTACAACTTTCATGACCAAAGTTTTTCCATTTGAAGCATTTTTGGATCAAAAAGTAAGGGTTGAAAAGTTGCCTAAAATGACAAATTCCTTAAAAGTCAAACTTAACCCAAAAAGTCAACTTTGCAAAAACTTGTAATTCTTGAATTTTGTGAACTTCAAACCTCTTCCATGATCAAATAAAGATCATATGCACTCAAAATGATGAAGATCACCCCTTGGTTGGGTCATTGGGGGCCTCAGATGCCCTGATTTTGCACTGACTTGTCTGAAAAGTCAACTCTTGATCAGATGACTTCCCCATGGAATTTCTTCATGAAAATTGATATGCACACTCCCTATACCATATAGAGACCAATAGAAACAAGAATGACCAAAAAATTTGAAGTTATGGCCTCTGAAACCAAAACCCTAATTTCAGGTCATCTGTGCAGTCAAGCCTGGCTCTGCTTCCACAACAATCCCAGTTCTTGTGATTCTTTGACATTCTTGACTTTGAGAGGATATAATATGATGCTTGAACACATATGGATCCCTTTTAAGTGATTGATGGCCTTTGGAGTGGCTCAAGAAGCTCTTGGATTGCTCAGATCACAAACCCTAGATGCAGATGACTTAGAACCAATGCAGTGAATCAAAAATGGGGTATGAGATGTTATGATTGTGTTTATGCATATGAAATGATCACAAGCCATGATGTGAATGGGTGAGAGCAAATTTGGGGTGTTTACAGCTGCCCCTATTCAAACATGAGTTAGCTGTGCAGGATGTAAGCAACGGCTTAACAGGCAAACAAGATAACTTGTGGTTGAATACCAAAGACAGTCCAAAATTTGCACTCACAGAATGAAGAAGAAAAGGGATATAGATTGTAAAGGAAAATAAAGTATATTGTAAAGTGTGGGCGACGGAGGACGACCGTCGAGCAGAGGACGACTGCTGGGTAAAGAGCAATGACGGGGACGGCCGACATGCTGGGAAAAGTGCGGAAAATAAAGCAATGACGGGGACGACCGACATGCTGGGGATAGAAGAATTATGATGGGGACGGCCATCACGATAAAGCTGCAAAATTCTCTGGGGATTAATGAAACATGACGGGGACGGCCATCAAGTTCATAAAGTAAAGTAACCAACGATGGGGACGACCATCGGGCTAAACTGATGAAGGACGATCATCAGGGAAAAGAAAAAGGGACCACGACGGGGACGGCCATCGGGTTAAAGAATAAATGAAATAAACAGATGATAAGGTACGGTCATCAAAGGTGAAGGACGATCACCTAGCAGGGGACGGCTGCTCTGTTGGGTTAAGATGAGGGACGGTCATCTAAGGTGGAGGACGACCACCTGGCAGGGTACACCTGGCCAACGATGGGGACGGCCATCGGATGAGCATGATGGAGGACGACCATCAAGAGGTGGAGGACGACCACCTAGCAGGGGACGGCTGCTCTCAAGGTTTGTCTTGACATAGGACGAATGCCAGATAACCAAAATCAACAATGGGGACGGCCATTGGATAAAATGATGAAGGACGATCATCAAAAGGTGGAGGACGACCACCTAGCAGGGGACGGCTGCTAAATATCAACGATGGGGACGGCCATCGGATGAGCATGATGGAGGACGACCATCAAGAGGTGGAGGACGACCACCTAGCAGGGTACGGCTGCTCTCAGGGTTTATCATGACACAGGACGAGTGTCAGATAAAAGAGAAAAATGCTTTGTTGGCGATCTACTGGGGAGTAGTAAACACGGACGAGTGTTTACATCCAAGAAACAAAAGGTATAAGTGTTTAGATACCTATGTATAGATTAAAGATGCGGACGAGCATCCTTAAGACTACGATACGGACGAGTATCGGGTAGAAACAAATACTGACACGTGTTCAGAGATGATGATACGGACGGGTATCAACTGGTTAACAAAGAACACGGACGAGTTTTGAATCTGAGGGGACTCTTCTGGGGAATAGTAGATACAGACGAGTATCTATATTCAAGAAGACAGAAGTGTTTGACACGGTGTATGGATTTAAAGATGCGGACGAGCATCCTTAAGACTATGATACGGACGAGTATCAGGTAGAAACAAACGCTTGACGCATGTTCTGAGATGATGGTACGGACGAGTACCAACTGGTTAACAAAGAACACGGACGAGTGATGAATCTGTGGGGATGTAAGTGGTATATATAAGATACGGACGAGTATCAGTATAAGAGTGAGTGGTATACAGATGAGTATTTAACTGCTGAGGAGAGTGACACGGACGAGTGTCAAAAGGAGAAGAGTGTGATATGAACAAGTATCTGATATACAAAGTGTATGCGACTGCGCTGGGGATATGACACGGACGGGTGTCAAAGGTTTGTCATATGTAAGTATATGTGAGTGCAAAGAGGACGTCTTTGGCTTTCTGCTGGGGTTATGACACAGACGGGTGTCAAAAAGTATCTGTAATACGAGTGGTACTGTTTGCACAGAGTGTTTGGGTGACTTTACTGGGGAGTGATGACACGGACGAGTGTCAAAAGGGAGTATATATACTGGTGTTTGTGGATGTGAGGCAACTGATTTTGCTGGGGAATCTCTGCTGGGGATTTGGGGGAGGTATTCTGTATGTTGATGGATTGTCATTATTCACAAGTATTGATTCAAAACATGGCTTATGATTATGCTATATGTTTGATTTTTGCTGTAATGCTCCGTGTTTAGACGGAATGCTACGCTTTGTGGGTGAATATGATGCATATGCCATGATTATGCAAAGATACCAAACCGGGATTCGGATCCCGTTGCTGCGAAGATCTCTGACCGATCTGCTTGAAATGGACATCCCAGCTGGGGATGAGATCATTGGTAGATCTGATGAGAAGCATTTGCTTGGGGATACAGATCACTGATGGATATATCCTTTCAAATAGGGACCCAGCTGGGGATCTGCAGAAGCTTTCTCTACTCTGTTGTGATTCCCTCGTGCGCTGCTCTTCTGGATAGAGGCTGGAGCTCTGTGGGGAGATGGTTTCTTGACTTTTGTACTCGGCTGAGGAAGGAATGGCAACTCAGCTGGGGAAACAATAAGTGGCAACTCAGCTGGGGAGAAAAAGATATCCCTGAAAAATTTCCCTAGGGATTCCGTCGAGGAGGATTTTTTTGACTCAGCCGGGGATATGTGCGCCTTCTGGTACTGCCCTGTTGGAGAAGTGATGCCTGGCAACTCTGATGGGGAGAATCCACAAATGGCAACTCGGCTGGGGAGAGGACACTTTGGGTGCTAAGGCTGAATGTTGATTTGTCAGCTTGCTGGAGTGAAGCTTTCATGCCCTAAGTTGCGCTCTGGATACCTGCAATCCTGCAAAGATATAGAAACGTACAAGTAATCCCGGGGTATCCTTTACTGGATTCCGTCATAGGAGTTAGACACTTTTGGGAGTAAGTATATTTCCTGCAAGCACGTGTTTTTATTTTTGAAGATAAGCATCTGTATTCTATGCAATCAGTTTTTTCTTAAGACATCAGACATTTTTTGCAAAATAAAAATGTACAAGACGAGACATGACTGAAAATCTGATTTTATTAATTCATGTGCCCTGAATTGGCGAGATACAGTCAAAGAAACAAATCCCCTGAAATGAGGAGATTGTTACAAATTGAGAAACAAAATGCTGGCAATGTTGATGACGCTTTAAGGAGCTTCCTCTTTACTATGACTCGTATGACTTTTGACGTTCTTCTCATCTTGCTTTCTGAAGAAGGCTGATTCTGATTGAAGCTTGATCCTTTCGAAGCTTACCAAGTTGTAAACGATACAGACGAATTCAAAATGCAGTTGTTCGCTTATTCCCTTATTTTGCCTGGATCGCCCTTTCGGGTTTCCAATCCACCGGGATACCCATTTTTGCCTGAGTTGTCCAATGCGGCTTTTCAACTCAGCGGGTGTACATTTTTGTTTATTTTCCCTTATTTTTGCCCGAGTCTTTTATTCTGTTTTTGACTCGCCGGGATGCCCTATTTTTGCCTGGACTTACATTCTGTTTTTATGTCCAGCGGGTCATTTTTATGCGAAGTATTTTTTAACTGCATCTGAATTCACAGGGGATGGGAAATCTTCACCATCCATGGTACTGAGCATCAGTGCTCCACCAGAAAAAACTTTCTTTACCACAAATGGTCCTTCATAGTTTGGAGTCCACTTGCCCCTGTGGTCTGTATGAGGAGGAAGGATTCTTTTCAGCACAAGATCTCCTACTTGGTACTCTCGATGCCTGACTTTCTGATCGAAGGCTCTCTTCATTCTTTTCTGATACAACTGCCCATGACAGATTGCAGCTAATCTTTTCTCTTCAATCAGACTCAGTTGTTCGTATCGGGACCTGACCCATTCTGCTTCGTTCAGCTTAACATCCATCAATACCCGTAGGGAGGGCAATTCAACTTCGACAGGTAGGACTGCTTCCATACCATATACAAGCTGATACGGTGTTGCCCCAGTGGATGTTCTGATTGACGTGCGGTACCCATGCAAGGCAAATGGTAACATTTCATGCCAGTCTTTGTAGGTGACTACCATCTTCTGCACAATCTTCTTGATATTTTTATTTGCTGCCTCAACAGCGCCATTCATCTTTGGCCTGTAAGGAGAAGAATTGTGATGCTGAATCTTGAAGTCCCGGCACAGTTCTGCCATCATTTTGTTGTTTAGATTGGAACCATTATCAGTAATGATTCGCTCGGGCACTCCATATCGACAGATGATATCTCTTTTCAGAAATCTGGCTACCACTTGTCTTGTAACGTTTGCATATGAAGCTGCTTCGACCCACTTGGTGAAATAGTCAATGGCAACCAGGATGAATCTGTGGCCATTCGAAGCAGTTGGCTCAATCTTGCCAATCATGTCAATGCCCCACATGGCAAAGGGCCAGGGTGAAAACATCACATTCAAAGGATTGGGAGGCACATGCACCTTATCCGCATAAATCTGGCATTTATGGCATTTTCTGGCGTAGGCACAACAGTCAGCATCCATTGTGATCCAGTAATATCCTGATCTTAGCAATTTCTTAGCCATCGCATGCCCTCCTGCATGGGTACCAAAGGATCCTTCGTGCACTTCATGCATCAACAAGTCTGCTTCTGCCTTATCAACGCATCTGAGGAGTACCATATCAAAGTTTCTCTTGTATAGGGAACCATCAGTGTTCAGGAAGAAACTACCAGCAAGCCTTCTCAAAGTCTTCTTATCATTGGAAGATGCCCCAGGTGGGTATGTCTGATCCTCCAAGAAGCACTTAATGTCATAGAACCAAGGCTTATCATCTTTGACAACATCTGCTGCAAATACATATGCTGGCCTGTCAAGTCTGGACACTGATATTTGAGGTACAAAGTTGGCAGCTTGAACTTTGATCATGGACGAAATGGTGGCAAGAGCATCTGCAAACTGATTCTCGTCCCGAGGGATATACTCGAGCTTGACTGTCGTAAAGAAAGTCAATAACCTCCTTGTATAATCCCTGTAAGGTATCAGATGATCTTGGTGGGTGTACCATTTGTCGTTGGTTTGATTGATTACCAAAGCTGAATCTCCGAACACGGTCAATGTCTTGATCCTGAGGTCAATGGCTTCCTCAAGACCCATAATGCAAGCTTCGTATTCAGCTTCGTTGTTAGTGCAGTTGAAAGTGAGCTTTGTCGAGAAAGGCATGTGAACTCCTTTAGGTGTAATGAGTACTGCACCAACACCACGACCATTCATGTTAACAGCCCCATCAAACATCATAGTCCATTCTTCTTCCGGGTTGGGCCCTTCAGTGTGAACAGGCTCTTCATGATCTTTCGCTTTTATGAACATGATGTCTTCATCAGGGAAGTCAAATCTCATCGGCTGGTAATCCTCAATGGGTTGTTCAGCAAGATATTCAGACAGTACACTGCCCTTGATGGCTTTCTGAGATGTGTACTGGATGTCATACTCTGTAAGGATCATTTGCCATCTTGCAACCCGTCCGGTAAGAGCTGGCTTCTCAAATATGTACTTAACTGGGTCCATCTTTGAGATCAACAAGGTAGTGTGGGTCAACATATACTGTCTCAGTCGGCGAGCAGCCCACGCTAAAGCACAGCAAGTTTTCTCGAGCAGTGAATAACGTTGTTCACAGTCGGTAAACTTTTTGCTCAGGTAGTATATTGCATACTCTTTTCGACCAGACTCGTCATGCTGGCCCAGCACACACCCCATCGACTCTTCTAATACTGTCAAGTACATTATCAGAGGTCTTCCTTCAACTGGAGGCATAAGGATTGGAGGTTCTTGCAAGTACTCCTTGATCTTGTCAAAAGCCCTTTGGCAGTCTTCGTTCCACCTGACCGTCTGTTCTTTTCTTAACAGCTTGAACAGGGGTTCACAGGTTGCTGTAAGGTGTGATATGAACCTTGAGATGTAGTTCAATCGACCTAAGAACCCTCGAACTTCCTTCTCTGTCTTCGGTGCAGGCATCTCTTGAATAGCTTTGACTTTATCAGGGTCAACTTCAATCCCTTTCTCACTCACAATAAAACCCAGCAGCTTACCAGATCGCACCCCGAATGTGCATTTGTTGGGGTTTAACTTCAGTTGGTACTTCCTCAAACGCTTGAATAGCTTTAGCAGATTCACCAGGTGATCTTCTTCAGTAAGGGACTTGGCAATCATGTCATCCACGTAACATTCTATTTCTTTATGGATCATATCGTGGAATAATGTCACCATAGCCCGTTGATATGTCGCACCGGCATTCTTCAGTCCAAATGGCATCACCTTGTAACAGAACGTGCCCCAGGGTGTGATGAAAGTTGTCTTCTCCATGTCTTCAGGTGACATCTTGATCTGATTATATCCTGAAAATCCGTCCATGAAGGAGAATACCGAGAACTGAGCCGTATTATCCACCAATACATCAATGTGAGGTAATGGGAAATCATCTTTTGGGCTAGCTCTGTTCAGATCCCGGTAGTCAACACACATTCTTACTTTGCCGTCCTTTTTAGGCACAGGTACTATATTAGCAACCCACGGTGGATAGCTAGTTACGGCAAGGAAGCCGGCGTCCCATTGCTTTTGTACCTCTTCTTTGATTTTCATTGCCATGTCTGGGCGAGTACGGCGCAGCTTCTGTTTAACCGGTGGGCATTCTTCTCTTAAAGGCAGCTTGTGCACAACAATGTCGGTATCCAACCCTGGCATATCTTGATAAGACCAAGCAAACACATCCACATACTCTTGAAGCAGGTCAATCAGTTGTCTCTTCACCGAGTCTTGTAAGCAGGCCCCGATTTTAACTTCTTTCACGTCTTCATCTGTACCAAGATTGATCGTTTCAACCTCCTCCTGGTGAGGAGTAATAACCTTTTCCTCTTGTCTCAACAACCTGGCTAGCTCTTCAGGGAGCTCATACTCTTCTTCAACCCCTTCATCAGCTTGATTGATTGGATTGTCAAAGTCATACGAAGTCATAGCCGTGTTGTTGTCGGTGCTGTCTGGAAGGCACTCTCTGCAAGGGTTCAGTTTGTTCATTTTAGTGATTTGATTTTAATCTTGTTTAGAAAAGTGAAATAAAGTTGTCATTTTGAAAACATTGCCATTTATTTTTTGTACAAAAATAAAAATGGAAAAACAGTGATCGGAAAAGAAAAAGACTCATTTGCAAAAGATGTCTGATATTTCATTGATTAATCTTGTTGCACAAAAAGTACAGATGGCTCGATTACAAAATGAGTCTTGTTATCTTGGGCAAGATGCAAGACTTGATGCATGCTTAAAATATACAGGAAATAATAATTACTCTGCAAGAGTAACTCTTATAATTTCCTGGGAAGACCAGTTCGAGATACTGCTCCCCGGGATCTTTGGACGGATCCAACTCTCCAGGTTGCGGCCGCCTTCATCCTCGTCTTCCAAATTGTTGACAGCATCAGGGGTGAGCATTCCCCCACTAACAAAGTTGGGCTCCTTGACAGCCTCCGCTTGATCTTGTTGAGTTGGTTTGTAACCCAACCCAAATCTATCCTCTTTCTTCTCCACAGGTAACAGTTTGCCCCAGCCTTGGGCATTTCCTTCTTCAACAACCTTCCGGGCTTGTTGATAAGATGTCATTGAGGTTCCAGGTACAGCAGATGTTTCGTTTATGATCAAGGCCTCAAACCCTTGACTCATTGTTTCGTGGATCTCCCCATCCATCTCAATGTATTTATAGGTAGCCAGGTGGCTAACAAAAATATCCTCCTCTCCACAGATAGTAACGACTTGACCCTCCCACTCGAATTTTAACTTCTGGTGAAGGGTTGAGGTCACGGCGCCAGCGGCGTGAATCCATGGCCTACCCAATAGACAGCTGTAGGCAGGCTGTATATCCATCACGTAGAAGGTCGTTTTGAAAGTTTGTGGGCCAATCGTTATAGGCAACTCAATTTCTCCCAGAACCGATCTCTTAGAACCATCAAAGGCTCTTACTACCAGGTTGCTGGGACGTAATGCCAATCCGTCATATTCTAGCTTCACAAGGGCTTTTTTAGGTAAGACATTGAGGGATGACCCTGTGTCCACCAGCACATGAGAAAGAACTGCACCTTTACATTCCATGGTGATGTGCAAAGCCTTGTTATGATTGCGGCCTTCCGTAGTCAAATCAGTGTTGGTGAACCCTAGTCCGTGACTAGCATTAACATTTCCAACCACAGCTTCCAATTGATTGACGGTGATCTCTTCAGGCACATAAGCTGCGTGCAAGACTTTTAGTAGTGCATTCCGATGAGCTTCGGAGCACATAAGCAATGATAGAATAGAGATCTTGGAAGGCGTCTGGTGAAGCTGATCCACTATTTTGTAATCACTTTTCTTGATGATTCTCATGAACTCATCAACTTCTTGATCAAAGGGTGTTTTCAAAGCTTCTTTAACAACCTGCTCTTCCTGTACCAAGCTTTTCCCTTTTGCCTTGGCAGCAGCTTCTGCTTCGGCAGTGGGTCTTTGAATTTGTGGAGCAAAGAGACGTCCGCTTCGAGTGAAGCCTCCGCCTCCTCCCACATTGTCTATTTGTGGTGCAGAAGTTGATGATTCAAAAGTGATCTTTTGTCCTTTGCAGTATAAATCAGAGCCGTAATGCCAGGGGATGGCATTACTGCTTTCATAAGGTACTGGCCCAGGCACCATGATGGTGACCGGGCTGATGGTAGCTGCAGAAGGGACTGTGATAGTATGTGGATCGTAGTATATTGTGACTGGTGCTCTGACGGGAGTTGCACTTTGTGAGTTGTGAGCAGAGTCATTTTCAGGATCATAATAAATCGTAACTGTGGAGACATCTGCTGCTGAAGTTGTAGGAGACATTGTTGGAAGGATGGGTGTTGTTGTTGTAGGAGTTTCTGAATGAAGTGGTGCTGAAGTTGTAGAAGGAATGTTTGTTGATATCTGGTCAGTTGAAATGACAGATGAAACATTTGTTGACAAAGCTGAAGAGTTGTCGGGAACAATGGTTGTTGCAGTTGTAGGAGATATTGGAATTGTTGCTGATGAGACTGCTGGATTTGTTGGAATTGATGTTGTAATTTGAAGCAGACCACTTTGGATGAGACCATCTATGCCATCTCTCAAATTATCACACCCATTCACTGAAATGTTGCAGTAAGCACACCCTAGCTCACATCCCGGGAACATTTGCCATTCGAGGAGTTGAGCCTTAATTTCTACCAACGGTGTCCGAATCTGACCCACACTGGTTATTAAATAAGACGGCTTGTCTTCTTCAATAGCATTGATTCTGGGACCACCGTGGTTTGGCATAGGGTTCTTGTTAACGTTGGGTGGTGGTGCGAAGTTCAGAGCTTTAGAATCTACCAAGTCCTGTACCTTCATGTGCAAGGCCCTGCACTTCTCCGTACTATGGCCGGGTGCATTTGAATGAAAAGCACATCTGGCGTTGGAGTCATAATTCCTGGGTAGACTATTAGGATCTGGAGGTGCCAACGTCCTTAGCTCAACTAGGTTGAGTTTCAAGAGTTGTGGCAATAATGTAGCATATGGCATAGGGATCGGATCGATTACCCTATTGGCCTGAGAAGGTCTCTGTTGGAATGGTCTTTGCTGATTGTTGTTGTTGGTGTTGTTGTAGTTTCTCGGAGGATACTGAATTTGTTGCTGGTACTGAGGGTGTTGCTGATAATTTTGTTGCGGAGGTTGATAAGCCGGTTGTGGATGAGCTGGAGCGGGAATGGTGACTGCTGCCACAGACCTATGAACATACTGGGGTCTGCCCCTGTTGGTGTGGATAGCATTGGTTTCACCAGTTCTTCTCGGGCCTGCAAAAGGCTTCCTTGTGTTGCTGGATGAGCTGGCACCGTTGTCAGAAATCTTGCCCATCTTTAACAGGCTCTCAATTCTCTCTCCGGCTATAACGACATCTGCAAAGCTGGTAGAAGAGAAAGCAGCTAGCCTGTCAATGTATGTTCCTTGGAGGGTGTTCATAAACATATCTGCCATCTCCCTCTCTGACATAGGTGGATGAACAGCAGCAGCCAATTGCCTCCATCTCTGGGCATACTCTCGGAAACTTTCTCTTGATGACTGTGACATTCCCATTAGGAGGGTCCTGTTGGGTGCCATATCTAAGTTGTACTGATACTGTCTGATAAAGGCCTCTGCCAGGTCCTTCCAACACCTGATAGTTGCTATTGTCAGATGAGAGTACCATTCTCTTGAAGCTCCCGTCAAGCTATCCTCAAAATAAAACATCCATAGCTTCTCGTCCATGGTATAGGCTTTTAACCTCCCCAAAAAGGATTGTAAGTGGGTCCGTGGGCAGGAAGTCCCATTATATTTCTCAAAACAAGGAGGCTTAAACTTATGGGGAATCCTGACCCCGTCCACCAAGCCCATGTCCATAACATCGAAACCCAAAGAGTTTTGAGACTCCAAGGATCTTAATTTCTCAGCTATCTCATCCAGCCTTCTGTCATAGGCTTCTTCCCCAGCACCCATTACTGTGAACTGATCCTCCTGGGGGTCTTCTTGCAGCACTCTGCCTGCAGTGGCAGTCCCTTGAACATTAGCAGGAATGTTGATCTCTGGATGGAGGTGGGGTCCAAATACAGGGGGGTTGACATGGGGTTGGACCCTCTCGTTGTTGCTTGTGCCAGCAGTCCCTATATGGGGATCTTCTTGATTCTGCCTTTCCACCATTGCTCTCAATCTTTCTTGGCTCTGAGCCATGTTGTTCATCACTTCCATAAACTGCGTCATCTGAGTTCTCATTTCCAATCTTTCGTTTGCCATTTGGTTTCTGACCTCTGCAAGGTCCTGTTGTACCTGATCCATTTGTATGCCCGGAAGGTTGTTACGGGTTGGATATCGGTGTGGACGGTGGAGTGGAAATACCCGACGTCGAGCAATAGTTCCTGAGCATCACAACAGAGTTAGCAACAATAAAACAAAAGCCTGCAAAACAAAACAAAAGGTTAACATGCAATGCAGTATGCTTATTTGTTTTCAAGGTATCCGGCTCGGCATTCAGTTTTGACCCTTCCAGACCCTTGAAGATGCCGTTGATGTTGCTTTTGAAGTAAACTCGGATGGGACAAACTGATACAAATATTACAAAAGGCGAATGGTACACAGTTTGGTTCTTTTACAAAACATGCCCCGAGAAGGGTCAAAATACATCACAAGAAAATAAAAATACATAAAATGAAAGCAACAACAAGCAAAAAGTCAAACACCAAGACCAAACTCATCCTCCTGAACTTCCTGGAGAAGTGATTCAGTCACAGGATCAGCTGGACATTCCGTGAGATTCCTGATAAGGAGATTCCGGGTAGTAACAGCTGCAGTTAGCTTCTTGTGTTGACTCTGGTCTTTTGACCTCTTCACCCCAGCTCTGATCTTTAGCTCTGATATTTCCCTCTGGGCTGCTGCCAGGGCTTCCTGCTTCTCTTTTGCACTAGCTTCCAGCTGCTCAATCTTGCTCTGAGTCCTCTTATCTTCCAGAGTACGAGCCTCGGTGATCTTGACCCACCTAGCTTGACTCTCCTTCAGATACAAGTCTGTCCTGGCCTTCTGGAACTGGGCTTCCTTGCAAGCATTCTTCAGAATTTGTTCTCCAGCCCTAGACTTCTTGATGTAATCCTCAAACTTCTCAATTTTAGCCAGATGCTCTACTCTCAGCTCCTCTAACCTCTCAATGTCCATTCTACCATCACTCCTCTCCCGGAGGGTCTTCTGCAAAGCCTGAGTCAACTTCTCATTTCTCTCTTTCAAGCTCTCAAACTCCTCTAAGCTGACAGTGGCAGGGGGTGGTGCTGAGGATGATCCAGGCATATCCTCCGTGGTAAAGGGCATTCCAGAGAATTGAGCCCTGGCATGGGACCACTCATAATATTGTGCTGATGCTACATTGTTGCACTTCCCCAGAATGGTTACTCCCTTAGTTTGAACATTTTCCCAGGCCCAGGCTGCCTGCCTGACAATGGCTAGATTGGGCTTGTTCTCACAGTAAAGGGTCTCAGCCAAGTCTTGTGCCTTAGGAGTGTGGACCAATGCATAGCCCAGTTGCCTTTTGAACAGCAGAGGGTTGTAATTAATGCAACCCTTAACTCCTATCAGGGGCACATTGGGAAAATGCCCACAACTGGTGATGATATCCCTGCCCTTTGTGCTTTGAGTGCACCACCTGATATCGGATGAAGTCAGAGCAGTGAGTCTTCTAGCCCAGTTTCTCTGCTGATGAGGATTCAAAAATGCATCTGTCTTGGGCAAATGCTTGAGAAGCCAAGTATGGAACAAAGGAGCACAACACCTTACTAATCTTCCCCTCTGCTTTTCATTCCTCTGGTGCACTGAGTAGTAAAAATCCCCCGATAAAGTGGGCACTGGGTTCTTCAGGATGAAAAGGTGGATTGCATTCTTGCTAATGAATCGAGGCTCATCTGCAAATAATATGATCCCATATATGCTCAGGGCCAATAAAGCACAGACTGCTTTCCACTCTCCTAAAGAAGCTTTCAGGGTAGCTTGAGAGATCAAGAAATCCAGATGTAGGCCAGAGATTCCAGCCTTAGTAGTCATATGCTGCCCAATCAGAACTGGTTCAAGATGTAATGCCTTTGCTACTTCTTCATTACCAGGAAAGACCATCTCAGGGTTGAAAGGGACTCCACCCCTGATAGGTATACCAACCAATGATGAGTATTCTTCCAATAAAGGGCCCAGCTGAAAGTCCTGAAAAGTGAAACACCTCAGTGGGGGGATCATAAAACTGAAGGCAAGTATGAATCAGGCTCCTCTGTGAAGGGTCCAAATCCATAACCACATCAAGTATATCTCCATAGTGTTCCCTGAACAGTGGTATATGGTCTGGAGTAATCAGGGTCTGAATCCTTCTGATGTCAGCTAGCTCAGGCTGGAAGAAGTGGTAGGAGATGTTACTCTTTTTAGGTGCCATGTTGTTGAAGAAGAGTTGAGACAGGTGCTGATGATAACACTGAAAATGGGCCACTGACTGGTGGGTGCAGGTGACTGAAGCAGGTAGCTGATAACTGAAGCAGATACTGATGAAGATAGGTCTATACTGATGATGGGGTCAAAATCAAGCCAAAAATGAAAATGGATACCCTGAAAACAAATAAACAAATGTCAAAATGATGCAATGAGGATGCATGCAAATGATATGCAAGGGTTTGTGACTGAGCTGGATCTGATCAAGTGCTCTGATATAGGTCCAGGTATGTTCAAGAAATCCAGATGGAGGTCTATAAGTCCAGTAACCAAGGTGGGGGACTCAAATAAAGAGCCACATGTCCAGGGTTTAGAATCACAAGAACTGTTCCAACATGGAGTACTCTTATCAAACAAAGTAACAGGGTATTCTGAGGTCAAGTGTACCTGCAAACCTGTAAACAGCCCAACCCCTCACAGGTGGTGTTCTAAAACAAGGATCCTCAGACTTGGATCAGTTATGAGAAGTGTAAACACTTCTAACCCGGAGGTACAGTGTTTACAATAACCATAACAGTTCCTCCTCTAATTCACCTCAGTTTCTGAAGGTCAAAACTAAAGGTCATCCAGACTTAGCAGGCTTCCCAGATAGCCCTAGCATTGCAGGAAATCTGCAACACAGAGTTCTCAAGAAGAAACCCATACCTGAACCGTGTTTCATATTCCCGCATCAGACCGAGATGGAATGGGAAAGAATATGAACCACTCTAGCCTAGGTGTCACTCAGGCCCCAGGTATAGGACCTTAACTCTCAATAGAACACCCACCCACCAAATCAAACAAACAGATCCAGCCAGACAGGATGACAGTATGATATATGTAAAGCAGTAAAGAAAGCAGTAACGCAACTGTACATAAAGCAAAAATAAACACAAATATACAAACACAAATAAGCACATAACACCCCAGTAAACACAAATCAATCAAGCGCTAGGAGGAACCCACAAAAAGAACCAGAATCCCTGGTTGCAGTATAAGGCTCCCCAGCAGAGTCGCCAAGCTGTCGCTCCCGATAGGTGGGACCGGCCCAGATAAAGGTACAGACGCAAACGGTCGGCGAGAGGGACAATGAGAACACACATCCGTGAACTCACTGGAGATGAATAGAGTCGCCAGCTAGGCATTTTTATCCCGGAGGAAAGGCAATGCTGCATAGACCTAGAAAGACATGGATAAGACGGTTGCGAACCAGAGAGACTGAGAAAGGGGGTTGGTTACAACCTGGGAAGGTATTTGCACCCATATTGTCCGCCGTACTCGACGGGATCCACGCTTAAAAAGATTTGTGTTTTAAAGGGGTAGTGTCAGTGCAATCTGTGTATAAAAGGGCTGGAAAAGAATGTACAGGTGTCAGTGTAAAAGAAAAGTGATGTGTAATATACAGTGTCAGTGTAGGGATAAGAGTGAAATGCTCAAGATCATGAGGCTAAAAGAATAATGCTGGAAAGAGGGGGAATGTACAGAGACTTTTGTTCGATAACTGTTAAGTTATGCCTACGTATCCTCTCGTGCAATGAGGAAGTCAGAACACCGTAGTTCGACCCAAAGAGACTGAAAGGTGAATTGACTTGTGAACTGCTTACTTGTCTATGCTCAAGTGTATGACCTGTCTGGCTCAGGTGCAAACTGTCTTGCATTAGACGGAAGAAGCAAATTCTCGTTTGTGAGTGAATGGGATGAGAAAAGAATCCCGAAGGAGACGATTATTGTTTTTTTGTGTTTTCAGTCTTTTATTGTTTTTGGATTTTGTCATAAGTTAATGAGCTTAAGTCTAAACCAATGGATTTAGTAAACTCATCACATCTTCCCTCTGTTTAGGGGTAATGAGAGTACCTTAAGTGTGAAGTCAGATTCTCACACTTAATCACCTTTGATGCAGGGTTAAGATCATTAACCTATTTGTGATTATTTAGATGTTTTTGGTGTTTTTTGTTTAGTGTTGAGTAATGAGATTAAGCCATAATCAGGGATTAAACAGACTCATTACACCATCCTAATAGAAGGATAATATATGAGAATGTTTAAGTTGAGGAAAGCTCCTCAACTTAATCCATGATTAGGGATTAAAATCATGACAAAACAAAGCCTTTATTAAGTGGATTTTAGTTAATGATATGATGATGAAGTGATTTTTTAGGGTTTGTAAGACAACTTGAGGGGTACTTGTCCATTAACACTAGGGTTAGTCCTTCTTAACCAATTAAGGAAGAATTAGAACCCTAATGCAAGGCCCAAGTTACAAGCTTGATGTCTTGACGATTATTAAGTGGATTGATTAAGGGAGTTAAACACATTAAGGGTTTAACACTTAGGATTAAAGTTATACACTCCATCCTAATAGAAGGATGCAGGCATAAGCTTAATCACAAAGCCTTAAAGCCTTTAGGGTTTAGTCCCTGATTATGAGATGAGAAGAGAAGACTCAAAAGAGACACAAAGGTAAAACTAAGTAAGGAGACTAAACAAAACCCTAATCATTGTCATGCTTGGTTGTTCCTATGGTTTGTGAGGTTTACAAGAGAAGTCTTCAAAGGAACCACCAGGAAGCAGATGAGAGGATCAGGAGAAGCAAAGTCACTTGCTTCATTCAAGAAGTCAAGTCACTTGAAGAAAGAAAGTGAGGAGAAGAAGAATGAGCAAGCTCAAACTCAAACACATAACAAAATGCAGCAAGGATGCATGAAGGAGATGAAAAGAAAATATGAGAAGTGAAGGCAAATTCACTTCTCAAAGTTACTTACCACCTGAAAAGTTAGAAAAGAAATGCAATGCAATGCCAAATGGGATGGAATGGCATGATGAGAAACAAAACCAGAAGCACATTCATGATGTTAATGATGCTATGAGATGCTACAAACATGAAACAACATGTGGGGATGATCATATAAGTTCATGGATGCAAATGAAACAAGTTAAGAAGCATGAACATTCATGAAAAGTTATGAAATGCAAATGGCATACAACATGGCAAATGCAAGATGCAATGATCAAACATGCTTTCAACATGTCTTATGATGTCAAATGGATCACAAGAATGCATAAAATGCTATGGCAAGTCATGGTATGAATGCAAATGCAAGATAGATGCATATGGAAACCCAAATTAGGGTTTATGATCAATGCATCAAACAAAAACCAAAATCAGAAGCAAACATCAAGATAAAAAAATTGAAAATGCACTCAAAGGATCCCTAAACCTATACTAACCCACTGCCCAAAGGAGAAGTTCCAACTCTTAACCTAACTCAAGTTATGATTTTTCTAAGTTTTCTAGGGTTTTAGGGTTCCTTAACAAGAAAATTACCAAACAAATGGAAAATGAAAGATCAAATTATGGCCATTTAATCTCAAAAACTACATGCTAAACACAATGCAATGCAAAAAGAATCAAGGTCCAACTCTTTAGGGTTATGCAGAAGTGATTTTTGAAAGTTTGGATCAAAATAATGCATCAAAATGATTTTAATTCCATGAAAAATTATCAAAATGCATCAAGATCAAAAAATAAATTTGGTTTGAGGGTTGGACAATGTTTCTAAAGGTTTTTAAAGGTTTCATGAATTTTTTGGTGATTTTTAAATACCTAAAAGTATTTTTAATTAATTAATTCTCATTAATTAATTAAAAAGAAACTTTTAAATATTTAAAAATACTTTTTTAATGCAAAAAATAAAAATAAAAATATTTTTGTGTTTTAAAAATTAATGAAACTCTTGGTGAAAAATTTCATAATTTTTAAATGATTTTTGCTATTTTAAATAAATTGTACAAATTAAATGAGAAAAATTGAAATAAAAATCAAAATAAATGGAAGTATGCTAAATGAGAGGCTGAGATTGAATCTGGCAATGAAGCTGTTGACTGCGCGCCAGATCTAATGGACCACATTCAAACTGGGCTAATCTCACTTAATTAATTAAATTAAACCTAATTAAAACTAATGACATGATCTGAGCCCTTGGATGCACGCGGGAAAAGACTTAGTCAACTCATCCAACGCTTGAAATTTAAACTTGAAGCCCTAACCCTAATTACACATTAATGACTCTCAGGTCACCGGAGACGAACTCCGGTCGTCTTCTCCGGTGACCTCCTTCCCTGAGAATTTCCAAATCACTCTCTAGGTCATTTCTGGAGCTCTAAAGCTCCAGATTGATTCCTTTCACTCTCCTAAACTCAACCCTAACCTCATTTCTCATTTATTTCCAGCCATAACCATGAATCGAAGCTAAGAACAAAAACTGCCAAAATTTCAAACAAGCAATACAACTTCATTTCTCAACCATTTTCAATAATTTCAAGCTCAGTGTGATCAGTGAAGCATGCTTAATCAATTAGAAACAATAAATAGAGGTTCTGGAAAAATGGAATGCCATAGCTACCTGATTCGAAGCTTTCAAAATAGGAGCTTCTGGGCCAGCTTCTTGCTTCTAAACAACTCCAATGACCTCTCCAAAGTGTTTGCCAGGCTTGTATGAAGTTTATTTGGGCTGATTGAAGAGTTTGCTTGAGTTCTGTTCAAGGTCAGGTGAGGATCGTGTTTTTGATTCAGTGGCTTTCAGGCTGTTTTGAGTGTTGGTTTTTGTTCAGTGAAGCAAGGTGAGATGATTGGTGAAGCTTGTTTGAGTGTTTGTGGCTTGTATGAAGAGATTCGAAGGTTTTTGCTCAAGGGAGTGAAAATGAGGATGCTGAGTTCTAGTGTGCTTCAGGCTTGCTTTTTGTGTTGCTTGGCTTGCCATTTGTTTGTATAAATTAATCCCATTGGTCAGAGGATGTGACTTGTGCTGCTGTGATAGGTGTAGCTACTTTTGCAAAATGTCCACTCTTGTGTAAGAGAAGCATGGGTTATGTTCTAGGCTAGTACAAGTGGTGTGGGCTGTGCAGCATGGTGTGAAGGAAGGGCTAGAATGGTTCAGCCTTGTAGGCAGCAAGTGGATGGAAGTGTGATGATGGTTTTGCAACTTGCTCACTTTTAGTTCACATGGAAATATCTTGCTCCCAAGTCCATGAAACATGTGATCTTTTGGTTCAAATCTGATTTTTAGAACTTGTATGATGCTTGCATATTGGTTTGATATGAACTAGAAGTCACAAATGCCTTGGTACAAAGTTTTTGCAAGTTTCTCATTTGGTGCATATTTTGAAAATTAGTGATTTTTGCCAACTTTGACACACCATAACTTTTGATCCAAAATGAATTAGGTCATGTTCTTGTACTTTTTGAAAAGGGAAAGATCTAATCTACAACTTTCATGACCAAAGTTTTTCCATTTGAAGCATTTTTGGATCAAAAAGTAAGGGTTGAAAAGTTGCCTAAAATGACAAATTCCTTAAAAGTCAAACTTAACCCAAAAAGTCAACTTTGCAAAAACTTGTAATTCTTGAATTTTGTGAACTTCAAACCTCTTCCATGATCAAATAAAGATCATATGCACTCAAAATGATGAAGATCACCCCTTGGTTGGGTCATTGGGGGCCTCAGATGCCCTGATTTTGCACTGACTTGTCTGAAAAGTCAACTCTTGATCAGATGACTTCCCCATGGAATTTCTTCATGAAAATTGATATGCACACTCCCTATACCATATAGAGACCAATAGAAACAAGAATGACCAAAAAATTTGAAGTTATGGCCTCTGAAACCAAAACCCTAATTTCAGGTCATCTGTGCAGTCAAGCCTGGCTCTGCTTCCACAACAATCCCAGTTCTTGTGATTCTTTGACATTCTTGACTTTGAGAGGATATAATATGATGCTTGAACACATATGGATCCCTTTTAAGTGATTGATGGCCTTTGGAGTGGCTCAAGAAGCTCTTGGATTGCTCAGATCACAAACCCTAGATGCAGATGACTTAGAACCAATGCAGTGAATCAAAAATGGGGTATGAGATGTTATGATTGTGTTTATGCATATGAAATGATCACAAGCCATGATGTGAATGGGTGAGAGCAAATTTGGGGTGTTTACACAAGGCTACCTGAATCGAAGCTTTAGTTTCTGGCACTTTCTGGCTGATGTTTTGCTTGCAAACAACTCCCCTGGACCTCCTGAGAAGCTTTCAAGACTTGATTGAAGTTTGTGATGGCTGGTTTGAGAGTTTGCTTGAGTTCTGTTCAAGGTCAGGTGAGAATCGTGTTTGTGATTCTATGGCTTTCAGGCTGTTTTGAGGGTTGGTTTGTGTTCAGTGAAGCATGGTGGGATGGTTTGTGAAGTTAGTTTGTATGTTTGTGGCCTGTGTGATGATTTTCGAAAGCTTTTGCAAGATGAGGTGAAAATGTGAATGTTGTCTTGTTGTGTGTTTCAGGCTTGCTTCTTGTTGTGTTTGGCTTGCATTTTCTTTGTATAAACAAATGCCATTGGTCAGAAGAAGTGACATGTGCTTTATTGATTGGTATGGGTGCTTTTGCCAAAATGTCAAAGTTGTGTAAGAAGGGCATGGGCTACTTGATAGCTGAGTACAAAAGGCATGTCCTGCGCAACATGATGTGAGGAAAGGCCTAGGATTGATCAGCAAGCTAGCCAGCAAGTGGATGAGAAGCTATGATGAGTTTTGCAACTTGGTTCACTTTTGCCTCTTATGAAAAATCTTGTTCCATAAACCATAAAAATGTGTAATTATTTGGTCCATTATGAACTTTAGATGTCACATGATCATGTTGTGTGGATTAGAAGTGCATTTGATAGCTTTAGAACACTTGATCAAGTCATTTTGCAAAATACCTCTTTGGTAGAAACTTTGAAATTTAGTGATTTTTGCCAACTTTGACAAGCCATAACTTTTGATCCAAAATGAATTAGGTCATGTTCTTGTACTTTTTGAAAAGGGAAAGATCTATTCTACAACTTTCATGACCAAAGTTTTTCCATTTGAAGCTTTTTTGAATCAAAAAGTAAAGGTTGAAAAAGTTGCCTAAAATGGCAATTTCATTAAAAGTCAAACTTGCCCAAAAAGGCAACTTTGCAAAAACTTGAAATTCTTGAATTTTGTGATCTTACAACATATTCCATGATCAAATAAAGATCATTACAATCAAAATGATGAAGAATGCCCTTTGGTTGGGTCATTGGGGGCCTCAGATGCCCTGATTTTGCATTGACTTGCTTGAAAAGTCAACTCTTGATCAGATGACTTCCCTATGGAATTTCTTCATGAAAATTGATATGCATACTCCCTATACCATATAGAGGCCAATAGAAACAAGAATGACCAAAAAGTTTGGAGTTATGGCCTTTGAAACCAAAACCCTAATTTTAGGTCACCTGTGCAGTCAAGCCTGGCTCTGCTTCCATACCATTCTCAGTTCTTGTGATTCTTTGACATTCTTGACTTTGAGAGGATATAATATGATACTTGAACACACATGGACCCCTTTGAAGTGATTGATGGCCTTTGGAGTGGCTCAAGAAGCTCTTGGATTGCTCAGATCACAAGCCCTAGATGCAGATGACTTAGAACCTATGCAGTGAATCAAAAATGTGATATGAGATGGTATGATTGAGTTTATGCATATGAAATGATCACAAGCCATGGTGTGAAATGGGTGAGGGAAAATTTGGGGTGTTTACAGCTGCCCCTATTCAAACATGAGTTAGCTGTGCAGGATGTAAGCAACGGCTTATCAGGCGAACAAGATAACTTGTGGTTGAATACCAAAGACAGTCCAAAATTTGCACTCACAGAATGAAGAAGAAAAGGGATATAGATTGTAAAAGAAAATAGAGTATATTGTAAAGTGTGAGCGACGGAGGACGACCGTCGAGCAGAGGACGACTGCTGAGTAAAGAGCAATGACGGGGACGGCCGACATGCTGAAAAGTGCGGGAAATGAAGCAATGACGGGGACGGCCGACATGCTGGGGATAAAAAGAATTATGATGGGGACGGCCATCAAGTAAAGCTGTAAAATTCTCTGGAGATTAATGAAACATGACGGGGACGGCCATCAAGTTCATAAAGTAAAGTAATCAACGATGGGGACGGCCATCGGGCTAAACTGATGAAGGACGATCATCAGGGAAAGTAAAAGGGACCACGACGGGGACGGCCATCGGGTTAAAGAATAAATGAAATAAACAGGTGATGAGGTACGGTCATCAAAGGTGAAGGACGATCACCTAGCAGGGGACGACTGCTCTGTCGGGGATAAGATGAGGGACGGTCATCTAAGGTGGAGGACGACCACCTGGCAGGGTACGGCTGTCGAAAATATCGCGACACAGGACGAATGCCAGATAAAAGGTCAACGATGGGGACGGCCATCGGACGAGCATGATGGAGGACGACCATCAAGAGGTGGAGGACGACCACCTAGCAGGGGACGACTGCTCTCAAGGTTTATCATGACATAGGACGAATGCCAGATAACCAAAATCAACAATGGGGACGACCATTGGATAAAATGATGAAGGACGATCATCAAAAGGTGGAGGACGACCACCTAGCAGGGGACGGCTGCTAAATATCACGACATAGGACGAATGTCGGACAGAAGATCAACGATGGGGACGGCCATCGGATGAGCATGATGAAGGACGATCATCAAGAGGTGGAGGACGACCACCTAGCAGGGTACGGCTGCTCTCCGGGTTTATCATGACATAGGACGAATGTCAGATAGAAAGAAATTTGCTTTGTTGGTGATTTACTAGGGAATAGTAAACACGGACGAGTGTTTACATCCAAAAAACAAAAGGTATAAGTGTTTAGATGTTTGTGTATAGATTAAAGATGCGGACGTGCATCCTTAAGACTACGATACGGACGAGTATCAAGTAGAAACAAATACTGACGCGTGTTCAAAGATGATGATACGGACGAGTATCAACTGGTTAACAGAGAACACGGACGAGTGTTGAATCTGAGAGGACTCTTCTGGGGAATAGTAGACACAGACGAGTGTCTATATTCAAGAAGACAAGAGTGTTTGACATAGTGTACGAATTAAAGATGCGGGCGAGCATCCTTAAGACTATGATACGGACGAGTATCAGAGTAGAAGCAAACGCTTGACGCATGTTCTGAGATGATGGTACGGACGAGTACCAACTGGTTAACAAAGAACACGGACTAGTGTCGAATCTGTGGGGATATAAACAGTATATACAAGATACGGACGAGTATCTGTATGAGTATGAGTGGTGTAGAGATGAGTGTTTAATCTGCTGGGGAGAGTGACACGGGCGAGTGTTGAAAGGAGAAAAGTATAGTATAAACAAGTATCTGATATACAAAGTGTTTATGTTACTGCACTGGGGAAAATGACACGGACGGATGTCAAGGAAAGTATACAAGTATATGTGAATGCAAAGAGGATGTCTTTGGCTTTCTGCTGGGGATATGACACGGACGGGTGCCACAAGGAGTATATACTGATGTTTGGGAATACAAGGCAACTGTGTTTGCTGGGGAATCTCTGCTGGGGATTCTGGGGGGAGTTTTCTGTGTATGTTGATTGGATTGTCAATATTCACAAGTGTTTGATTCAGAATATGGCTTATGATTATGCAATATGTTGGATTTTTGCCGTAATGCTCCGTATTAGACGGAATGCTACGCTTTGTGGGTGAATATGATGCGAATGCCATGATTATGCAAAGATACGAATCCAAGATTCGGATCCCATTGCTATGAAGATCTCTGGCCGATCTGGTTGAAATGGACATCCCAACTGGGGATGAGATCACTGGTAGATCTGATGAGACGATATCTGCTTGGGGGAATAGGTCACTGATAGACCCATCCTGATAATGAGGGACCCAGCTGGGGTTTGTAGCAGCTTTCTTCACCCTGTTGTGATCCCTTCATGCGCTGCTCTTCTGGATAGAGGCTGAAACTCTGTGGGGAGATGGTTCCCTGGCTTTTCTACTTGGCTGGGAAGGAATAGTAGATGGCAACTCGGCTGGGGAAGAAGAAAGATCACTGAAAGATCTTCCTAGAAGTTCCTTCCTAGAACTCAGCTGGAGAGAAAACATTTTGAGTACTGAGACTGAGTGTTAATTTGCCAGCTTGCTGGGATGAAGCTTACATGCCCCATGTTGCGCTTCGGATACCTGCAATCCTGCAAAGATAGAGAAACGCACAAGTAATCCCGAGGTATCCCTTACCGGATTCCGTCATAGGAGTTAGACACTTCCGAGAGTAAGTATATTCCCTGCAAGCATGTATTATTATTTCTGAAGATAAGCATCTGTATTCATGCAATCAGTTTTTCTTAAGACATCAGACATTTTTGCAAATAAAATGTTCAAGACGAAAACATGACTGAAAATCTGATTTTATTAATTCATGTGCCCTGAATTGGCGGAATACAGTCAAAGAAACAAATCCCCTGAAATGAGGAGGTTGTTACAAATTGAGAAACAAAATAATGGCAATGTTGTCGACGCTCAAAGGGGCTTCCCTTCTGTTATGACTCGTATGACATTTGACATTCTTCTCGTCTTGCTTTCTGAAGAAGGCTGATTCTGACAGAAGCTTGATCCTTTTTGAAGCTCACCAAGTCGCAAACGATACAGACGAATTCAGAATGCAGCTGTTCGCTTATTCCCTTATTTTGCATGGATCGCCCTTTCGGGTTTTCAATCCATCGGGATACCCATTTTTGCCTGAGTTGTCCAATGCGGCTTTTCAACTCAGCGGGTGTACATTTTTTTTGTTTATTTTCCCTTATTTTTGCCCGAGTCTTTTATTCTGTTTTTGACTCGCCGGGATGCCCTATTTTTGCCTGGACTTACATTCTGTTTTTATGTCCAGCGGGTCATTTTATGCGATGTATTTTTTAACTGCATCTGAATTCACAGGGGATGGGAAGTCTTCACCATCCATGGTGCTGAGCATCAGTGCTCCACCAGAGAAAACTTTCTTTACTACGAATGGTCCTTCATAGTTTGGAGTCCACTTGCCCATGTGGTCTGTATGAGGAGGGAGGATTCTTTTCAGCACAAGATCCCCTACTTGGTACTCTCGGTGCCTGACTTTCTGATCGAAGGCTCTCTTCATTCTTTTCTGATACAGCTGCCCATGACAGATTGCATCCAATCTCTTCTCTTCAATCAGACTCAGTTGCTCGTATCGGGATCGGACCCACTCTGCTTCGTTCAGCTTAACATCCATCAACACCCGTAGGGAGGGTAATTCAACTTCAACAGGTAGGACTGCTTCCATACCATACACAAGTTGATACGGTGTTGCCCCAGTGGACGTTCTGATTGACGTGCGGTATCCATGCAAGGCAAATGGTAGCATCTCATGCCAGTCTTTGTAGGTGACTACCATCTTCTGCACAATCTTCTTGATATTCTTATTAGCTGCCTCGACAGCGCCATTCATCTTTGGCATGTAAGGAGAAGAATTGTGATGTTGGATCTTGAAGTCCCGGCATAGCTCTGCCATCATTTTGTTATTCAAGTTGGAACCATTGTCAGTAATGATTTGCTCGGGAACTCCGTATCGACAAATGATATCTCTCTTCAGAAATCTGGCTACCACTTGTCTTGTAACGTTTGCATAGGAAGCTGCTTCGACCCACTTGGTGAAATAGTCAATGGCAACCAGGATGAATCTGTGGCCATTCGAAGTAGTCGGTTCAATCTTGCCAATCATGTCAATGCCCCACATAGCAAAGGGCCAAGGCGAAGACATCACATTCAGAGGATTCGGAGGCACATGCACTTTATCCGCATAAATCTGGCATTTATGGCATTTTCTGGCGTATGCACAACAGTCGGCATCCATTGTGATCCAGTAATAGCCTGATCTTAGCAACTTCTTGGCCATTGCATGTCCTCCAGCATGGGTACCAAAGGATCCTTCGTGCTCCTCGTGCATTAACAAGTCTGCTTCTGTTCTATCAACGCATCTGAGGAGTACCATATCAAAGTTTCTCTTGTACAGGGAACCATCAGTGTTCAGAAAGAAACTACCAGCAAGCCTTCTCAAAGTCTTCTTATCATTGGAAGATGCCCCAGGTGGGTATGTTTGATCCTCCAAGAAGCACTTAATGTCATGGAACCAAGGCCTATCATCTTTGACAACATCTGCGGCAAATACGTATGCTGGTCTGTCAAGTCTGGACATTGAGATTTGAGGTACAAAGTTGGCAGCTTGAACTTTGATCATGGATGAAATGGTAGCCAGAGCATCTGCGAACTGATTCTCGTCTCGAGGGATATACTCAAGCTTGACTGTTGTAAAGAAAGTCAATAACCTCCTTGTATAATCCCTGTAAGGTATCAGATGATCCTGGTGGGTGTACCATTTGCCGTTGGTTTGATTGATTACCAGAGCTGAATCTCCGAACACGGTCAATGTCTTGATCCTGAGGTCAATGGCTTCCTCAAGACCCATAATGCAAGCTTCGTATTCAGCTTCGTTGTTAGTGCAGTTAAAGGTGAGTTTTGCCGAGAAAGGCATGTGAACTCCCTTAGGTGTAATGAGTACTGCACCAACACCACGACCATTCATGTTAACAGCCCCATCAAACATCATAGTCCATTCTTCTTCCGGGTCAGGCCCTTCAGTGTGAACAGGCTCTTCATGATCTTTTGCTTTTATGAACATGATGTCTTCATCAGGGAAGTCAAATCTCATAGGCTGGTAGTCATCAATAGGTTGCTCAGCAAGATATTCCGACAATACACTGCCCTTGATGGCTTTCTGAGAAGTGTACTGGATGTCATATTCTGTGAGGATCATTTGCCATCTTGCAACCCGTCCGGTAAGTTCTGGCTTCTCAAAAATATACTTGACTGGGTCCATTTTAGAGATCAACAAAGTAGTGTGGGTCAACATATACTGCCTCAGTCGGCGAGCAACCCACGCTAAAGCACAGCAAGTTTTCTCGAGCAGTGAATAACGTTGTTCACAGTCGGTAAACTTTTTGCTTAGGTAATATATTGCATACTCTTTTCGACTAGACTCGTCATGCTGGCCCAGCACACACCCCATTGACTCTTCTAATACTGTCAAGTACATTATCAAAGGTCTTCCTTCAACTGGAGGCATAAGGATTGGAGGCTCTTGTAAGTATTCCTTGATCTTGTCAAAAGCCTTCTGACAGTCTTCGTTCCACCTGACCGTTTGTTCTTTTCTCAACAACTTGAACAAAGGTTCACAGGTTGCTGTAAGGTGAGATATGAACCTTGAAATGTAGTTCAATCTGCCTAAGAACCCTCGAACTTCTTTTTCAGACTTTGGTGCAGGCATTTCTTGAATGGCTTTGACTTTATCAGGGTCAACTTCAATCCCTTTCTCACTTACAATAAATCCCAGCAGCTTACCGGACCGCACCCCGAACGTGCATTTGTTGGGGTTCAACTTTAATTGGTACCTCCTCAGTCGCTTAAATAGCTTCAGCAGGTTTACCAGGTGGTCTTCTTCAGTGAGGGACTTGACAATCATGTCATCCACATAACATCCGATTTCTTTATGGATCATGTCATGGAATAATGTTACCATAGCCCGTTGATACGTTGCACCAGCATTCTTCAGTCCGAATGGCAACACCTTGTAACAGAACGTGCCCCAGGGTGTGATGAAGGTTGTCTTCTCCATGTCTTCAGGTGACATCTTGATCTGATTATATCCTGAAAATCCGTCCATGAAGGAGAATACCGAGAACTGAGCCGTATTATCAACCAATACATCAATGTGAGGTAATGGGAAATCATCTTTCGAGCTGGCTCTGTTCAGATCCCGGTAGTCAACACACATTCTTACTTTGCCGTCCTTCTTAGGCACAGGCACAATATTAGCAACCCACGGTGGATAGCTAGTTACAGCAAGGAACCCGGCGTCCCATTGCTTTTGTACCTCTTCTTTGATTTTCATTGCCATGTCTGGGCGAGTGCGGCGCAATTTCTGTTTGAGCGGCGGGCAATCTTCTTTCAAAGGCAACTTGTGCACAACAATGTCGGTGTCCAACCCTGGCATATCTTGATAAGACCAAGCAAACACGTCCACATACTCTTGCAGCAGGTCAATCAGTTGTCTTTTCACTGAGTCTTGTAAGCAGGCCCCGATTTTAACTTCTTTCACGTCTTCATCTGTACCAAGATTAATCGTCTCAACCTCCTCTTGATGGGGAGTGATAACCTTCTCCTCTTGCCTTAACAACCTGGCTAGCTCTACAGGAAGCTCGTAATCTTCTTCAACCCCTTCATCAGTTTGATTGATCGGATTGTCAAAGTCATACGAAGTCATAGTCGTGCTGTTGTCGGTGCAGTCCGGAAGGCACTCTCTGCAAGGGTTCAGCTTGTTCATTTTAGTGATTGATTTTAATCTTGTTTAGAAAAGTGAAATAAAGTTGTCATTTTGAAAACATTGCCATTTATTTTTTTGTACAAAAAGAAAAATGGTAAAACAGTGAGCGAAGAAAAAGACTCATTTGCAAAAGACGTCTGATATTTCATTGATTAATCTTGTTGCACAAAAATTACAGATGGCCCGATTACAAAATGAGTCTTGTCATCTTGGGCAAGATGCAAGACTTTGATGCATGCTTAAAAAATACAGGAAATAATAATTACTCTGCAGGAGTAACTCTTATAATTTCCTGGGAAGACCAGTTTGAGATACTGCTCCCCGGGATCTTTGGACGGATCCAACTCTCCAGGTTGCGGTCGCTTTTATCCTCGTCTTCCAAATTGTTGACAGCATCAGGGGTGAGCATCCCCCCACTAACAAAGTTGGGCTTCTTAGCAGCCTCTGCTTGATCTTGTTGAGTTGGTTTATAACCCAACCCAAATCTATCCTCTTTCTTCTCCACAGGTAACAATTTGCCCCAGCCTTGGGCAGTCCCTTCTTCAACAACCTTTCGGGCTTGTTGATAAGATGTCATTGAGGTTCCAGGTACAGCAGATGTTTCATTTATGTTCAAGGCCTCAAACCCTTGACTCATAGTCTCGTGGATCTCCCCATCCATCTCAATGTATTTGTAAGTAGCCAGATGGCTAACAAAAATATCTTCCTCTCCACAAATAGTAACGACTTGGCCCTCCCACTCGAATTTTAACTTCTGGTGAAGGGTAGACGTAACTGCGCCAGCGGCATGAATCCATGGTCTACCCAACAAACAGCTGTAGGCAGGCTGAATGTCCATCACGTAGAAGGTCGTTCTGAAAGTTTGTGGGCCAATCGTTATAGGCAACTCAATTTCTCCCAGAACTGATCTCTTAGAACCGTCAAAGGCTCTTACTACCAAGTTGCTGGGACGCAATGCCAATCCTTCATACTCCAGCTTCACAAGGGCTTTTTTAGGTAAGACATTGAGGGATGATCCTATGTCTACCAGCACATGGGAAAGAACTGCCCCTTTACATTCCATGGTAATGTGCAAAGCCTTGTTATGATTGCGGCCTTCCGTAGTCAAATCAGTGTTGGTGAACCCTAGTCCATGACTAGCATTAACATTTCCAACCACAGCTTCTAATTAATTGACGGTGATCTCTTCTGGCACATAAGCTGCGTGCAAGACTTTTAATAGTGCGTTCCGATGAGCCTCGGAGCACATAAGCAATGATAGAATAGAGATCTTGGAAGGCGTCTGGTGAAGCTGGTCCACTATCTTGTAATCACTTTTCTTGATGATTCTCATGAATTCATCAACTTCTTGATCAAAAGGTGTTTTCAAAGATTCTTTAACAATTTGCTCTTCTTGCACCATGCTCTTCCCTTTTGCCTTGGCAACAGCTTCTGCTTCAGCAGTGGGTCTTTGAATTTGTGGGGCGAAGAGACGTCCGCTTCGAGTGAAGCCTCCGCCTCCTCCCACATTGTCTATTTGTGGTGAAGAAGTTGATGATTCGAGAGTGATTTTCTGTCCTTCACAGTATAGATCAGAGCCGTAATGCCAAGGGATGGCATTATTGCTTTCATAAGGTACTGGCCTAGGCACTGTGATAGTGACTGGACTGATGGTAGCTGCAGAAGGGACCATGATAGTATGCGGATCGTAGTATATTGTGACTGGTGCTCTGATGGGAGTGGCGCTTTGTGAGTTGTAGGCAGAATCATTCTCAGGATCATAATAAATTGTAACGGTTGAGACATCTTCATTGTTTGCTGCTGATGTTGTAGGAGACATTGTTGGAAGGATGGGTGTTGTTGTTGTAGGAGATTCTGAATGAAGGGGTGCTGAAGTTGTAGAAGGGATGTTTGCTGATGTTTGGTCCGTTGAAGTAACAGATGAAACATTTGTTGATGACACTGAAAAGTTGTTTGGAACAATGGTTGTTGCAGTTGTAGAAGACTCGGGAACTGTTGTTAAGGAGATTGCTGGATTGGTAGGTATTGACGTTGTGATTTGAAGCAGGCCACTCTGGATGAGACCATCTATGCCATCTCTCAAGTTATCACAACCATTCACTGAAATGTTGCAATAAGCACACCCTAGCTCACATCCCGGGAATATTTGACATTCAAGGAGTTGAGCTTTGATCTCTACCAAGGGTGTCCGAATCTGACCCACACTGGTTATCAAGTAAAACGGCTTGTCTTCTTCAATAGCATTGATTCTGGGGCCACCATGGTTTGGCATAGGGTTCTTGTTAACATTTGGTGGTGGTGCAAAGTTTAGAGCCTTAGAATCTACCAAGTCATGTACCTTCATGTGCAAAGCTCTGCACTTCTCTGTACTATGGCCAGGTGCATTCGAATGAAAAGCACATCTGGCGCTGGCGTCATAATTTCTGGGTAAACTGGCAGGATCTGGAGGTGCCAACATCCTTAGCTCAACTAGGTTGAGTTTTAGGAGTTGTGGCAATAATATGGCATAAGGCATAGGGATCAGATCGATCACCCTATTGGCCTGAGACGGTCTCTGTTGAAATGGTCTTTGCTGATTGTTGTTGGTGTTGTTGTAGTTTCTCTGAGGAGGATACTGAGTGTGTTGCTGATAATTTTGTTGCTGTGGTTGATAAGCTGGTTGTGGATGAACTGGAGCGGGAATGGTGACTGCTGCCACTGACCTATGAACATATTGGGGTCTGCCTCTGCTGGTATGGATAGCATTGGTCTCACCAGTTCTTCTTGGGCCCACAAAAGGCTTCCTTGTGTTGCTGGATGAGCTTGCACCGTTGTCAGAAATTTTGCCCATCTTTAATAGGCTCTCAATTCTTTCTCCAGCTATAACGACATCTGCAAAGCTGGTAGAAGAAAAGGCGGCTAGCCTATCAATGTATGTCCCTTGGAGGGTGTTCATAAACATATCAGCCATCTCCCTCTCTGACATAGGTGGCTGGACAGCAGCAGCCAGCTGTCTCCACCTCTGGGCGTACTCCCGGAAGCTTTCCCTGGATGACTGTGACATTCCCATCAGGAGGGTCCTGTTGGGTGCCATATCCAAATTATACTGGTATTGTCTAATAAAGGCCTCAGCCAAGTCCTTCCAACACCTGATGGTTGCTCTGGTCAGATGAGAGTACCATTCCCTTGAAGCTCCCGTTAAGCTATCCTCAAAATAAAACATCCATAGCTTTTCATCCATGGTATATGCCTTCAGCCTCCCCAAAAAGGATTGCAAGTGGGTCCGTGGGCAGGAAGTCCCGTTGTACTTCTCAAAGCACGGTGGTTTAAATTTGTGGGGAATCCTGACCCCGTCCACTAAGCCCATGTCCATAACATCAAAACCCAAGGAGTTTTGAGACTCCAAGGACCTTAATTTTTCAGCAATTTCATCCAGTCGTCTGTCATAGGCCTCATCCCCAGCTCCCATCACTGTGAACTGATCTTCCTGGGGGTCTTCTTGCAGCACTCTGCATGTGGTAGCATTCCCTTGTACATTAGCAGGGATGTTGATCTCTGGATGAAGGTGGGGTCCAAATACAGGTGGGTTGATATGAGGCTGAACCCTCTCATTGTTGCTTGTCCCACCAGTCCCTAGATGGGGATCTTCCTGAGTCTGCCTTTCTACTAAAGCCCTCAATCTCTCTTGGCTCTGTGCCAATCCATTCATCACCTCCATAAATTGTGTCATCTGATTCCTCATTTCCAACCTCTCGTTGGCCATTTGGTTCCTGACCTCTGTAAGGTCCTGTTGTACCTGGTCCATCTGTATACCCGGAAGGTTGTTGCGGGTTGGATATCTGTGTGGACGGTTGAGTGGGAACACCCGACGTCGAGCAATAGTTCCTGAGATCACAACAGAGTTAGTAACAAAAACAAAACAAACCTACAAAACAAACAAAGGTTAGCATGCAATGCAGTATGCCTATTTGTTTCCAAGGTATCCAGCTTGGCACTTGGTTTTGACCTTTCCAGACCCTTGAGGAAGATGCTTGTGATGTTGCTTGAAAGAAACTCTGATAAAACAAACTAATACATATATTACAGAAAGTGAATAATACATAGTTTGTTTCTTACAAAACATGCCCTCTGAGGGGTCAAAAATACAACATAAAAGGTAAAAGTACATGAAATGAAAGCAACAACAAGCAAAAGTCAGACTCCAAGACCAAACTCATCCCCCTGAACTTCCTTTAGAAGTGCTTCAGTCACAGGATCAGTCGGACGCTCTGTAAGGTTCCTGATAAGGAGATTCCTGGTAGTAACAGCTGCAGCTAGCTTCTTGTGTTGACTCTGGTCCTTTGACCTCTTCACACCAGCTCTAATCTTCAACTCTGAGATCTCTCTATGGGTTGCTAGCAGGGCTTCCTGTTGCCCATTTGCACTAGCTTCCAACTGCTCAATCTTGTCCTGAGTCCTCTAATCTTCCAGAGTACGAGCTTCGGTGATCCTGACCCACCTAGCTTGACTCTCTTTCAAATACAAATCAGTCCTGGCCTTCTGGAACTGAGCTTCCTTGCAGGCATTCTTCAAGATCTGCTCCCCAGCCCTGGACTTCTTGATGTAGTCTTCTGACTTCTCAATCCTGGCTAGATGTTCCACCTTCAACTTTTCTAACCTCTCAATGTCCAGCCGACCATCACTCCTCTCCCAGAGGGTCTTCTGCAGAGCCTGAGTCAACTTCTCATTTCTCCCCTTCAAATTCTCAAACTCCTCTAAGCTGACAGTGACAGGAGGTGGTGCTGAGGATGGTCCAGGTATATCTTCCATGGTGAAGGGCATCCCAGAAAATTGAGCCCTGGCATGGGACCACTCATAGTACTGTGCTGAGGCCACATTGTTGCATTTTCCCAGAATGGTTACTCCTTTAGTCTGGACATTGTCCCAAGCCCAGGATGCTTGCCTGACAATAGCCAGATTAGGCTTAATCTCACAGTAAAAAGTCTCAGCCAAGTCTTGTGCCTTAGGAGTGTGGACCAATGCATAGCCCAGTTGTCTTTTGAATAGCAGAGGGTTGTAGTTGATACAACCCTTAACTCCTATCAGGGGTACATTGGGAAACTGCCCACAACTGGTAATGATATCCCTGCCTTTTGTGCTTTGAGTGCACCACCTGATATCAGCTGAAGTCAAAGCAGTGAGTCTTCTAGCCCAGTTCCTCTGTTGGTGAGGATTTAGAAATGCATCAGTCTTAGGCAAATGTCTGAGCAGCCAGGTATGGAACAGGGGAGCACAGCACCTCACTAATCTTCCTCTTTGCTTTTCATTCCTTTGGTGAACAGAGTAGTAGAGATCTCCCAGTAAGGTGGGCACTGGGTTCTTCAGGATGAAAAGGTGGATTGCATTCTTGCTAATGAACTTAGGCTCATCTGCAAATAATATGACCCCATATATGCTAAGGGCCAATAAAGCACAGACTGCCTTCCACTCTCCCAAGGAGGCCTTCAGGATGGCCTGAGAAGTCAAGAAATCCAAATGTAGGCCAGAGATTCCAGCCTTGGTAGTCATATTCTGCCCAATCAGAACTGGTTCCAGATGCAATGCCCTTGCCACTTCTTCATTACTTGGAAAAGCCATCTCAGGGTTAAAGGGGACTCCACCCCTGATAGGTACACCAACCAATGATGAATACTCCTCTAATAAAGGTCCCAACTGAAAATCCTGAAAAGTGAAACACCTCAGAGGGGGATCATAGAACTACAGGCAAGTATGAATCAGGCTCCTCTGTGAAGGGTCCAAATCCACAACCACATCAAGTATGCCTCCATAGTGTTCTCTGAATAGTGGTATATGGTCTGGAGTAATCAGGGTCTGAATCTTCCTGATGTCAGCTAACTCAGGCTGAAAGAAATGGTAGGAGATATTACTCTTCTTAGGTGCCATGTTGTTGAAGAAGAGTTGAGACAGGTGCTGATGATGGAGAATGATACTGATGATGGGCCACTGACAGGCTGAGACTGGTGACTGAAGCAGGTAGCTGATAGCTGAAATAGATACTGATGAAGATAGGTCTATGCTGATGATGGGGTCAAAACCAAGCCAAAAATAAAGTATGGATACCCTGAAAAACAAATAAGCAAATGTTAAAATGATGCAATGATGATGTATGCAAATGATATGCAAGGGTTTGTGACTGAGCTGGATCTGATCAAGTGCTCTAATATAAGTCCATGTATGTTCAAGAAATCCAGATGGAGGTTCATAAGTCCAGTAACCAAGGTGGGGGACTCAAATAAAGAGTCACATGTCCAGGGTTAAAAAATCACAAGAACTGTTCCAACATGGAGTACTCTTAATCAAAACAAAGTAACAGGGTATGCTGAAGTCAAGGGTACCTGCAAACCTGTAAACAACCCAACCCCCTCACAGGTGGTGTTCTAAAACAAGGATCCTCAGACTTGGATCAGTTATGAGAAGTGTAAACACTTCTAACCCGGAGGTACAGTGCTTACAATAACCATAAAAGATCCTCCTCTAATTCACCTCAGTTTCTGAAGGTCATAATAAAGGTCATCCAGACTTAGCAGGCTTCCCAGATAGCCCTAGTACTACAGGAAATCTGCAGCACAGAGTTCTCAAGAAGAAACCCATATCTGAACCGTGTTTCATATTCCCGCACCAGACCGAAATGGAATGGGAAAGAACATGAACCACTCGCGGATGTAGTCATAGCTGGAGAAAGAATTGAGAGCCTTCTAAAGATGGGCAAAATTTCTGACAACGGTGCAAGCTCGTCCAGCAACCCAAGAAAGCCTTTTGTAGGTCCAAGAAGAACAGGTGAGACTAATGCTATCCATACCAGCAGGGGCAGACCCCAGTATGTTCATAGGTCAGTGGCAGCTGTCACCATTCCCGCTCCAATTCATCCACAACCAGTATATCAACCACATCAGCAATCCCATTACCAGCAACAAGCTCAGTATCCACCTCAGAGAAATTACAACAACAACACCAGCAACAACAATCAGCAAAGACCGTTTCAACAAAGATCATCTCAGGCCAATAGGGTGATTGATCCGATCCCTATGCCTTATGCCACATTATTGCCACAACTCCTGAAACTCAACCTGGTTGAGCTAAGGACATTGGCACCTCCAGATCCTGCCAGTCTACCCAGAAATAATGACGCCAGCGCCAGATGTGCTTTTCACTCAAATGCACCTGGCCACAGTACAGAGAAGTGCAGAGCTTTGCACATGAAAGTACAGGATCTAGTGGATTCCAAAGCTTTAAACTTTGCACCCCCTCCAAATGTCAGTAAGAACCCTATGCCCAACCACGGTGGACCCAGAATCAATGCCATTGAAGAAGATAGGCCGTCTTACTTGATAACTAGTGTGGGGCAGATAAGGACACCCCTGGTAGAGATTAAAGCTCAACTCCTTGAATGTCAAATGTTCCCCGAGTGTGAGCTAGGGTGTGCTTATTGCAACATTTCAGTAAATGGGTGTGATAACTTGAGAATTGGCATAGATGGTCTCATCCAGAGTGGCTTACTTCAAATCACAACATCAATACCTACAAATCCAGCAATCTCCTTAACAACAATTCCTGAGTCTTCTACAACTGCAGCAACAATTGTTCCAAACAACTCTTCAATCTCATCAACAAATGCTTCGTCTGTCACTTCAACGGACCAAATATCAACAAACATCCCTTCTACAACTTCAGCACCCCTTCATTCAGAACCTCCTACAACAGCAACATCCATCCAGTCAACATTGTCTCCTACAACATCAACAGCAAATAATGAAAGTGTCTCAACGGTTACAATATATTGTGATCCTGCAAATGATTCTTCCTACAACTCACAAAATTCCACTCCTAACAGAACACCAGTTACAATATACTATGATCCACACACTATCATGGTCCTTTCTGCAGTTGCTATCAGTCCAGTCACTATCACAGTGCCTGGGCCAGTTCCTTATGAAAGCAATAATGCCATCCCTTGGCATTACGGCTCCGATCTATACTGCGAAGGACATAAAATCACTTTGGAATCATCAACTTCTTCACCACAAATAGACAATATGGGGGGAGGCGGAGGCTTCACTCGAAGCGGACGTCTCTTCGCCCCGCAGATTCCGAGACCCATTGCTGAAGCAGAAGCTGCTGCCAAAGCAAAAGGGAAGAGCATGGTGCAAGAAGAACAAATTGTTAAAGAAGCTTTGAAAACACCTTTTGATCAAGAGGTTGATGAATTCATGAGAATCATCAAGAAAAGTGATTACAAGATAGTGGACCAGCTTCACCAGACACCTTCCAAAATCTCCATTCTATCATTGCTAATGTGCTCCGAGGCTCATCGGAACGCACTACTAAAAGTCTTGCACGCAGCTTATGTGCCAGAGGAGATTACCATCAATCAGTTGGAAGTTGTGGTTGGAAATGTCAACGCTAGTCACGGACTAGGATTTACCAACACTGATTTGACGACGGAAGGCCGCAATCACAACAAGGCTTTGCACATTACCTTGGAGTGTAAGGGTGCAGTTCTTTCTCATGTACTGGTGGACACAGGGTCATCCCTCAATGTCCTACCTAAGAAAGCCCTTGTGAAGTTGGAGTATGAAGGATTGGCATTACGCCCCAGTAACTTGGTAGTGAGAGCCTTTGACGGTTCTAAGAGATCAGTTCTGGGAGAAATTGAGTTGCCTATAATGATTGGCCCACAGACTTTCAAAACGACCTTCTACGTGATGGACATTCAGCCGGCCTACAGCTGTTTGTTGGGTAGACCTTGGATTCATGCCGCTGGCGCAGTTACGTCTACCCTTCACCAGAAGTTAAAATTCGAGTGGGAGGGCCAAGTCGTTACTATTTGTGGAGAGGAAGATATCTTTGTTAGCCATCTGGCTACATACAAATACATTGAGATGGATGGGGAGATCCACGAAACCATGAGTCAAGGGTTTGAGGCCTTGAACATAAATGAAGCATCCGCTGTACCTGGAACCTCAATGACATCTTATCAGCAAGCCCGGAAGGTTGTTGAAGAGGGGACTGCCCAAGGCTGGGGCAAGTTGCTGCCCGTAGAAAAGAAGGAGGATAGATTCGGGTTGGGTTACAAACCACTCAACAAGATCAAGCAGAGGCTGCTAAGAAGCCCAATTTTGTCAGTGGGGGGATGCTCACCCCTGATGCTGTAAACAACTTGGAAGATGAGTCGGAAGATGAGCGCAACCTGGAGAGCTGGATACGTCCAAGGATCCCGGGGAGCCGTATCTCAAACTGGTCTTCCCAGGAAATTATAAGGGTTACTCCTGCAGAGTAATTATTATTTCCTGTATATTTTAAGCATGCATCAAGTCTTGCATCTTGCCCAAGATGACAAGACTCATTTTGTAATCGGGCCATCTGTAATTTTGTGCAAATAGATCAATCAATGATAATCAGACATCTTTTGCAAATGAGTCTTTTTTTTCTTTTTTCGCTCACTGTTTTTCCATTTTTCTTTTTGTACAAAAATAAATGGCAATGTTTTCAAAATGACAACTTCATTTCACTTTTTCTAAAATAAGATTAAAATCAATCACTAAAATGAACAAACTGAACCCTTGCAGAGAGTGCCTTCCAGACCACACCGACAACAGCACGGCTATGACTTCGTATGACTTTGACAATCCAATCAATCAAGCTGATGAAGGAGTTGAAGAAGATTACGAGCTTCCTGAAGAGCTAGCCAGGTTGTTGAGACAAGAGGAAAAGGTTATCACTCCTCATCAGGAGGATGTCGAAACGATCAATCTTGGTACAGATGAAGATGTGAAAGAAGTTAAAATCGGGGCTTGCTTACAAGACTCAGTAAAGAAACAACTGGTTGACCTGCTTCAGGAATATGTGGATGTGTTTGCTTGGTCTTATCAGGATATGCCAGGGTTGGACACCGATATCGTTATGCACAAGCTGCCTTTAAGAGAAGATTGTCCACCGGTTAAACAGAAACTGCGCCGTACTCGCCCAGACATGGCAATGAAAATCAAAGAAGAGGTACAAAAGCAGTGGGACGCCGGGTTCCTTGCTGTAACTAGCTATCCGCCGTGGGTTGCTAATATAGTACCTGTGCCTAAGAAAGACGGCAAAGTAAGAATGTATATTGACTACCGGGATCTGAACAGAGCCAGCCCAAAAGATGACTTCCCATTACCTCACATTGATGTATTGGTTGATAATACGGCTCAGTTCTTGGTATTCTCCTTCATGGACGGATTTTCAGGATACAATCAGATCAAAATGTCACCTGAAGACATGGAGAAGACAACTTTCATCACACCCTGGGGCACGTTCTGTTACAAGGTGATGCCATTCGGACTGAAGAATGCTGGTGCAACGTATCAACGGGCTATGGTGACATTATTCCACGATATGATCCATAAAGAAATCGAATGTTATGTGGATGACATGATTGCCAAGTCCCTCACTGAAGAAGACCACCTGGTAAATCTGCTGAAGCTATTCAAGCGTCTGAGGAAGTACCAACTGAAGCTGAATCCCAACAAATGCACATTCGGGGTGTGATCCGGTAAGCTGCTGGGATTTATTGTGAGTGAAAAAGGGATTGAAGTTGACCCTGATAAAGTCAAAGCCATTCAAGAAATGCCTGCACCGAAGTCAGAAAAAGAAGTTCGAGGGTTCTTAGGTCGATTGAACTACATTTCACGGTTCATATCTCACCTTACGGCAACTTGCGAACCCTTGTTCAAATTGCTAAGAAAAGAACAAACGGTCAGGTGGAACGAAGACTATCAAAGGGCCTTTGACAAAATCAAGGAATACTTGCAAGAGCCTCCAATCCTAATGCCTCCAGTTGAAGGAAGACCTCTAATCATGTACTTGACAGTATTAGAAGAGTCAATGGGGTGTGTGTTGGGCCAGCATGACGAGTCTGGTCGAAAAGAGTATGCAATTTACTACCTGAGCAAAAAGTTTACCGACTGTGAACAACGTTATTCACTGCTCGAGAAAACTTGCTGTGCTTTAGCGTGGGCTGCTCGCCGACTAAGGCAGTATATGTTGACCCTGTCGCTCCCGATAAATGGGACTAGGCCCAAATAAAGGTACAGACGCGAACGGTCGGCGAGAGGGACAATGAGAACACACAGCCGTGAACTCACTGGAGATGAAAAGAGTCGCCAGCTAGGCATTTTTATCCCGGAGGAAAGGCAATGCTGCATAGACCTAGAAAAAGATATGGATAAGACGGTTTGCGAACCAGAGAGACTGAGGAAGGGGGTTGGTTACAACCTGGGAAGGTATTAGCACCCAGATTGTCCGTCGTACTCGACGGGATCCACGCTTAAAAGATTTGTGTTTTAAAGGGGTAGTGTCAGTGCAATCTGTGTATACAATAGCTGGAAAAGAATGTACAGGTGTCAGTGTAGAGAAATGTGATGTGTATAAATGTACAGTGTCAGTGTAAGAACAAGAATAAGATGCTCAAGATCATGAGGCTAAAAGAATGAGGCTAGAAAGAGGGGGAATATACAGAGACTTTTGTTCGATAACCGTTAAGTTATGCCTACGTATCCTCTCGTGCAATGAGGAAGTCAGAACACCGTAGTTCGACCCAAAGAGACTGAAAGGTGAATTGACTGATGAACTGCTTGCTTGTCTATGCTCAAGTGTATGACCTGTCTGGCTCAGGTGCAAACTGTCTTGCACTAGACGGAAGAAGCAAGTTCTCGTTTTTGAGTGAAGGTGATGAGAAAAGAATCCCGAAGGAAACGATTATTGTTTGTTTTTGAGTTTTCAGTCTTTTATTGTTTTTGGATTTTTGTCATAAGTTAATGAGCTTAAGTCTAAACCAATGGATTTAGTAAACTCATCACATCTTCCCTCTGATTAGGGGTAATGAGAATACCTTAAGTGTGAAGTCAGCTTCTCACACTTAAACACCTTTGGTGTAGGATTAAGATCATTAACCTACTTGTGATTATTTAGATGTTTTTGGTGTTTTTGTTTAGTGTTGAGTAATGAGGTTAAGCCATAATCAGGGATTTAACAGACTCATTACACCATCCTAATATAAGGATAATAGATGAGAATGTTTAAGCTGAGGAAAGCTCCTCAACTTAATCCATGATTAGGGATTAAACTCATGACAAAACAAGCCTTTATTGAGTGGATTTTAGTTAATGATATGATGATGAAGTGAGTTTTAGGGTTTATAAGACAACTTGAGGGGGACTTGTCCATTAACACTAGGGTTAGTCCTTCTTAACCAATTAAGGAAGAATTAGAACCCTGATGCAAGGCCCAAGTTACAAGTGTGATGTCTTGATGATTATTAAGTGAATTGATTAAGGGAGTTAAACACATTAAGGGTTTAACACTTAGGATTAAAGTTATACACTCCATCCTAATAGAAGGATGCAGGCATAAGCTTAATCACAAAGCCTTAAAGCCTTTAGGGTTTAGTCCCTGATTATGAGATGAGAAGAGAAGACTCAAAAGAGACACAAAGGTAAAACTAAGAGGGGAGACTAATCAAAACCCTAATCATTATCATGCTTGGTTGTTCCTAAGGTTTGTGAGGTTTTCAAGAGAAGTCTTCAATGGAACCACCAGGAAGCAGATGAACAGGATCAAGAGAAGCAAAGTGACTTGCTTCATTCAAGAAGTCAAGTCACTTGAAGAAAGAAAGTAAGAAGAAGAATGAGCAAGCTCAAACTCAAACACATATAAAAATGCAGCAATGGATGCAAGAGAGATGAAGAGAAAAGTCATGAGAAGTGAAGGCAAATTCACTTCTCAACATCACTTACCACCTGAAATGTTAGAAAAGAAATGCAATGCAATGCAAAATGGGATGAGATGACATGGTGAGAAACAAAACCAGAAGCAAATACATGATGCTAATGATGTTATGAGATGCTACAAACATGAGGCAGCACATGGAAATGATCTTACAAGCTTATGGATGCAAATGAAGCAAGTTAGGAACCATGAACATACATGAAAAGTTATGAAGTGCACATGGCATACAACATGGTAAATACATGATGCAATGATCAAACATGCTTTCAATATGTCTTATGATGTCAAATGAATCACATGGATGCTTGAAATGTCATGGCAAGTCATGTTATGCAAGAGAATGCAAGATGGATGCATATGGAAGCCCAAATTAGGGTTTATGAACCAAACATCAAACAAAAGTCAAAATCAGAAACAAACCCTAAGATAAAAAAATGGAAAATGCCACACAAAGGACCCCCAATCCTATACTAAACCAATGCCCAAGGGAGAGGTCTCAACTCTTAACCAATCTCAAGTTATGATTTTTACAAGTTTCTAGGGTTTTTTAGGGTTCCTAAACAAAAGAAATGTCAAACAATTTGAAAATGAAAGATCAAATCATGACCTTTTTATCTCAGAAACTACATGCTAAACTCAATGCAATGCAAGAAGAATCAATGTCCAACTCCTCATGAATAGGCAGAAATGATTTTTGAACTATGGATCAAATTAATGCACAAAAATGATTTTAATTCAATGGAAAATTCTCAAAATGCATCAAGATCAAAAAAGAAATTTGGTTTGAAGGTTGGACAATGTTTCTAAATGTCTTGGAACATTTCATGAATTTTTTGGTGATTTTTAAATACCTAAAAGTATTTTTAATAAATTAATTTCCATTAATCAATTAAAAATAATCTTTTAAATATTTAAAAATACTTTTTTAATGCTAAAAATAAAAATAAAAATATTTTTGTGTCTTAAAAATTAATAAAACTTTTGAGAAAAAATTTCATAATTTTTAGACAATTTTAACTATTTTAAATAAATTGAACAAAACAAAATAAAATAAATGAATTAAAAATGAATTAAAGTGGAAGTATGCAGGATGGAGGGCCAGGATGCATTCTGGGTTTGAATTGGGTTGACTGCGCGCGCAGATCAAAGGCCCACATTCAAACTTCCTAATTACAATTAATTAAACAAATTAAACCTGATTATGAACTAATGACATGATCCAGACCACACACACGCGCGCGGGAAGCCAGATCCAAGGGTCCACGTTCAAACTTGGTGCCCTAACCCTAATTAGCAGTTAATGACTTTCAGGCTGCCGGAGAAGACTTCCGGTCGTCTTCTCCGGCCAGCACCTTCCCTGAAAAATGCTAACTTTCACCCTAGCTCACTAAAACCTAATTTTCTTGCCCAGAAATCATTCCCACACATCATGGAACAAGAATCCACAGCCAAAACAAATTTATTTTACATAACAAAGCTGAATCGAAGCAAAAGGGGTTTAGGTCAAAAATTTTCAGGAACACCATACATGCTCAAAACTCAATGATTTTCGAAACCAAACATATCATCATGACCAGTGGAACATAGAGAACCAATTAAGAACTTAAAAACGAGTTCCTGGGAAAAATGTTCATGAAGCTCACCTGAACTGGAGCTTTGATCTCTGGCACCTTTTGGCTAGTTCTTTGGCTCAAACAGGCCCCAATGGTCCCCCTTTGAAGCTTTGGATACTTGGTTGGAGTTTAAACAGCCTCCTGAGTGAGTTTGCAGAAGCTCTGACCAAGGGAGTATGAAAATCGTGTTTGTGATATGGAGGGTCTTAGGCCAAAACAAAGGTTGGTTTCTGGTCCATGAAGCAAGGTGAGTTGATTGGTGAAACTTGTTTGGATGTTTGTGAGTTGAGCAGAGAGATTCGAATGGTTTTTCTCTTGGGAGTGAAAATGGAGAAGTGGTGTTCTTGTGTGTTTCTGGCTTGTTTCTTTGTTGGTTTAGGTTCTGTGTGACAAGGTGAGGATGATGGTGAGACTTGCTTGAATGCTTGTGAGGTGTGGGAGCAGATTCGAAGGAAAATGCAAATGGGGTCAGTTTTGTGTATGTCTTCTTCTGGCCTGTTTCAGCCTTGCCTCTTGATATTTTTGGCTTGCAAATAGATAACATAAAATAATCCTATAGGTCAGATGATTTGACCTGGCCTTTATTGATTGGTAAGTTCACTTTTGCCAAAAGCCCACTCTTTGTGTAAGGAAGGTATGGCTTGGTGCTAGGCTTGGTACAAGGGCTAGGGCTGGCGCAGCATGGTGAGGTGAGATGCTATGGCTGGTTCAGCATCCAAGAAATCAAGTGGGTGAAGTGTCATGAGTGATTTTGCAAGTTGGCTTCTTTTGAAACTTCATGAAAATGCCTTGTTACACAAACCATGAACATGAGAAACTTTGGTCCAATTCTGATTTTTAGAACTCATGTGATGTTTGTACATTGGTTTGAAGTGAACTAGAAGTTACAAATGGCCTTGGTTCATGGTTTTGCAAATTTGTCATTTGAGGCATGTCTTGAAAATTAGTGATTTTGGCCAACTTTGTCACACCATAACTTTTGATCCAAGAAGAATTAGATCATGTTCTTGTACTTTTTGAAAAGGGAAAAATGTGATCTACAACTTTCATGACCAAGGTTTTTTCATTTGAAGCTTTCTTGGATCAAAAATCAAGGCTTGAAAAATGACCTAAAATGACATATTCTTGAAAAGTCAACCATGCCCTAAAAAGTCAACATTGCAAAAACTTCAAATTCTTGATTTTTGTGAACTTCAATCTTCTTCCATGATCAAATAAAGATCATATACATTCAAAATGATGAAGATCACCCCTTGGTTGGGTCATTGGGGGCCTCAGATGCCCTGATTTTGCACTGACTTGTCTGAAAAGTCAACCCTTGATCAGATGACTTCCCCATGGAATTTCTTCATGAAAATTGATATGCATACTCCCTATACCATATAGAGACCAATGGAAGCAAGAATGACCAAAAAATTTGGGGTTATGGCCCCTGAAACCAAAACCCTAATTTTAGGTCAACTGTGCAGTCAAACTTGGCTCTGCATCCACACCAATCCCAGTTCTTGTGATTCTTTTGCATTTTTGACACACATGGACCCCTTTGAAGTGATTGATGGTCTTTGGAGTGGCTCAAGAGGCTCTTGGATTGCTCAGATCACAAACCCTAGGTGCAGATGACTTAGAATCTATGCAGTGAATCAAAAATGAGATGTGAGATGATATGATTGAGTATATGCATATGAAATGATCACAAGCCATGGTGTGAATGGGTGAGGGCAAATTTGGGGTGTTTACAGCTGCCCCTATTCAAACATGAGTTAGCTGTGCAGGATGTAAGCAATGGCTTAACAGGCGAACGAGATAACTTGTGGTTGAATACCAAAGACAGTCCAAAATTTGCACTCACAAAATGAAGAAGAAAAGGGATATAGATTGTAAAGGAAAATAAAGTATATTGTAAAGTGCGGGCGACGGAGGACGACCGTCGAGCAGAGGACGACTGCTGGGTAAAGAGCAATGACGGGGACGGCCGACATGCTGGGGAAAGTGCTGAAAATAAAGCAATGACGGGGACGGCCGACATGCTGGGGATAAAAGGTAAAGCCAAGACGGGGACGGCCGACTAGCTGGGAAAAGTAAGAAATTATGATGGGGACGGCCATCAAGATAAAGTTGTAAAATTCTCTGGGGATTAATGAAACATGACGGGGACGGCCATCAAGTTCATAAAGCAAGGTAACCGACGATGGGGACGGCCATCGGGCTAAAAGAAAAGGAAAAGGGACCACGACGGGGACGGCCATCGGGTTAAAGAATAAATGAAATAAACAGATGATGGGGTACGGCCATCAAAGGTGAAGGACGATCACCTAGCAGGGGACGGCTGCTCTGTTGGGAAATAAAAGAATTATGATGGGGACGGCCATCAAAGGTGGAGGACGACCACCTGGCAGGGTACGGCTGCCGAAAATATCAACGATGGGGACGGCCATCGGACGAGCATGATGGAGGACGACCATCAAGAGGTGGAGGACGACCACCTAGCAGGGGACGGCTGCTCTCGAGGTTTCTCATGACATAGGACGAATGCCAGATAACCAAAATCAACAATGGGGACGGCCATTGGATAAAATGATGAAGGACGATCATCAAGGGTGGAGGACGACCACCTAGCAGGGGACGGCTGCTAAATCAACGATGGGGACGGCCATCAGATGAGCATGATGGAGGACGACCATCAAGAGGTGGAGGACGACCACCTAGCAGGGTACGGCTGCTCTCAGGGTTTATCATGACACAGGACGAGTGTCAGATAAGAAGGAAAACTTGCTTTGTTGGCGATCTACTGGGGAGTAGTAAACACGGACGAGCGTTTATATCCAAGAAACAAAAGGTATAAGTGTTTAGATATTGTGTATAGATTAAAGATGCGGACGAGCATCCTTAAGACTACGATACGGACGAGTATCGGGTAGAAACAAATACTGACACGTGTTCAGAGATGATGATACGGACGAGTATCAACTGGTTAACAAAGAACACGGACGAGTGTTGAATCTGAAGGGACTCCTCTGGGGAATAGTGGACACAGACGAGTATCTATATTCAAGAAGACACAAGTGTTTGACACGGTGTATGGATTAAAGATGCGGACGAGCATCCTTAAGACTATGATACGGACGAGTATCATGTAGAAACAAACTCTAGACGCATGCTCTGAGATGATGATACGGACGAGTACCAACGGGTTAACAAAGAACAAGGACCAAAGTCGAATCTGCGAGTATCTGTATAGGTAGTATGAGTATATATAGATGAGTGTTTATCCGCTGGGGAGAGTGACACGGACGGGTGTCAAGAGAGAAAAGTATAATATGAACAAGTATCTGATATACAAAGTGTAGGCGACTGCGCTGGGGATATGACACGGACGGGTGTCAAAGGATCATCATATGTGAGTGTATGTGAGTGCAAAGAGGATGTCTTTGGCTTTCTGCTGGGGTATGACACGGACGGGTGTCAGGACGTATCTGTAATACGGGTGATCTTGTTCGTAAAGAGTGTTCAGGTGACTTTACTGGGGAAAGATGGCACGGACGGGTGTCAAAATGAGTATATACTGGTGTTTGTTGATTGAGAAGCAGCTGCTTTTGCCGGGGACTCTGGTGGGGATTTTTCTGTACATTGATGAACTGTCATTATTCACAAGTGTTGGTTTAAAACATGGCTTATGATTATGCTATGTGTTGGATTTTTGCCGTAATGCTCCGTACTAGACGGAATGCTACGCTTTGTGGGTGAATATGATGCAAATGCTATGATTGTGCAAAGGTACCAAACCGGGATCCGGGTCCCGTTGCCGCGAAGATCTCTGATCGATCTGTTGAAGTAGACATCCCAGCTGGGGATGAGATCATCGGTAGATCTGATGAGATGTATCTGCTTGGGAACTCGGGTCACTGAGAGGCCTATTCCAATAAATGAGAGACCCAGCTGGGGTTTGTAGAAGCTTCCTTCACTCTGTTGTGATCTTCTATGCGCTGCTCTTCTGGATAGAGGCTGGAACTCTGTGGGGAGATGGTTCCCTGACTTTTGTACTCGGCTGAGGAGAAAGAGAGATCAATGAGAGACCTCCCTAGGGGTTCTGTTGAAGGGAATCCTTGACTCAGCCGGGGATATATGTGCCTTTTGCGATGCCTGGCAATTCTGATGGGGATAGATAATAAAAGGCAACTCAGCTGGGGAAGTCATGAGAGGCAACTCAACTGGGGAGAAAGCACCTCGGGTGCCACAATTGAGTGTTGATTTGCCAGCTTGCCGGGATGAGGCTTTCATGCCCCAAGTCGCGTTCTGGATAACTGCAATCCTGAAAAAGATAGAGAAACGCACAAGATAATCCCGAGGTATCCCTTACTGGATTCCGTCATAGGAGTTTAGAATACTTCTGAGAGTAAACATATTTCCTGCAAGCATGTTTTTATTTGAAGATAAGCATCTGTATTCTTATGCAATCAGTTTTTTTCTTTTAAGACATCAGACATTTTTTGCAAATAAAAATGTACAAAACGAGACATGACTGAAAATCTGATTTTATTAATTCATATGCCCTGAATTGGAGAGATACAGTCAAAGGAACGTATCCCCTGAAATGAGGAGATTGTTATAAATTGAGAAACAAAATGTTCGCAGTGTTGATGACGCTTTGAGGAGCTTCCTCTTCTGCTATGACTTGTATGACAATGACGTTCTTCTCATCTTGCTTTCTGAAGAATGTTGATTCTGATTGAAGCTTGATCCATTCGAAGCTTACCAAGTTGTAGATGATACAGACGAATTCAGAATGCAGTTGTTCGCTCATTCCCTTATTTTGCATGGATCGCCCTTTCGGGTTTTCAATCCATCGGGATACCCATTTTTGCCTGAGCTGTCCAATGCGGCTTTTCAACTCAGCGGGTGTACATTTTTTATTTTCCCTTACTTTTGCCCGAGTCTTTTATTTTGTTTTTGACTCGCCGGGATGCCCTTTTTTGCCTGGACTTACATTCTGTTTTTATGTCCAGCGGGTCATTTTTTATGCGAAGTATTTTTTAACTGCATCTGAATTCACAGGGGACGGGAAATCTTCACCATCCATGGTGCTGAGCATCAGTGCTCCACCGGAAAAAACTTTCTTTACCACAAATGGTCCTTCATAATTTGGAGTCCATTTGCCCCTGTGGTCTGTATGAGGAGGGAGGATTCTTTTCAGCACAAGATCTCCTACTTGGTACTCTCGATGCCTGACTTTCTGATCAAAGGCCCTCTTCATTCTTTTCTGATATAACTGCCCATGACAGATTGCAGCCAATCTTTTCTCTTCAATCAGGCTCAGCTGTTCATATCGGGCCCTAACCCATTCTGCTTCGTTCAGTTTAACATCCATTAGTACTCGTAGAGAGGGTAATTCAACTTCAACTGGTAGGACTGCTTCCATACCATACACAAGTTGATACGGTGTTGCCCCAGTGGATGTCCTGATTGACGTGCGGTACCCATGCAAGGCAAATGGTAGCATTTCATGCCAGTCTTTGTAAGTGACTACCATCTTCTGCACAATCTTCTTGATATTCTTATTTGCTGCCTCAACAGCACCATTCATCTTTGGCCTGTAAGGAGAAGAGTTGTGATGCTGAATCTTGAAGTCCCGGCACAGCTCTGCCATCATTTTGTTGTTTAGATTGGAACCATTATCAGTAATGATTCGCTCGGGAACTCCGTATCGACAGATGATATCTCTTTTCAGAAATCTGGCTACCACTTGTCTTGTAACATTTGCATAGGAGGCTGCTTCAACCCACTTGGTGAAATAGTCGATGGCGACCAGGATGAATCTGTGGCCATTTGAAGCAGTTGGCTCGATCTTACCAATCATGTCAATGCCCCACATAGCAAAGGGCCAGGGTGAAGACATGATGTTCAAAGGATTGGGAGGCACATGCACCTTATCTGCATAAATCTGGCATTTATGGCATTTTCTGGCGTAGGCACAACAGTCTGCATCCATTGTGATCCAGTAATAACCTGATCTTAGCAACTTCTTAGCCATGGCATGCCCTCCCGCGTGGGTACCAAAGGATCCTTCGTGCACTTCATGCATCAACAGGTCTGCTTCTGTCTTATCGACGCATCTGAGGAGTACCATATCAAAGTTCCTTTTGTATAGCGAACCATCAGTGTTCAGAAAGAAACTACCAGCAAGCCTTCTCAAAGTCTTCTTATCATTGGAAGATGCCCCAGGTGGGTATGTTTGATCCTCCAAGAAGCTCTTAATGTCGTGGAACCAAGGCTTATCATCTTTAACAATGTCCGCTGCGAATACATATGCTGGTCTGTCGAGTCTGGACACTGAGATCTGAGGTACAAAGTTGGCAGACTGAACTTTGATCATGGATGAAATGGTTGCCAGAGCATCTGCAAACTGATTCTCGTCCCGAGGGATATACTCAAGCTTGACTGTTGTAAAGAAAGTCAACAACCTCCTTGTATAATCCCTGTAAGGTATCAGATGATCCCGGTGGGTGTACCATTTGCCATTGGTCTGATTGATTACCAAAGCTGAATCTCCGAACACAGTCAATGTCTTGATCCTGAGGTCAATGGCTTCCTCAAGACCCATAATGCAAGCTATGTATTCAGCTTCGTTGTTAGTGCAGTTGAAAGTGAGTTTTGCCGAGAAAGGCATGTGCACTCCTTTAGGTGTAATGAGTACTGCACCAACACCACGACCATTCATATTAACAGCCCCATCAAACATCATAGTCCATTCTTCTTCCGGGTCAGGCCCTTCAGTGTGAATAGGCTCTTCATGATCTTTTGCTTTTATGAACATGATGTCTTCATCAGGGAAGTCAAATCTCATAGGCTGGTAATCATCAATGGGTTGCTCAACAAGATATTCAGACAATACACTGCCCTTGATGGCTTTCTAAGATGTGTATTGGATGTCATATTCTGTGAGGATCATTTGCCATCTTGCAACCCGTCCGGTAAGAGCTGGCTTCTCAAATATGTACTTAACTGGGTCCATTTTTGAGATCAATAAAGTAGTGTGGGTCAACATATACTGCCTCAGTCGGCGAGCAGCCCACGCTAAAGCACAGCAAGTTTTCTCGAGCAGTGAATAACGTTGTTCACAGTCGGTAAACTTTTTGCTTAGGTAGTATATTGCATACTCTTTTCGACCAGACTCGTCATGCTGGCCCAGCACACACCCCATTGACTCTTCTAATACTGTCAAGTACATGATTAGAGGTCTTCCTTCGACTGGAGGCATAAGGATCGGGGGTTCTTGTAAGTATTCTTTGATCTTGTCAAAAGCCCTTTGGCAGTCTTCATTCCACCTGACTGTCTGTTCTTTCCTTAACAGCTTGAACAAGGGTTCACAGGTTGCTGTAAGGTGAGATATGAACCGTGAAATGTAGTTCAATCGTCCTAAGAACCCTCGAACTTCTTTCTCTGTTTTCGGTGCAGGCATCTCTTGAATGGCTTTGACTTTATCAGGGTCAACTTCAATCCCTTTCTCGCTCACAATAAAACCCCGCAGCTTACCAGATCGCACCCCGAATGTGCATTTGTTGGGGTTCAATTTCAGTTGGTACTTCCTCAGACGCTTGAACAATTTGAGCAGATTTACCAGGTGGTCTTCTTCAGTAAGGGACTTGGCAATCATGTCATCCACGTAACATTCTATTTCTTTATGGATCATATCGTGGAATAATGTCACCATAGCCCGTTGATATGTTGCACCGGCGTTCTTGAGCCCAAATGGCATTACCTTGTAGCAGAACGTGCCCCAAGGTGTAATGAATGTTGTCTTCTCCATGTCTTCAGGTGACATCTTGATCTGATTGTATCCCGAAAATCCGTCCATGAAGGAGAATACCGAGAACTGAGTCGTATTATCCACCAGTACATCAATGTGAGGTAAAGGGAAATCATCTTTCGGGCTGGCTCTGTTCAGATCCCGGTAGTCAACACACATCCTTACTTTGCCGTCTTTCTTAGGCACAGGTACTATGTTAGCGACCCACGGCGGATAGCTAGTCACAGCAAGGAACCCGGCGTCCCATTGCTTTTGTACCTCTTCCTTGATTTTCATAGCCATGTCTGGGCGAGTACGGCGCAATTTCTGTTTGACCGGTGGGCACTCTTCTCTCAAAGGCAACTTGTGCACAACAATATCGGTATCCAACCCTGGCATATCTTGATACGACCAAGCAAACACGTCCACATATTCTCGAAGCAGATCAATCAGTTGTCTCTTCACTGAGTCTCGCAGGCAGGCCCCGATTTTAACCTCTTTCACGTCTTCATCTGTACCAAGATTAATCACTTCAACCTCCTCCTGGTGGGGAGTAATAACCTTTTCCTCTTGTCTTAACAACCTGGCTAGCTCTTCAGGAAGCTCATATTCTTCTTCAACCCCTTCATCAGCTTGATTGATTGGATTGTCAAAGTCATACGAAGTCATAGCCGTGCTGTTGTCGGTGCTGTCAGGAAGGCACTTTCTGCAAGGGTTCAGTTCGTTCATTTTAGTGATTTGATTTTAATCTTGTTTTGGAAAAGTGAAATAAAGTTATCATTTTGAAAACACTGCCATTTATTTTTTTTTGTACAAAAAGAAAAGTGGAAAAACAGTGAGTGGAAAAGAAAAAGACTCATTTGCAAAAAGATGTCTGATGTCTCATTGATTAATCTTGTTTGCACAAAAAGTACAGATGGCCCGGTTACAAAATGAGTCTTGTCATCTTGGGCAAGATGCAAGACTTTGATGCATGCTATAAAAATACAGGAAATAATAATTACTCTGCATGAGTAACCCTTATAATTTCCTGGGAAGACCAGTTTGAGATACTGATCCCCGGGATCTTTGGACGAATCCAACTTTCCAGGTTGCGTTCTTCTTCCAGCTCGTCTTCCAAACAGTTGACAGCATCAGGGGTGAGCATCCCCCCACTCACAAAGTTGGGCTCCTTTGCAGCCGCTGCTTGATCTTGTTGAGTTGGTCTGTAACCCAACCCAAATCTGTCCTCTTTCTTCTCCACCGATAGCAGTTTGCCCCAGCCTTGGGCGTTTCCTCCTTCAACAACCTTCCGGGCTTGTTGGTATGATGATATTGAAGTACCAGGCACAGCAGATGTTTCATTGACATTCAAGGCTTCAAAACCCTGGCTCATCGTTTCATGGATCTCCCCATCCATCTCGATATACTTATAGGTAGCCAGGTGGCTGACAAAAATATCCTCTTCTCCACAGATTGTAACGATTTGACCCTCCCACTCATATTTTAACTTCTGGTGAAGGGTAGAGGTCACGGCGCCAGCGGCGTGAATCCATGGCCTACCCAATAGACAGCTGTAGGCAGGCTGTATATCCATCACGTAGAAGGTAGTTTTAAAGGTCTGCGGGCAAATCGTTATGGGTAACTCAATCTCTCCCAGAACCGATCTCTTTGAACCATCAAAAGCTCTCACCACCAGGTTGCTGGGTCTTAACGCCAACCCATCATATTCTAGCTTCACCAGGGCCTTCTTAGGTAAGACATTGAGGGATGACCCCGTGTCTACCAGCACATGGGAAAGGACAGCACCTTTACATTCCATGGTTATGTGCAAGGCTTTGTTATGGTTGCGGCCTTCCGTTGTCAAATCAGTATTGGTGAACCCTAGTCCGTGACTAGCATTGACATTTCCAACTACAGCTTCCAGTTGATTGACAGTGATCTCTCCAGGCACGTAAGCTGCGTGCAAGACTTTGAGCAGTGCATTCCGATGGGCTTCGGAGCACATAAGCAGCGATAGGATCGAGATCTTGGAAGGCGTCTGATGAAGCTGATCCACTATTTTATAATCACTCTTCTTGATGATTCGCATGAACTCATCAACCTCTTGATCGAAGGGTGTTTTCAAAGCTTCTTTAACAGTCTGTTCTTCCTGCACCAAGCTTTTTCCTTTTGCCTTGGCAGCAGCTTCTGCTTCGGCAGTGGGTCTCTGAGTTTGTGGAGCAAAAAGACGTCCGCTTCGAGTGAAGCCTCCGCCTCCTCCCACATTGTCTATTTGTGGTGCAGGGGTTGATGATTCAAAAGTGATTCTTTGTCCTTCACAATACAGGTCAGAGCCGTAATGCCAGGGGATGGCATTGCTGCTTTCATAAGGTACTGGTCCAGGCACCGTGATAGTGACCGGACTGACTGCAGCTGTGGAAGGAATTGTGATAGTCTGCGGATCATAATAAATTGTGACTGGTGCTCTAGTGGGAGCAGCACTTTCTGAGTCGTAGGCAGAGTTGTTTTCTGGATCATAAAATATTGTGACAGTAGAGACATCTTCATGATTGGTTGCTGGTGTTGTAGGAGACATTGTTGGAAGAAAGGATGTTGTTGTTGTAGGAGTTTCAAAATGGAGTGAAGCTGAAGTTGTAGAAGAAAAATTTGCTGATAACTGATCAGTTGAGATGATAGATGGAGTACTTGTTGATGAAACCGAAGAATTGTCAGGAACAATGGTTGCTGCAGTTGTAGGAGGTTCTGAAACCGTTGCTGATGAGATTGTTGGATTTGTTGGAAATGATGTGGTGATCTGAAGCTGGCCACTCTGAATAAGGCCATCTATGCCATTCCTCAGATTATCGCACCCATTGACTGAAATATTGCAGTAAGCACACCCCAACTCACACCCTGGGAACATTTGACATTCGAGGAGTTGAGCCTTGATTTCTACCAACGGTGTCCTGATCTGACCCACACTGGTTATTAAATAAGACGGCTTGTCTTCTTCAATAGCGTTAATTCTGGGACCACCGTGATTTGGCATGGGGTTCTTATTGACATTGGGTGGTGGTGCGAAATTCAGAGCTTTTGAGTCTACCAGGTCTTGTACCTTCATATGCAGGGCTCTGCACTTTTCTGTACTGTGGCCAGGTGCATTTGAATGAAAAGCACATCTGGCGTTGGAGTCATAATTCCTGGGTAGACTGTTGGGATCTGGAGGTGCTAACGTCCTTAGCTCAACTAGATTGAGTTTCAGGAGTTGTGGCAGCAATGTAGCATATGGCATAGGGATCGGATCGATTACCCTGTTGGCTTGAGAAGGCCTCTGTTGGAATGGCCTTTGCTGGTTATTGTTGTTGGTGTTGCTGTTGTTGTAATTTCTCGGAGGATACTGATTCTGTTGATGGTACTGAGGTTGTGGCTGATAGTTTTGTTGCGGAGGTTGATAAACTGGTTGAGGATGAGCTGGAGCAGGAATGGTGACTGCTGCCACTGATCTGTGAACATATGGAGGCCTACCCCTGTTGGTGTGAATGGCATTGGTCTCGCCAGTTCTTCTTGGGCCTGCAAAAGGCTTTCTTGTACTACTGGACGAGCTGGCACCATTGTCAGAAATCTTGCCCATTTTTAACAGGCTCTCGATTCTCTCCCCAGCTATGACAACATCTGCAAAGCTAGTGGAAGAGAAAGCAGCCAGCCTGTCAATATATGTCCCCTGAAGGGTGTTCATAAACATGTCTGCCATTTCCCTTTCAGACATAGGTGGCTGAACAGCAGCAGCCAATTGCCTCCATCTCTGGGCATATTCTCGGAAACTTTCTCTTGACGACTGTGACATTCCCATTAGGAGGGTCCTGTTGGGTGCCATGTCTAAGTTGTACTGATACTGTCTGATGAAGGCCTCTGCCAGGTCCTTCCAGCATCTAATAGTTGCCCTTGTCAAGTGAGAGTACCATTCTCTTGACGCTCCAGTTAAGCTATCCTCGAAATAGAACATCCAGAGCTTCTCATCCATAGTATAGGCCTTCAGCCTTCCCAGAAATGATTGTAAATGAGTCTGGGGGCATGAAGTCCCGTTGTATTTCTCAAAACAAGGAGGCTTAAACTTATGGGGGATCCTGACCCCGTCTACCAAGCCCATGTCCATGACGTCGAAACCTAGAGAGTTTTGAGACTCTAAGGATCTCAATTTCTCGGCTATCTCATCCAACCTTCTATCATAAGCTTCTTCCCCAGCACCCATTACTGTGAATTGGTCCTCCTGAGGATCTTCTTGTAGTACCCTGGCTGCAGTGGCGGTCCCTTGAACATTTGCAGGAATATTGACCTCTGGATGAAGATGGGGGCCAAATACAGGGGGATTTACATGAGGTTGGACCCTTTCATTGTTGCTGGTCCCGGCAGTCCCTATATGTGGATCTTCTTGATTCTGCCTTTCCACCATGGCCCTCAATCTTTCCTGGCTCTGAGCCATGTTGTTCATCACTTCCATAAACTGAGTCATTTGATTCCTCATCTCTAGCCTTTCATTTGCCATTTGATTTCTGACCTCAGTAAGGTCCTGCTGCATTTGATCCATTTGAATGCCCGAAAGGTTGTTACGGGTCGGATAACGGTGCGGACGGTTGAGGGGAAATACTCGGCGCCGAGCAATAGTTCCTGAGCATCACAACAGAGTTAGTGGTAATAAAACAAAAACCTACAAAACAAAAAAAAAGGGTTAGCATGCAATGCAGTATGCTTATTTGCTTTTCAAGGTATCCGGCTTGGCATTCAGTTTTGACCCTTCCAGACCCTTGAAGATGCTGTTGATGTTGCTTTTGAAGTGAAACCCGGATGGAACAAACTAACACATATATTACAAAAGACAAAATGGTACATAGTTTGTTTACAAATACAAGCCCTCGGAGGGGTCAAAATACATTACAGGAAAAAATGAAAAATACACGGAATGAAAGCAACAACAAACAAATGGTCAAACACCAAGACCAAACTCATCCTCACGAACTTCCTTGAGAAGTGCTTCGGTCACAGGATCAGCCGGACGCTCCGTGAGATTCCTGATGAGGAGATTCCGGGTCGTAACAGCTGTAGTGAGCTTCTTGTGCTGACTTTGGTCCTTTGACCTCTTCACTCCTGCTTTGATCTTCAGCTCTGATATCTCCCTCTGGGCTGCTGCCAGGGCTTCTTGCTGCACTTTTGCACTAGCTTCCAGTTGCTCCATCTTGTCTTGAACTCTCTTGTCCTCCAGAGTACGAGCCTCGGTGATCCTGACCCACCGGGCTTGACTCTCTTTCAGATACAAGTCTGTCCTTGCTCTCTGGAACTGGGCTTCCTTGCACGCATTCTTCAGAATTTGTTCTCCAGCTTTAGACTTTTTGATATAATCCCCGGACTTCTCAATCTTAACCATATGCTCCACTCTCAATTTCTCCAATCTCTCAACCTCCCTCATACCATCACTCCTTTCCCGGAGGGTCTTCTGCAAAGCCTGAGTTAACTTTTCATTTCTTTCTTTCAAAATCTCAAACTCCTTCAAACTGACAGTGGCAGGTGGTGCTGAAGATGATTCAGGCATATCTTCTATAGTAAAGGGCATCCCAGAGAATTGGGCCCTGGCACGGGACCATTCATAATATTGTGCTGATGCCACACTGCTGCACTTCCCCAAAATGGTTACTCCCTTGGTTTGAACATTATCCCAGGCCCCGGCAGCCTGCCTAACAACAGCCAGATTAATCTTGTTCTCACAATAAAGCGTCTCAACCAAGTCCTGTGCCTTAGGAGTGTGGACCAGTGCATAGCCCAGTTGCCTTCTGAACAGCAGAGGATTGTAATTAATACTACCCTTAACTCCTATTAGGGGCACATTGGGAAAATGCCCACAGCTGGTGATGATATCCCTGCCTTTGGTGCTTTGAGTGCACCATCTGATATCGTCTGAAGTTAGAGCAGTGAGTCTCTTAGCCCAGTTACTCTGCTGATGAGGATTTAGAAATGCATCTGTCCTGGGTAGATGCCTGAGAAGCCAAGTGTGGAACAATGGAACACAACACCTCACTAATCTTCCCCTCTGTTTTTCATTCCTCTGATGCACTGAGTAGTAAAGATCCCCCAATAAAGTTGGCACTGGGTTCTTCAGGATGAACAGATGGATTGCATTCTTGCTAATGAATCGAGGCTCATCTGCAAACAATACAATTCCATATATGCTCAAGGCTAATAGAGCACAAACAGCTTTCCACTCTCCTAAAGAAGCTTTCAGGGTAGCTTGAGAGATCAAGAAATCTAGATGGAAGCCAGGGATTCCAGCTTTAAAAGTCATATGCTGCTCAATCAGGACAGGTTCCAGATGCAAAGCCTTTGCTACTTCTCCATTACCAGGAAAGACCATCTCAGGGTTGAAAGGGATTCCACCCCTGATAGGCATACCAACCAATGATGAGTATTCTTCCAATAGAGGGCCCAACTGAAAGTCTTGAAAAGTGAAACATCTCAGTGGGGGATCATAAAACTGAATGCAAGTGTGGATCAGACTTCTCTGTGATGGGTCCAGATCCATAACCAAATCAAGTATGTCTCCATAATGTTCCTTAAACAAGGGTATGTGATCTGGAGTGATCAGGGTTTGAATCCTCCTGATGTCAGATAGTTCTGGCTGGAAAAAGTGATAGGTGATGTTGCTCTTTTTAGGAGCCATGATGCTGAGACTGAGCAGAGACAAGTGCTGATGATAACACTGAAGAATGGGCCACTGATTGGCTGGTGCAAGTGACTGGAATAGATAGCTGATAACTGAAGCAGATGCTGATGAAGGTGGGTCAAAAACTGAAGATGGGGTCAAAACCAAAACCAGATGAAGATGGATACCCTGAAACACAAATAAGCAAATGTCAATATGATGCAATGAGTATGTATGCAAATGATATGCAGGGGTTTGTGACTGAGCTGGATCTGATCAATTGCTCTGATGTAAGTCCATGTGTGTAAGAAATCCAGATGGAGGTCTATAAATCCAGTAACCAGGGTAGGGGACTCAAATAAAGAGCCATATGTCCAGGGTTTAGAATTACAAGAACTGTTCCAACATGGAGTATTCTTAATCAAGTCCAAGTAACAGGGTATTCTGAGGTCAAGGGTACCTGCAAACCTGTAAACAGCCCAACCCCATCACAGGTGGTGTTCTAAAACAAGGATCCTCAGACTTGGATCAGTTATGAGAAGTGTAAACACTTCTAACCCGGAGGTACAGTGTTTACAATAACCATAAGAGTTCCTCCTCTAATTCACCTCAGTTTCTGAAGGTCAATACTAAAGGTCATCCAGACTTAGCAGGCTTCCCAGATAGCCCTAGCATTGCAGGAAATCTGCAACACAGAGTTCTCAAGAAGAAACCCATATCTGAACCGTGTTTCACATTCCCGCACCAGACCGAGATGGAATGGGAAAGAATATGAACCACTCTAGCCTAGGTGTCACTCAGGTCCCAGGTATAGGACCTTAACTCTCAATGGAACACCCACCCACCAAGACAAAAAAAACCAGATCCAGCCAGCAGCATGACAGTATGATATATGAAAAGCAGTAAAGAAAGCAAGTAAACAAACTGTACATAAAGCAGTAAATAAACAAACACACAAGCACAGATAACACCCCAGTAAACACAAATCAATCAAGCGCTAGGAGGAACCCACAAAAAGAACCAGAAGCCCTGGTTGCAATATAAAGGTCCCCAGTAGAGTCGCCAAGCTGTCGCTCCCGATAAATGGGACTAGGCCCAAATAAAGGTACAGACGCGAACGGTCGGCGAGAGGGACAATGAGAACACACAGCCGTGAACTCACTGGAGATGAAAAGAGTCGCCAGCTAGGCATTTTTATCCCGGAGGAAAGGCAATGCTGCATAGACCTAGAAAAAGATATGGATAAGACGGTTTGCGAACCAGAGAGACTGAGGAAGGGGGTTGGTTACAACCTGGGAAGGTATTAGCACCCAGATTGTCCGTCGTACTCGACGGGATCCACGCTTAAAAGATTTGTGTTTTAAAGGGGTAGTGTCAGTGCAATCTGTGTATACAATAGCTGGAAAAGAATGTACAGGTGTCAGTGTAGAGAAATGTGATGTGTATAAATGTACAGTGTCAGTGTAAGAACAAGAATAAGATGCTCAAGATCATGAGGCTAAAAGAATGAGGCTAGAAAGAGGGGGAATATACAGAGACTTTTGTTCGATAACCGTTAAGTTATGCCTACGTATCCTCTCGTGCAATGAGGAAGTCAGAACACCGTAGTTCGACCCAAAGAGACTGAAAGGTGAATTGACTGATGAACTGCTTGCTTGTCTATGCTCAAGTGTATGACCTGTCTGGCTCAGGTGCAAACTGTCTTGCACTAGACGGAAGAAGCAAGTTCTCGTTTTTGAGTGAAGGTGATGAGAAAAGAATCCCGAAGGAGACGATTATTGTTTGTTTTTGAGTTTTCAGTCTTTTATTGTTTTTGGATTTTTGTCATAAGTTAATGAGCTTAAGTCTAAACCAATGGATTTAGTAAACTCATCACATCTTCCCTCTGATTAGGGGTAATGAGAATACCTTAAGTGTGAAGTCAGCTTCTCACACTTAAACACCTTTGGTGTAGGATTAAGATCATTAACCTACTTGTGATTATTTAGATGTTTTTGGTGTTTTTGTTTAGTGTTGAGTAATGAGGTTAAGCCATAATCAGGGATTTAACAGACTCATTACACCATCCTAATAGAAGGATAATAGATGAGAATGTTTAAGCTGAGGAAAGCTCCTCAACTTAATCCATGATTAGGGATTAAACTCATGACAAAACAAGCCTTTATTGAGTGGATTTTAGTTAATGATATGATGATGAAGTGAGTTTTAGGGTTTATAAGACAACTTGAGGGGGACTTGTCCATTAACACTAGGGTTAGTCCTTCTTAACCAATTAAGGAAGAATTAGAACCCTGATGCAAGGCCCAAGTTACAAGTGTGATGTCTTGATGATTATTAAGTGAATTGATTAAGGGAGTTAAACACATTAAGGGTTTAACACTTAGGATTAAAGTTATACACTCCATCCTAATAGAAGGATGCAGGCATAAGCTTAATCACAAAGCCTTAAAGCCTTTAGGGTTTAGTCCCTGATTATGAGATGAGAAGAGAAGACTCAAAAGAGACACAAAGGTAAAACTAAGAGGGGAGACTAATCAAAACCCTAATCATTATCATGCTTGGTTGTTCCTAAGGTTTGTGAGGTTTTCAAGAGAAGTCTTCAATGGAACCACCAGGAAGCAGATGAACAGGATCAAGAGAAGCAAAGTGACTTGCTTCATTCAAGAAGTCAAGTCACTTGAAGAAAGAAAGTAAGAAGAAGAATGAGCAAGCTCAAACTCAAACACATATAAAAATGCAGCAATGGATGCAAGAGAGATGAAGAGAAAAGTCATGAGAAGTGAAGGCAAATTCACTTCTCAACATCACTTACCACCTGAAATGTTAGAAAAGAAATGCAATGCAATGCAAAATGGGATGAGATGACATGGTGAGAAACAAAACCAGAAGCAAATACATGATGCTAATGATGTTATGAGATGCTACAAACATGAGGCAGCACATGGAAATGATCTTACAAGCTTATGGATGCAAATGAAGCAAGTTAGGAACCATGAACATACATGAAAAGTTATGAAGTGCACATGGCATACAACATGGTAAATACATGATGCAATGATCAAACATGCTTTCAATATGTCTTATGATGTCAAATGAATCACATGGATGCTTGAAATGTCATGGCAAGTCATGTTATGCAAGAGAATGCAAGATGGATGCATATGGAAGCCCAAATTAGGGTTTATGAACCAAACATCAAACAAAAGTCAAAATCAGAAACAAACCCTAAGATAAAAAAATGGAAAATGCCACACAAAGGACCCCCAATCCTATACTAAACCAATGCCCAAGGGAGAGGTCTCAACTCTTAACCAATCTCAAGTTATGATTTTTACAAGTTTCTAGGGTTTTTTAGGGTTCCTAAACAAAAGAAATGTCAAACAATTTGAAAATGAAAGATCAAATCATGACCTTTTTATCTCAGAAACTACATGCTAAACTCAATGCAATGCAAGAAGAATCAATGTCCAACTCCTCATGAATAGGCAGAAATGATTTTTGAACTATGGATCAAATTAATGCACAAAAATGATTTTAATTCAATGGAAAATTCTCAAAATGCATCAAGATCAAAAAAGAAATTTGGTTTGAAGGTTGGACAATGTTTCTAAATGTCTTGGAACATTTCATGAATTTTTTGGTGATTTTTAAATACCTAAAAGTATTTTTAATAAATTAATTTCCATTAATCAATTAAAAATAATCTTTTAAATATTTAAAAATACTTTTTTAATGCTAAAAATAAAAATAAAAATATTTTTGTGTCTTAAAAATTAATAAAACTTTTGAGAAAAAATTTCATAATTTTTAGACAATTTTAACTATTTTAAATAAATTGAACAAAACAAAATAAAATAAATGAATTAAAAATGAATTAAAGTGGAAGTATGCAGGATGGAGGGCCAGGATGCATTCTGGGTTTGAATTGGGTTGACTGCGCGCGCAGATCAAAGGCCCACATTCAAACTTCCTAATTACAATTAATTAAACAAATTAAACCTGATTATGAACTAATGACATGATCCAGACCACACACACGCGCGCGGGAAGCCAGATCCAAGGGTCCACGTTCAAACTTGGTGCCCTAACCCTAATTAGCAGTTAATGACTTTCAGGCTGCCGGAGAAGACTTCCGGTCGTCTTCTCCGGCCAGCACCTTCCCTGAAAAATGCTAACTTTCACCCTAGCTCACTAAAACCTAATTTTCTTGCCCAGAAATCATCCCCACACATCATGGAACAAGAATCCACAGCCAAAACAAATTTATTTTACATAACAAAGCTGAATCGAAGCAAAAGGGGTTTAGGTCAAAAAATTTCAGGAACACCATACATGCTCAAAACTCAATGATTTTCGAAACCAAACATATCATCATGACCAGTGGAACATAGAGAACCAATTAAGAACTTAAAAACGAGTTCCTGGGAAAAATGTTCATGAAGCTCACCTGAACTGGAGCTTTGATCTCTGGCACCTTTTGGCTAGTTCTTTGGCTCAAACAGGCCCCAATGGTCCCCCTTTGAAGCTTTGGATACTTGGTTGGAGTTTAAACAGCCTCCTGAGTGAGTTTGCAGAAGCTCTGACCAAGGGAGTATGAAAATCGTGTTTGTGATATGGAGGGTCTTAGGCCAAAACAAAGGTTGGTTTCTGGTCCATGAAGCAAGGTGAGTTGATTGGTGAAACTTGTTTGGATGTTTGTGAGTTGAGCAGAGAGATTCGAATGGTTTTGCTCTTGGGAGTGAAAATGGAGAAGTGGTGTTCTTGTGTGTTTCTGGCTTGTTTCTTTGTTGGTTTAGGTTCTGTGTGACAAGGTGAGGATGATGGTGAGACTTGCTTGAATGCTTGTGAGGTGTGGGAGCAGATTCGAAGGAAAATGCAAATGGGGTCAGTTTTGTGTATGTCTTCTTCTGGCCTGTTTCAGCCTTGCCTCTTGATATCTTTGGCTTGCAAATAGATAACATAAAATAATCCTATAGGTCAGATGATTTGACCTGGCCTTTATTGATTGGTAAGTTCACTTTTGCCAAAAGTCCACTCTTTGTGTAAGGAAGGTATGGCTTGGTGCTAGGCTTGGTACAAGGGCTAGGGCTGGCGCAGCATGGTGAGGTGAGATGTTATGGCTGGTTCAGCATCCAAGAAATCAAGTGGGTGAAGTGTCATGAGTGATTTTGCAAGTTGGATTCTTTTGAAACTTCATGAAAATGCCTTGTTACACAAACCATGAACATGAGAAACTTTGGTCCAATTCTGATTTTTAGAACTCATGTGATGTTTGTACATTGGTTTGAAGTGAACTAGAAGTTACAAATGGCCTTGGTTCATGGTTTTGCAAATTTGTCATTTGAGGCATGTCTTGAAAATTAGTGATTTTGGCCAACTTTGTCACACCATAACTTTTGATCTACAACTTTCATGACCAAGGTTTTTTCATTTGAAGCTTTCTTGGATCAAAAATCAAGGCTTGAAAAATGACCTAAAATGACATATTCTTGAAAAGTCAACCATGCCCTAAAAAGTCAACATTGCAAAAACTTCAAATTCTTGATTTTTGTGAACTTCAATCTTCTTTCATGATCAAATAAAGATCATATACATTCAAAATGATGAAGATCACCCCTTGGTTGGGTCATTGGGGGCCTCAGATGCCCTGATTTTGCACTGACTTGTCTGAAAAGTCAATCCTTGATCAGATGACTTCCCCATGGAATTTCTTCATGAAAATTGATATGCATACTCCCTATACCATATAGAGACCAATGGAAGCAAGAATGACCAAAAAATTTGGGGTTATGGCCCCTGAAACCAAAACCCTAATTTTAGGTCAACTGTGCAGTCAAACTTGGCTCTGCATCCACACCAATCCCAGTTCTTGTGATTCTTTTGCATTTTTGACACACATGGACCCCTTTGAAGTGATTGATGGTCTTTGGAGTGGCTCAAGAGGCTCTTGGATTGCTCAGATCACAAACCCTAGGTGCAGATGACTTAGAATCTATGCAGTGAATCAAAAATGAGATGTGAGATGATATGATTGAGTATATGCATATGAAATGATCACAAGCCATGGTGTGAATGGGTGAGGGCAAATTTGGGGTGTTTACAGACCCACACCACTTTATTGATCTCAAAGATGGACCCAGTTAAGTACATTTTTGAGAAGCCGGCACTTACCGGACGGGTTGCAAGATGGCAAATGATCCTCACAAAATATGACATCCAGTACACATCTCAGAAAGCCATCAAGGGCAGTGTATTGTCTGAATATCTTGCTGAGCAACCTATTGATGATTACCAGCCTATGAGGTTTGACTTCCCTGATGAAGACATCATGTTCATAAAAGCGAAAGATCATGAAGAGCCTATTCACACTGAAGGGCCTGACCCGGAAGAAGAATGGACTATGATGTTTGATGGGGCTGTTAATATGAATGGTCGTGGTGTTGGTGCAGTACTCATTACACCTAAGGGAGTTCACCTGCCTTTCTCGGCAAAACTCACTTTCAACTGCACTAACAACGAAGCTGAATACGAAGCTTGCATTATGGGTCTTGAGGAAGCCATTGACCTCAAAATCAAGACTTTGACCGTATTCGGAGATTCAGCTCTGGTAGTTAATCAAACCAACGGCAAATGGTACACGCACCAGGATCATCTGATACCTTATAGGGATTATACAAGGAGGTTATTGACTTTCTTTACAACAGTCAAGCTTGAGTATATCCCTCGGGACGAGAATCAGTTCGCAGATGCTCTGGCTACCATTTCATCCATGATCAAAGTTCAAGCTGCCAACTTTGTACCGCAAATTTCAGTGTCCAGACTTGACAGACCAGCATATGTGTTCGCAGCAGATGTTGTCAAAGATGATAAGCCTTAGTTCCATGACATTAAGTGCTTCTTGGAGGATCAAACATACCCACCTGGGGCATCTTCCAATGATAAGAAGACTTTAAGAAGGCTTGCTGGTAGTTTCTTTCTGAACACTGATGGTTCCCTATACAAGAGAAACTTTGATATGGTACTCCTCAGATGCGTCGACAGAACAGAAGCAGACTTGTTAATGCATGAAGTCCACGAAGGATCCTTCGGTACCCATGCTGGAGGACATGCGATGGCTAAGAAATTGCTAAGATCAGGTTATTACTGGATCACAATGGATGCCGACTGTTGTGCCTACGCCAGAAAATGCCATAAATGCCAGATTTATGCGGATAACGTGCATGTGTCTCCCAATCCTTTGAATGTGATGTCTTCACCCTGGCCCTTTGCTATGTGGGGCATTGACATGATTGGCAAGATTGAACCGACTGCTTCAAACGGCCACAGATTCATCCTGGTTGCTATTGACTATTTCACCAAGTGGGTCGAAGCAGCTTCTTATGCAAACGTTACAAGACAAGTGGTAGCCATATTTCTGAAAAGAGATATCATCTGTCGATACGGAGTTCCCGAGCGAATCATTACTGATAATGGTTCCAATTTGAACAACAAAATGATGGCAGAGCTGTGCTGGGACTTCAAGATTCAACACCACAATTCTTCTCCTTACAGGCCAAAGATGAATGGCGTTGTCGAGGCCGCTAACAAGAATATCAAGAAGATTGTGCAGAAGATGGTAGTCACCTACAAAGACTGGCATGAGATGCTACCGTTCGCCTTGCATGGGTACCGCACGTCAATCAGAACATCCACTGGGGCAACACCGTATCAACTTGTGTATGGTATGGAGGCAGTCCTACCAGTTGAAGTTGAATTACCCTCCCTACGGGTACTGATGGACGTTAAGCTAAACGAAGCAGAGTGGGTCCGGTCCCGATACGAACAACTAAGTCTGATCGAAGAGAAAAGATTGGCTGCAATCTGTCATGGGCAGTTATATCAGAAAAGAATGAAGAGAGCCTTCGATCAGAAAGTCAGGCACCGAGAGTACCAAGTAGGAGATCTTGTGCTGAAAAGAATCCTCCCTCCGCATACAGACCACAGGGGCAAGTGGACTCCGAACTATGAAGGACCATTCGTGGTAAAGAAAGTTTTCTCTGGTGGAGCACTCATGCTCAGCACCATGGATGGTGAAGACTTCCCGTCCCCTGTGAATTCAGATGCAGTTAAAAAATACTTCGCATAAAAAGGACCCGCTGGACATAAAAACAGAATGTAAGTCCAGGCAAAAATAGGGCATCCCGGCAAGTCAAAAACAAAATAAAAGACTCGGGCAAAAATAAGGGAAAATAAACAAAAAATGTACACCCGCTGAGTTGAAAAGCCGCATTGGACAACTCAGGCAAAAATGGGTATCCCGATGGATTGAAAACCCGAAAGGGCGATCCATGCAAAATAAGGGAATAAGTGAAAAACTGCACTCTGAATTCGTCTGTATCACCTACAACTTGGTAAAACTTCGAAAAGATCAAGCTTCTCTCCGAATCAGCCTTCTTCAGAAAGCAAGATGAGAAGAACGTCAAATGTCATACGAGTCATAGCAAAGGGAAGCTCCTTGAAGCGTCACCAACATTGCCAGCATTTTGTTTCTCAATTTGTAACAATCCCCTCATTTTAGGAGATATGTTTCATTGTCTCGTACTCTTTTATTTGCAAAAATGTCTGACGTCACTAATATATCAATTGCATAAATACAGATGCGTCTTTTCTAAAAGAATACGTGCTTGCAGGAAATATACTTACTCCCGGGAGTGTCTGAACTTTCATGATGGGGTCCAGTAAAGGATACCTCGGGATTACTTGTATGTTTCTATCTTTGCAGGATTGCAGGTATTCAAAAGAGCAACATGGGGCATGTAAGCTTCATCCCAGCAAGCTGGCAAATCAACGTTCAGTCTTGGCACCCAAAGTTCTTTCTCCCCAGCTGAGTTACCACTTGCTATTTTCTCCCCAGCCGAGGTGCCAATAATTCTTCCTCAGCTAAGCACAAAAGCCAGGGAACCACTTCCCCACAGAGTTTCAGCCTCTATCCAGGAGAGCAACGCCTGAAGGAATCACAACAGAGTGACGAAAGCTTCTACAAACCCCAGCTGGGTCCTTCATTTACCAGAATAAGTCTATCATTGGCCTATTTCCCCAAGCAGCTACATCTCACCAGATCTACCAACGATCTCATCCCCATCTGGGATGTCCGTTTCAAGCAGATCAACCAGAGATCCTCGCAGCAGCAGGATCCAAATCCCAGATTGGTATCTTTGCATAATCATGGCATTCGCATCATATTCACCCTACAAAGCGTAGCATTCCGTCTAATGCGGAGCATTACAGCAAAAATCCAACATGTTGCATAATCATAAGCCATGTTCTGAATCAAACACTTGTGAGTATTGACCATCCATCAACAATACCCAGAATGCTCCCCAGATTCCCCAAACAGAGAGCTAAAGCTAAAGCAGTTGCTTCACACTCCCAAACATCAGTATATACCCCTGGTGGCACCCGTCCGTGTTATATCCCTAGTAGAAGACCAAAGCATCCCCTTTGCACTCACAGATACATATATATATACAAATCCTTGACATCCGTCCATGTCATTTTCCCCAGCACAGTAACATAAACACTTTGTATATCAGATTTTTGTTTATACTATACTTTTCTCCTTTCGACACTCGTCCGTGTTACTCTCCCCAGCAGTTTAAATACATGTCTATACACTACTCATATTTATTACCTCTCAGATTCAACACTCGTCCGTGTTCTTTGTTAACCAGTTGATACTCGTCCGTATCATCATCTTTGAACACGTGTCAGTATTTGTTTCTACCCGATACTCGTCTGTATCGTAGTCTTAAGGATGCTCGTCCGCATCTTTAATCTATACACAAACATCTAAACACTTATGCCTTTATTTCTTGGATATAAACACTCGTCCGTGTTTACTATTCCCCAGTAGATCGCCAGCAAAGCAAAATTTCTTTTCTATCTGACATTCGTCTGATGTCATGATAAACCTCGAGAGCAGTCGTACCCTGCTAGGTGATCGTCCTTCACCTCTTGATGATCGTTCTTCATCATGCTCATCCGATGGCCGTCCCCATCGTTGATCTTTCCTATCCGACATTCGTCCTATGTCGTGATATTTAGCAGCCGTCCCCTGCTAGGTGATCGTCCTTCACCTTTTGATGATCGTCCTTCATCATTTTATCCGATGGCCGTCCCCATCGTTGACCTTTCTATCTGACACTCGTCCTGTGTCATGATAAACCCTGAGAGTAGTCGTACCCTGCTAGGTGATCGTCCTTCACCTCTTGATGATCGTCCTTCGTCATGCTCATCCGATGGCCGTCCCCATCGTTGACCTTTTATCCGGCATTCGTCCTATGTCGCGATATTTTCGGCAGCCGTACCCTGCCAGGTGATCGTCCTTAACCTTTGATGACCGTCCCTCATCATTTATTTCATTTGTTCTTTAACCCGATGGCCGTCCCCGTCGTGGTCCCTTTTCCTTTTTCCTGATGATCGTCCTTCATCAGTTTAGCCCGATGGCCGTCCCCATCGTTGCTTACATTACTTTATGAACTTGATGGTCGTCCCCATCATTTTTCATTTAATCCCCAGAGAAGTCGTATAGCTTCACTTGATGGCCGTCCCCATCATAATCCCTTTTATCCCCAGCATGTCGGCCGTCCCCGCCATTGCTTTATTTCCCGCACTTTTCCCAGCATGTCGGCCGTCCCCGTCATTGCTCTTTCCCCAGCAGTCGTCCTCTGCTCGACGGTCGTCCTCCGTCGCCCATACTTTATAATATACTTTATTTTGCTTTACAATCTATATCCCTTTTCTTCTTCATTCTGTGAGTGCAAATTTTGGATTGTTTTTGATATTCAATCACAAGTTATCTTGTTTGCCTGATAAGTCGTTGCTTACATCCTGCACAGCTAACTCATGCTTGAATAGGGGCAGCTGTAAACACCCCAAATTTGCCCTCACCCATTCACACCATGGCTTGTGACCCTCTCATATGCATAAACTCAATCATAGCATCTCAATTTACATTTTTGACACATTGCATTGGTTCAAAGTCATCTGCATATAGGGTTTGTGATCTGAGCAATCTAAGAGCTTCTTGAGCCACCCCAAAGGTCATCAATCACTTCAAAGGGGTCCATGTATGTTCAAGCATCATATTATGTCCTCTCAAAGTCAAGAATGTCAAAGAATCACAAGAGCTGAGAATGATATGGAAGCAGAGCCAGGCTTGACTGCACAGATGACCTAGAATTAGGGTTTTGGTTTCAAAGGCCATAACTCCAAATTTTTTGGTCATTCTTGTTTCTATTGGTCTCTATATGGTATAGGGAGTATGCATATCAATTTTCATGAAGAAATTCCATGGGGAAGTCATCTGATCAAGAGTTGACTTTCTGGGCAAGTCAATGTAAAATCAGGGCATCTGAGGCCCCCAATGACCCAACCAAAGGGTGTTCTTCATCATTTTGATTGTATATGATCTTTATTTGATCATAGAAGAAGTTGGAAGTTCACAAAATTGAAGAATTCCAAGTCTTTTGCAAAGTTGACTTTTTGGGAAAGTTGACTTTTTAATGAAATTGCCATTTTGGGAAACTTTTTCATCCCTTGCTTTTTGATCCAAAAATGCTTCAAATGAAAAAACTTTGGTCATGAAAGTTGTAGAATGGATCATTCCCTTTTCAAAAAGTACAAGAACATGACCTAATTCATTTTGGATCAAAAGTTATGGCTTGTCAAAGTTGGCTAAAATCACAAAATTTGAAGTTTTCCACCAAAGAGGCATTTTGCAAAATGACTTGATCAAGTGTTCTAAAGACCTCAAATGTGTACAATTTCTTCACAACATGATTACATGACCTCTAAAAATCAGAATTGGCCCAAGAATCATCTCATTTCATGCCTTGAACTTCAAGAAATCTCAAAGGAACCAAACTTGAATCAAATTGCAAAACTTATCATAAGTTACAAACCACTTGCTGAATCACCTCATAAACAATTCCATGGCTCTCCCTAAACTCAGCTGAGCCCAAGCATGCCAAAAATCAAGTTGTACCATTGCCCATACCTCAAGTACAAATCAAGTTGACATTTTGGCCAAAGACCCATACCAATCACAATAGGCCAGCACCCACTCTCTGACCTATCACAATTGTTTATACAAATCAAAAGCAAGCCAAAGCACATAACACTTCATGCTGAAACACACCAAATCCATAGTTATCATTTTTGCTCCAACTTGCAAAATCCTTCGAAACACTCAGCACATCTAGCAAACACAAAAACCAACTTCACAAATCAACTCAGCACACTTCCCTGGTCACAAACCACCCCTCACCATAGCCTGAAACTCATTGAAACAAAAACACGATCACCACCTTCCATTGAACAGAACTCCTGCCATCTCTCAAACCATCCATTATAAACTTCAAACAAGCATTGAAAGCTTCTCAGGGGGTCCAGTGGGGTTGATTGAAAGCAAGAAACCAGCCAGAAAGTACCAGAAACCAAAGCTTCAGTTCAGGTAGCCATCTCAAACTTTTTTTCTAGAAACTCCATTTTAAGTTCTTAAATGCTTCTATGCACTCCCCTGATCATGGGGATATGATTATTTTTGAAAATGGTTGAGAAACCAGGATGTATGAATGCTCTGAAACTTTTTGCCCTAGGAATGTTTTGCTTCGATTTGGTTGATTGATGAATGAAAAATGATGTTTGTTAGGGGGTTTTGATTCAGTTTTGAATGGGGATGAATTCTGGGCAGTTGGATTTCATTTTTATTGCGTGTAGAGAGAGTTAGAGATTTGGCTTGCCGGAGAAGACGACCGGAACAGTGTTCCGGTCGCCTGAAAGTCATTAGGGTTAATTAATTAGGGTTTAGTCTTAATTGCGTGAATTTGAATTTTGGCCGTCCAGATGCGCGCCAGGTCCACTCCCGCGCGTGTGAGTTTGAATTCTAGCCACTAGATCAGCATACTTCTCATTTTATTTCATTTTTATTTCATTTAATTTCATTTGTTTTGTTCAATTTATTAAAAATAGTAAAACATTTTCAAAAATTCTGAAAATATTTATACAAACTTTTATTAATTTTCAGAAACCAAAAATATTTTTATTTTTATTTTTTGCATTAAAAAATATTTTTAAATCATTTAAAAGTTTATTTTTAATTAATTAATGAGAATTAATTAATTAAAAGTACTTTTAGGTATTTAAAAATCACCAAAAAATTCATGAAACCTTTAAAATCATTTAGAAACATTGTCCAACCCTCAAACCAAATTTATTTTTTGATCTTGATGTCTTTTGACAATTTTTCATGGAATTAATTTCATTTCAAGACTTTATTTTGATCCAATGTTCAAAAATTCATTTCTGCCTAGTCTTTGAGAGTTGGACTTTGATTCTTTTTGCATTGCATCTTGCATATCATGTAGTTTATAGGATTAAATTGGCATGATTTGATCTTTCATTTTCAATTTGTTTGACATTTTTCTTGACAAGATACCCTAAAACCCTAGAAATCTTAGGAAATTCATAACTTTCACTAGGTTAAGAATTGGATCCCCTCCTTTGGGCAGTGAGTTTATGTAGGGTTAGGGTTCCTTTGAATGCATTTTCAATTTTTTATCTTGATGTTTGCTTCTGATTTTGATTTTTGTTTTGTGCATTGTTCATAAACCCTAATTTGGGCTTCCATTTGCATCCATCTTCCATTTGTTTGCATACCATGACTTGCCATAGCGTTTTGCGCATCCATTTGATTCATTAGACATCTTAAGACATATTAGAAGCATGTTTGATCATTGCATCTTTCATTTGCCATGTTGTATGTCATTTGCATTCCATAACTTTTCATGTATGTTCATGGTTCCAAGCATGCTTCTCTTGCATTCATTTGTTTGTATGATCATCCCCATGCCTTGTTTCATGTTTGCATCATCCCATAACATCATTATCATCACACACATGCTTCTGATTTTGGTTTGCATCATGCCATTTCATTTCATTTTGCATTGCATTGCATTTCTTTCACTAACTTTTCAGGTGGTAAGTCACTTTGAGAAGTGAATTTGCCTTCACTTCTCACAATTTCTTTTCATCTCTCTTATGCATCATTGCTGCATTTTGTCTTGTGTTTGAGATTGAGCTTGCTCATTCTTCTTCTTCTTACTTTCTTTCTTCAAGTGACTTGTCTTCTTAAATGAAGCAAGTTACTTTGCTTCCTTTGCTCCTTTCATCTGCTTCCTGGTGGTTCCTCTGAAGATTTCTCCTGAAAACCTCACAAACCTTAGGAACAACCATGCATGACAATAATTAGGGTTTTGATTAGTTCCCCATTTAGACTTTACCTTTGTGTCTCATTGAGTCTTCTCTTCTCACCCCATAATCAGGGACTAAACCCTAAAGGCTTTAAGGCTTTGTGATTAAGCTTATGCCTGCATCCTTCTATTAGGATGGAGTGTATAACTTTATTCCTAAGTGTTAAACCCTTAATGTGTTTAACTCCTTTAATCAATTCATCTAATAATCATCAAGACATCAAGCTTGTAACTTGGGCCTTGCATTAGGGTTTTAATTCTTCCTTAATTGGTTAAGAAGGACTAACCCTAGTGTTAATGGACAAGTCCTCCTCAAGCTGTCTTACAAACCATAAAACTCACTTCTTCATCATATCATTAACTAAAATCCACTTAATGAAGGCTTTGTTTTGTCATGAGTTTAATCCCTAATCATGGATTAAGTTGAGGAGCTTTCCTCAGCTTAAACATTCTCATCTATTATCCTTCTATTAGGATGGTGTAATGAGTCTGTTTAATCCTTGATTATGGCTTAACCTCATTACTTAACACTAAACAAAAACACCAAAAACATCTAAATAATCACAAGTAGGTTAATGATCTTAATCCTACACCATGGTAATTAAGTGTGAGAAGCTGACTTCACACTTAAGGCATTCTCATTACCCCTAATCAGAGGGAAGATGTGATGAGTTTACTAAATCCATTGGCTTAGGCTTAAGCTCATTAACTTATGACAAATTTTCAAAAGTAATAAAAGACTGAAAACTCAAAAACAAACAATAATCGTCTCCTCCGGGATTCTTTTCTCACCTCATTCACTCACAAACGAGAACTTGCTTCTTCCGTCTAATGCAAGACAGTTTGCACCTGAGCCAGACATGTCATACACTTGAGCATAGACAAGTAAGCAGTTCACAGTCAATTTATCTTTCAGTCTCTTTGGGTCGAACTACGGTGTTCTGACTTCCTCATTGCACGAGAGGATACGTAGGCATAACTTAACAGTTATCGAACAAAAGTCTCTGTATATTCCCCCTCCTTCCAGCATTATTCTTTAAGCCTCAGTCATGAGCATTTCATTCTTGTTTTTACACTGACACTTCTCTTATACACTTCACATTTCTTTTACACTGACACCTGTACATCCTTTTCCAGCTATTTTGTACACAAATTGCACTGACACTACCCCTTTAAAACACAAATCTTTTAAGCGTGGATCCCGTCGAGTACGACGGACAATCTGGGTGCTAATACCTTCCCAGGTTGTAACCAACCCCCTTTCTCAGTCTCTCTGGTTCGCAACCGTCTTATCTATATCTTTCTTAGGTTTATGCATCATTACCTTTCCTTCGGGATAAAAATTCCTAGCTGGCGACTCTTTTCTTTTCCTGTGAGTTCACTCCTGTGTGTTCTCACACCTCCTCTCGCCGACTGTTCGCGTCTGTACCTCATTTGAGCCCAGTCTCATCTTTTGGGAGCGACACCAGCAGCACTGATCCACCATCTTGATCACATAATTCATCAAACAAATCTTTATTTGGAGTCATGTGCCAAGTGCAACCTGAATCCATAATCCACTTTCTTCTTGAGTCGCCGCTTGAAACCACAAGAACATCAGTTGATTCAAAATCATCTAGAACAATGGCTGCATTTCCATTATCCTTACCTCCATGATCTTTCAGGCGTTCAGGGAACACCTTTCGAATGTGACCCTCCTTCTTACAATGATAGCATCGAACACCAAATGCTTCACCACTATAAGACTTCTACATACTTTTGCCCTTCTTCTTGTCAAACTTACCATCCTTTCGCAAGAATTTTGCCTTAACGGCCAAGCCTTCACTAACCGCCGAAGGTTTATACTCCTTTCATTTGTTCAAGTCCTTAGAGTACAAGGCAGATTGAACATCTTCAAAGGCTAGGGACTCTCTTCCATACAAGAGGGTTTCTTTAAAGTGGGCATGTGTTATGGGCAAAGTTCATAACAACAACATCGCTTGATCTTCATCATCGATCTTCACATCAATATTTTCAAGATCAAGAATCAGCTTGTTGAACATATCCAACTACTCAGCCAACGCTTTCTCTTCACTCATCTTGAATGAATACAAGGCTTGCTTCAGGTAGAGTCGATTCACCAACGATTTGGTCATGTATAAACCTTCAATTTTCAACCATAACCCTGATAACATCATCTCCTTTGTTACATGTTGAATAACCTTATCACCAAGGCTCAACAATACTGCATTGTGTGCTTTCTAAATCATGACCGTCTTTTCAGCTTCCGTCAACGCAGTATTCATGGTCGTTTCTCCCTTCAACTCTTCCAAACAACCCTAATGAACAAGTAGAACTTTCATCTTCAAGCCCCCCACAGACCGAAATCATTCACTCCGGTGAACTTTTCAATCTCATACTTTGTTGAAGACATCTCCTCCACGCTCACTGCACCAATTTGTTGCGAATTGGATACCTTAGAAAACAAAGTATAATAGGTTTCTCAAGAAACCCACAAGGGTTAGGGTTTAGGATTACCAATGATAACAACAAGGATTGGTTATAAACTGCTATTCTTTCCTTTCTCTTAAAACAAGTTTACAAGTATACAAGAATAACAAATAACCTCTCTCACTTTTGAATTAGGGTTTTATGTTCCTATTTTCCCTTATACAAAATATGAGAAACTAGTATGCTATTTATAATAAAACTAGCACACTAACCTAATGGGCTTTTTAAAAATTACCCATTACAAGCTAACTTAGGGTACAAGCTAACTTAAACAATTGGATTCATAACACAAGACCCAGTTAAACAATAAGATGTGAACAGACTTCAACGACATGCTATTCGTACTAGGGTTTGTTCCAATATTCCACAAACCTTGATGCAAACTAATTGTAATGGGAAACCATCCATCTCTCCACCATGTGTCTGCACATTGGTCGATACCCCTTCGTATATATATTGCATAGCTCAAATAGATGCAATCTAAACCCCTTTCTTCTCTTGGACTTTCCCAAAATCTCTCTAGATGCTCTAACATATTCCTTCTCCAAGTCAATAAATATTAAATGCATGTCTTGTTGGACTATCCAATACCGCTCCATCATACGCTGTAATTGATAAATTGCTTCAATGGTCGACCTTCCAAGCATAAAACCAAATTGATTCTATTTTCTTAATCATTGTTATATCACTCTTTCCTATAACTTCATTGTACGACTCATAAGCTTAATCCCCATATAATATGCATAATTTTGTATATCCCCATTGTTCATATAGATTGGAACTAAAGTTTTTCTTCTCCATTCATACGGTATGAGTTTGACCTCATAAATTCATTAAAGAGTTTAGTGAGTCATTCAATACCTCTATCTCCAAGAATTTTCCACACTTCAATAGGTATATTGTGTGGTCTAACCGCCTTACTATTACTCATTCTTTTCAATGTTTCATTTACTTCCTTTTTTTCTGAATCTGACGATAGTAATTATAGTTTTGATTTGCTTCTCTAATGTCGAGTCTACTAGAACTAGGTGAGATATCATATCCTTCAATAATTAGGCTGTAGAAATATGTCTTTCACATATCCTTTATATATTTTTCTTGAACCAAGATATTGCCTTCTTTATCTTTAACACACTTCAGTTAATCCAAATCTCTCGTCTTTCTTTCTCCTCCCTTAGCAAACCTATATATAGATTTTTCTCTCTCCGAGATTCCTAGATACTGGTATAATCCGTCAAAAACTTTGGTTTTTGCATCACTCACCTCTTTCTTTGTCTTATTTTTAGTTTTATGTTACTTTTCCTATGTTTCGTCATTTTTACTCTAACTTTACTCTAGACATTTTCATTCCACCACCATGTTTCTTTACCCCTAGATCCAAAACCTTTTGTTTCACCCAATGTCTCTTTAGCCACTTTTATAATCTCTTAAGTCATCTTATTCTACATATGATTTGTACTTCTTGTGGTGTTCCAAACCATCCTTCCAGGATCTTGTGTTGGAAAATTCCTTGTTTTTCACCCTTCAACCCAATTTTTTTGTGACACTACCATATGGCTTCTTCTGCTGACTCCCACCTTAATTCTTACATTCATAACCAAAACTCTATGTTGGGTAGTCAAGGTCTCTCCCAGAATAACTTTGCAGTCCAAGCAAATTTTTCTATCGGATTTCCTAATAAGAAAGAAATCTATTTGAGAACACGTCACTCAACGTTTATATGTGATAAGATGTTCATCTCTTTTCCTAAACCATGTATTTTCTATAGTAAAATACAAAACCGAGGAAAACTCCAAGATGGATTTACCCATCACATTCACCCCCCTAGGCCAAATCCCACATGAACGCTCTTAAAACCTCTTACTATGCTACCTACATGCTAATTAAGATCCCCTCCAAGGAAAATCTTATTTCCTTGGGGTATATCATGAAGTAAACCTTCTAAATCCTTCCATAATGTTACCTTAAGGCGTTCTGCTAACCCAACATGATGTGCATAAGCACTAATAACATTTAAGGTGTTTTATTCCACTATAAATTTTAAGGCTATGATTCGATCTCCTACTTTTTTCACATCCACAATATCCTTTTTTCACTCCTTGTCCATTATAATTTCCGCCCCATTTTTCAATCTATTTTTTTGTGTGTGTACCAAAGCTTAAATCCCAAATTGTCTAATTCTTTCACTTTTACATCTGTCCACTTAGTTTTTTGTAAGCACATAAAATTAATCTTCCCACTAATCATAGCATCCACGATTTATATAGATTTTCTAGTAAGTGTGTCAATATTCTATGATTCAAAGTGAATCCTCCTCACACCCGTTCATGAATCCTTGCTTATTTTTCACTACAACCGAGTAGCGATGCAATGACCTTTTTTCTTTTAATGTTGTACTCGAGCCATATAACATGTTGGTAACGGACAACGACCTAATATTTATATTATTTTGTAGTTGATTATTGTCGTAGAGATTCGACAAAATTTTACGTTACTTGGGAACTACCTTACACAAGTCTCATTTTATCCGGATTTGGACCGACTATATATAGCAAAATTAATCTAGACAAGGATTCCGCCTCGCAGATAATGTAAAATCAAATTCACTCGAAATCTTTTGACACCCGCCCGCCTTGCTATCCATGTTGGGCGCCTTTCGGGTGTGACATTGTTGGCCAAACAAATTCATTCTTTATTTTGCACAACAATAAAGAGATTTTAAGCCTTACACAACAAACCACTTAAATAGATTTCTTTATTCTGCAATTTTTCGCCAATCTTTTAGTTTTTGGAAAAAGTATTTATCTTAGGGGAAGCTATACTTCAAGTTCACGGTTTCCATAGCAGAAAGGTTCTGCTAAAAACAAAAGAAGTAGGCCTAGCCGCCAGCCATTTTCCCCATATCTGATACTGTAAAGTTCTACAACTATAACGCGTTATTTCTGTTTCAAGTTCTATATGCCCTACATTATAATTATCAACTATATAAGAAGAGATAATTTAAGAAACAAATAAAAAAGAAAGAGAGAGAGAGATTGTGTACTGTTTGTCTCTTACGATCAAGATGCAATGGCCCCTACCTCCCTCACGGGCTTTCTCTACGATTATCATTTCACGTGAACTCTAATGATATGATATCTCACAATATACTGTGCATGCCTCTGAATCCGAGAGTATAGTGTCACGAGCATTGTATTTATCTGTTGCTGCATGATATATATGTATTGTATATAATATCTTACAGCTTCACTACTTCAATAAAATTCATATATAGTTCACATTGCTAATACTAGCTATTTTTCTATCATCAATAGTGTCCACCAAACTGATCATTTTGCATGTTCATGACAGGTCCTATTGGATTGAACCTAGGGACCTCTTGTTGCAACAAGGGTTTCTTCATCGAATCATCTCCAACTCCGAGGAAATCTCTTGTTAAGCTTAGTTGATCTTCATTCAAATTTCCTGCATGGTTTCCTTGCTTGAAGAGCTTCTTAATTTCAACAATGTTGGGAGGTGCGGAATTATTACCATTGTTCAGCTTTCTTGTTGTGGATTGAGTTTCCATTGACACGTGACTTGGACCTCCTTGTAATTGATTCTGATAATACAAATGAGACAAATCATTCATTTTGTTGTTTTCTTCTTGTTCTAGCTTGAGTACTCCTTGAGTAAGCATAGCATTAGATACTTCTTGTTGATCGGTGTAACGGTAATTCATCCACTGTCCATTTGGTATTGAACCGAATGTATTCATGTTTGTCTGAAGTAATTCTAAATCGGAGTTTGCTTCTGATGATGAGAATACACTAGTTGTAGTAGTGGAGTTGCTTGGAAGATAGTTATGATGAGGGATGTTAATATGATGATGATGAGGAGGAGGAGGAGGATTATTATTGAGAAAATTTCCCATGAATTGTTCTGGAACTGGTCCACCGAATTCCTGATTAAGCCCAAATAAACCATGAGGAATTCTTGATGCTTGAGCTTGAGCTTGAGCTTGAGCTTGAGTGTTGATCATAAGATTGTTTCCAAAGTTGGATAAAACTGCTGAAGCTGAACCTATTCTTGCACTTCTCTCCACCAAGGATTCACAAAAGGCTCTATGCGTTAAGAAACTGTCCTTCCTGATTCATCAATTGTCACACAATAAAATGATTCAAAGTTAGTGGTCCAATCATACTCTAAATGAATTCCTACATGTTTGAATTAGCATTGAATTTGACAGAATCAGGAACCTACTTCATTAGTATTGAGAAAGTTAAACTTGCATTAGACCTATTAAGTCCATGTTTAGATACTTTCAAGTATTAATAATGTTATTGTTCAATGTGATTTCGTTTTTTCAAACATGCAATAAATGGTGGATATGCATACCTGGAGAATAGTGTGCCACAGTCACATCTGTACTCTCTAGTACCACAAATCTTACTATGAGCCTTCCAATCAGATTGAACTGCATATTTCTTAGAACACTTATCACACTTCCATTTTTTCTCACCGTGCTTTCTACTGAAGTGCTTCTTTATCCCAGTTAAGTCACCTAAAGCTCTACTAGGGTCATGGTGCACACAGCTCTTCTCTGGACACACATACACCTTCTTCCTTACAATCTCATGATGGTTTCTCTGCTTAAGCTTCCATGGAAGATTGTGCCCTCGCAGATGTAGCTGCAGGTTTTGGTCTCTCTTGAAACCCTTGTTGCATACTTCGCAGATGAAACGGTTTGTTGTCATCAGAGACTTTGGTGATAGAGCAATCACTTCTGAAGCCGGATCTGTAACATAACATAATAATTAATATCAAAAACTATGATAATATATAGATAGATATAATATAAGGTGAAGTGATGAACTTGCCTGGTGTTCCTGGTAGACTTCTTTTTCTCTTATTAGGGTTAGGAGGATTAGGGTTTGAGTTCGAGTTTGAGGTGCTTCTGATGAGGTTGGAAGGAGCAGAAACAGCTTCATCAGACATCATCTTTGAAATATAGAAGCTCTACAAAACCAAAACAACAATTAGTTATTCAAGTATATGTAGTAATTGAGACAAGAAAGTATAGTACTAGTACTATTACTAGACTATATTCTAGGTAGTATATAAGTTGAAGAAGTTGAAATTGATGTTACATGTGAATTGCAGGTAGCAGAAGAAGCTAGGTTTGAGAGAGATTAACTGAATATAGTTGATGAGAGTATATTGAGGAGATAGCAGGAAGCAAAAGAGAGAGAGAAGAGAGAATGATAGAAGAAAGAGTTGTTGTTGTTGCCCGCTGGATCTGTTCTCTTCTAATTATCAACACGGCTGCTGTGACTGTGAGTGTCAGTCAGTCAGCCATAGACTTGTATGATGGACCACGTATTTCTTTCTCTCTCTGTCTCTCGTTTTCACTCCATATATATATATATATATATATATATATATATATATACTACTATATATACTATACGGACTATGGTATATATATACCTCGATAATAATATGTAAGAGTGTAATTATACTGAGTTTATCATGTGATATGATATGAGCTGCTATATAAGACAGTTCTAACTCTACATAGTTTGAGTTAGACTTGGCACTTGTATAGCTTCAAGTTCTAACTTATGTATAGTAAGTATCTTTAAACCAGTTAATAACTTTTTTTATTGAATACATTTTGTAAAATTTATTGGATTGAAAAGTAAATTTTCTATCATTTGATATGTTATTGAAGTATGTTAAGATTATCTCTCAAACATTTTTTATCAAGTAATTTATACTTTTGATAATTTTAGAATTAAGGAGTTTAATGATAAGGGTGATTTTGATTATATATTGAATTTTTAGTATTCAATGTGTTGAACAATTCCTTCTCTCTCTTAGGGTGGAAAGATGATCTACTATTGAACTACTTGGGTAGATAGTGTTGTTTAGGATGGGTTGGCTAGATCTATTCGAAGTGGTGGTTTAGGGGAGATATGTATTTATGTTTTTTTCTTCTTCTTTCTAATAGTAGAGTAGAAATTGCCTATTAAAGAGATAGAAAATCAAGAATTACAACATAAAACAAAAGGAATAAAGAGTATTTGAAATGCGCAAGATAAAAAGTTTGGATAACTCTCTAGCCGAGAAACAAAAATGAAAAATAAAATCAATAAAATACCAAAAATAATAAACATCAGCTAAGTAGTTCTTTAGTTTATTTTATCCAGACTACTCTGATGCAAAAAAATGTTCAGAAAGAGCAAGCTAAAGAGCAAGCTGGAGGGAGGTAGACACAATCACCTGCACAAAACAAGAGAAAAGAAGTTGGTCACCTAATGCACCCTTAAATCCCTACCCGCTTGATCAGATCCCGCTCCTAATCGGCTAATGAAATGATGAAATATGTAGCATGGACATGAACACACTTCCATACAGAGCCAATATCATAGTCATCCAGTGATTAACCGTCAAACTTTTCTTGAAAAATTACTTTATTACAAAATTTCCAAATCGTCTAGACCACGAAATCTCAAATTAAGACCAAACTGAAAGATACCTATTTTCTAGGACCTAGACTTTGCAACAACTCAAGCACCACTAAAATCAATTTCAGCAAAGGTTTGAACTTCCTCAAGTATCTAAAAACTTTATACCAAATAGTTGAACCTATCTCACACAAAACAGATAGATGATTTTTCGATTCCATTTATCCCACTGATAACACACATTCCACACTAACAAACACTTTCACAATTTGGCGTCTTGGAAGATTCTCCATAGTCGCAACCTAAACTAGAACAACTGCCACGTGAACACTACAACTTTGGAAGGATCCCAACTCTTCCAAACCCTAGCAAATCCCTTTTACACCCTTTCAAAGCTATCATCGCTGCCCTCATCCAAATCCAAAAAGGATGCCATAAGTTGATCTAACTGAAAATTCCCTAGTCGGATAAGGTTCCAAACCCAATAATCAATTTGGACTCACCTCACCACTCTCGAAATAAGGACAAGCAAACCCTAAAAAAGCTCCTCCTCCCAAACTAGAAAAATCACCATCCACCTAAAACTTCAAACTCAAACATCCCACTACCAAGAACTCACCAATTGAGATTTTTGCTCAGATATCAGGAAAAACCTCTCAAAAGAGACACAGAGAGGGATAGTCCCTACTGATACATCATGTTAAAATTGGGTTTTATGTCCCCAACCATCTTAACGTAAGACAAGGCAAACCAATTTATCACCTAATTAGGGTAAAACCCAAGGAGGAAAACTCATCTCCACCAACGAGACACCCTCATAAGGCCTATTTCCTTTATCATTCCCCCTCCCCTAAAGGGGAACCGAAACCCTAAGAAACATACCTCTCTAAGGCAAGGGAAAATCCATAAGAACCCCCACCTCCACTTACTTCGTAAAGAAATATTTACAAATCTAAGATCCTTCACTCTCAGACCAACTGCACTTTAGTCTTTATAAACATCCTCTCACTTAACTCTCAACTTTTTCTCCTCCTTTGAATCCTAAAAAAATACATTTGCATACAAACTAGTTTCTTTCAAACTAAGACTGACATCTTCATGAAAGACAAACAAAACATTAAAATTGAGTTAACATTGAGTTCAACATGACCAACCGATCACCTAAACTCTCATTACACACTATGCCAAAATTGACATTTAACAGCGCACCTTAGACAACGCTTTATAAAGAAAGCGCTGCTATAGGTCAAAATTAAAATAAAACACGGAAACTGTTCAAAAAAATAATAAAAGCGCTGCTAAAAGTCATACCTTAGACAAGGCTTTCTCAAAAGCGCTGTCTAAGATAGACCTTAGACAACGCTTTTAGAAAGCGCTTTTAAAGATAGACCTTAGACAGCGCTTTTAAAAAAGCGCTGTCTTAGGCTTTCAATATAAAAAAAATTAAAAACAAAAGCGCTGTCTAAGGTTGACCTTAGACAGCGCTTTCCCAAAAGCGTTGTCTAAGGTCTAATTATATTAAAAATATACAATTTCTATTTTCATTTCCCTCACTTTCTACGAACGAACACCATCGTCGTCCCTACTGAGCTTTTCTTCACCATTGCCCTAACTGAGCTTCTCGCCACCGTCGTCCTCCACGTTCACCGTCGTCCACCACATTATTTGGTAAGCTTCTTCTCTGTTCTTTTCTTCTCTGTTCTTTTCTTCTCTGTTTAGGGCAAGAACAAAATCAACTTTATCTCTTTTAGTTTAAGCTCTTTTTGTTTGTAGTTGACATTGTTGTAGAAGTGCTTATTAGTTTAAGCTCTTTTTGTATATTATTGTAAAAGTGCTTATTAGTTTAAGCTCTTTTAGTATATAATTGACATTGTTGTTGAAGTGCTTATGAGTTTAATATCTTTTTGTATATGATTGACATTGTTTGAAGAAATGCTTATTATTTTAAGCTCTTTTTGTATATAGTTACACTATTCTATACATAAAAACTAATAAAAGTGCTTATTATTCTATTCATGAAACTTTTTGCTTATTAGTTCATTGTTGAAGCTTTTTGATAAGGTATTCATGAAACTTTTGAGATGATCAAACTAATAGACAAAGATATTCTCAATACACAAAATTATAATAGATGAAAGATTCATAAAATAAGCATTTTTATTAGTTTAAGCACTTTTTATTAAGTTAGATTTGATCATGCATGGTTTCTTTATTATGTATGTATTTATTTGACATTGTTGTATTTATTTGATTATAAGTTAGATTTGATCATGCATGGTATCTTTATTATGTATGTATTTATTTGACATTGTTGTATTTATTTGATTATAAGTTAGATTTGATCATGCATGGTATCTTTATTTTTGTGTTTTCAATTGCTTTTATTATAAGTTATATTTGATCCTCCTTGGTTTCTTTATTATAGGTTAGACATGGCCACTAATGATGATAACCCACAAGATGATCATTCGACACATGAAGGAGGTAGTAAAAAAGTATCAACTGAAGAAGAGATTCGAAGAGGTATAACGGTTATAAGAAGAGTGGTCAGTGGTAGATCTCGAGGCATCATTCTAGATGTGAATTGGAGCCATCAGGGGCAGCTTATAGAACCTAATGGGCACACCTTAACTAGCTTCATCGGTGCACTAGTAAAGAATGAAGTTCTCATTACTTGTGATGATTGGAGAAACAAAGATCTGAATGACTCCAAACAAAGAATTTGGAGTGAGATAAAGGTACAATAATTATGCCTTTAATTATGCGAATCAATTATGGTTTTTTGATTACCTGTACTAACGCACAATCTGTATGTTTTTCTTAGCGGTGTTTTAACATCGAATAAGAAAGAAGAGGTTTTTGTATGATTGGCCGGAAAGCTTTTACGAGGGTTTAGAACATTTCTATCATCCAAGTTCCTTAAGGACGCGGATGATAATTATGTTGATGTGGAGCTTCCTAAAAAATATGAAAGTTTGATATCTGCAGAAGAACGGGAAATCTTCAAATCCAAACGACAAGACCCTGTATTTAAAAGACTAAGTGCCATAAATCGGGAAAGAGCATCAATTCCCGCATATCCGTACCGAAAAGGACGTGTCGGATATGGACGCATAGAACAATCCATGGTAAGTATTTATAAATTGCGATAAAATATTTGTTCATCATATATTAGTTTTGTTTGATCATATTGTATGACTTAATGTGTAGCTGCAGAAGGAGAAAAGTTCTGAAACATCTATTCTTGCACATGTTTTGTGGAAGGAAGCCCGTGTGGGCAAATCTGGAGTTCCTAAAGAAGATGTTTTACAAGTATACGAGAAATGTGTAAGTATAACATTTTTTCTTTAATTAAATAAAAACTTTATAAACAAATATTTGACAAGTATACGGTATTCATCTGATTTTCAGGAGGCGCTATCTCAATCTCTACCTCTAGATGATACTAGGAGCATACTTAGTCAGGCATTAGATGTCCGTGAGTATTCTGTTCGGGTGAGGGGTAAGGGATTTGGAGTCACTCCGACCTCCCTGAGTATTAAAAAAGGAAAGGCTCCTAGTAATCAGGAGCTTCATGTAAAATTGGAAGCAATACAAGCTGAGCTTGATGCATTAAGGAGAGAAAGAGAGGCTAGCGCCTCAACATGTTTTAGAGATGCTTCAGACAAAGATAGTATCAACTATACCTTTAAGTCAAACATTCCAGAGGTAATTACATATAATTGTCTTAAATTGAACTATTTGCTTAAATTATGTATTTGACATATATACACATTAACAATTTCATTTTATTATTGGTTTTAGGGCATTTCCCATTGTCAGCTCTATTTATTGTCACCATATTATCGGATGGTTGGCAAGGGAAAAATGCATAACATTAGCGGAGTATTACTTCACACCAGAGAGCTCCCTGCTGGATGTTTGAAATTATCGATTGATATTACAGTTGAGCCGAATGCATAATTATCATATCCTAACGATGGTTCGGATGCAACAACGGTGGACGAGGCAGTATGTTCGTTTGTTGCATGACCGACAAACCTCATTAGCATAGGATATGAGGTATGCCTATAACCTTTGTTGACCTTAATGTGTATATTCAAAGTTTTTACGGGCATTTTACGTACATTTTTTACTTGGTTATGTTAAATAGACTCCCACAAGATCCAAATCAAAAAATAATGCTATTCTGCGACATACTGAGTCCGTGGTTTCAAAAAAACAGGTACAATACAATTATATGACATATATGCATGGAAGTTGTTAAATTCTTAATTTCATCTAACTATTTATATGATATGTAGCTTCAAGAAAAGGAGGTTAGCAACGTCTCCGCACACCAAAAAAAGGAGGTTAGCATAGCCTCCGCACAACAAAAAAAGGAGGGTAGCAACGCCTCCGGACAACAAAAAAAGGCTGGTGCTAAGAAGACTGTAGCTAAGAAAAAACCTACCACCAAGTATAGGACATGCCTTAAGACATTTCTAGAGATGACAGATATACCGATCGGAGGTGTTCGTCTTGTGCATATGGAGGAAGGTATTTTCGGCTTTGATTACAAACAAATGATTGGTAATGAAGACTTCATGCAAGTTTTTGGTCGTGAAGAAATTGGCGTCAGTGTTGTCAATATATATATCAGGTAAATCCGATATACTTTGTTATATTAATTGAATAACTTATTTACTTTATGTTTCAAATGAGGCGTCTAATGTTAATGATGTTTTTATTTAAGGTTTTTGTATGACAAATTGATGCGCCCCAATGGATTGGACGTAACATTTGGATTCTTAGCACCCGCGTCCGTCAACTTAAGTTTAATCATAAGTAGACCGGATACCGTGATGGAGTATGTTCTCAGGATCCTCATGGTCAACAAAGATACGGAAAAGTTGTTCTTTATACCATTTAATACCGGGTTAGAATTTCATTCTAAATTCATCTATTTGACTTCGTGTATAAAATTTACATCTAACATTTTTTTAATCATACAGTGGACATTGGTTGTTGCTCGCAATCAACCCTATCAGAGAAATCGTTTATTATCTTGACTCGTTAGGAAATGATTGGACAGCATACCCGTATATGAAGGACACAATTGACACGTAAGTGAGATTGTTCTAAATTTTCTTGTGTGTATTTATTAATTTATGTGAATTGTTCTAATTACTTCATTTTTATTTTATTAGCATCCTACAAGCTTTTTGAGCCCAACGAGATATCCAAACATCAAAGAGGAGAGCCAACTGCATTACATGGATAAAAGTGACGGTATATTATTAATTATCACATTTTTTATTATATTAGTGATGACACTTGATAAAACTTAGGATTTATCCATATTTTCTTTTCATCCGTAGTGTCCTCAGCAACGTAATCAAATAGATTGCGGATATTTCATGTTGAGGTTTATGCGAGATACTCTTGTTTTGGGCCGATTAGAGATTCCCACCGATGTATGTATTTCTAACTTATGAGTTATTTTAATATTTACACATATCTCTCATATAATTAAATAGTTGAAATTAAATCAAACTATGTTATATTATTATGTAGTACTTTGATGAATTCAAGTGTGCATATTATACAAAAGATCAAGTGGACGAAATCAAAGAGGAATGATGTCAATTCATTATAGAGCTAGGTGTTATGTGAGGTATAATATTGTACTCTTACTTTAATTGATGAGAATTTAAATATGTGTAATGTTGTAATTTCTATAATATTGTTTATTAATTGAATTACAATCTTTGTGTTGTTTCAGGACATATGTATATTTGAAGCAATGCTTTGGATGGATTAGATATGTGTACTTATAATATGTACATTTGTAGTAAAATGCAATGACTTGTAATTATAATAGGCCAAAATGGTTTGAATTGGTATATATATATATATATATATATATATATATATATATATATATATATATATATATATATATATATATATATATATATATATATATATGACTTGTAATTATAATAGGCCAAAATGGTTTGAATTGGTATATATATATATATATATATATATATATATATATATATATATATATATATATATATATATATATATATATATATATATATATATATATATATATTGGTTTGAATTGCCAATTTTGGATTTATAATTTTGGTTTGAATTGCCAATTTTGGATATATAATTTGTGATATTTGTCTGCCAAAAATTGGTTGAAAACAAGTCAAAATTCTGGTTTAAAAACCTGGTAAAAAAAGTGGTTTCAAAAAAAGTATTCAAAAATTTTCGTATACCTTAGACAGCGCTTTACCCAAAAAGCGTTGTCTAAGGGGGGGCTTAGAAAGCGCTTTTGGCAAAAGCGCTGTCTAAGGGGGGGCTTAGACAGCGCTTTCCAAAAGCGCTATCTAAGGTATATCTAAAAAAATTAAAATAGGAGGGGATTAGACATCGCTTTCATCAAAAGCGCTGTTTAAGGTATACCTAAAAAAAATTAAAATAGGAGGGGATTAGACAGCGCTTAAATCAAAAGCGCTGTCTAAGGTATTCCTAAAAGCGCTGTCTAAGGGTACCTTAGACAACGCTTTAAGATTTAAAAAAGCGCTGTCTAAACCTTTAGCAGCGGAGGTTTAGACAGCGCTTTAAAGCGCTGTCTAAGTGAAAAAAAACACTGCCTAAGGTCTTGTTTGTTATAGTGACATTGTTTCGTGATTTTTTTTATAAGCAATTTGTCTGATGTAGCTTCTTTTAATTGTTTTTTCCTTGCTCTAGACCTTCATTTGTAGCTCTTTTGTTTTTGCTTTGGTTGTAGATTTTATTTTATAATGTTCTACTTACTCTCAATATTCTTTTGTTTTTTATTCTTCTTTTCTCTTCAAATTTAGTGTTTACCTTAAATCTGATTTAGGGTTTACTCTAAATCCTAACTGCAACAGTTCTATGTAATTTTGCATTATGATTCATAAAGACATTTTGATATCATATGTAATTTGTTTTTGCTTATTGAAATGATATGGCTTATAATGCCATTTTGAATTTATGATATTATTATATATTTATTATAATTCTAATGTTTTGTTTCATTATTATATCAATGTTATAAATGTATAATGAACACAAATTGACAGAGTATAATGAACTCAAATTAATTATATAACATTATACATTAAACCAATAAAAGTGTAACATAAATAAAATCATGACAAATACAAAATTCAACTCAACTAAATTACATAGATAAACTCATAACATTTTAATAAGTAGTAACAAATTTACAATAAAGAGAGAGTGATATCTGAAATTCAAAATGACATTGTGATTCATAATGCAAAATTGTATAACATTACTCCTTATTAATTAAAATGTATAAATTAATGTTTTTTAATATAAGTAAGGGTTAATATGATTAATAATATTAAATTTATAATTCATAAATAATAAATAATATATACGTGTGCACATGTGTGTTTACTCTTTCTAAATTAGTTTCAAAATGACTGAAACCCATCATCTTATTCTTTTCACCTAATATATATATATATATATATATATATATATATATATATATATATATATATATATATATATATATATATATATATTAAAGACCTAGTTTTGTTGTGATCTAGTTTTTTGATTGAACTTAATAAAGATCCATTTTTTTAAACTCTTTCTAAGATGTCCTTATTAAACCAACCATAAAAGCTTAATGTATTAAATGAAAAGTTTAAGATGTTTTATAACCTTAAACGACCTAAAACGAGACTAATGAGTACTAGAGTTTATATTATATATACATAATTAGTAGAAACTAAAGTTAATTATAATCCATACACGTAGGTGTTGGGAGATTATACAAGGAATGAATGAAATGATTAAAGCATAATATTAGTATTTATTATTAATGGAATAGTGTGAAGAAAAGGATGTGAGAAAGGGTGGGGTTGAGGGTGGATGCCGTCCGTGACCATGAGGCATTGCATGTTGGGAGTGAGGAGCCCACAAAACGAATAATATTGTAAGAGAGAAAAGAAAGTTTGACAACTACAAATACAAGATATGACTAGTATCGAATCAATTTTGGTTTTCGTGTTTAGAATTATGATAAATTAGTGTATCATTGTCCATGGACCATGGATAAGTATTGTTGAGTTATTATTTATTAATTATTATTAATATTTGGAAAAAAATATTGATATAATATAAAAATAGTTTTGATATTGGTTGTGTTTTTTAATTTAGAGTATAAGTTAATTAAGTTTTATTTGACTATTCAAAAGAAAAATGACTAAAAATAGTTTAATAATCCATTGTTTGACAAAATTTTGAATAAGCTATTTATATTTAATGTTTTTGTCACTCATAATTAAAAAATAAATAAATAAATAAAAGAGATAGAATATTAATTTAAATATAAAATAATAATACTATCATGATCTATAGAAGATCATCCTACTCTGACCAAACATGCTCTTCAAAAATATTGTTGAGCTATCATGTTCATCATCTCCTTCCTTGTTTCCAATATGTCATATACATATTTTCAAGCTTTGTTCCCAAAACAAACATTGTTTTGCCTAACATGAACAACAATGATGGAAAGAAACTCAAAAGCATTATAATGTTTGCTCTGGCGATAAATAACGTTTGTAACATACCTTTAAGTTAGGTACTAGTTTTGTGCGATAAAGGGTTTTATTCCATTCATTGTAGTTTACTTGCGTGCAAAGCTATTAAAGCTTTGGGCCTCCATTGGTAAGTGGGGCATGCCTTCATTAGGCAATGGCTTCTTAGAGTTCTCATTTTCTTTCCTTGAAGACATCATAAGAGTTAAGTTAGTTAAATTATGGAATGCCAATCATGGGATCTTGAAATTATTTCCATGGACTAGAGATTTCATCTCTTCAACCATCAATCAAATTCATCATGAGTATGGATTCACATTCATGGTTTGTCCTAGGAATATTAGAGACCTAAGATTCTATTTGATATTGTAAGTACTATTGGTACACCAATATGTATTGATTTGACCTCTAATGAACACTCTTTTGATAGGAAATTTTGACCTAGTAAACGAGATAAGGTACAAAGTGTTTGTGGAAGGAGATAGCTTCACCTTTTTTTTTGAGATAGAATAGAAGAGACTTCCAGGCATCTCCACCTTTTGAGTTGTATTGGTCACTCTTTAAATAATTGTAAGAGAAGAAATGTTTAGGATCAGAGAAAGGTAAATGTTAAATCAAATGAGGAATTGAAAAAAGTTTATGTGGAAAAGAAAAAAAAGACCTTGACTTGAGGTAGTTGACTTGTCAAGCAAGAATCTGGTTGGAGATCCTACACGTGAACCAAGTCGGATGGTTAAACAAAGCATACCACATATTCAGGACATTGAGATATTGGACCCCTATAGTAACTCTGACTCTGAATTTGTTGATGATACACATCAATATGAAAGAGATTTAGAAACTCAAATGGATTTGTAACCTGTCAAGATTCAAGAATCGTTGGAAAACTCTTGGGCCAATTTAGCAAATCAAGAAGAAGACCAAATTAATGAGGGTTTCAAAGTGGCGACACCAATGAATACCTTAATATAATTGAAAGCTCTAGGATTTGGACAAGATTTTGGTAAAACATAATTGTTGAAGACAAGGTTATTTGAAGAAATCTGCCAAAGAACGAACATGAAGATTTGACATCCTGGACTAATATAAAAGAAGATTTAAATCTGGTTTAAATCTTCTCCAAGATTCTCTCCAACAAATTTGTAGCAATGACAACGAATCAGAAGACAAAATATTCGAAGCCCATGGATACCATAAGATTATAAATAGAAGACCTTAGACTTAGGTTAAAATAACTAATCCCTGTAACACTTTGTAAAGTAGAAAGTAAGGTTTAAGGTTTTGAAAGTCGTTGGCTTTCTTGTGTTGTAAGTCAACATTTGTATCAGTTAGATACAATGAGGTAGACATAGTTGTTGATACAAATTCAAAAACCAATAAGTAATGAATTATATATTGTTCTTGGATGAAGATTTGAAGCATATCCAATGAGAGTAAATAGCCAAAGAGAGTTGACTGAACATTGCATAAAAAGGTGGGACTTTCGTGAATGGTAAAGTTACGGGGACGCAATACGATGGAGTTGCTGGGTGCAACCTGATGCAATTGCGAGGTTGCAACGATGAGGAAATGAGATAGGTTTCTGGTCCTTTAATTTTTCAATAGAGGCATATGAGTCCCTTTCGTCTACTCCGTTAGTCAAAGTCTGTTAAATATCTACGTGACAATGACAGTGGATTAGACCAACTAATGTGACAGGTTAACGTCGGAAAAACCGACGCTAAAAGCTGCTTCTAGATTTTAATTATTATTCTTCATCTTCTTCCCCAAATTTTTAAACTCCATTGCAATTGAAAACCCAGAAAAAATTCATAAACAGAAACCAATTTGATACACACAACACACATATGCATTTGAATTAATACAAATTTATTTTATCCCAACCACATCTTAACAGTCCAATTAATTTCTCTCAATCTTTCCATACAAAAACTCATTCAACTACTCAAATACACAGAAATAGTAAACAATATCAAAATTAAACTACAACCACTAATTAGAAACTAAAACACTTCTTAATCTACATATCAAACACAAGTAATCACAAAATTCAAAAATCGTTGACTAAAATTATTTCTCCAAATCAAAACTACCACAAAACTTAAAAACAAGAAACCAAAATTCAACAAACAAAAGCAGAGAAAAATCGATTTTACCAGGCAAATCCCAAGGCTCCCATTTACAAACATCAATCTCACGGATAACCAAAACTTCATCATCGAGCTCTTCGTTGGTGATTATTACAGTGGTATTAAATTAGCCTCTTAATTAATTCAAATACATAAGTGTGTTGAGTGTATTAAATTGGTTTGTGTTTATGAATTCTTTCTGGATTTTCAATTGCAATGGAATTTAAAAATTTGGGGAAGAAGATGAAGAACAATAATTAAATTCCAGAAACAATTTTTAGCATAGGTTTTTTTGACGCTAACTCCCTCACAAGAGTTTGTCTAATCCACATGTCACTGCCACATAGATATTTAATACACGTTACTTTGATTAACGGAATAGACGGAAGAGACTCATATGCATCTATTGAAAAATTAAATGATCAATTTAACACGAAAAAAATTAAGAGATCAAAATAAATCAGAAGATATAATTAAGGGACAAACATGATATTTTGCCAATAATTTTTATCTTTATTTGTCTTGAATTTACTACTAGTTTACTGCTAGAGAGTCATCCCAAAATCAAATTAGATATCTCAAGTATTATTTAATAATGTCCGTATAGAATTTAATATATACCCAATAAAAGGAAAACAAACCTCAGAGTCTAATACATATGATTTTTTCATGCAACAAGATTGATGAATATATAATCATAGAAAATAAAATAAAATACTTGAAATATTTATTTCAAAAATAAATTAAGCATCATGAGTTGAAATAATTTTTATTTAAATTTGACTCAATTACAACTTTTATGATTACATTTTATTATATAGCGTCTCGAAAATCATACAAATTATTTATTAATTATTGTAACTCTCCAAACTTAAAGAAATGAATATGAGGACGCTAGCATGTTTCGCCGGAAGCACCTGCAAAATAAAAACATAATCATGTATTTTACTTTATTTTGATTTGTTAAAAAAAAAAAAAAAAAAAACTAAATGAGATATGAAGATAAAGCAAATACCATTACTCAACCAGAGCAATGTTTTGAACAATATTTCTTGCACTGCGGAATAAAATCATTACACTTAAGAAAACATATTATTTCACACCAAGATTTTGAGATGCTGTTTGACTTAAAACCTTGAGATTGAGGGATGCATTCAACCTCTATAATAAATACTATTATCATCAAAATCATCACAATACATTTCTTGGTTTGACCCATTGTCATTACTCTTCTCAATGTTTATATTTTCTCAAACTAAATTAAAATATATAACTTTGTGATGGTTTAGAGTCTACACAAAACTCCTCTGACAAAATGTTTGCATTAGACCATTATTTATAACAAATATATTCTTTTATTTTTATTCAAAATGTAAACTTGATATTTCCTTAATCTATGATCTAGATAAATGGCAATATTTTCACTATCCACTCTTATCATATTACTTTTCTAAATACTTAATTATTTAATGATATAATCTATTATTCTAGAATCTATTTTATATTTTATATATATATATATATATATATATATATATATATATATATATATATATATATATATATATATATATATATATATATATATATATATATATATATATATATATATATATATATATATAAAATTGGTATTCATCGACAGTGTAAAAATGTTTTACGCTGTCAGTTAATCGTGACCGTTAGATTTTAATTATAATTTAACTTTAATTTTAATTATTTAAAAAATAATATTTATGAGTGATGTGATATACTGATTGTGTTAAAAAATTTACGTTGACAGTGCATAATAATTAATCTTATATATATATATATATATATATATATTGTCGCTCCCGAGATTTTCATCCTAGTACACTCGCGAAAGTGGCGTGGAAAATAATGTTTGCACCATACTTGTGATGGTTGTAAATAATGTTTTGTGATGTATTTGCATTATTTGTCATTCATTTTGCGCATAAAAATGAAAGTAATAAAATCTGCCATGTTTTTCGCATCTGTTTCTCAATGCAGTAGCTGTAAAATGTAGGCCTTTGCATGCTGTTTGTGACTTTTTACACCTGTTTTGCATGATGAATGTTGGCTGCAAAAAGATGTCTTGTGTTGTTGCTTTGTTTTAGTAGCTGTTTGTGTCATGAGTGTTGTAGTAGCTGCTGGAATTTTGTTTTGTCTCATTTTTAGCACCTTTAGGCTTAAGATTGAGTCTAGTTTAGGTCCTAGGATCATTAGGATTTAATTGGTACTTTGTTTGTCTTATTATTTTTAATAATATGCAAAACTAACCTTTGTTTTGAATGGTGGTTAAGGTAAGTTCTTTCACCTTATTCTTTCATTTCTTTATGCATTTAATTTGCATTTTTTCCTTACCTTTCATAACTTCATGTTAATCCCTTGTAGGGTCAACTTAACTTCATTAAGAAGTAAGTTGTATTATATTTGCTTTGTTTCTCCTTTCCTTCTCGTTAGGATAGAAATTGCACTAACCTAGGTTCATCCATGTATGATAATACTAGGATTAGTCTTTCCCTTAGACTTTTTGCATTTGGTTCGTTTTGCCTTCTCTTTTTCATCTCACAAAGAAAAGCCAAAAAACATCTAATAAAGGTTAACTTTCTCGTACGACATGAGACTTTTCCGTGGGTTACTTATGCACGTCCTGTCTCGGGGCGAGGTGTAAGTCATCTACCACGATGAATAAGTCTTAGTACAGGAAGGTTCACAAACAATAAAAAAAAACACTTCTCTAAAATACAAAACAACCAACAATAATCGTATTCTCCTTCGGGAACTTCTTTTCTCACCTCACTCACTCTTAACGCGAACTTGCGACGACTTGTCTCATTTGCAAGACAGTAAACACACTCGTTCAAGGCGAGCTTGCAACACCTGAGCAAAGACATACGCAGTTCCAACACAAAAAAATACAAACAAATAGTTTTCGCCTTTAGTTAGGCGAACTATGTCGACTCTGATCCTCATTTTCCCGATGAGGTACGTAGGCAACGGGGTATGGCCCGTTCGAGCACATTCTTTATTTTCCCTACATTTTCCCGTTCTTCGTTTTCATTCTCTCTTTTTTTCAGTTCCCTTTCTCATTCCAGTTCCAATTAGCGTTTTTTGTTCAGCAACATCTTATTTCTCACCCTTTGAAACAAACAAACAAGCGTGGATCCCGTCGGGTACGACGTACGATTTGGGGTGCTAATACCTTCTCAGGTCGTAACCGACTCCCGAACCCAGATCTTTGGTTCGCAGGGCCTCGTCTTTTCCTTCTCTCTCAGGTTTGTGTAGCATTACCTTTCCCATTCATTTGGGATAAAAATGTCTGGCTGGCGACTCAACCTTTTCCGTGCCACTTTCGCGTTTGTACTAGGATGAAAATCCTGGGAGCGACACCTGGTACTTAAAATAATTGCAGGAAAAAGGGGAATTTTTCTGCAAATCCTAGGTATCTCTTAGTGAGCTCTACGAATTGCAGAAAAACTCCCTAATTGTACAGAGGAAATTCCACAATATAAACAAGCCTAATTTCACTTCTAAACATCACAATGACAATGATAATTTATATGCTTAAACCCTAATTAACACAAATTAAAGCAATCTCAAATTTGTGCCCTAATTCCTCAATTTTTCTACCCTAAGCAACATGCAATCATGATTTTTACTCAAAAGCAACATAGGGAAATGGTAGAAGCAATTAGAAAGCATAAACAAGATGAGTTTCTTCAAGAAAATCCTAAAACTCCCAAAAATGAGTTTTTACAAAAACTATGAAAAATTCACAAAACTAAACTTACCTTTGATGATATAAATGGAGGGAAGCTTGGAAATGAGTAGAAGAAGAGAAAAAAGTCTTGAAGCCTTGAAGAGGAGAAAAAGTATGACACTTTTGAAATTTTTTGATAAAATGAATGGAAGAGGCAACCCTAACCCCTCTCCTTCCTTCATACTCCGAACTGGGTCGGGTCTGGCTAGATGGGCCGAGTTCAGAAACTTATTTTTTTTTAAATTTCACTTAGCTCGTTAAGCGAGCAGTGTGCCTCACTAAGCGAGCATCTCACTGGAAATGAAGGTTCTTTTTTTTTTAAATGCTTACTAAGCGAGCTCTGCAACACACAAACACCTGCCAGCAGCTCAAAAATAATTTATTTAGCTTCAAAAACAGTCATAAACATTATAATTAACAAATAAAACAGTAAAAACTTATAAAATTGGGATGCCTCCCAACAAGCGCTTGTTTAATGCTGGATAAGATCGAAGGTCCACAATGATCAATGATCATCGAGGGCAACAAAACAATTCTCACGATCGAAGCTACCTCCAAGGTAGATTTTGAGACGTTGGCCATTCACCGACCAACTATCTTTCTTTTCTAGATCTTTGATCACCACATCTCCATATTCTTTCACTTCCTTAACACGAAATGGTCTGGACCATTTAGACTTCAACTTTCCCGGAAAAAGCTTTAACCGAGAGTTGAAAAGTAAAACCAATTGTCCGGCTTTGAACTCTTTCAGCTTAATTTTCTTATCATGATATGTCTTGACCTTTTCTTTGTACAACCAACTTGAATGATAAGACACATTTCTCATTTCCTCTAGCTCACTTAGTTGCACTTTCCTTTTGGTTTCAGCCGAGTTTGGATCGAAATTTAACCATTTTAAAGCCCACAAAGCTTTGTGCCCTATTTCAACCAGTAAATGGCATGTCTTTCCATAAACCATTTGGAATGGAGTTAAGCCGATTAGAGCTTTGTAGATGGTGCAATATACCTATAAAGCCTCATCCAATGTTTGCGACCAATCCTTCCTCGAGCCAGAAATAGTTTTTTCTAAAATCCTCTTTACCTCCCTATTTGAGACCTCAGCTTGTCCATTTGATTAGGGATGGTAGGGAGTCGCAAATTTATGTGACACACCATAGTGTTTTAAAACACTTTCAAGAGGTGCGTTACAAAAATGCGATCCACCATCACTAATCAACACACGAGGGGTTCCAAATCGGGTAAAATGTTTTTCTTTAGAAATTTTATCACCGATTTTCCATCCACACTCAGTGAAGTAATAACTTCAACCCATTAAGAAACATAATCAACCGCAACCATAATGTATTCATTTATGAAAGATGGTGGAAACGGTCCAACAAAATCAATGCCCCAACAATACAAAATTTCAACCTCCTGGAAATTTTGGAGGGGCATTTCATCTCGTTTACCTATTCCACCTGTTCTTTGACAAGCGTCACAACTCCTCGCATGGAGATTTGCATCTATGAAAATAGTGGGCCAATATAATCTCGATTGAAGGACTTTAGTAGCCGTTCTAGATCCATTAAAATGTCCTCCATATGGTGAGTTGTGACAATGCCAAAGAACGCTTTTAGCTTCGTCACTTGTCACACACCTTCTCAACAAATTATCTCTGTAAACACCCCAAATTTGCCCTCACCCATTCACACCATGGCTTGTGATCATTGCATATGCATAAACACAATCATACCATCTCATATCACAATTTTGATTCACTGCATAGTTTATAAGTCATCTGCACCTAGGGTTTGTGATCTGAGCAATCCAAGAGCTTCTTGAGCCACTCCAAAGGCAACCAATCACTTCAAAGGGATCCACATGTGTTCTTGTATCATATTCCATCCTCTCAAAGTCAAGAATTCAAAAGAATCACAAGAACTGAGGTTTGCATGGAAGCAGAGCCAGGCTAGACTGCACAGATGACCTAAAATTAGGGTTTTGGTTTCAGAGGCCATAACTCCAAAATTTTTGGTCATTCTTGTTTCCATTGGTCTCTATATGGTATAGGGAGTATGCATATCAATTTTCATGAAGAAATTCCATGGGGAAGTCATCTGATCAAGAGTTGACTTTCTGGACAAGTCAGTGTAAAATCAGGGCATCTGAGGCCCCCAATGACCCAACCAATGGGTGATCTTCATCATTTTGAGTGTATATGATCTTTATTTGATCATGGAAGAAGGTTGAAGTCCACAAAAATCAAGAATTTGGAGTTTTTGCAAATGTTGACTTTTTGGGCATAGTTGACTTTTCAAGAATGCTTCATTTTAGGTCATTTTTCAAGCCTTGATTCTTGATCCAAAAATGCTTCAAATGGAAAAACTTTGGTCATGAAAGTTGTAGATTACATCTTTCCCTTTCCAAAAATTACAAGAACATGATCAAATTCTTCTTGGATCAAAAGTTATGGTGTGACAAAGTTGGCAAAAATCATTGATTTTCAAGATGTGCACCAAATGAGAATTTTGCAAAATCATGAACCAATGCCATTTGTAACTTCTAATTCACTTCCAACCATGACACAAACATTCTATAAGCCTTAAAAATCAGAATTGGACCAAAGATCACATGTTTGTAGTTTGTGTAACAAGGCTTTTTTCCATGAAATGCCAAAAGGTGCCAACTTGCAAGAACACTCATCACACTTCAACAACTAATTGCCTTGACTGCTGAACCTGCCTAGCATCACACACACATCATGCTGCACCAGCCCCATGCCTTGTACTAAGCCTAGAACCAAGCCATGCTTTCCTTACACAAAAATTGACTTTTGGCAAAAGCAAACATCCCAATCACCACAGGCCATGTCACATCCTCTGGCCACTTGGAATTGTTTATTATATCCTTTGGCAAGCTAAACATAACATGAGGCCAGGCTGAAACACTCTAGATCATCATATACAAAAAACTCACCATTTTGCAAAACCATTCGAATCTGCCTCCACAAGCTAAAAACATCCAAATCATTTCCACATATCATCTCACCTAGTCTCATTGAGCAAAAACCACCAAGATTCAAGCCTGAAACCAACATGGATTGAGTTTCACCATTCTTCACCTCAGCCTGCATTTTTCTTCGAATCACCTTCCATAGCCATCAAACATCAAAGCTCTCTTCACCAACAAACCAAGCACATCAAAAGGAGTCAAAACCACCCTTCACATTGGTCTGAAGCAGCCTGTACACAAAGCTCATTTCCTGCTACACCAGAACTGGACTTCTCAAAACAGCTTGTTTAAGCTCATTCCAAGCCTTCCATTGGCTTCAGGGGGTTCATAGCAAGCATTCTGCACCAGAGCAAGGTCAGGAGAGCTCAAATCCATAGTTCATCACTTCAGGTAGCTTCAGGTTTACAACTTTTCAGAGCTTGGTTTTTATGTTAAAAATGGATTATGTATGCTTTGCTGGTCATGGGGATGGTTTTAGATTTAAGAATGAGTGAGAGATGAGGATTTACCAGGGCTCTGAAATTTTGCCCGTGAAACTTCATGGCTTCGATTCTCTTAGTTTAGGCATGAGAAATTCTTTTTGAGAGTTGATTCGAGCAAGGTTTGAGTGGAGGAACATTTCCCTGAAATTAATTTAGAGAATGGTGGCCTGAATCGTATTCTAGGGTTTGGATACCACCGGAGAAGATGACCGGAGCTCCCCTCCGGTCACCTGAGATTAGTTATGCCCTAATCCCTGTAATTAGTGCCATTTGAATGTGGGGCGTCAGATTGGTTGACCCAGTTGACTTCGCGCGTGAGTGAAGGGCTCAGATTCATTTAATTAGCCCTAATTCTTTTATTAGTTTAATTAATTCATAATTAGATTAATTACCTCAGAATCAATCCTGGCCACAAGATCTGGCGCCAGTCAACGCATTTAAACCCAGAAGCCATCTCGTCCCTCCATTCTGTTTACTTTCTTTTATTTTAATTTTAAATTCATTTCTTTTCATTTAACTTGCATAATTTATTTAAAATAGTAAAAAATGTGTAAAAATTATGAAACTTTTTCTCATAAGTTTTATTAATTTTTATGACACAAAAATATTTTTATTTTTATTTTTATCATTAAAAAAGTATTTTTAAATATTTAAAAGATTATTTTTAATTGATTAATGGAAATTAATTTATTAAAAATACTTTTAGGTATCTAAAAATCACCAAAAAATTCATGAAATGTTCTAAGACATTTAGAAACATTGTTCAACCTTCAAACCAAATTTCTTTTTGGATCTTGATGCATTTTGAGAATTTTCCATTGAATTAAAATCATTTTTGTGCATTATTTTGATCATAAGTTCAAAAAATCATTTCTGCCTATCTATGAAGAGTTGGACATTGATTCTTTTTGCATTGCATTGTGTTTAGCATGTAGTTTCTAGGATTAAATGGCCATGATTTGATTCCTAATTTTCAATTTGTTTGGCATTTCTTTTGTTTAGGAGCCCTAAAAACCCTAATAACTTAGAAAAATCATAACTTGAGATTGGTTGAGAGTTGAGACCTCCCCTTTGGACATTGGTTTATTATAGGTTTAGGGATTCTTTGTGTGGCATTTTCCATTTTTTATCTTAGGGTTTGCTTCTGTTTTTGGTTTTTGTTTGTTGTGTGATCCATAAACCCTAATTTGGGCTTTCATATGCATCCATCTTGCATTCTCTTGCATTACATGACTTGCCTTGACATTTCAAACATCCATGTGATTCATTTGACATCATAAGACATATAGAAAGCATGTTTGATCATTGCATCATGTATTTGCCATGTTGTATGCCTTGTATGCTTCATAACTTTTCATGTATGATCATGGTTCTAAACTTGCTTCTCTTGCATCCATTTGTTCCTGTGATCATCCTCATGCTTTGTTTCATGTTTATAGCACTCCATAGCATCATTATCATCATCAACATGCTTCTGGTTTTGTTTCTCATCATGTCATCTCATCCCATTTTGCATTGCATTACATTTCTTTTCTAACCTTTTCAGGTGGTAAGTGATTTTGAGAAGTGAATTTGCCTTCACTTCTCATAACTTTTCTTTTCATCTCTCTTGCATCCATTGCTGCATTTTTACATGTGTATGAGATTGGGTTTGCTCTTTCTTCTTCTTCTTACTTTCTTTCCTCAAGTGACTTGACTTCTTAAATGAAGCAAGTTACTTTGCTTCTCCTGATCCTTTCATCTGCTTCCTGGTGGTTCCATTGAAGACTTCTTCTTGAAAACCTCACAAACCTTAGGAACAACCAAGCATGACAATGATTAGGGTTTTGATTAGTCTCCCCTCTTAGTTTTACCTTTGTGTCTTCTTTGAGTCTTCTCTTCTCATCTCATAATCAGGGACTAAACCCTAAAGGCTTTAAGGCTTTGTGATTAAGCTTATGCCTGCATCCTTCTATTAGGATGGAGTGTATAACTTTAATCCTAAGTGTTAAACCCTTAATGTGTTTAACTCCTTTAATCAATTCACTTAATAATCATCAAGACATCACACTTGTAACTTGGGCCTTGCATTAGGGTTCTAATTCTTCCTTAACTGGTTAAGAAGGACTAACCCTAGTGTTAATGGACAAGTCCCCCTCAAGTTGTCTTACAAATCATAAAAATCACTTCATCATCATACCATTAAATAAAATCCACTTAATCAAAGGCTTGTTTTGTCATGAGTTTAATCCCTAATCATGGATTAAGTTGAGGAGTCTTCCTCAGCTTAAACATTCTCATCTATTATCCTTCTATTAGGATGGTGTAATGAGTCTGTTTAATCCCTGATTATGGCTTAACCTCATTACTTAACGCTAAACAAAAACAACAAAAACATCTAAATAATCAACAAGTAGGTTAATGATCTTAATCCTACACCATGGTGATTAAGTGTGAGAAGCTGACTTCACACTTAAGGTATTCTCATTACCCCTAATCAGAGGGAAGATGTGATGAGTTTACTAACCCATTGGTTTAGGCTTAAGCTCATTAACTTATGACAAACTTCAAAAAGCAATAAAAGACTGAAAATACAAAACAAACAATAATCGTCTCCTCCGGGATTCTTTTCTCATCTCATTCACTCATAAACGCGAACTTGCTTCTTCCGTCTAATGCAAGACAGTTTGCACCTGAGCCAGACAGGTCATACACTTGAGCATAGACAAGTAAGCAGTTCACAAGTCAATTCATCTTTCAGTCTCTTTGGGTCGAACTACGGTGTTCTGACTTCCTCATTGCACGAGAGGATACGTAGGCATAACTTAACAGTTATCGAACAAAAGTCTCTGTATATTCCCCCTCTTTCCAGCATCATTCTTTTAGCCTCATGATCTTGAGCAATTCATTCTCATTCCTACACTGACACTGTATATATCACACTTCATTTCTCTTACACTGACACCTGTACATCCTTTTCCATCTCTTTTATACACAAATTGCACTGACACTACCCCTTTAAAACACAAATCTTTTAAGCGTGGATCCCGTCGAGTACGGCGGACAATCTGGGTGCTAATACCTTCCCAGGTTGTAACCAACCCCCTTTCTCAGTCTCTCTGGTTCGCAACCGTCTTATCCATTTCTTTCTAGGTTTATGCAGCATTACCTTTCCTCCGGGATAAAAATGCCTAGCTGGCGACTCTTTTCATCTCCAGTGAGTTCATGGCTGTGTGTTCTCATTGCCCCTCTTCGCCGACCGTTCGCGTCTGTACCCCATTTGACTTGGCTTCATTTGGCGGGAGCGACAGCTTGGCGACTCTGCTGGGGACCCTTATATTGCAACCAGGGCTTCTGGTTCTTTTTGTGGGTTCCTCCTAGCGCTTGATTGATTTGTGTTTACTGGGGTGTTATGTGCTTATTTGTGTTTGTATATGTTTTATTTTTGCTTTATGTACAGTTGCCTTACTACTTTCTTTATTGCTTTTGTATGCATCATACTGTCATGTTGCTGGCTGGATCTGGTTTTTTGCCTTGGTGGGTGGGGTTCTATTGAGAGTTAAGGTCCTATACCTGGGACCTGAGTGACACCTAGGCTAGAGTGAATCATATTCTTTCCCATTCCATTTCGGTCTGGTGCGGGAATATGAAACACGGTTCAGATATGGGTTTCTTCTTGAGAACTCTGTGTTGCAGATTTCCTGCAATGCTAGGGTTATCTGGGAAGCCTGCTAAGTCTGGATGACCTTTAGTATTGACCTTCAGAAACTGAGGTGAATTAGAGGAGGAACTGTTATGGTTATTGTAAACACTGTACCTCCGGGTTGGAAGTGTTTACACTTCTCATAACTGATCCAAGTCTGAGGATCCTTGTTCTAGAACACCACCTGTGAGGGGGTTGGGCTATTTACAGGTTTGCAGGTACCTTGACCTCAGAATACCCTGTTACTTTGATTGTTTAAGAGTACTCCATTTTGGGTCAGTTCTTGTGATTCTAAAACCCTGGACATGTGGCTCTTTATTTGAGTCCCCCACCTTGGTTACTGGATTTATAGACCTCCATCTGGAATTCTTGAACACACATGGACTTATATCAGGGCATTTTGATCAGACCCAGCTCAGTCACAAACCCTTGCATTTCATTTGCATACATAATCATTGCATCATATTGACATTTGCTTATTTGTGTTTCAGGGTATCCACTTTCATCTTTGGTTTTGGTTTTGACCCCATCTTCAGTACTGACCTATCTTCACCAGCATCTGCTTCAGTTATCACCAACATCAGCTAATCAGTGGCTCATTACTTCAGCATTATCATCAGCACCTGTCTCTACTTAGTCTTCAGCATCATGGCTCCTAAAAAGAGCAATATCACCTATCACTTCTTCCAGCCAGAGCTATCAGATATTAGGAGGATTCAGACCCTGATCACTCCAGATCACATACCATTGTTCAGGGAAAGCTATGGAGATATACTTGATTTGGTTATGGATCTGGACCCATCACAAAGAAGCCTGATCCACACTTGCATTCAGTTCTATGATCCCCCACTGAGATGTTTCACCTTTCAAGACTTTCAGTGGGGCCCCTTATTGGAAGAGTACTCTTCATTAGTTGGTATGCCTATCAGGGGTGGAATCCCTTTCAACCCTGGGATGGTCTTTCCTGCTAATGGAGAAATAGCAAAGGCTTTGCATCTGGAACCTGTCCTAATTGAGCAGCATATGACTTCCAAAGCTGGAATCCCCGGTTTTCATCTGGATTTCCTGATCTCTCAAGCTACCCTGAAGGCTTCTTTAGGAGAGTGGAAGGCTGTCTGTGCCTTGCTGGCCTTGAGTGTATATGGAATTGTGTTGTTTGCAGATGAGCCTCGATTCATTAGCAAGAATGCAATCCATCTTTTCATCTTGAAGAACCCAGTGCCAACTTTATTGGGGGATCTTTACTACTCAGTGCATCAGAGGAATGAAAAGCAGAGGGGAAGGTTAGTGAGGTGTTGTGCTCCATTGTTCCACACTTGGCTTCTCAAGCATCTACCCAGGACAGATGCCTTTCTAAATCCTCATCAGCAGAGCAACTGGGCTAAGAGACTCACTGTTCTAACTTCAGCTGACTTCAGATGGTGCACTCAGAGCACCAAGGGCAGGGATATCATCACCAGCTGTGGGCATTTTCCCAATGTGCCCCTAATAGGAGTTAAAGGAAGTATCAATTACAACCCTCTGCTGTTTAAACGACAACTGGGCTATGCACTGGTCCACACTCCTAGGGCACAGGACTTGGTTGAGACTCTCTATTGTGAGAACAAGATTAATTTGGCTATTGTTAGGCAGGCTGCCTGGGCCTGGGATAATGTTCAAACCAAGGGAGTGACTATTCTGGGGAAGTGCAACAATGTGGCATCAACACAATATTATGAATGGTCCCGTGCCAGGGCCCAATTCTCTGGGATGCCCTTTACTATAGAAGATATGCCTGAGTCATCTTCAGCACCACCCCCTGCCACTATCAGTTTGGAAGAGTTTGAGAGCCTGAAGGAAAGGAATGAGAAGCTAGCCCAGGCCTTGCAGAAGACCCTCCGGGAGAGGAGTGAGGGTATGAGGGAAATTGAGAGGTTGGAGAAGTTAAGAGTAGAGCATCTGACTAAGATTGAGAAGTCTGGAGATTATATCAAAAAGTCTAAGGCTGGAGAACAAATTCTGAAGAATGCTTGCAAGGAAGCCCAGTTCCAGAGAGCAAGAACAGACTTTTATTTGAAGGAGAGTCAAGCCCGGTGGGTCAGGATCACCGAGGCTCGTACCCTGGAAGACAAGAGAGTTCAAGACAAGATGGAGCAACTGGAAGCTAGTGCAAAAGAACAGCAAGAGGCCCTGGCAGCAGCCCAGAGGGAGATATCAGAGCTGAAAATCAAAGCAGGGGTGAAGAGGTCCAAAGAACAAACTCAGCACAAGAAGCTAGCAGCAGCTGTTACGACCCGGAATCTCCTCATCAGGAATCTCACGGAGCGTCCGGCTGATCCTGTGACCGAAGCACTTCTCAAGGAAGTTCGTGAGGATGAGTTTGGTCTTGGTGTTTGACCATTTGTTTGTTGTTGCTTTCTTTCCATGTACTTTTATTTTCTTGTACTGTATTTTGACCCCTTAGAGGGCTTGTGTTGTAAAATGAACAAGTTGTATTATTTCACCTTCTGTAATATATTTGTGTTAGTTTGCTTCATCTGAGTTTTCTTCAAGCAACAACAACAGCATCTTCAAGGGTCTGGAAGGGTCAAAACTGAATGCCAAACCGGATACCTTGAGAACAAATAAGCATACTGCATTGCATGCTAACCATTTGTTTGTTTTGTAGGTTTTTGTTTATTGTTGCTAACTCTGTTGTGATGTTCAGGAACTATTGCTAGGCGCCGGGTATTTCCCCTCAACCGTCTGCACCGTTATCCAACCCGAAACAACCTTCCGGGAATTCAAATGGATCAGATACAGCAGGACCTTACTGAGGTCAGAAATCAAATGGCAAATGAAAGGCTAGAGATGAGGAATCAAATGACTCAGTTTATGGAAGTTATGAACAACATGGCTCAGAGCCAGGAAAGATTGAGAGCCATGGTGGAAAGGCAAAATCAAGAGGATCCACATATAGGGACTGCCGGTACCAGTAACAATGAAAGGGTACAACCTCATGTCAACCCTCCGGTATTTGGACCACACCTCCATCCTGAGGTCAATATTCCAGCAAATGTTCAAGGGACTGCCACCGCAGCCAGGGTACTACAAGAAGATCCTCAGGAGGACCAATTCACAGTAATGGGCGCTGGGGAAGAAGCTTATGATAGAAGATTGGATGAGATAGCTGAGAAATTGAGGTCCTTAGAATCTCAAAACTCTTTGGGCTTCGATGTCATGGACATGGGCTTGGTAGACGGGGTCAGGATCCCCCATAAGTTCAAGCCTCCTTGCTTTGAAAAATACAACGGGACTTCATGCCCCCGGACTCATTTACAGTCATTTCTGGGAAGGCTGAAGGCCTATACTATGGATGAGAAGCTCTGGATGTTCTATTTCGAGGATAGCTTAACTGGAGCGTCAAGAGAATGGTATTCTCACTTGACAAGGGCAACTATTAGATGCTGGAAGGACCTGGCAGAGGCCTTCATCAGACAGTATCAGTATAACTTAGACATGGCACCCAACAGGACCCTCCTAATGGGAATGTCACAGTCTTCAAGGGAGAGTTTCCGAGAATATGCCCAGAGATGGAGGCAATTGGCTGCTGCTGTTCAGCCACCTATGTCTGAACGGGAAATGGCAGATATGTTCATGAATACCCTTTAGGGAACTTATATTGACAGGTTGGCTGCTTTCTCTTCCACTAGCTTTGCAGATGTTGTCATAGCCGGGGAGAGAATTGAAAGCTTGTTAAAAATGGGAAAGATCTCAGACAACGGTGCAAGCTCGTCCAGTAGTACAAGAAAGCCTTTTGCAGGCCCGAGAAGATCTGGCGAGACCAATGCCATCCACACCAACAGGGGCAGGCCCCAATATGTTCACAGATCAGTGGCAGCAGTCACCATTCCTGCTCCAGCTCATCCTCAACCTGTCTATCAACCTCCGCAACAAAACTATCAGCCGCAACCTCAGTACCATCAGCAAAATCAGTATCCTCCAAGAAATTACAACAACAGCAACACCAACAACAACAGTCAGCAAAGGCCATTCCAACAGAGGCCATCTCAAGCTAATAGGGTGATCGATCTGATCCCTATGCCATATGCTACCCTGCTGCCACAACTCCTGAAACTCAACCTAGTTGAGCTAAGGACACTGGCACCTCCAGATCCCAACAGTCTACCCAGGAATTATGACTCCAACGCTAGGTGTGCCTTCCATTCAAACGCACCTGGCCACAGTACAGAAAAGTGCAGAGCTCTGCATATGAAGGTACAAGACCTGGTAGACTCGAAGGCTCTGAATTTTGCACCACCACCCAATGTCAATAAGAACCCGATGCCAAACCACGGTGGTCCCAGGATTAACGCTATTGAAGAAGACAAACCGTCTTATTTAATAACCCGTGTGGGCCAGATCAGGACACCGTTGGTGGAAATCAAAGCTCAGCTCTTGGAATGTCAAATGTTCCCGGGGTGCGAGTTGGGTTGTGCTTACTGCAATATCTCAGTAAATGGGTGCGATAATTTGAGGAATGGCATAGATGGCCTTATTCAGAGTGGCCAGCTTCAGATCACCACATCATTTCCAACAAATCCAGCAATCTCATCAGCAACGGTTTCAGAACCTCCTACAACTGCAGCATCTATTGTTCCTGACAATTCTTCGGCTTCATCAACAAGTACTTCATCTGTCATTTCAACTGATCAGATATCAATGAATGTTCCTTCTACAACTCCAGCACCACTCCATTATGAAGCTCCTACAACAACAACGTCCACACTCCCGACAATGTCTCCTACAACACCAGCAACGAATCATGAAGATGTCTCAACTGTCACAATATTTTATGATCCTGAAAACAACTCCGCCTACAACTCAGAAAGTGCTGCTCCCATCAGAGCACCAGTCACAATTTATTACGATCCACAAACTATCACAATTCCTTCCGCAGCTGCAGTCAGTCCAGTCACTATCACGGTGCCTGGACCAGTACCTTATGAAAGCAGCAATGCCATCCCGTGGCATTACGGCTCTGACCTGTACTGTGAAGGACAAAGAATCACTTTTGAATCATCAACCCCTGCACTACAAATTGACAATGTGGGAGGAGGCGGAGGCTTCACTCGAAGCGGACGTCTTTTCGCTCCACAAATTCAGAGACCCACAGCCGAAGCAGAAGCTACTGCCAAGGCAAAAGGGAAGAGCCCTGTGCAGGAAGATCAAGCTGTTAAAGAAGCCTTGAAGACACCATTCGATCAAGAGGTTGATGAGTTCATGCGAATCATCAAAAAGAGTGATTATAAAATAGTGGATCAGCTTCATCAGACGCCTTCCAAGATCTCAATCCTATCATTGCTTATGTGCTCCGAAGCCCATCGGAATGCACTACTCAAAGTCTTGCACGCAGCTTACGTGCCTGAAGAGATCACTGTCAATCAGCTGGAAGCAGTAGTAGGAAATGTTAATGCTAGTCACGGACTAGGGTTCACCAATACTGATTTGACAACGGAAGGCCGCAACCACAACAAAGCCTTACACATAACCATGGAATGCAAAGGCGCTGTCCTTTCCCATGTGCTGGTAGACACGGGGTCATCCCTTAATGTCCTACCTAAAAAGGCTCTGGTGAAGCTAGAATATGACGGATTGGCGTTGAGACCCAGCAACCTGGTGGTAAGAGCCTTTGATGGTTCAAAGAGATCGGTTCTGGGAGAGATTGAATTACCCGTAACGATTGGCCCGCAGACTTTCACAACTATCTTCTACGTGATGGATATACAGCCCGCCTACAGCTGTTTATTGGGTAGGCCATGGATTCACGCCGCTGGCGCCGTGACCTCCACCCTTCACCAGAAGTTAAAATATGAGTGGGAGGGTCAGATCGTTACAATCTGTGGAGAAGAGGACATTTTTGTCAGCCACCTGGCAACCTATAAGTACATTGAGATGGATGGGGAGATCCATGAAACAATGAGCCAGGGGTTTGAAGCCTTGAATGTGAATGAGACATCTGCTGTGCCTGGTACTTCAATATCATCATACCAACAAGCCCGGAAGGTTGTTGAGGGAGGAAATGCCCAGGGCTGGGGCAAACTGCTATCGGTGGAGAAGAAAGAAGACAGATTTGGGTTGGGTTACAAACCAACTCAACAAGATCAAACAGCGGCTGCGAAAGAGCCCAACTTTGTGAGTGGGGGGATGCTTACCCCTGATGCTATCAACTGTCTGGAAGACGAGCTGGAAGAGGAACGCAACCTGGAAAGCTGGATTCGTCCAAAGATCCCGGGGAGCAGTGTCTCGAACTGGTCTTCCCAGGAAATTATAAGAGTTACTCATGCAGAGTAATTATTATTTCCTGTATTTTTATAAGCATGCATCAAAGTCTTGCATCTTGCCCAAGATGACAAGACTCATTTTGTAATCGGGCCATCTGTACTTTTTGTGCAAACAAGATCAATTAATGAAATATCAGACATCTTTTTGCAAACGAGTCTTTTTCTTTTCCGTTCACTGTTTTTCTATTTTTTTCTTTTTGTACAAAAAATAAATGGCAGTGTTTTCAAAATGACAATTTTTATTTTCATTTTTAAAACAAGATTAAAATCAAATCACTAAAATGAACCAACTGAACCCTTGCAGAGTGTGCCTTCCAGACAGCACTGACAACAGCACGGCTATGACTTCGTATGACTTTGACAATCCAATCAATCAAGCTGATGAAGGGGTTGATGAAGAATATGAGCTTCCTGAGGAGCTAGCCAGGTTGTTAAGACAAGAGGAAAAGGTTATTACTCCTCACCAGGAGGAGGTTGAAGTGATCAATCTTGGTACAGATGAAGACGTGAAAGAAGTTAAAATCGGGGCCTGCCTGCAAGACTCAGTGAAGAGACAACTGGTTGACCTGCTCCAAGAGTATGTGGATGTGTTCGCTTGGTCTTACCAAGATATGCCAGGGTTGGATACCGATATTGTCGTGCACAAGCTGCCTTTGAGAGAAGAATGCCCGCCAGTTAAACAGAAGCTGCGCCGTACTCGTCCGGACATGGCAATGAAAATCAAAGAAGAGGTACAAAAGCAATGGGACGCCGGGTTCCTTGCTGTGACTAGCTATCCACCGTGGGTTGCTAATATTGTGCCTGTGCCTAAGAAGGACGGCAAGGTAAGGATGTGTGTTGACTACCGGGATCTGAACAGAGCCAGCCCGAAAGATGACTTCCCATTACCTCACATTGATGTATTGGTGGATAACACGGCTCAGTTCTCGGTATTCTCCTTCATGGACGGATTTTCAGGGTATAATCAGATTAAGATGTCACCTGAAGACATGGAGAAGACAACATTCATCACACCCTGGGGCACGTTCTGTTACAAAGTGATGCCATTCGGACTGAAGAACGCTGGTGCCACATATCAACGGGCTATGGTAACATTATTCCACGATATGATCCATAAAGAAATAGAGTGTTATGTGGATGATATGATTGCCAAGTCCCTCACTGAAGAAGAACATCTGGTAAATCTGCTCAAATTGTTCAAACGTCTGAGGAAGTACCAACTGAAGTTGAACTCCAACAAATGCACATTCGGGGTGCGATCTGGTAAGCTGCTGGGTTTTATTGTAAGCGAGAAAGGGATTGAAGTTGACCCTGATAAAGTCAAAGCCATCCAAGAGATGCCTGCACCGAAAACAGAGAAAGAAGTTCGAGGGTTCTTAGGTCGATTGAACTACATTTCAAGGTTCATATCTCACCTGACAGCAACCTGTGAACCCTTGTTCAAGCTGTTAAGAAAAGAACAGACGGTCAGGTGGAACGAAGACTGCCAGAAGGCTTTTGACAAGATCAAGGAATATCTGCAAGAACCTCCAATCCTTATGCCACCAGTTGAAGGAAGACCTCTGATAATGTACTTGACAGTATTAGAAGAGTCGATGGGGTGTGTGATGGGCCAGCATGACGAGTCTGGTCGAAAAGAGTATGCAATATACTACCTAAGCAAAAAGTTTACCGACTTTGAACAACGTTATTCACTGCTCGAGAAAACTTGCTGTGCTTTAGCGTGGGCTGCTCGCCGACTGAGACAGTATATGTTGACCCACACTACTTTTTTTGATATCCAAAATGGACCCAGTTAAGTATATTTTCGAGAAGCCAGCTCTTACCGGACGGGTTGCAAGATGGCAGATGATTCTCACAGAATACGACATCCAGTACACCTCTCAAAAAGCCATCAAGGGCAGTGTATTGTCTGAATATCTTGCTGAGCAACCCCTTGATGATTACCAGCCTATGAGGTTTGACTTCCCTGATGAAGACATCATGTTCATTAAAGCAAAAGATCGCGAAGAGCCTATTCACACTGAAGGGCCTGACCCGGAAGAAGAATGGACCATGATGTTTGATGGGGCTGTTAATATGAATGGTCGTGGTGTTGGTGCAGTACTCATTACGCCTAAAGGAGTTCACATGCCTTTCTCGGCAAAACTCACTTTCAACTGCACTAACAACGAAGCTGAATACGAAGCTTGCATTATGGGTCTTGAGGAAGCCATTGACCTCAGGATCAAGACATTGACTGTGTTCGGAGATTCAGCTCTGGTAGTTAATCAAACCAACGGAAAATGGTACACCCACCAAGATCATATGATACCTTACAGGGATTATACAAGGAGGTTATTGACTTTATTCACAACAGTCAAGCTTGAGTATATCCCTCGGGACGAGAATCAGTTTGCAGATGCTCTTGCTACCATTTCATCCATGATCAAAGTTCAAGCTGCTAACTTTGTACCCCAGATATCAGTGTCCAGACTCGATAGACCAGCCTATGTGTTCGCAGCAGATGTTATCAAAGACGATAAGCCTTGGTTCCATGACATTAAATGCTTCTTGGAGGATCAAACGTACCCACCTGGGGCATCTTCCAATGATAAGAAGACTTTGAGAAGGCTTGCTGGTGGTTTCTTTCTGAACACTGATGGGTCTTTATACAAAAGGAACTTTGATATGGTACTCCTCAGATGTGTTGATAAGACAGAAGCAGACTTGTTGATGCATGAAGTGCACGAAGGATCCTTTGGTACCCATGCTGGAGGACATGCAATGGCTAAGAAGTTGTTAAGATCAGGCTATTATTGGATCACAATGGATGCCGACTGTTGTGCCTATGCCAGAAAATGCCACAAATGCCAGATCTATGCAGATAAAGTGCATGTACCTCCCAATCCTTTGAACATCATGTCTTCACCATGGCCCTTTGCCATGCGGGGCATTGATATGATTGGCAAGATTGAGCCAACTGCTTCAAATGGCCACAGATTCATCCTGGTCGCCATTGACTATTTCACCAAGTGGGTTGAAGCAGCCTCATATGCAAACGTCACAAGACAAGTGGTAGCCAGATTTCTGAAGAGAGATATCATCTGTCGATATGGAGTGCCCGAGCGAATCATTACTGATAATGGTTCCAATCTAAACAACAAAATGATGGCAGAGCTATGCCGGGACTTCAAGATTCAACATCACAATTCTTCTCCTTACAGGCCAAAGATGAATGGCGCTGTTGAGGCAGCAAATAAGAATATCAAGAAGATTGTGCAGAAGATGGTAATCACCTACAAAGACTGGCATGAAATGCTACCATTTGCCTTGCATGGGTACCGCACATCAATCAGAACGTCCACTGGAGCAACACCGTATCAACTTGTGTATGGTATGGAAGCAGTCCTACCAGTCGAAGTTGAATTACCTTCCCTACGGGTACTGATGGATGTTAAACTGAGTGAAGCAGAGTGGGTCAGGGCCCGATACGAACAGCTGAGTTTGATCGAAGAAAGAAGATTGGCTGCAATTTGTCATGGGCAGTTATATCAGAAAAGAATGAAGAAAGCCTTCGATCAGAAAGTCAGGCACCGAGAGTACCAAGTGGGAGATCTTGTGCTGAAAAGGATCCTTCCTCCGCATACAGACCACAGGGGCAAATGGACTCCCAATTATGAAGGACCATTTGTAGTAAAGAAAGTTTTCTCTGGTGGAGCACTGATGCTCAGCACCATGGATGGTGAAGATTTCCCGTCCCCTGTGAATTCAGATGCAGTTAAAAAATACTTCGCATAAAAATGACCCGCTGGACACAAAAACAGAATGTAAGTCCAGGCAAAAATAGGGCATCCCGGCGAGTCAAAAACAGAATAAAAGACTCGGGCAAAAATAAGGGAAAATAAATGAAAAAATGTACACCCGCTGAGTTGAAAAGCCGCATTGGACAGCTCAGGCAAAAATGGGTATCCCGATGGATTGAAAACCCGAAAGGGCGATCCATGCAAAATAAGGGAATAAGCGAACAACTGCATTCTGAGTTCGTCTGTATCATCTACAACTTGGTAAACTTCAACAAGATCAAGCTTCAATCAGATTCAACATTCTTCAAAAGCAAGATGAGAAGAACGTCAAAAGTCATACGGGTCATAGTGAAGAGGAAGCTCTTTAAGGCGTCATCAACACTGCCAGCATTTTGTTTCTCAATTTGTAACAATCTCCTCATTTCAGGGGATTTGTTTCTTTGACTATATCTTGCCAATTCAGGGCACATGAATTAATAAAATCAGTTTTGTCAGTCATGTTTCGTTTTGTACATTTTATCTTGCAAAGAATGTCTGATGTCTCTAAAAAAAAAAAAAAAAAAAAACTGGTTGCGCGAGTACAGATGTTTCTCTCTAAGAAAATAAAAAAAAAAACACATGCTTGCAGGAAATATGCTTACTCTCAGAAGTATCTAAACTCCTATGACAGAATCCAGTAAAGGATACCTCGGGATTACCTTGCGCGTTTCTCTATCTTTTTCAGGATTGCAAGTATCCAGAATGCAACTTGGGGGCATGTAAGCTTCATCCCCAGCAAGCTGACAAATCAATACTCAATTTTAGCACCCGAAGTGCTCTCTCCCCAGCTGAGTTGGCCACGTATTACTTATCCCCATCAGAATGGGCAGGCATTACAAAAAGGCACCTATATCCCCGGCTGAGTCAAGGATCCTCTTTAACAGAATCCTTAGGGAGGTCTCTCAGTGATCTCTCTTTCTCCCCAGCCGAGTTGCCTTTTTATCCTCAGCCGGAGCACAAAAGTCAGGGAATCATCCCCCCACAGAGCTGCAGCCTCTATCCAGAAGAGCAACGCATGAAGGAGTCACAACAGAGTGAAGAAAGCTTCTACAAACCCCAGCTGGGTCTCTCATTTATTAGAATAGGTCTATCATTGACCCGTATCCCCAAGCAGATATCATATCATCAGATCTACCCGTGATCTCATCCCCAGCTGGGATGCCTGTTTCAAACAGATCAATCAAAAATCTTCGCAGCAACGGGACCCGGATCCCGGTTTGGTATCTTTGCATAATCATAGCATTCGCATCATATTCACCCACAAAGCGTAGCATTTCGTCTAATACGGAGCATTACGGCAAAAATCCAACACATAGCATAATCATAAGCCATGTTCTGAATCAACACTTGTGAATAATAACCATTCATCAACAATGTACAGAAAATCCCCACCAGAGTCCCCGGCAAAAACAGCTGCCTCACAATCACAAACACCAGTATATACTCATTTTGACACCCGTCCGTGTCATCTTTCCCCAGTAAAGTCGCCTGAACACTCTTTACAAACAAGGTCACCCGCACTACAAATACGTCCTGACACCCGTCCGTGTCATATCCCCAGCAGAAAGCCAAAGACATCCTCTTTGCACTCACATATACCTATATACACAATCCTTTGACACCCGTCCATGTCATTTCCCCAGCGCAGTCGCCTACACTTTTACAATCCATATACTTGTTGATACTATTATTTTATCTTGACACTCGTCCGTGTCACACTCTCCCAGCAGATAAACACTCATTTATACAATACTCATACTCATTACTCATGTTACACCCATACAGATACTCGTCCGTATCTTGTATATACCATTCATATCCCCACAGATTCGATACTAGTCCTTGTTCTTTGTTAACCTCGTTGGTACTCGTCCGTACCATCATCTCAGAACACGCGTCTAAAGTTTGTTTCTACATGATACTCGCCCGTATCATAGTCTTAAGGATGCTCGTCCGCATCTTTAATCCATACACTGTGTCAAACACTTTTGTCTTCTTGAATAGAGATACTCGCCTGTGTCTACTATTCCCCAGAAAAGTCCCTCCAGATTCAACACTCGTCCGTGTTCTCTGTTAACCAGTTGATACTCGTCCGTATCATCATCTTTGAACACGCGTTAGTATTTGTTTCTACCCGATACTCGTCCGTATCGTAGTCTTAAGGATGCTCGTCCGCATCTTTAATCTATACACAAACACTTATACCTTTTTGTTTCTTGGATATAAACACTCGTCCGTTTACTACTCCCCAGTAGATCGCCAACAAAGCAATTTTTCTTTTTATCTAACACTCGTCCTGTGTTATGATAAAACCCTGAGAGCAGCCGTACCCTGCTAGGTGGTCGTCCTCCACCTCTTGATGGTCGTCCTCCATCATGCTCATCCGATGGCCGTCCCCATCGTTGATCTTTTTAGCAGCCGTCCCCTGCTAGGTGGTCGTCCTCCACCTCTTGATGATCTTCCTTCATCAATTTTATCCAATGGCCGTCCCCATTGTTGATTTTGGTTATCTGGCATTCGTCCTATGTCATGATAAACCCTGAGAGCAGCCGTCCCCTGCTAGGTGGTCGTCCTCCACCTCTTGATGGTCGTCCTCCATCATGCTCATCCGATGGTCGTCCCCATCGTTGACCTTTTATCCGATGGCCGTCCCCATCGTTGATATTTTCGGCAGCCGTACCCTGCCAGGTGGTCGTCCTCCACCTTTGATGGTCGTCCCCATCATTTTTCTTTTACCCAACAGAGCAGCCGTTCCCTGCTAGGTGATCGTCCTTCACCTTTGATGGTCGTACCCCATCATCTGTTTATTTCATTTAGTCTTTAACCCGATGGCCGTCCCCGTCGTGGTCCTTTGTTCTTTTAGCCCGATGGCCGTCCCCATCATCTGTTTATTTCATTTAGTCTTTAACCCGATGGCCGTCCCCGTCGTGGTCCTTTGTTCTTTTAGCCCAATGGCCGTCCCCATCGTTGGTTACTTTACTTTGAGAACTTGATGGCCGTCCCCATCATGTTTCATTAATTCCCAAAGAATCTAGCTTTACCTTGATGGCCGTCCCCATCATATTTCTTACTTTCCCCAGCATGTCGGCCGTCCCCGTCATTGCTTTACTTCCCACACTTTTTCCCCAGCATAATCTCGATTGAAGGACTTTAGTAGCCGTTCTAGATCCATTAAAATGTCCTCCATATGGTGAGTTGTGACAATGCCAAAGAACGCTTTTAGCTTCGTCACTTGTCACACACCTTCTCAACAAATTATCTCTGTAAACACCCCAAATTTGCCCTCACCCATTCACACCATGGCTTGTGATCATTGCATATGCATAAACACAATCATACCATCTCATATCACAATTTTGATTCACTGCATAGTTTATAAGTCATCTGCACCTAGGGTTTGTGATCTGAGCAATCCAAGAGCTTCTTGAGCCACTCCAAAGGCAACCAATCACTTCAAAGGGATCCACATGTGTTCTTGTATCATATTCCATCCTCTCAAAGTCAAGAATTCAAAAGAATCACAAGAACTGAGGTTTGCATGGAAGCAGAGCCAGGCTAGACTGCACAGATGACCTAAAATTAGGGTTTTGGTTTCAGAGGCCATAACTCCAAAATTTTTGGTCATTCTTGTTTCCATTGGTCTCTATATGGTATAGGGAGTATGCATATCAATTTTCATGAAGAAATTCCATGGGGAAGTCATCTGATCAAGAGTTGACTTTCTGGACAAGTCAGTGTAAAATCAGGGCATCTGAGGCCCCCAATGACCCAACCAATGGGTGATCTTCATCATTTTGAGTGTATATGATCTTTATTTGATCATGGAAGAAGGTTGAAGTCCACAAAAATCAAGAATTTGGAGTTTTTGCAAATGTTGACTTTTTGGGCATAGTTGACTTTTCAAGAATGCTTCATTTTAGGTCATTTTTCAAGCCTTGATTCTTGATCCAAAAATGCTTCAAATGGAAAAACTTTGGTCATGAAAGTTGTAGATTACATCTTTCCCTTTCCAAAAATTACAAGAACATGATCAAATTCTTCTTGGATCAAAAGTTATGGTGTGACAAAGTTGGCAAAAATCATTGATTTTCAAGATGTGCACCAAATGAGAATTTTGCAAAATCATGAACCAATGCCATTTGTAACTTCTAATTCACTTCCAACCATGACACAAACATTCTATAAGCCTTAAAAATCAGAATTGGACCAAAGATCACATGTTTGTAGTTTGTGTAACAAGGCTTTTTTCCATGAAATGCCAAAAGGTGCCAACTTGCAAGAACACTCATCACACTTCAACAACTAATTGCCTTGACTGCTGAACCTGCCTAGCATCACACACACATCATGCTGCACCAGCCCCATGCCTTGTACTAAGCCTAGAACCAAGCCATGCTTTCCTTACACAAAAATTGACTTTTGGCAAAAGCAAACATCCCAATCACCACAGGCCATGTCACATCCTCTGGCCACTTGGAATTGTTTATTATATCCTTTGGCAAGCTAAACATAACATGAGGCCAGGCTGAAACACTCTAGATCATCATATACAAAAAACTCACCATTTTGCAAAACCATTCGAATCTGCCTCCACAAGCTAAAAACATCCAAATCATTTCCACATATCATCTCACCTAGTCTCATTGAGCAAAAACCACCAAGATTCAAGCCTGAAACCAGCATGGATTGAGTTTCACCATTCTTCACCTCAGCCTGCATTTTTCTTTGAATCACCTTCCATAGCCATCAAACATCAAAGCTCTCTTCACCAACAAACCAAGCACATCAAAAGGAGTCAAAACCACCCTTCACATTGGTCTGAAGCAGCCTGTACACAAAGCTCATTTCCTGCTACACCAGAACTGGACTTCTCAAAACAGCTTGTTTAAGCTCATTCCAAGCCTTCCATTGGCTTCAGGGGGTTCATAGCAAGCATTCTGCACCAGAGCAAGGTCAGGAGAGCTCAAATCCATAGTTCATCACTTCAGGTAGCTTCAGGTTTACAACTTTTCAGAGCTTGGTTTTTATGTTAAAAATGGATTATGTATGCTTTGCTGGTCATGGGGATGGTTTTAGATTTAAGAATGAGTGAGAGATGAGGATTTACCAGGGCTCTGAAATTTTGCCCGTGAAACTTCATGGCTTCGATTCTCTTAGTTTAGGCATGAGAAATTCTTTTTGAGAGTTGATTCGAGCAAGGTTTGAGTGGAGGAACATTTCCCTGAAATTAATTTAGAGAATGGTGGCCTGAATCGTATTCTAGGGTTTGGATACCACCGGAGAAGATGACCGGAGCTCCCCTCCGGTCACCTGAGATTAGTTATGCCCTAATCCCTGTAATTAGTGCCATTTGAATGTGGGGCGTCAGATTGGTTGACCCAGTTGACTTCGCGCGTGAGTGAAGGGCTCAGATTCATTTAATTAGCCCTAATTCTTTTATTAGTTTAATTAATTCATAATTAGATTAATTACCTCAGAATCAATCCTGGCCACAAGATCTGGCGCCAGTCAACGCATTTAAACCCAGAAGCCATCTCGTCCCTCCATTCTGTTTACTTTCTTTTATTTTAATTTTAAATTCATTTCTTTTCATTTAACTTGCATAATTTATTTAAAATAGTAAAAAATGTGTAAAAATTATGAAACTTTTTCTCATAAGTTTTATTAATTTTTATGACACAAAAATATTTTTATTTTTATTTTTATCATTAAAAAAGTATTTTTAAATATTTAAAAGATTATTTTTAATTGATTAATGGAAATTAATTTATTAAAAATACTTTTAGGTATCTAAAAATCACCAAAAAATTCATGAAATGTTCTAAGACATTTAGAAACATTGTTCAACCTTCAAACCAAATTTCTTTTTGGATCTTGATGCATTTTGAGAATTTTCCATTGAATTAAAATCATTTTTGTGCATTATTTTGATCATAAGTTCAAAAAATCATTTCTGCCTATCTATGAAGAGTTGGACATTGATTCTTTTTGCATTGCATTGTGTTTAGCATGTAGTTTCTAGGATTAAATGGCCATGATTTGATTCCTAATTTTCAATTTGTTTGGCATTTCTTTTGTTTAGGAGCCCTAAAAACCCTAATAACTTAGAAAAATCATAACTTGAGATTGGTTGAGAGTTGAGACCTCCCCTTTGGACATTGGTTTATTATAGGTTTAGGGATTCTTTGTGTGGCATTTTCCATTTTTTATCTTAGGGTTTGCTTCTGTTTTTGGTTTTTGTTTGTTGTGTGATCCATAAACCCTAATTTGGGCTTTCATATGCATCCATCTTGCATTCTCTTGCATTACATGACTTGCCTTGACATTTCAAACATCCATGTGATTCATTTGACATCATAAGACATATAGAAAGCATGTTTGATCATTGCATCATGTATTTTCCATGTTGTATGCCTTGTATGCTTCATAACTTTTCATGTATGATCATGGTTCTAAACTTGCTTCTCTTGCATCCATTTGTTCCTGTGATCATCCTCATGCTTTGTTTCATGTTTATAGCACTCCATAGCATCATTATCATCATCAACATGCTTCTGGTTTTGTTTCTCATCATGTCATCTCATCCCATTTTGCATTGCATTACATTTCTTTTCTAACCTTTTCAGGTGGTAAGTGATTTTGAGAAGTGAATTTGCCTTCACTTCTCATAACTTTTCTTTTCATCTCTCTTGCATCCATTGCTGCATTTTTACATGTGTATGAGATTGGGTTTGCTCTTTCTTCTTCTTCTTACTTTCTTTCCTCAAGTGACTTGACTTCTTAAATGAAGCAAGTTACTTTGCTTCTCCTGATCCTTTCATCTGCTTCCTGGTGGTTCCATTGAAGACTTCTTCTTGAAAACCTCACAAACCTTAGGAACAACCAAGCATGACAATGATTAGGGTTTTGATTAGTCTCCCCTCTTAGTTTTACCTTTGTGTCTTCTTTGAGTCTTCTCTTCTCATCTCATAATCAGGGACTAAACCCTAAAGGCTTTAAGGCTTTGTGATTAAGCTTATGCCTGCATCCTTCTATTAGGATGGAGTGTATAACTTTAATCCTAAGTGTTAAACCCTTAATGTGTTTAACTCCTTTAATCAATTCACTTAATAATCATCAAGACATCACACTTGTAACTTGGGCCTTGCATTAGGGTTCTAATTCTTCCTTAACTGGTTAAGAAGGACTAACCCTAGTGTTAATGGACAAGTCCCCCTCAAGTTGTCTTACAAATCATAAAAATCACTTCATCATCATACCATTAAATAAAATCCACTTAATCAAAGGCTTGTTTTGTCATGAGTTTAATCCCTAATCATGGATTAAGTTGAGGAGTCTTCCTCAGCTTAAACATTCTCATCTATTATCCTTCTATTAGGATGGTGTAATGAGTCTGTTTAATCCCTGATTATGGCTTAACCTCATTACTTAACACTAAACAAAAACAACAAAAACATCTAAATAATCAACAAGTAGGTTAATGATCTTAATCCTACTCCATGGTGATTAAGTGTGAGAAGCTGACTTCACACTTAAGGTATTCTCATTACCCCTAATCAGAGGGAAGATGTGATGAGTTTACTAACCCATTGGTTTAGGCTTAAGCTCATTAACTTATGACAAACTTCAAAAAGCAATAAAAGACTGAAAATACAAAACAAACAATAATCGTCTCCTCCGGGATTCTTTTCTCATCTCATTCACTCATAAACGCGAACTTGCTTCTTCCGTCTAATGCAAGACAGTTTGCACCTGAGCCAGACAGGTCATACACTTGAGCATAGACAAGTAAGCAGTTCACAAGTCAATTCATCTTTCAGTCTCTTTGGGTCGAACTACGGTGTTCTGACTTCCTCATTGCACGAGAGGATACGTAGGCATAACTTAACAGTTATCGAACAAAAGTCTCTGTATATTCCCCCTCTTTCCAGCATCATTCTTTTAGCCTCATGATCTTGAGCAATTCATTCTCATTCCTACACTGACACTGTATATATCACACTTCATTTCTCTTACACTGACACCTGTACATCCTTTTCCAGCTCTTTTATACACAAATTGCACTGACACTACCCCTTTAAAACACAAATCTTTTAAGCGTGGATCCCGTCGAGTACGGCGGACAATCTAGGTGCTAATACCTTCCCAGGTTGTAACCAACCCCCTTTCTCAGTCTCTCTGGTTCGCAACCGTCTTATCCATTTCTTTCTAGGTTTATGCAGCATTACCTTTCCTCCGGGATAAAAATGCCTAGCTGGCGACTCTTTTCATCTCCAGTGAGTTCACGGCTGTGTGTTCTCATTGCCCCTCTTCGCCGACCGTTCGCGTCTGTACCCCATTTGACTTGGCTTCATTTGGCGGGAGCGACAATCTCCACCACTTTTAAACAAATAAGGTTCATCCCACACATAAAAATTGTGCATCCGACAAGAGCTTCTGTTTTTGATTCCAAGTTAGGTCTTCCAGAATCCAACCCGTTGCTTTGTGGTAAGCATAGTCGGCAAACCATGGCCTAACTTGGACCATAAACAATTTTTCATCCGAAAATTCTTCTCGGATTTCAAATTCAGATTTAGTCACGTCCACATTTATCAACCGCGATAAATGATCTGTTACCAAATTTTCCGATCCTTTCTTATCTTTAATCTCCAAATCAAACTCTTGGAGAAGAAGGATCCAACAGATAAGTCTTTGCTTAGAATCCGGTTTGGTTAGCAAATATTTAATCGCGGAATGATCCGTGTAGACAACAACTTTCGAACCTATCAAATAAGATCAAAACTTCTCAATCGCATACACTATAGCTAGAAATTATTTTTCGGTTGTCGCATAGTTCACTTGTGCTTAATTTAGCACTTTGCTAGCATAATGTATGGCAGGGAAAGATTTTTCTTTTCTTTTCCCTAACATCGCTCCAACGACATAATCTCTTGCGTCGCACATAAGCTTAAAGTTTAAATTCCAATTCGGCGCAATGATTATGGGAGCGGTGACAAGGTTTTCTTTTAAGATTTGGAAAGACTCAAGACAAAGTTCATCAAAGATAAATACCTGATCCTTGTTAAGAAAATTTCTTAGTGGTCTTGCCACTTTTGCAAAATCATTGATGAACCGTCAATAGAATCCCGCATGACCCAAGAAACTTCTAATTCCCTTGATGTTGGTTGGAGGAGGCAACTTTGAAATTACTTAGACTTTAGCTTGATCCACCTCTAGGCCTCTAGAAGAAACTTTGTGCCTAAGAACAATCCCTTCCATCACCATGAAGTGACATTTTTCCCAATTCAACACCAAGTTGGTTTTTACACATCTTTCTAACACCGTCTCCAATTTTTCAAGCAAAGATCAAACGATGCTCCAAACACCGAAAAGTTGTCCATGAAGACTTCCATTGTCTTCTTAATAAGGTTGGAAAAGATGGCTTGCACACATCTTTGGAAAGTAGTCAAAAATTCCAAAAGGACAAGTGAAAGCGGTCTTCTCATGATCCGTCGGGTCAACCACAATTTGGTTGTACCCCGAATATCCATCCAAGAAACAATAGAATTGTTGACCGGAAAAACTCTCAAGCATTTGATCCATAAATGGTAGTGGAAAATGATTTTTTCTAGTAGCCGTATTCAATCGTCTATAGTCTATAGACATTCTCCAACCCGTGACAACCTTTTTCGGGATAAACTCATTCTTTTCATTACGTATAACAATAATACCACCCTTTTTTGGCACAACATGCACGAGACTTACCCAAGGGTTGTCGGAAATGGGATAAATCATTCCCGCATCAAGAAGTTTCACTACCTCTTTTCGAACTACTTCTTTCATTGTCGTATTAAAACGGCGTTGTGGTTGAGCTACCGCTTTGAAGTCTTCCTCCAAGAGAATCTTGTGCATGCAATAAGATGGACTTATGCCTTTGAGATCGGAAAGAACCCATCCTAAAGCTTCTTGATTTTTCTTTAACACTTGAATCAAACGGGACTCCTCTTTGATAGACAACTCATTGCCAATGATTACCGATTTGTTTCCACTATCATCTAAGAATGCATACTTAAAGTTTCAAGGTAGCACCTTCAATTACACTTCCACTTTTTCATCACTTTCCTCTTTCTCCAATTCTTCAATTCCAATCTACCAAGGTTGAAGTTCTTTCAACACCTCTAGTTCTTTCTAAACTCTTCAAGATATTTTTCTTCATCACTAGTGAGTATGTAAATTTCCTCACCTAGTGCTCGCTCGAGAGGAGTTTCCACATGCACATGCTTTGCCACTTCAATTATAGCCAAATCGGATGCATCTATGCTGAAACTATCATACCTTTCCTTTGAGTGCTTCCTCGCTTCAAACAAATTAAAAGTAACCTCTTCATTAAGCACCCTAACTTTCATAAGACCATCGTCGACATCAATCATCATTCGGGCCGTCTTCATGAAAGGGCGACCAAGTATTAAAGGTGCATCCTCATCTTCTTCCATTTCGATCACAATGAAGTCCACCGAAAAGAAAAACTTGTCAACTTTCACCAACACATCTCTTGCCACTCCAATCGGGTGAGTTGTAGATTTGTCGGCAAGTTGCAAAGTCATCCTAATGCCTTTGATTTCTATGTTCTCAAGCCTTTTTACAAACCCAAATTAATAAGGCTATTTCCCACAAATATATTTCCAATTGTTACAGGTAAAGTAACACGCCCTGGATCGGCTTCCTTCTTTGAAAGAGTGCATTGAATGATCGTACTATAATTTTCCGCGAGGATAACCGTTTCCGGTTCCATATACTTTGTAGATGTCTAGAATTGGCAGAATTTTTGACCAACAAGAAATATTGAATTCAGTTCAGAATGTCCTATCAGATGTTGGGACATTATCAAACAGAGTATAAGAACTTAATTCAGGATGTCACACCAGATGTTGGGACATTGTGTAAATGACTTAAGTTTAGTTTTTCAGGATGTCCCAACAGATGTTGAGACATCTCAAACCTGCTACCAGAATTAATTAATAACTAACTGATCTGAGATATTTAAGGAGAGTTATCTGGAATTAATTATGGATGGATAAAAACAGAATAAGGCGCATCTGTAGGGAGTTTTATATTGAGGATTCAGATTACTCAGAAGAACTAAATCACCTAGAATCTAGGAAGTAACAAACCCTAATTCAAGGTGGAAGCTGCATGCTTTTAGGACTGGATTAACCTACAGAAAGCCCAAATTACAAACACCTATTTAATCAACAGAAACTCACAGAATTGAGTACGAATTTCAGAAGACAAAATAGGGTGTTGTGTCTTTAATAGCAGGTTGTTTTTATTGTACCACTTTATGAGCTTTTAAGCAAAAGTGCATTTGTGACTTGATTGAAACTGTGAAGTAAGATCAAGCTGTATTGTTTGAAGAATGTCTTCAATTTTATTAAACTTGTAAACTTGATCACTGTGTGATTGAGGGGGAGTGAGTTGGTACTCATATCTAAGTTGTGTCTTAGGTAGAAATTGCATTGGGTAGATATTAAGTGAAAGATTAAACTGGGTTGTTTAAGTCTAGAATTAATATTACTTATAGTGGATTTCCTCCTGGCTTGGTAGCCTCTAGATGTAAGTGTGGTTATACACTGAACTGGGTTAACAAACTTCTGTGTTGTTTAATTTTCTTGCACTTTAAGTTTTGGTTAAATCTGTCAAGTGTTGGGACATCTCATAGGACATCTCATACCTGATCACAGAATTTCAATTGGCATCAGAGCAGGCACCCTGCCTGTTTATACTGGGTGAGATCTAGGGAATACAAATTCTGGAAACATGGACAGAGATATATGATCAGTAAATAGACCACCTATACTGGATGGTTCTAATTATGACTACTGGAAGCCAAGAATGATTGCATTCTTAAGATCACTTGACAACAGGGCCTGGAGAGCAGTCAACACTGGATGGGAACATCCTGTTCAAGACACCAAAGATGGATCAAAAGTGTTGAAACCTGAAGATGAATGGAGTAAGGAGGAAGAAGATTCAGCACTAGGGAACTCTAAGGCCTTAAATGCTTTATTCAATGGCATTGATAGAAACATCTTTAGACTTGTGCATCACTGTGAGCTGGCCAAAGATGTTTGGGACACTCTCAAAACAACTCATGAAGGAACATCAAAGGTAAAAATGTCAAGACTTCAACTTCTCACCACCAAGTTTGAAAACTTGAGAATGAAGGAAGATGAGTCAATTCATGAATTCTACATGAACATCTTGGATATAGCCAATACTTCTGAAGCCTTGGGAGAAAAGATGACTGATGAAAAGCTTGTAAGAAAGATTCTCAGATCTTTGCCAAAAAGATTTGACATGAAAGTCACAGCAATAGAAGAAGCTCAAGACATATGCACAATGAAAGTTGAAGAGATCATTGGTTCCCTTAAAACATTTGAGATGGGAATGAATGACACAAATGTAAAGAAGAACAAAAGCATAGCCTTGGTGACAAATACTGATGAAGAAGAAGATGATAAATCAGAAACTGGTGAAAGCTTATCAGACAACATTGCTATGCTTGGAAGACAATTCAAAAAGATTCTCAGAGGAATGGAAGGCAAATCCAAACCCAGTGGAAGATACACAAACTCTTCTGAGAACAAAAGATCTTATGATGCTAACAGAAGATCAAATTATGATGAAAAGACCAGTCAAGAAAAAGGAATTAAATGCTATGGATGTGAAGGATATGGACACATCAGGAATGAATGTCCTACCTACTTAAAAAGGCAAAAGAAAGGTCTCTCTGTAACCTGGTCTGATGAAGACTCAGGAGGTGATTCAGAAGAAGAATCAGCTAAGCATATCACTACTCTAGATGGATTATGTGAATCTGAAAGTGAATCCAGTGATGGGGAGCTTACTTTTGAAGAACTTGAGCAAGCATACAAAGATTTATACAAAAGAAGCACTGAAATATGCAGTGAGGTTATAAAGCTAAAGAAGCAGAATGAGGCACTAGAAGATGAAAAAGCAAGTGATCAAGAAATCATTGACACTTTGAAAAGTGAAGTAAGTCTTCTCAACTCCAAATTGGAACACATGTCCAAATCTGTTAGAATGTTGAACAGCAGCTCAAATACACTGGATGTTATTCTCAACAACAATAAGCATTCAGGGGATAAAAGTGGACTGGGATTTAACAGAGTACATAAAGATGAAGCTAGCTCTAGCAAAACTACTTCAAAATCCATACAGTCAAACAAGATGTCCCAACAGATGCTTCAACATCAGGAAAAGAACACAAAGTCAAACATAATGTTCCAACAGATGTCTCAACATTCTGAAAAGAACAAAATGAAGAAGAAGTATCAAAGATGGAGATGTCATCATTGTGGAAGATTTGGACATATCAAACCTCATTGTTATAAGCTGCATGGATATCCAAATCATATGTATCAGCGACCTTCTAAGCAGAAAATAGAAGTTACCAAGAAAGTGCTACATAAACATCAAAGAAATCAGCAACCTCCTAAGCAGAAGACAGAGGTCATCAAGAAGGTATGGAGACCAAAAGCTAGCATTCAGGCTGATCAAAGCTACATACCCAAGAACAAGATCAACAATCAATCTTGGAGATCTACTGATGAACAACACACAGGGCAGAGGCATCAAAAGAAATCTCAACTCAAATGGTCAAAGAAAAGTGCTGCATATATAGCACATACATCACTAAGAGTATCAGCTAAAGAAGACTGGTACTTTGACAGTGGATGTTCAAGACACATGACTGGATTGAAGAATCTGCTAGTAAACTTAAAGTCACATTCATCCAGGTATGTAACCTTTGGAGATGGAGCTAAAGGAGAAATCAAGGGAGTTGGGACCTTGGACTGTCAAGATGTTCCAAGACTAGATGATGTGCTGCTAGTTAAAGGTTTAACTGCTAACCTGATCAGCATAAGTCAATTATGTGATCAAGGGTACAGTGTAAACTTTACCAAAACTGAATGCATAGTGACTAACAAAGAACAAGAGGTTGTCATGAAAGGAGCCAGATCTAAAGACAACTGTTACATGTGGGAATCTCAAGACTTCAGTCTTACTTCAACTTGCTCCTTAGCTAAAGAAGAAGAAGTGAAACTATGGCACCAAAGACTAGGTCATCTTCATTTCAGAGGCATAAAGAAGATAATATCTATGGATGCTGTAAGAGGTATTCCTAAACTGAAGATTGATGATGGCAAAATATGTGGTGAATGTCAAATAGGCAAGCAAACCAAGATGTCCCATCCAAAGCTCCAACATCTGACAACTTCCAAAGTTTTGGAACTATTGCATATGGATCTTATGGGACCTATGCAGGTTGAAAGCCTTGGTGGCAAGAGGTATGCCTATGTGGTGGTTGATGACTTTTCAAGGTATACATGGATAAATTTTATCAAAGAAAAGTCTGATGTATTTGATGTATTCAAAGACTTATGCCAAAGAATACAAAGGGAAAAAGCCAGCTGTGTGATCAGAATAAGAAGTGATCATGGAAAAGAATTTGAGAACCAAAAGTTCTTAGATTTCTGCTCTTCAGAAGGAATCAATCATGAATATTCTTCACCAATCACTCCTCAATAGAATGGGATTGTTGAGAGGAAGAATAGAACTATTCAAGAATCAGCAAGAGCTATGATCCATGCTAAAAAGTTACCTTTGTACTTCTGGGCTGAAGCTATGAACACAGCTTGTTACATCCACAACAGAGTTACTCTAAGAAAAGGAACTTTGTCCACAATCTATGAAGTCTGGAAGGGCAGAAAACCCACAGTTAAGTACTTCCATGTGTTTGGAACTAACTGTTATATTCTGGCAGATAGGGAGCAAAGGAGAAAAATGGATCCTAAAAGTGATGAAGGGATTTTTCTTGGATACTCTATAAACAGCAGAGCATATAGAGTATTTAATTCTAGAACCAAGGTTATCATGGAGTCTATAAATGTGATAATTGATGATGCTCCTACAGATGTCCCAGAAGATGTTGGAACATCTGCTGATATCAAGATTGAAGCTGAAGAAAAGAGTGATCATTATGACTTCACTCAAACTGATGCAAGGACAGAACAATCCAGCAAACCTCCCTCCATCAGAATACAGAAGGATCATCCCAAAGATTTGATAATTGGTGATCCTAACAGAGGTGTGAGCACTAGATCAAGAGAAGTGATTTCAGGTTCCTGTTTTGTTTCTAAAATAGAACCTAAAAACATCAAGGAAGCTCTTACTGATGAATACTGGATTTGTGCTATGCAAGAGGAATTAGGTCAATTCACAAGGAATGAAGTGTGGAATCTTGTTCCTAGACCTGATGACATAAATGTGATTGGAACAAAATGGGTGTATATGAACAAGTCAAATGAACAAGGAGTTGTTACAAAGAACAAAGCTAGACTTGTAGCTCAAGGATACACACAAATTGAAGGAGTAGACTTTGATGAAACCTTTGCACCAGTAGCAAGGCTTGAATCAATCAGACTACTTTTGGGAATTGCTTGTATCTTAAAGTTCAAGCTATTTCAAATGGATGTGAAAAGTGCCTTTTTAAATGGTTATCTTAATGAAGAGGTATATGTAGAACAACCTAAAGGATTTGTTGATCCAAGCTGTCCAAATCATGTATACAAACTAAAGAAGGCTCTTTATGGTCTGAAGCAAGCTCCAAGGGCATGGTATGAAAGACTGACTACTTTTCTTATCAAGCAAGGGTACAGGAAAGGTGGAATTGACAAAACCTTGTTTGTTAAAGATGAAGAAGGAAATGTCATGATTGCTCAAATATATGTAGATGACATTGTCTTTGGTGGGATGTCTGATAGGATGGTAAAACATTTTGTCAACCAAATGGAATCTGAATTTGAAATGAGCCTAGTAGGAGAACTAACCTACTTTCTTGGACTGCAAATAAAACAAATGGAGGACTCCATGTTCATTTCTCAAAGCAAGTATGCTAAGAACATAGTCAAGAAATTTGGAATGGACAGTGCTACTCATAAGAGAACTCCTGCCCCTACACATTTAAAGCTGACTAAAGATGAAAAGGGTGAGAATGTAGATCAAAGCATGTACAGAAGTATGATTGGAAGCTTGTTATATCTGACTGCTAGCAGACCAGACATAGCATTTGCAGTGGGTGTATGTGCAAGATATCAAGCTGATCCAAAAGTCAGTCATCTTAATCAAGTCAAGAGAATTCTGAAATATGTTAATGGTACTTGTGACTATGGCATAATGTACTTTCATGGATGTAAACCAATTCTAACTGGCTTCTGTGATGCTGATTGGGCTGGAAGTGCTGATGACAGAAAAAGCACTTCAGGAGGATGCTTCTTTCTAGGAAACAATTTGATTTCTTGGTTCAGTAAGAAACAAAATTGTGTATCCTTATCTACAGCTGAAGCTGAATATATAGCAGCTGGAAGCAGTTGTTCTCAGTTGGTTTGGATGAAGCAAATGCTCACTGAGTACAATGTCCCACAAGATGTCATGACATTGTACTGTGACAACTTAAGTGCAATTAACATATCAAAGAATCCTATCCAACATAGCAGGACCAAGCATATTGATATCAGACATCATTTCATCAGAGATCTTGTAGAAGAAAAAGTGATTTCATTGGGAACATGTAGCTACAAATCTGTAGTTGGCTGATATCTTTACCAAAGCATTGGATGCTACACAATTTGAGAACTTAAGGGGCAAATTGGGAATCTGTTTATGTGAGATTTAGCAGTTAAGGAGATGTGCCAACATGTCATATGACATTGTGTGGCATAAGTACCAGATGGCAACACCAGTCTGGTCAAGAACCTTGGGTATTCCATTCCTAATCATTTTCAATGTAACGGCTACTTATATAATAACAACTTGCATTCAGCTATCCATATTCTCATCATACTATCAAAAGCGAATTGCATTATCTAGCTGTTCTTCAGAAATCATCAACCCTAAAAATCTTCATCCATCTTCTTTGAAAATGTCTCAAAACCTTAACACTCCTGAAGAAATTCTCAACAAAGAAGATGTGGTTCATGCAACCCCCATTTCTGTGGTACCCATGAAGTCAACCCCATTGGACGAAATCAGAGGAAGTGTTCCTCATGCTAAAAAGCCAAGAACTCCAAAAAGAGCAAAAGATCAAGTCTGCAGCAAATCCAAAGGCATTCCTTCACCAGCAAACATGCCTCCAAAATCTTCTGAATATGTGGATGCTTCCATAAAGGAGTTAGTAAACAAGATTCTTTTTGAACAAAGAGTGGTTAGTGGCATATCTATCCCTCTGAACACCATGCCAGCTCCACAAGAAGATCAACAAACTCAAGCTGCAAAGGACACTCCTGCTCAACAGGATGTCCCAATAGATGTTGAAACATCTGAGGATGAACAAAAGGCCTCATCTGATGCTGCTGTAGAAGAATCTGAGGACCAGAAAAAGGCCTCAAATGAAAGTGATGAAGAAGAATCTGAGGATCAGACCAAAGCCTCAACTGAAGAGCATATCTCTGCTGATCAACCAGCTGAAGAAGAGACTGCTCAATCTCCTCCTGTGGTGAATCTAGAGCAGGATTCTGATACAGAGATCATTGCCTCTGTAAGACCTAGCATAGCCAAAAGGCTCAGGACTAGGAAAGAAAAGATGCAAGCAGGACATGCAATTCCTGAGAAGAAGCAAGCTACCCCAAAGAAAGACAAAGCTAAAACTGTCTTTGGTCCTACCAAACAATGGAGCAAGGTGCAAACACAGAAGAGGAAAGCTGTCACTCCTCCAGACTCAGATGTTGAAGCAGATGTCCCAACATCTCCTCCAAAGAAGAAAACAACACCCTCTAGGGCATCAACTGCTGTTCCAGAAGCTCCTTTGGACAACATCTCATTTCATCATGTTTCAAGTGTTAACAGATGGAAGTTTGTGTACCAAAGAAGGGTAGCACTTGAAAGAGAGCTGAGCAGTAATGCACTTGAGTGCACTGAATTAATTGACCTCATATCTGCTGCTGGCCTCTTCAAAACAGTCTCCAATCTCTCTCCCTGCTATGAGCTACTTGTCAAAGAATTCATAGTCAATCTTCAGGAAGATTGTGCCAATGGTAAGTCAGCTGAATTTAGAAAAGTTTTTGTTAGAGGAAGGTGTGTAGAGTTCTCTCCTCAGATCATCAACCAATTCCTTGGAAGAGAATCTGATGGTCCAAATGAACTAGGGAAGACTGATAACCAGGTCTGCAAGGTTATCACTGCAAACCAGGTCAAGGCTTGGCCAGTTAAAGGAAAACTCTCAGTGAGTATGCTGACAAGAAAATATGCCATGCTGAACAGGATTGGTACAGCAAACTGGGTGCCTACCAATCACACATCTTCAATATCCACTAGCTTGGGCAGGTTTATTTATGATGTGGGCACTCAAACTAAGCTGGATTATGGTGCCTACATATTTGATCAGACCTTGAAGCATGCTAGCTCATCTGCAACAAAGCTGCCAATAGCTTTCCCTTCCTTGCTGTGTGGAATAGTGCTAAGTCAGTACCCTGGGATCCTCACTGAGAAGGACACAGTCTGCAAAAGAGAAAGCCCTCTGGCCTTTCACTACAAACTGTTCCTAAGTCATCATGCAGCAGATGTTGAAGCACCTTCTGGGACATCTGCAGGTCCTTCAACTGCCAATACTCCAATCTCCAAGGCTGCATTGATTGCTGAACTGAAGAGCACTTGCAAAGAACTTGAAGCAAGGAAGCAGAAGCTTGAGGAAATTATCCAAAGGCTGGAGAGTGAAGGTGATCAGAAAGCTACTTCTGATGAAGAAACTGATGATGATGAAGAAACTGAATGTGAGGAGTCTGAGTGAATAACTGTATGTGAGGACACATGTAATGACAACTGCATTGTAATTTAGAATTAGTCTCTTTGGCCCCAAAATTTGTGTCTAACAAGGGGGAGAACAACAACAATGTGTAATGTTGTTTGATTATGAATGAAAAATCTGTTTGCTTCTGAACTGAATAAGTGTGTTTTTTTAAAAAAAAATTCTGTTGCAACAAGACTGGATACATGTATGTTTGAGGGGGAGTAATCTCAAATATGATTCAACAGAAAAGTAATGTTATACTCTGATAAAAGATCTTCTGCTGCACTCTGAAAAATCAGAAAAGAATGTTAGCCAAAAATTAGCCAAAGGGGGAGTTTGTAGATGTCTAGAATTGGCAGAATTTTTGACCAACAAGAAATATTGAATTCAGTTCAGAATGTCCTATCAGATGTTGGGACATTATCAAACAGAGTATAAGAACTTAATTCAGGATGTCACACCAGATGTTGGGACATTGTGTAAATGACTTAAGTTTAGTTTTTCAGGATGTCCCAACAGATGTTGAGACATCTCAAACCTGCTACCAGAATTAATTAATAACTAACTGATCTGAGATATTTAAGGAGAGTTATCTGGAATTAATTATGGATGGATAAAAACAGAATAAGGCGCATCTGTAGGGAGTTTTATATTGAGGATTCAGATTACTCAGAAGAACTAAATCACCTAGAATCTAGGAAGTAACAAACCCTAATTCAAGGTGGAAGCTGAATGCTTTTAGGACTGGATTAACCTACAGAAAGCCCAAATTACAAACACCTATTTAATCAACAGAAACTCACAGAATTGAGTACGAATTTCAGAAGACAAAATAGGGTGTTGTGTCTTTAATAGCAGGTTGTTTTTATTGTACCACTTTATGAGCTTTTAAGCAAAAGTGCATTTGTGACTTGATTGAAACTGTGAAGTAAGATCAAGCTGTATTGTTTGAAGAATGTCTTCAATTTTATTAAACTTGTAAACTTGATCACTGTGTGATTGAGGGGGAGTGAGTTGGTACTCATATCTAAGTTGTGTCTTAGGTAGAAATTGCATTGGGTAGATATTAAGTGAAAGATTAAACTGGGTTGTTTAAGTCTAGAATTAATATTACTTATAGTGGATTTCCTCCTGGCTTGGTAGCCTCCAGATGTAAGTGTGGTTATACACTGAACTGGGTTAACAAACTTCTGTGTTGTTTAATTTTCTTGCACTTTAAGTTTTGGTTAAATCTGTCAAGTGTTGGGACATCTCATAGGACATCTCATACCTGATCACAGAATTTCATACTTCCTTATTTTAGAGAGAATATCCTTCAAGAATTTTGCATACCTAGGCATTTTCACAAAAGCCTCGGCAAATGGTAAATTGATTTGAAATTGCTTGAAGATATCCATAAACCGATAGTATTGCCTTTCATTATCTTTCTTTGTAGGAACATGAGGATACAACATATTTATTGGAATTTGATTCATCACTTCTTTGCCCTTCCTTACTCTCACATTTGTTTCTTTTTTCTTCTCATTCTCATTCTCCACTTTTGTATTTTCAACTACAACCAAATCATCAAGTTTCTTTTCAACTACTTCATCAATTTTTTCTTCTTTTCAACTTCCTCCTCATCACTAACTTCCTCAACTATACCATAAATATTTTCTTTTTCCATTCTTTTCTCTTTTGGTTTGGCCATCTCCTTCCCACTCCTAGTAATAATAACATTAAAATGCTCCTTAGGATTCACTTGAGTGTTAGCGGAAAAAGAAGGTCCCGGTTGGTTCTCAGCTATTTATTTTGCAAGTTGCCTAACTTGGTTTTCTAGATTTTTTATTTCCGCATCATTAGATTTTTTATTGGCCATAGACATTTGAATAAATTGATTCAAAGTGTCTTCCAATTTGGAATGTGCAACCGGAAGTGGTGGAGCAAGATAAAGATTTTGCCGATTAGAAGAATCACTGCCATAACCTTGGTTATTTTAGTAATTACCTCTTGGTTGATATCCTTGTTGTTGTTGATTTTGGTAACCTTGATGTTGAGAATGTTGTTGTTGGTAAGGTTGTTGCTGTTGTTGATAAGGTTGTTTTTGTCTTTGTTACCCTTGATTGTTGTTCATGTAATTGACTTCTTCGATTCCCGGTGGTGGGCAAAATCTGGCATCGTGGTCACCTTTGCATAATTCACAACTCACAACCTGCTTGTTCTTGCTTGGATAATCATGCAACTCCTTCAATTGTTGGGGAAGCTTTGACATTTGTTGTGTCAAGAGCTCCACTTGGTGCGAGAGAAGTTTATTTTGCGCAAGTATTGCATCTTTCGTCCATAGTTCAAGAACTCCAGGTTTCTTCAAAGAATTGTTGCGAGGGCTATTCACACATGGTGTAGAAGGTGGGGTAGAGGTGGATCGATGCCCACCATGGTTGGTATAAACTGTGGAATGAGTGGTGTTGAAGTAGAAGTTGGACTTTGTCCTTGTTCTTTCCTTTCTCTAGCGAGTTGCCTCATCCGTCGTGTCTTACTATTCAACCTCCTTGCAGATCTCTCAATCTTAGGATAAAAAAGAAGTAGGTCCGCAGGAAATTTTCCTCGCATAAACAGAAGTTGCAAACACTAACCAAACAAATTAACAAGTTTAAGAAAAGTTCAAACAAGTCTAAAACTTAAGCAACTATTACAATGCTTGCAATATCAAATAACAATCCCCGACAACGACGCCAATTTATTGAAGTACAAATAGAGTTAGTTTTTTGTTATCGATCCACAAAGATTGTTTTCTGATATCATCGTCGTTCTACAATTGTGTTAGTTTTAAACTCAAAGGTAACAAGGGGGTTTTTGTTTTAGAAACATTTCGTTTCACTTGCATAACAGATAAAAAGCTAATGGTAAATATTATCGGGTTTTGAAAGTTTATAAAACACATGCCAAGGTTAGGGTTCGACAAGCTCTTTTGCACAGATAGAATCGATCAAGTGGATGTTAAAACAATAAACATAACCACAATATTCTCTCAAAATATTTATTTCTAACACAAATTGTGAGTTTTACCATTTTGATCCATTGATGATTTCTCACTCAATCTATCAAAATGGCAACATTCAAGATCAATACAAGGTGAACATCAAGTCTCATAACTATCTCTAGCCTATGTTCTTTGATGGATAAAAAACTCAGGTCAAGCATGGAACATATTTCTCAATCATGAAGTACACAAGGAATTTATCATAAACACAAAGTTTTTCACCATATATTTATCATCAAGAGTTCATACACAATAATAAAAAACTATACATACAAAAGAGATACTTATCTTCCTTCTAACCTTGGCACAAAAGGAGTTTAGCTAGCCATAACAATGGTATCTTTCATTACAAGAAATAGATGAAAAATACAAAGCATCAAAAGCGATCTCCCGACTATTGATGCGTCGAATCTTCGAAAACAAGGGAAAATAATGAGTTTAGGGTTTTTGTGCTAAGAAAAAGGGCATGGATGCCCAAAAAATATGTTCAACCCATTATATAGGGGACTGAAAAACGCAGAGCTCGCTAAGTGAGCTCTCATTTATGGATCAAACCGCCTTTGCTCGCTAAGCAAGCTTCAGGTCCTCGCTAAGCGAGAAACTCTCTGGAATGTCCCCATACTTTATGCTCTCCAATCCAATGGAAAAACCTAAAAATATAAAAACAAAAGTTAAATAAGAGATATTATTAAAGCACGTAAACTATACTATGAATATTTATCGGAAACAACGGGAAAAAGCATCGGATAACAATTTAAGCTCTTGAAAAGTGCCAAAAACTACATTACATATTAACACAAATTGGCATTTATCAGTAACGGTCTAATCTAAATCGAGAGTTCATGTTGATTTATCAAAGGCAACCTATCACGATTCCAAAGTATGGAGAATGATCCAAATGATCATTCATCCATAGATTTGAAATCATGAAGATTAAACATTTTTGAAAATCAGCAATCGTCAAATCAGAGATCTCATCGACCAAAAGAAAAATAAGAGATGAAATAAAGTAGATCTAATATTTATGATCCACACATCAAACGAATTGGAACCACGAAGTTTCGTAAAAAAAAAAGCTTCACTACCTTCAACAATGGTGAGTATGATTCTAAACTCTTCCTCTCTTCTTCTTGAATATTATTTGTGTGTTGTTGTATTATGGTGATTGAACTTGAATTGAAGAAAAAAATGGAAGGAAGTTTTGAATTGGTTTTTGAAACTTTCTTTTGGATTTGTGTAGAAATTTGGGAGGCTCTCAAAGCTTGGACAATGAATGAGTATTTCACTCTATTTATAGAAGAATTAAGTGAATTGATTCAAAGAAATGGATGTTGTTTTGAGCTCTTTTTCTTGCATTTGGACTCCATGAATAACACATGTTCAATTCTGAATTTTTGTGTGTTGCTTCTGTTTGTGCATTTAATTCATTCACTCATTGTGTTTTGTGTGTTCAGCTTTCTCATATGTGAATTCGGCTGGGAGTTGCATTGGCTTGTGATGACCTGCAACACCTCTGAAGTAAAATCACTGCCATGTCTTTGAAAATCCTGCAACACCTGAACACACGAAGAGAAGAAGAAGAAGCAAATTGCAACATAATTTTGGTATTTTGGTTAGTGATTAATAAAAAAATATAAAGAAAATAAAAAACAATAGCAATGGTGATCCCCTGTGACGCATAAACCTATAACCGAGAAGAACCGAGGAATCAGGGTGATCTTGTTTGTATGCAAGATGCAGATGAAATACAAAGAAATCTTAGAAGAAAAATTAGGACATTACATCAGTGACTTAAGATTCCCCTAGCATAATGTGACATTTGTTGCTTGTAAAGCCTCTTGAAATTTTGGCAGGGAACATCTTTGTTTTGGTAACATTAAATGTGAATAATCTTCATTGAGGTACATGGTGTTAAGGTTTTTAACACATAGAATTCACTCATAACAGATTGTTTTTTATGATTCAATTCAATAAAGAACGTATATGATTTCTTTTATATTTTAGCATGTTCTAAAAATCATGTGACATGTTATATTTGTGATTCAATTCTATAGATATTTATGTTGATGCTTTGAAATCAATATAAATAAGTTTAGATGGCATAGAGGTATATTATTATATTATATATGGTTACTGAAGTAGTTTTCTTGATATCATTTAACTTGAAATATTTTGTGTCACCCTTTCTACAATTTCTAATATCCATATGTTTTCTCCAGCTATTATTCATATGAAGTTTTCTTGGATTTTGTGTATGTGGAGGTATTCTTCTCGCGTGAGGTACTTGAACAAATTTTCACTCCATCATCGTAACTTTTTAAAAAATTATAATAGGTTCCCACAAGTTTTAGTACCCCACTATTTTCTCCAGTTCATTTTAGTAATTTTTAATTAAATCATTACTTAATTTGTTGGAACAGAGATAAATAATTATTGCAGCCTGTTACTATGTACACAACCATAAAGAAATGAAAAAACTGTAAGCACACATACGAATACTTATCTAAACATGCTTGAGTTTTAGATCTTACCTAAATGAATTATCTTATAAAACTAGGATTTTAAATATTAATTCAAACTTGATGGATAAAACAATGACAATTTCTTAATCAAGAGATATATTGCAAAATACAAAATAAACATAATGTTGAATATTATTTCAGTGTGTTGTCACTGTCAATTTAGGCATAGTTCAATTCAGTTGAGGTATCAATCATTAATTTATACTAGTATATAATCAATAATTATAAACATACTACATTTTGTTTATTCTAGAACTTGGACAAGCATTTGCATGCTTGTCTGACTAAGCATCAATTCACAAATTTTGTCAATTTCACAGGTGGTGTCATGGGAAACCAACTGCAGATCTAGATTCTTTTGTTAATGTGACAAAGGTATGATATTTTTTATGTATGGGTGTAACTTACACATATATGCAGAGTTACCATTTTTTCTTGCTAGTTAGAGCTTATATTAAATATGACGTGGTATATCAGAAATAATTTTGGATACATTACGTTCAAGAGGTTTCAATTCAATTGTTAAAGTTTAACATGTGATTGAAATTCCCCTGAGACAATTTGTAAACCTGTTTGTTGTTTTGACGTTCCTTCAAATATTTGTGGATATTTTTTAAGCCTGAGATTTGTATATATCATGAAATAAAATAATATTTGTCATTATTTGAAACTTTTGTTTCTTAAATGCATTGTATTTATTTCATGAATGTTCGCAGGAACTAACTAGAGCATGAGCCCACAAATGAACGCACCATGATCAGCAAATGATGCTGCATGAAACCGCCAATATCTATCTAGCGGCAGCCAAAAATATGGCATTTTCAAAAAAATGTCATTTTTCGTAAATTATGGCAGTTAAAACCACCCTAATATGACTTCTTAACCACCATAATTTACTTGATTTTTTGTAGTGGCTCTGATCCCTCAATTCTCTTTTTAGAGGTATAGCCAAAAGGTCGTAAGATCTCTGCGAGCACACCAAACAAAAACAACAATTTGGTTCTCAAGCCTATCCAAAAACATCAGAAAATTATGAAAACACAAAAAAACTTCATTACATCTTACCAACACTTATTTTATTCCCAGAACCAAATCAAAGAGACCCCACCAATATAAAAAAGAACAGATTGGTATCCGGTGATTTTGCACTACACTTAAGGTGAAATAATCTAAGAAAGAATCTAAACCCATGTGGGCATCTATCAATCAACAGTATGCAAAGCAGGGTGAGTTTAAGATATCTTTTCCCTTCCATAACCAGCTTCATCAGGAAAAAAAAAGAAATCAGAAAGTAGAAAAATGCGACAGTGATTAAAGACCACAAAAATCGAGCTACAAGAAAATGGCGCCGTTTGTGGAAAATTCTCATCTAAACTTCTTAGATAGAAAAACCTTAAGTTTAGGAACATGTATATATACAACTTTTATATTGCTTTTATACTGCTTTATATTTATGTTTCCATAAAATATTTGTTCAATTGATATCCTTTGGGGTGTTCTCCTAAAATGGGAAAGCGATTAATCCGCATTTGGGTGAATTCGAGTGTGTTCTAAGATAGGTAGGTCATAATTTAAATAGCTTATAGGGAGTCCAATCCCGACCAGGTAAACCTCAAAAGTCCCTGAATCAGTCTATGTATCCAGTGTGAAATCGATGTTTATAGCATACTCCGCAAAAACTCGAAGATTTCCAATTCTATACTCATAACACTGAGGATTTAATAAACATTTACCCATTAACATTGACTTGCATGATCTACAAGTACACAAATCTTTACCGTAGTATAAACCTTTGGAAACAGGTAGAGCTCTGGCCTCATGACACCAAACCTTCGAACCTATGTTTTCGCCATGTTTTTTTTTGTGTTGCATTCATGCATTCATCAAAAGAAAAACATTTTTCAAAAAACTTCATCATAATTTTCTCCTTTAAAAGAACTGAACAACGTTTGTTTCAAATTATTAGTCTTTTCAAAAATAGACTTTGGGCCACGAAAAACCTACAAATTTACATTTAAGAGTCCAAGATTGGACGATATGAGAAAGCTCAGAAAGCTGGTCACAAATACAGAAGCTTTTAGGGCAAAGTTTGGAGAACTTTTTTCCATACAAAAGGTCAGCATGGTAGAAGGTGTTCTTGCTACACTGGTCCAGTTCTACGACTTGGTGTACCACTACTTCACATTTCCCGATTATCAACTCTGCCCAACATTAAAATATTATTCTCAGTTGATAGGAATCCCTATTAATGAGATCAAGGCTCAACAATTTCCAGGATTAGAAGGAATGCCAAAAGAATACACAATTTCCAGAAATCTTGCTTTGGAAGAGTCGAAAGTCAAGGCTCATTGGACTACCAAAGGAGGAGTCGAGGGTCTGCCCTCCAAATTTCTAATTGAGATAGCATTATACTACGCTAGTATCAGAAATATTGTTGTGTTCGAAGTCATTTTTGCATTACTTATCTATGGGGTTTTCTTAATTCCCAACGTAGAAAACTTTGTCGACATCAATACGATAAATATTTTTCTCATTAGAAATATAGTTCCTACACTGCTCGTAGATGCTTATCACTCAGTTCACCTGAGGAATTTACGTGGAGGAGGAATGATTACTTGTTGTGTACCACTTCTCTACAAATGGTTCACTTCCCACTTACCCAAGTTATCAGCATTTTGGGAAACTAAAGGTTGAATGCACTGGTCTCAAGAGATTATATCTTTGACCAATTCAGACATCAGTGGGTTCAATCCAGTCTACGACGGAATTACGATCATCACCAGATGTGGTAATTTCCCCAATATACCTCTCATTGGTACCAAGAGGAGGAATGAATTATCACCCAAACTTAGCTCGATGTCAGATAGGATACCCGATGAGAGATATACCCGTCAACACTTAGAAAGAAGGAATTTTCTTCGAAGAAGGAGAAGAGAACAAGAATATCAAAGAAGAGATTGTGCATGCTTGGAAACATGTACACAAGAAAGGGATATAATCTCTGGGAAAACCAAACTGTATCTCTTTGGATCCTTACCTCCGATGGGTGCAAGCAAGAGCAATGAAGTTGAGGATGCCTTACCCTCGACAAGGGGTGCTTCCACTGAAAGAAACTATTCTCTACTTTATGAATGCCAAAGAGAAGTTTTAGATAGCCTTCAACAAAATGAATAGGGAGAGATAATCCTAGAAAAAAAATCAAATTCTCATCCTAGAGAATGCCAAAATTCAGAGTCTCCTGAAAGAAAAGGATGAACTCATTGAGGTACTTGAGTACCACATCACGGAAAAGGAGGAAAAACTGTATGTTCAAGGCAACGCTGAAACCTTCTACACCTGGAAAAGAAATGAAGACCTGGAAGAAGTCCCGCTCAAGAGACATAAAGCAGATCTTTAAGAAACTGAAGTCCCAACAAAGAGAACTTTAGATTTTTAAACTTTCTTTCCCGCATTTGAATAATGTACTGTGGATGTAACTTGTTTCAATTCAATAAAAAATTTCTGTATGATATTTTGAAACAATTTGTTTAATCATTTATTTCTTTAAATAAAGGAGAAAATTAACAAATATTTTTAATCATTGCATTATCATTCATCACTTGCATCATTTTCATTTTTTCTTCATCGAGTCTTATTCTTGCACTTCTTTTAAAAGTCAAACTGTCTCATCCGTACAATACTCGGGCCAGTCGCCATAAAAGAATGGAAGACCTCGAGGAAGAGAAAAGAAAGCTAAAAGAGGAGCTCTCTAGTATGAAATCAACTATGGAAAGGCTCAAATAATTGTTCGAAGCTCTGATTGTAGCTCAAAGTCTTCACCAAAGAACAATGATCTCCAAAGTTGTGTCTGCACCGATTAAAGAAATATCGTATAGGGATCTGAGGTACCCGATTATCAACTCTGCCCAACAATAGAAGATTATTCTCAGTTGATAGGAATCCCTATTAATGAGATCAAGGCTCAACAATTTCCAGGATTAGAAGGAATTCCGAAAGAATACACAATTTCTAGGAATCTTGCTTTGGAAGAGTCGGAAGTCAAGGCTCATTGGACTACCAAAGGAGGAGTCGAGGGTCTGCCCTCCAAATTTCTAATTGAGATAGCATTATACTATGCTAGTATCAAAAATAATGTTGCGTTCGAAGTCATCTTCACATTTCTTATCTATGGGATTTTCTTAATTCCCAACGTAAAAAACTTTGTCGACATCAATACGATACATATTTTTCTCATTAGAAATATAGTTCCTACACTGCTCGTAGATGCTTATCACTCAGTTCACCTGAGGAATTTACGCGGAGGAGGAATGATTACTTGTTGTGTGTAATACCTCAAAATTTTCCCTCTCATTTTCATGGCATTTAGCATATCACATTGCATACCTAAATTCATATCATGGCACAAAGCATTGCATCATAACCATCATAACCGAGGCATAAGGCTTGTGATCAATGGTTGAAGCAGTTGATGATCATCCAAAGACAATCAAAGGGGAAACATGGCTTCTCAACATTATGCAAAGGGTTCACAACATCCCACAAGTTTTCATTTTAGGCCACAAGTCCTAGAAATAAGTGAATTGATCAGAGAATTCAAGCAGTGCAACAAGGAATTTTGATCCAAATTTGATTTCATGGTTTTCCATATGATATTAAGTATCTAGGATTGAAATTTCATCCTTGGAATCATTTTGAAAGATCTTCAATTTATTAGTTACTTGAAAATCAAGGAGTTGGGGAAAAGTCAACCATACTGAAAAAAAAGTCAACTTATGCCTTTTTAAGGTCAAATTCATGAAATTAAGGTTACAAGGAGTCTATGGACCAAATTTGATCAAGAAATGATGGAGGAATCATGAAAAATCGAGAAAACCTAAACTTACCATTTTTGGAAAATTAGGGTTTCCGAAAATGGCAAGTTTTGGCCATTTTGCAGCCAACATCAAGGGAGGCCTTCTTTCAAAATAAAAGGAAAATGGAAATTCTACTTGGGGCATTTTAAAGAGTACATTTCAAGCTTCAAATCTATATGTGTAACATTACTATGCCTTTGTCTTTTTATGGCTAAAAGGGGGAGAAGTAATAGTGTGTACTATTGAGGTCTGATATGAAGATGTGATGTTGAGGTACTGCTACATGAGGTACTACTACACTTGTGTTATGTAAATTAGTTTTATAAAAAATAAGCCAAAGGGGTAGATTGTTAATTCTATGATTTCATGTTTAGAATTATGTTTGGTAAAAACTAATATGGCTATAACATATTGAATAAGAAGTTTGATATGTTAAATTAACATGGTCTAGATTCTTGAAGAACTTGTCAAACAAGATATCTTGACATGGTGGCACAGTACAAATGGGGTTATAAGGAATGGCAGATGTTGAGCTAGATGTTGAAACATCTACAACTGTCACGACAACATTACTGACATGTGTTATAGACAGATGTCATGACGTCTTGGTCTGTGGAGCTGGAGTGTTGTGTTTATGATTTGATTTATGCAAAATATTCTCTAGAATATCATGCTATCACAGGTGGAGTTGTTGGAGATGTTTTAAAGGACTAAGAGATTCAAGGTGGAGCTTTTTTTCAAGGTATTTATTAGAAGAATCCTTAGGTTCTAATTGTGAAGATATTATAGAGATAATGACAAAAGTCATAACCTTGAGGAGAATATCTTGAAAGTTTCTTTTGTTGTTCTGGAACATGTCAAAGAAGATGTCCTACGACATTTCATACGACATCGCGCATGTACTAAACTAGAGTGATTGGTTTGCTATATTTTAAACAGATTCATAATACTCTAGAGATATTATGCAACTCTATGTGGCGTTGATTTAAAGAGGTGTTGATTTAAAAGTCTGGAAGATTCAATCAGATTTCACAATATATATATATATATATATATATATATATATATATATATATATATATATATATATATATATATATATATATATATATATACACATACACACACACACATTCCAAATAAGGATTATTTGATTGAAAACCTATTTTTAGCAGAATCTTCTGCAAATTTGTAACAGCAAATTTGTTGTGTTTTGAAGGCCCAAATCCAGTTGGGTAATAGGTTATAAATAGAAGCATTGTAACCTAGTTTTATTAAGAAGCCGTAAATAGAAAATATGTAAACATTAGTGCTTTGTTTGTGAACCACTCTCTAGGAGATTTGGTGTTTGTAAGGCATTTTCTTATCCTTCTGATATTAGGGTTGGGCTGAGTTTATTGAGTTGTAAGGTTGTGTACTCACTCAGAAGCCCGTAGGTAATGAGTTGAGTGTTGTTCTTGGATGAAGCTTTGAAGCAAATTCAAGTTGTGTTCTTGGTCAAGAATATTGGTTGGGTATTGACATGGAAGTATGTCTTATGGTTTTATCTTGTTAATTGTAATTATCACTGAGGTGATTTAGGGAGTGAGATGGTGATTTCTCATATCTTGATGATGATTTCTAAGTAGAAGTTGCATTGGGTAGGGATTAAGTGAGAAGTTGTAAATTGCGTCTGTTTAGGCTTTGAATTAATACTGATGATAATGAATTTCCTCTTGGTTTGGTAGCCTCAAGATGTAGGTGAGTTTGCACCGAACTGGGTTAACAATCCTTGGGTTAACAATTCTTTTTTCTATTGTGATGAAATTGTTTTATACAAAATTTTGCATTCACTTAATAGTTCATCAATTGCTCCTTGAGCATCACTATTATAAATTGAAAAATTATTGCTAACCTTATCGTCTTCATCGTCAGAATGGTGTGAGGACATCAATGCTATATTTGCATTTTGATCAATGTCTGAGTATGATGAAGAGCTTATCTCGTTATCTTCCCAAGAAACATAGGCTTTATTTTTCTTGTAATCCTTTTTGCCTTTATAGCTACCATTCTTTGAAAGTTTAAGACAATCCGGTTTGATGTGCCCATGTTTTCCACATTCATATTATTTGATATCTTGTGTGGATGTTGATGCTTCCTTCTCTTTGTTCTTTGAAAATTTGTTTCTTTTGATATAGTTATAATTACCAATAATATTCTTAGAACCAAAAAAATTTCCTAACCTTTTTACAAGAAGCATAAAATTTTCATCTTCAATCGGATTGCCTTCTTTCTCAACTTCTTTGGAATCAACCTTCAATGCGATGCTTTAGACTTCTTCTCTTGATTCTCATGGTTTTCTAATCGCCCAAGTTCCCTCTCATATTCTTGAAGTTTTTTTTTAATAATGTAATGGATGTCATCGTGGATAGACTTTTCTTTTATGATATTGTCGTCACTTTGAGTTGCCATTCTCTGGACAAAGATCTAAGCACTTATATATTAAGTTCATCGTTAGTTAAAGTTTTACCAGGTGTCATTAAATAATTTGTCAAGTGCATGAATCTTTTCTGAAAATCAAGGATTGATTCTGGCTGCATTCTGAATAATTCGTACTCCTAACTTAACATATTCAATCTCGATCTTTTAACTTCGACGGTTCCTTCATAAGTTTCCACCAAATTATCCCAGATTTGTTTTGCCGATGTACATGTTGAGATGCGAAAGAATCCATCCATGCTTAGTGCAATTTGTAGAAGATTGATTGCCATTTTTTCATTGAGAAACTTTTTTTATCATCATCATCCCATGAATCTTTAGGATTTATTGATCCAACACCATTAACAACCGTTGAGGGAATGAAAGGGCCATTTTGGATAGCATCCCATATTTCATCACCTTGTGCCTCTAAATGAGCCTTCATGCGAATTTTCCAGAAATCAAAGTATTCACCACAAAATAGTGGAGGCTTGTTGCTACTACCATTGTTTTAAACACAAGATTGTTGTTTGCGGAAGCCATTCTGAATCGATTAGGAACATGTTACCTAAAACCTACTCTGATGCCAATTGAAAGTCTGAGTTGCACCTAAGAGGGGGGTGAATTGGGTTCTTTAAAAAAAATTCTGATTTTTATCAATGAAGGTTATCATTTTTAGGAATTATGGTAAGGTTATGAAATCAGTAAAGTGCAGAAAGTAAATGACACAATGGTTTATCCTGGTTCTCTCCATAAACCGAAGGTACATCCAGTCCCTTTTCCAACCGAAAGAGATTTCATTATAGTTAGAATTATTGTACAACCTATTCACATCAATGGTGATGCTTACTATCTAACATATAAGGATACTAAAGGATCTTAACACCTTTAAAATATGAACACTAAGTGTAAGAAGAACAATCCTCTTCAATGCACACACTTGCTTTCAACAATCTTGAATAGCAAGGGAAGTAATTACAATGGTTTATTTACAATAAGTATGAAAGTTGTATATACAATTTTTACCAATACTATGATTAGTCTTCTCTTTCAATGATAATTTCCACAACTACTTAAGAATTTGTTGCTCAAGAATTTATGTTCAAATGATTTGAAAATATGCAAAAAATTCTTATGAAAATGACTTGTTCAAGATGTGGAAAGTGAAAGTTTTTGCAACGATTTTAAAAAGAGATTTTGAAAGAGGTGATTTTGAAAATTGAAAGATTATGTGTTTAAAAGATGATAAACACCCCTTGAAACATCATGCAATTATTCAGAAAATATCATGAACAATTGACATGATTCATTAGAAACAATTTATGAAAGAATGGATGAAGAGGTGCAATTTTTCAAAGCAATTGCTTAAAAATATACAATGAGCAATCAATTGCACCTTAGAAGCAATTGATTGTACCACAAACAGAATCCAGAAATGAGTAATAATTTGAGCATGCAATCGATTGCTGCAAAGGTGAAATTGATTGCTCTAGCCAAAAATTTGAAAAATTTGAAAATAAAGTTTATGAAAGTATGATCATGTAATGCAAATTATTTTTTATTAAATTGAGCAAATAGGACTTAAATACTAGATGAAGATTTTCGTTATACCTTCCAAGGAAATTGTTCTTCATATCAAGTCTTTGTCCCGATCCTTTGCTTTAACATGATGCTTTGAAAATGAGTGAACATCTTTGCCTTCTTGTCAAGTGGTTTGTCTTCATCAAAACAAAATTTGATCTTGATAATCTTGATTCCACACTTAGGTCTCACAGGCTACTATAGGAGATTTATAAAATCTTATGCTAAGATTGCTGCCCCTTGACTGATTTACTAAAAAAAGAAAGTTATGTGTGGAACGAACAAGCTGAGAAAGCTTTTAATCAATTGAAACTGTCATGATTTCTGCTCTTGTGTTGGCCTTGCCTAATTTTCAAAAACCCTTTATTTTAGAAACAAATGCGTCTGGTGTAGGGGTGGATGCAGTGGTGCATCAAGATGGTCACCTTATTGCTTACTTTTCAAAGAAAATAGTCCCTAGAAATCAAAAGAAATCATCCTACTTAAGGGAAATGTTAGTTATATTTGAAGCAATAGCTAAGTTCAGATACTATTTTCTTGGGCATAGATTCATCATTTGTACCGATCCAAAGAGCTTGAGGAGTTTAATGGTTCAATCTATACATACACCAGAGCAACAACAATGGTTACATAAATTCTTGGGTTATGACTTTGCCATAGAGTACAAGCCAGGCAAAGAAAATCTTGCAGCAGATGCCTTGTCTAGATGCCTTGCCTGCTGGATTATTACAGCCATTACCTATACCATCACAAGTTTGGGAGGATGTAGCCATGGACTTCATTATTATTTTTCCCATGTCTTTTGGCTATACTACTATCGTGGTAGTCATTGATAGACTGACAAAGTATGCTCATTTTTTACCAATGAAAAATGACTACTCTAGCAGATCTTTTACTGAAATCTTCATCCAAAATGTGGTGAAATTACATGACATGCCTAAACCCATTGTTTCTTGTAGAGATAAGGTGTTCACAAGCTCTTTTAGGTAACACCTATTCAAGCTACAGGGCACTACATTATCAATGACTTCTGCTTATCATCCTCAATTGAATGGTTAGTCTGAAGTTCTTAACAAGGGGTTAGAGGTGTTTCTTAGGTGTTTCACTTTCCACAATCCTAAGTTTTGGTTTAAAGCTTTATCATGGGCTGAATTTTGGTACAATACAACGTTACAAACTAGCATTGGAATGACTCCATTCAAGGCTCTATATGGGAGAGATCCACTAACTCTGACAAGATACGAACCCCATGCTAATGACCCTCCAACACTTCAAGAGGAATTGATGGAGAGGGGTAGATTGATGTAGCAGTTGAAAATTTAATTAGAGAGGGCTCAACAATATATGAAGAAACAAGCTAATAAACATATACTAGATGTGACCTTACATATGTAAGTGAATTAGTCTTGGTAAAACTCCAGTCATATAAGCAACACGTGGAGGAAAAGAATGATTATATCACTGGTGGTGGGATGTTACCATGTAGAGGAGATAGAGCGAGAAAACCACAAACATGTGGAAGGAATTCGTGAAACCTTGATGCCAGCTACATATAGTGCACTAGGGGATAATTTTGGTTATGTGATTAGTAGGTTTGTTATTCTTTTCCCTCAAATTCTCTTTTCACATTTGGATTTCTTTATACGCCAAGTATTTGCTGAAAGTTCAATAGCAATCCTTCACTCTTCACCACTCAACACTATTATTCTTTAAATGTGGAAAAATTGTCACTCCACTCCATTTATCATTAATACTTTCACTATAATTATGCTCACTATCCATTGCTTAGTAGAATTTCATTTTGTTAAAAAAGTTGTAATCCAACATGGACAACACAAGTTTAATATACTCGATAAAGAAAGCTAACCTCAGATATAACACAAATAATTTTCGTATGCAACCAAATCTATAAATAAAATAAAAACAAAATATAATTAAAATACATCCATAAAATATTTCAAAATTAAAATTAGACATCATAAATTTAAATTTGACTCAATGTCAATCTTTCTCATTACATATTCCTTTATTAATACAATAACTCTCATTAAAAAAAAAAACCTCTTACAAAACATACAAATTATTTATTAATTATTATAACTTTTCAAAATTGAAGAAATGTTTGTAAGCACGTTTGTATGATATATATCTCTGGAAGTACGAGTACCTACAAAATAGAAATAAATTTATATTTTTTTATTTGTTAAAAAATATTAAAACAAAAATTGAAGAGAAAGTAAAGAAAAAAGAATACCATCACTTATTCGCAGGGCAGTCTTTTGCCAAACAAAATGCCATGCACCGATCATAATGACGAATTTGTTTGGGGGAACAACAGTGAAAACCACACTTTAGTTTACAAAAAAAAATTGAGCCTTCAACTTGTATTGTAAATATCATCATCATCATCATTAAGATCATCACAATACATTTTTTTATTTGACTCATTGTGAATACTCTTCTCAATATTTAACTTTTTTCAAACTAAATTAAAATTCAGAACTTTGTGGATATTTTTAGTCTACACAAAACTCTCCTCACTGAATGTTAATACTGCGTTAGATCATTATTTATACCTAATTTTTATTTATTGAATATTGACACAATATTGGAAATACTTACTACTTTTTTTTAATTAACTTGGTATTTCCTTAACTTATTATTCTAGATGACTCTTAATATATAATATCATTCTTTTAAAATATTTTATTATTATCATCTATATTTGAAAATAGTCAGTCCCATAAATTAAATTTTTTAATAAAATCCAAGATCTAAAGAATAAATAATTGCATATATCCCATATTTTCATATATATATGCAATTATTTATTCTTTAGATCTTGAATTTTATTAAAAAATTCAATTTATGGGATTGACTATATTCAAATATAGATGATAATAATAAAATATTTTAAAAGAATGATATTATATATTAAGAGTCATCTAGAATAATAAGTTAAGGAAATACCAAGTTAATTTAAAAAAAGTAGTAAATATTTCCAATATTGTGTCAATATTCAATAAATAAAAATTAGGTATAAATAATGGTCTAACGCAGTATTAACATTCAGTGAGAAAAGTCTATTTTAGCAATCAACACCTTTTTATTTGGACAAAAAACTCATTTTTTATTTTATTTTAAAGTAATAATTTAGGGACATAAATGTAATTTACATTTTAACATTAATATTTTTTTTACCGGTTCAGTTCTCTCTCTTTCTCTTTCTTGTTTCTCCACTCTTACAACTTTTACGCTTTTCTTTCTCTCCTCTCTTATTTTTTTCTTTCCATTGATATTTCAATTTATTCTTTCCACCATTCTCTTTGATCTAACATTTTAAAATTAATATTGTTTTCTCTTCTTTCCACCATTCTCTTTAATCAATTTTACTTTTATGTTCTCCAAAAAGATTTATTTTCTACCTTTAATCTTTTAGATGATATTGTCATGGTTGTTCAAAGTATATTTAATGGTTAGAAAATAAATATTATATATGGCGTTGTATTTATGGGGTTCCATTGGACAGAGAAGAAAAATAATTTTTCTGGGTGATCTTTTGTTTCTTTGATACAATCTCGGTGGTCTGTATTGTTTATAGGGTATATGGACGTGTTTTGTTTATGGCAGTTTGTATTTTGATGATGCAATTCAGCATTTATAAATTTATTGAGTGCATTTTTTTCTTTAATTGTTTGAGCAATTTTTTCTGGTTTAATTTTGATTCAATTGGTTGAATAATTTTTTCTGGTTTAATTTTGTTTCAATTGGTTGGGCAATAACAAAAATAAAGTGAATTGTGGAAAGATAACTTGCACAAGTTGATCTTTTACCCACATTTGATACAAAATGCTTGTGGTCTTAATTCAACCAGAATTTATAAGGATGCTAGCACTCATATGACTACACTAACAATATATCATTAACACCACTATATCATTGTTTCAATATTAATCCAAATAATTCAAATACATATTTCAATATTAATCCACCACTGTATCTTGATTTCAATATTAATCCAATAAGGATGCTAAAACCAATAATCCAATATTAATTCAATATTAATCCAATATTTTGGTTGAATCCTTATAAATTCAACCAGAATTTATAAGGATGCTAAAACTCATAATGACCACACTAACAATATATCATTAACACCACTATATCATTGTTTCAATATTAATCCAAATAATTCAAATACATATTTCAATATTAATCCACCACTGTATCTTGAAAGACTACACAACAGAAACAAATCCTAACAGCTAAAAAACACATACTACAGTTTTGATTCAACATATATTGCAACAATATTTACTTTAGATCATATTCATATATCAGGTTTTCCACACAATAATGCAGAGATCAAAAGTCTACAAAAGTGAGTTGACATCAACAAGATAAACTCCTCTTGAATTTGTTAATAGTATCATCAATTACACCTATCAGCAAATTAGAAGTACAGTCAATGTCCAACACAAAATAACTTTGTAACTTTTCCAACTCATGCTCTGAACTTAAATTAAAAAAACTTATTTATTAGGAGACTGAGATGGTAATACTATATTTTTCTTTTTATTTGGACTGTTTCGATAGTCGTGATTAGTTCCGCCACAATTTGGAACATGACAACGACGAGGTTTCTTTGCGATCTCAACTCCTCCTTTTGGCCTTGATCCTTTTGGTCGACCTTTTGTTTTTGAACTTAAAGGATTTTCAACATTCAATTCATCATCATTTGGAATAGTAGAACCTGAACCCATAATCATTTCTTGAATTTCAGGCATACATTTAATCACTTGAATTACTTTCTCTAACTCTCTAATTGCAACTTGTTCTCGATCTTTTGTCTTTAAGGATTCAACTTCTAGACATTGAATTATTGACTGAAACTTAACAAGAGATCTATCATTCGGGTTAACAAGGTGATTAGATTTCGGGACCAATGAACTTTCTTGTCTCCAACGAAGAGGAAGATACTTTGAAGGGAGGCAAAAATAATTTTTCATCACAAGCACTCGAATTGCATGTCTGCATAATATTCCAGAAAACACAAATTCCTTGCAAGAACAATGGATTGATTCATTGTTTTCTATCCAACTTACAAAGCGGCCTCCTTCAGTTGTGGTATGATGCCTCACAATGAATAGGTTGTTGTTAGTTTCGATTGCCGCATATTTAATCAAACAGGCGAACTACAAGGTTAAAATAGTTATTTTTAATATATATATTGTTCTGGACTGAGCCTCTAAAACACTGTTGGGCATAGGTCCAAACCTGTCGGGCAGAGGCTCAATCAGTCGGGCAAGTGATCCGTCAGTCGGATAGAAGCCTTACATCGTGGATAATGATCTTGACTGTCGGGCAAAGCGTACGGCCCACCTAACTCGTGCTAGGGAGACTGCGTCTCCCTAACGTGCGTCGCGTCACCCAACTGGCCACCCTTCTCTCCCCAAATGTAGGGATAATTGGACCAAGATAAAGACCATGTGTTAGGTCTTACACGTTACTACGCGTACCTTGGCAATTCTTCCTTGGGCCTAGCTAATCTAGCCCAAAGAAGGACCTTGGCCCAGCACTTGGGGCACAAATAAATACCTTTTTTCACTAAAGGGTCAGGTATTCTGAACTTATCATCACTTACCATATTTTTGTACCTTTACTCACTTAAGCATCAGAGTGCCTTGTAGGTACATCCCCCATATTCTCTCTCAATCATCACGTTCGCAGCCCAACATCAGGAAGGCCTTTATGATCAGGTAAGATCACTGGCGCCGTTTGTGGGAAACTAGCTCTCCCTTTCTTCCATTCCAGAAGATCAAATATCACTCACTCTCTGCCCTTCCAACATGGCCGACGAACACGATGACAACCACAATTTGGATCTCGTCGACTACAACAATGAGGACAACCTGATCGTCACCCACGAATTTGACGTGAGTGACGGTCAGCCCTCAACCCCATCACCTGAGCCCGAGGACAATGGTGTCCCTCAACCTCATCTAGCAACTGCTTTCCAGCCCATACCGGTTCTAATCGAAGGAGACCCCGCCATGATAGGCATGGTGCACGCTATGAATCAGACCAACTTCCTGCTCACTCAACAGCACGGGAGGATAATAACGCTGGAGACCGAGCGTCAAACTGGGCATCCCCGGCGCGAGCAGGGACCTCAAACCTAGAGATGCCAACCAGAGACGTCCAAGAAACTGGGATGTTCCCCTCCTCGTCGAGGGAGGCGTTCCCCCGAGCCAAAGAAGAACAGGTCCAGGGGGCGCCCTGAATAAGTGGACGACCAACCAAGGAGTCCCCCTCTGTGAGATCAGAGCCCAAAGAACGAAGTCTACTCCCCGCTGAGGAGTAACGAAGACGACCCCCACTGCCCTCTTTCATGGGCTATTGTGTACGCACCACTCCCGAAGGGCATGAAGAAGCCCTCGAACCTGACACCTTATGACGGGACGACTGGCCCAGATGAACATGTCGACAACATCAATATTATGTTTAACTATCGCAACGACATCACTAGGAACGTTAAGTGCCAGTTATTCTCGACAACCCTCAGGAAATGGGCCATAACGTGGTACAAAAGCCTGGCACCTGAGTCCATCACATCCTAGAGGAGCATGAGGTTGGCGTTCACACAACATTTCACCGTCTCCCAACGCCACCCCAAGACCGAAGCGACCCTTGAGGCCATTATACAAGGGAAGAACGAGACGCTGCGATCATACATCGAGCGATTCAACCAGGAGGTCGTCGAGGTGGATACAACTGATTACATGAAAAAGTATCTCCTCGAAAAAGGACTCCTTCCCGGGAGCGAATTCAACAGAGCAATCGGGATAAAACCTCCTTGCACCCTTGACTAACTTCTTTACAAAGCCCAAACATACATTCGGTACAAGGAGAAACAAGTCGCGCATAATGTCCGGAGCAACCGCAGTCATGATGGCGCCTGAAGCTCAAAAAATGAAGACTACATTGTTCCCCGACGCACGAGGAACAAAAAGAGAGACGATAAGCCTCGCGAGATCCGCGAAGGAAGAGTACCTGCGGGGCGATTCTCTGAATACACATTGTTGACTGCTCCCCGTGAGCTCATCCTCGCCGAGTGCATCAACTCTGAGTTCAAACATGGAAGTGCAAGGTTCCCCAAACCTACAACACCCAAGCCCCATACTAACAAGTCCAAATACAGTCATTTCCATAGGAGCCACGGGCATGTGACCGAAGATCGTGTCCACCTCAACGACGCGATCGAAATTCTGATCAAAGAGGGTCACCTCAAACAATACGTCAAGATAAGCGAGACTCACATGCGCGAGGAGCAGCACACGAAAAGAAATCGCGAAGACTCCCTGGACAACTAATCTCCCTTCCAACTGGCGATGTGCATATCGCAGCCCGAAGACTTCCACCTCCCTGATGTCAAATTGTGAGGACGACTTTCTGCACACAGCATGTGGGAGGATTTACCCACCGCCTTGGTCATCTGTGGAGGAGGGGTAAACAACGAGAACGCCGCCATTTATGTGAAGCGGAAGTTCGACGAGCTTTTTTTGACCGCACCTGAACAGTTGGCAACCCTGACAAAATCCCGGGGAAGATCCAACTCGATATCATTTTTTCTCGAAGAACTGCCCGGTGGATCACCCAATTCGAGCATCCTTTTGCTGATAAGGGCCAAAATGGCGCGTTTTGACGTCTGACGTATCCTGGTCGACCAAGGCAGCTCAGTGGACATTATGTATGTCCATCTGTTAAAGACTCTCAAGCTAGAAAAGAAAAACCTATCCCCCTATGTTGGGTACAACCTCCAAGAATTTAATGGGGACACCACCAGACCATGGGGGTACGTGGAGCTCCTCGTCAAGTTCGGAGAGCAAGAAACGACTAGGGAAGTCAAAGTCCAATTCCTGGTGATAGAGTGTCCCTCCCTCTACAATTGCTTCCTTGACCGACCCACTCTGGCTGAATTGACAGCAATCTCGTCTACCATCCACTTGAAAATGAAGTACTACACCAAGTTGGGTCGCGTGGTCATGATCCACGGGGACATCGAGGCTTCCTGGAGATGCTATGATGTTGCGGTCAAAGGAAAAGCCATAATAAACACCTCCAAGAGCGGCAAGAAGCCCAGAGTCGAAGAGCAGCACACGGCCTTCATGACCCCAACGGGCAATTACTAAATCCTTATGTCGGACACAGACAAGAAGCATGCGGCATTCATGACCCCAACGGGCAATTACTACTACAACATGATTCCCTTCAGGCTGAAGAACTCCAGGGCCACATATCAACGCATGATGAACAAAGTCTTCGAGGAGAGATCGGGGACATGTTCGATGTATATATGGACGACATGATCATGAAGTCGCATGAAGCAGTCGACCATGCCCAACATCTCCAGAAGGTCTTCAAGAAGGCGAGGCAATGCAGAATGAGGTTCAACCCTGAAAAATGTACCTTCGGCGTCCGAGCGGGTAAATTCCTCGACTTCTACCTCACCAAACAAGGGATCGAAGCCAACCCTGACAAATGCCGAGCGTTTTCGGAATTCCCGACCCCAAACTCGAAGAAGTCCATCCAATCTCTTAATGGCATGCTCGCCTCCTTATCCCGTTTCGTCGCCAAGTCCACAGAACACGCCCTTCCTTTCTTCAAACTACTACGTAAAGAGGACACCTTCGAATGGACTGAAGAGTGTGAACAAGCACTACTCCACCTAAAAAGGGAACTCTCAAGAACCACCGGTCCTGTCATGACCACTAGAAAAAGAAACGTTATACCTATACATGTTCGTTGCGACGGAGGCAGTCAGTGTTGTTCTCATCCGTGAAACCACTGATGGACAGAAATATATCTACTTCACGAGCAAAGCCCTTCAGGGCCCCGAACTGAGATATCAACAGATCGAGAAAGTCGTTTTAGACCTAATAAATGTGGCGAGGAGACTACGACATTATTTCCTCGCCCATATGATTAAGGTCCGAACAAATCAACCCGTTAAATAACTCCTCAGTCGACCAGATATGGCCGGCAGAATGCTGAAATGGTCCCTGGAACTATCGGTGTTCGACATCCAGTACGAAAGCAGGAAGGTTTTGAAGGCATAAGTATTGGCCGACTTCGTCGCCGAGATGACACATAACCCGATCCCGATCAGCGGTGCCCACTGTAACACGGTGGGAGAACTGACTTTAGTTAAATGTTGCGGATAGCAAGAGTCGCCACCGACTTTTATTTTATCCAAAAGGAAAGGGCATAAAAGAACAGGAAAGACCTTAAAAGACTTTGGGTTCGGGGGGTAGGTTATATAAAGGGAAGGTGTTAGCACCCTTTATATCCATGGTTATCCATGGGCTCTTAGTTACTTAGCTCACTTTAAACTGTTTTGAGAAGTGTTGTGTGTGATTAAAAAATTTCTAAGTACTTTATAATGATCCTCGTATGGATGTATATAAAGACTTTGTTTTGAAAATTTGTTTGAAATGTGAAGTGTAATGAAGTATTTTGAAATAGGTGAGCAAGTAATTAAGAGGAACCTACCCTATGTTAAATCTTTACTGTTCTTATATGTTCTTTCAATGGTAAGACTAGCCTTATTATTAAGGAATAGGTAGTCATTACCTTGGATGTTATAAGGGACATATGAAGGGACATCTGTGTTTAGGCAACTGTAAGGTGTCTTAGCAATACGAAGGGATTTATCATCTTTTATTCGAAGGGACAAGATCATTTACCGTAGGCAACATTGAAGGGACTTGATCTTATAATCTTAAAGGGACTTGATGATATTTTATGAAAAGGGACTTTGCTTTAAGACACCTTACTTGACCTTATAGTTAGGCAACATGAGGGATAACCTTAGAAAGTGTGAGATGGCGATCAAAGATCGACTTACGTGTGTGAGTGTTCATATTCATATATTTATCTTATTAAGCAAGTCATTCTAAATTAATTTTAATTTACAAACATGTTATCACTCCCTATAGTTACTAACCATGGCAAGAATATTTATAAACAATAAAACAATAATAAACTACGACTATTACAAGGCTTTCGCAGTTACATTATAATAAAAACAATTGAATAATAAATATATAATAAAATAAACAATAACTAAAAGGTTAGTGATAAAATAAATTATAAGAAGAAAAGGTTAGTATAAATATACAAAAATATATAGAATTTAAAAGAATATTTTTAAATTAAATAAGCAATTTTAAAGAATTTTTAAAAGAAAATATTAATAATAAACCATAGAATAAATATTTACAAAACAAGATTAATTATTTAATTAGATATTAGAAAAAATTAATTAAGCTTAATATTTAAAATTAAATAGAAATTAGGGTTAGAGATTAAGGTTAGAAATTAGGGTTAATTTTACAATTAAGAAAAATCAGGACTATTATTTTAATATAAACTTAATTAAATTATTTTAAAAAATATATACAATAATAATATAAACAAATTTCAAATTAAATATGAACTAAATCAATTTTTTTTTAAAAAAATAAATTAGAATTTTTTTAGAAAATATGAAGTTATATATATTTACATATTATTATTTAAATATAATTTTCTTATAAGAAATATAATTAGAATTAATTATAAAACAAAATAATAAAACAAAATAATGAAAAAATGAAATAAACAAAACTTACCCGGGGCAGGGATTGAACCCACGCCCTAGGTCCTGCCTCCCCTGGACTCACACTACTACCACCAGGCCAAACGCACGCATGTGATAAGGTTTGGGGCAACAATTCTTTTATTATTAATCTGCAAAAATTCTGAAAAAATAAAACAAAGCAAAATGGCCTGGGGAGGATTTGAACCCATGACCATCTATATTACAAACGCGCACACTAACCAACTGAGCCACTACTACACATTTAACATATAACCAACAAATAAATATTATATATTAAATCAATATTTTAAACTGAATTTTGGCGCCATCTGAACTTCATCTTCCCCAAATTTCCTGCGAAAATAACTATGAATTCAGCTGTGTTTTTACCTGCGAAGTTCATCATGTTCATGACCTACGAATTTCAAACATCAATTAAACAGTGAAATTTCTTCAAATTGATTAGTGCAATATGATCCTTGAGGTCCATACAATCTAGCCATGTCCTCTAAATCCATTTATATTTGATAAATCGTAAAACCCTAAAAGAGGTCCAGAAACCCTAGCTATGACCGAATTCATTTTAGGCAGTGAAACTCCAATCCATTGATCCAGATATGATCTAAAGCTTATCACAAACAAGAAAACAACATCAAAAATCATTAATAATGCATGAATAATTGGAATCAAAAATTTGAAAACTCAAGCAAATGTTGATTCGGTTTGTATGATTCATGGTGTTTTGAATGCAAATGATGATCAAGAACGACTCAAGGATGTTCAATAAACATGTTTCCACCTTCAAAACTCTTTGGAATGGCCTCTAGCAAGGAATCCGAATCAAGCTTTTTGTATGAATTTTTTAAGTTTGCAATGTGTTCTTGAGGCTGCCAATTCGTGTCCTCTTGTGTGCTTTATGTTGTTTTTATATCATATGATGAAATTAGGTCAAGAAACTAATCCAACCTTTGGACTTTTTGATCCATAGAGATTGAAAAAGATATGACTTTAAAAACATTAAAAACTTGGATATCTCATTGCTATTTTTGAATGATCTGATTTTGGATGATTTCAATCACCTCTAAATGAACATTAAGACCTTCTAGAACCAAAATCAAATCAAATATCCATCCTTTAATATTTTATTTTAATTTAAAATGATTTTTAATATAAAAAATCATAATAAATAAAATAAAATGAATAAAAATATGAATAAATAAAATTTAATTCGTGCATGATGTCATGGAAGTGTTTGGATCATAAAAAAGCAAGCCCATTTGGTGAATTATGGTTTTAAGACCCCATTTGCTTCATAAACCTCTCCAAAATTTCCCAACTTTGCAAGGGCACAAATCCTTGAATTTTAATGCTATGAAGGTGTTCTTGGACATTTTAGAAATATTAGAGAGTCATCTAACCAACCTATTTGGTCTCATGTCCATATCTTTTACCATTCTCAAGTTATGCTCTTTGGAAGTTGTTGACTTTTTGTTGACTTTTAAAAGGACCTATAATGTCTTAGCTCATACCTTCCAAATGAATCATTTTTGGGCTTGGCTTGTGAGACACAAAGTTGTAGAGAATTCAATTTCCTTCAAAATGAGCTTTGGATGGAAAATTTCTGATGAAGCATGTGAAAGTTATAGCTGGTCAAAGTTCAGTTGACTTTTCCTGTGAAAACCCTAATTTAGAAACTCCTGATTCTTGATGATCTGAAATCTCCTTGATGAATCATGATCAACCTTTGATCAAATGATGAATTTTACTTCATATACATGATGTTGGCAAAAAATCATGAAGTTTGACTTTGGTTTGACCTCAGTTTGACTTCTTAACTGCCTTGACTGATTTTAACCTATCTGATCATCTGACTGAGCAAATCTTTTGGGAAAGTCTTGAAATTTGACATGGGGATTCTTGAACACATATAGGATTCATGAAGCTCACTTGAAGTCTTGGAAGTCCATTTAACCTGATGAAATTCAAAACCCTAGTTTAGGGTGCCTTGCTTAGGAGGATGCATTGTCTGAGGGAATTGTCAAATTTTCTGACTAATTGTGAACCTTGTGAGCCTTGTGAACCTCATGAGATGTCTTGTGAACCTTGTGAACTTCATGAACCTCATGGTACACAATGTCTTGTCTTTGGGGAGGGCAAATTTTGGGGTGCAACACCCACAAGTGGACGATTTTCGTCGATGGTGCATCTAGCTCGACTGGGAGCGGCGCGTGCATCATACTCGAGAACAAAGCGGGCATTTTAATCGAAGTATCTTTGGCACTGGCCTTCCTGACTTCAAAATACCAGGCCGAATGCGAAGCATTCTGTCATATCCCAAATTTGTCCTACCCGCACCTTTTATTTTACTGTCTCATCATTTTATTAGAAATTCCAAAACGTGGGTACCATTTTATTTTCTGTCTGATACTATAAAAATTCAAAAAATATGTTCCATTTCCTTTTATTCGAAAAATTCAAAAAAAGGGCATTCTCTTCTTATTTCAAGCTTTATTCTGTTCTTTATTATTTTAGGCATTAAAAAAATTCTAACAAAAAATTCCACTCATATTTTAATTTCTTTTTCCATTATTCTATTTTTTAAAAAAATCATTATTTTATTTCAAAGTCCATTATCATTAACTTTTTATTATTATTATTATTATTATTATTATTATTATTATTATTATTATTACTATTATTATTATTTATTATTATTATCTTTAGTATTATTATTATTATGATTAATTTTTTTAGTTTTGTTATTTTAATTTTCCATGAGTCACAAAAGACAAACACCCACATATGTTACCAAATTCTTTCCATTTTTTCGTCACACTCACTTACAACCACACTATCCACACCAATTCCATTACCATTCCATAAAAGAAAAATCCAGCTCATTCCACTCCACAAAATCTTCACAGCCTGTCACAACAAACTTTTCTTCCAAGTATTTACAAAAGAAATCTCTCTTTTACCCCTTTCAATTTCCTCTTTATAAAGAATCCAATTCGTTCATCACAAGAGAGCCTGGATTAACCTTAAAAAAAAAACCTCTGTAAAACTATTTCCAAGACCAAGCTTCAAGCCAAAAATTCAGCAACTAACACCACTCAAAATATCTCTCAGCTTCCTATAATATTTTCAAGACAGATTCATGGTTTCAACCTTATATCCACAAAGCCATGAAAACAGAACCATAAACACTACGATTTGGAACTGATGTTGCAAAATAAATCCTTCCAAAAAAAAATCCAGCCACAACGCGAAATACCCATTTGTAATAGACGGAGCAGTCACAAACACTAACCTAAAATAAATCCCCACCACAACCATAAACCTTCACTCAAAGAAATCCACTTTTAGCTACCACATACCATTACCGTAAAAAACTCAAAAACACAGCAACCCTCACAAAACCGTAACAGAGCTTCACATAACCTTTCTTCACATACCTCACAATACAAATCCCTTCACCATCTTAGACATATAACCCTCTTCCATTAACATCTTCACACACCATGAAATAATCGTAAAAAAGACAGAATCCAGAAATCGCGAACATTTCACCACCTCTTCAAAAAGCTACCGCGACGAATCCAAGCCTGAAACACGAATCTTCAGGAAACGTTTCCATCTCTAAAAATACACGAAAAAATTCACTGAGAAACCACAAAAACAGATCCGAAAATCCGACGCCATGAGATTCGGTGAGAACCCGAACACAAGAACGGCGAGATCGTTGTGAGTGAATCGCACCATCACCGCCGCACGAGCTGCGTCAAAGCCGTGTAACCGGATCCGGTGAGAGAGAAGACGCACAATACCGCCGCGAATCTCGTCGCGTAGACCGCTGTGCAAATCTCGTGAGATTGAGGAGAAAAATCGCCGTGAGAGATCAAGGTGAGGGCCGGCGGCGTTGCTTTCCCTTTCTCTTTTGTTTTGGAATGAGAAGTTATTTTGCGTTCAATATTACTGATGTTGTTTCCCTTTCGTTAAATTCATTTAATTACTTTATGTTTTTTTTTGTTTTAAAATTTTATTTTTTTAAATCAAATTATTATTAGGTTGGGCTGTATGATCCATTTATTTTTGTTTTTAACACGCAGAAATCACAAGATATCCCTTCCTATTTTTTAGTTTATTATTTGCTTTTGTTAGTTGCATTGGATTGAGATCCATTAGATTTTGATCCAATCTGTTTCCTTTTCTACCCATCAATGCAGCGCCAAATCTCTATTTTTATTTGTTTTTTTATTTTTATTTTTTTATTATTCCTTAATTTATATTTCTTTTTTAGGTCTTCTTGAATTTTTTTGTTTATATATTGCTTTGTTATTACTACTCAACTTAAGTTTTGTTCCCCTTTTGGGCCAATGATATTAAAACAAATTAAATTATTTCCAATATTTTTAATTGGAAAATTTAATTAATATGAGGCCTTCTATTTTGTTTATTATATAATTCAAAAAAAATTAATTTTTCTTTTATTCTATTATATTATCCCAATTATTTAATATTCTATAAAATGCAATTTAATTTGATTATTCATATACATTTATTATAATCGTTGCAATTTAATTTAAAATCTTATTTTTCTTTTTATCGCTTTAATCGAATCGCAAATTAGTGTAAGCTGAGCGCATCGTGCCTCGCCATCAAATTTTTTTCCGAATTCGACACTCAAATATCTTTATATTTAAAATAACGGATTAACTGAATTATGGAGTCTTGCATTCCTCGAATTCTTGAATGAATACTCCCGAGGCTCGCCCCGCGGGATGCGGTTCATTCGACTTTCCGTAATTTAAAGTATTTAATACCCATATCAAATAATGAAAGAATTGAATTCTGGAATATCGCATTCCTCGAATTCTCGAATAAACTCTCCTGAGGCCCGCCCCTCAAGACGCAATTTATTTACCCTTTCATTCTTAAAAAAATCTTAACCAAATCGAACATCTTTTCTAAGCGATCATTATTTAAATCCTTTCTATCTCGCAAACAAGCTAGCATTTCAGCCTCCTATCGCGAGCAGACAAGCCAACGCTTAGCAGTAGAATGCAGTTTAAATAATTGTTCATCAAATCAAACCGATCAACCTTAGTACCACGAACTACAAAGCTCTGACTTTCCCATTGCACAAGGGAATACGTAGGCACACGGATCTTACTCCTTGCCGAGCACCCTAGGAACAAAATAACCCATTCCCCTATTAACCCTAACTTATAATCGTTCGCATTTTCTCTTTTCTTATTATTCGAAGAAAACAGAAAACATAAGTCAACATTAGATCGCAAGTTAAACTAAGAGGTTCCCGTTGGGTACAACGGACGTAATGGGTGCTAATACCTTCCCCTTACGGAATCAACTCCCGAACCTAGAATCTGGTTTCAAAGACCTTGTTCTATCCGTTTTTCAAAAGTTTCTCGATATTTTCCTTTTCCATAAATTTTTGGAATAAAATAAATTCGGTGGCGACTCTGTTGTTTTAATTTTCATCCGCGGTATTTGTTTTATCGCGAGGTCGTATTTTTCGAGGTGCGACACATTCCTCGCAGGATTACGATTGGCCGAAGACCTGGGGGAGAAACAAGTAAAAATATCTACAAACTCTTAGCTCATGGCATCCCAGGTGAAGGGAGAATACCAGGCTAAAAATGAAAATCTCATTGAATATCTAGCTCTCTTGAAAAACGAACTAGAGAAGTTCGTCGCCTGGAAAGTCCATCACGTTCTCCACGAACATAATACATGAGCAGACGTCTTATCCAAACTGGCGAGCACGCGAAAGAAAGGCGGGAACAAATATGTAATCTAGGAGATCCTTCCTCGACCGAGCATCGAGAAATCGCTTCCCCTGTTCGAAGTAAACGCTATTGGCGACGCCCGCTGCTGGATGACCCCCATCCACAACTACCTCACGAAGGACGGACTTCTAGCTGACCCCAAGGAGGCATCTGCAACTAAGAGAAGGGCATGTTCTTACGTCCTCCTCGAGGTAAAACTCTATCGAAGAGGCTTTTCCATCTCGTTGCTCAAGTGTGTCGAAGAGGAAAAGGTTCCCGACATCCTAGGATAAATTCATAGAGGGATTAATGGTTAACACCTCGGCGGGAGGTTGCTGGCACGCAAAGCTTTGCGGGCAGGCTACTACTAGCCCACAATGAAACACAACACCAAGGAACATGTCAAGAGGTGTGACAAGTACCAAAGACATGCAAACATGCACCTCGCTCCCCCTAACGAACTAAATACACTATCTTCCCCATGGCCCTTTACCTGGTGGGGAATGGATATCCTGGGTTCATTTGTGATCGGCTCCTACCAGAATAAATACCTCATCTTCGGGGTGGATTACTTTACCAAATGGATCGAAGTCGAAGCCCTGGCCAAGATCACCGCGCAGAACATACTCCGTTTCTTCAAAAGAAATATTCTGGCCCACTTCGGCATACCCCAAGTCCTCATTACCGACAACGGGACATAATTCACAGACATAAGATTTCAAGATTTTGTTGCCAACTTAGGCACAAAACAACACTTCACGTCCGTCAAACACCCTTAAACTAACGGTCAAGCAGGGGCAGCTAATAGGGTAATCCTACGAGGATTAAAATGCAGGCTCAGTGAAGCTAATAAAGCGTGGGTCGAGGAGCTGCACAGTGTCCTTTGGGCATATCACACGACCCCACATTCCACGACCGGGGAGACTCCATTCAAACTGACCTACGGGACCGAAGCGGTCATCCCGGTAGAAATACGGGAACCAACGAGACGAATGGAAGCGCCCCTCGACGAGGAGCTGAACGAAGAAGCTTTGCAAGTAGAACTGGACCTTGTTGAAGAAATTTGTTCTGAGGCAGCCATGCGGGAAACTTTGCTTGAACAAAAAATAGCTCTGCGCCACGACGTGAAAGTTATAAAGAGAGAATTCCAAGTGGGCCGCCTGGTCCTCCGACGGAACTAGAAGAACCCCCGAGAAGGCAAGTTAGCCGCGAACTAGAAAGGCTCGTACCGCGTTCGAGATAAAACGGACAACAGGACTTATTACCTCGAGAACTTACAAGGAGAAGAACTTGCTCGACCATAGAATGCTGAGAAACTCAAGCAATACTTGCTCGCGAAGGCATGGAAGGTATGACCAACACACTTCATCACCAATCGAAAGGAATGTCGACACCCCCGAGAGACGGGCACGACCTCCCTCGATGTTGGACACTTCAAAACGAACTACAACATCGTAGTACCATGTTGGCAGGGCACCCAGCTCGCGATGGGAAGACCCAAACCTCGGGATCAGGGCCACGACCCTGATCCCGATTTATAACGGACGTAAAACCCGCACCTCGCTGGTTCCCTAAACCGACGAGTCTAAAACAGTCGAGCAAACGAATTCATAATATCATTAAACAAATTTACCTCGTTGGTTCCCTAAATCGACGAGTCTAAACAATCGAACTCACAAGATCACGATATAATCAACATTAAACACTTAACAAAAAGTAAGATATTGTATTATGAATCCGGCCAAAACGACCGGTCCAGTACATGCAGGGCAGAACCCAAAATACAAAGATAATTAAAGGCACACATGCCATGAAAACGAAAGAAAAATGGCGCACATGCCTGAAAACAAAAAAATTAGGCACACCGTCCATACATACTCTTCGGCGTGATCATCTTCTTCATCTTCTCCTTCATCCTCTTCTTCGCCGGTGAAGGGACATACTTTCTCCCCATCAGTCACAGCATAATTGAAAGTGTCTCGTCGGTCACGAGCCCTGCGATGACGACTTTGAGTTGGTCAGTGGCATTGTCGAAGCCCTCTTTGAAGACCCCGACAACTTCCTTCTAAAGGCCCCTGATCCGAGAAAACAGGTCAGCCCGATTCTTTAGGGCCAACTCCTCACCAGTCTCAACTTCCCAGGGGAGATCCATCTTCTCCAACACCTCGACCCTTGCATGGAGACGCCCATTCTTCGTCTCAACCTCAATAAACGCTGCGTCCTTCTCCTTCAATTCTTGTTCTCCCCAGTCAAGGTGTCGCGCTCGCGCTTCACCTCCTCTAGCTTAGTTTTTAACCCTTCTTGGAGCTTGTATTCCTCCTTATAATTCAACAGTTTCTGGGAGAGCATGTTCCGTTTAGTAGTGATGGCCCTCAGTGTTTCCTCGACACCCCTCAATGCGGACAGGGGGCAGAAGTTGTCGGATAGGACCATGGGTATCTCCATGACCCTAATAACTATCATTATATCCTGAGCAAGGATGGCACGCCTGCTCGCTGGCTCCTGATTAAGGATTGCCTTGGTTTCTCCAGACAGCACCGCAAAGGAACCCTCCGAGTTGAAGGTTTCCCGCTCCAAAAAGCAAGGAGGAAGGATGTATGCCCCTTGACTTTCAGGAAGACCTCTGGGCATAGTAGTACCCTCTGAACGGGGACATTTGGGTCGGGGAGAGTCATCTAGCAAGATTGTGTCATTTGGCATGGGTGTCATTGGCGGAGTCTCTGGCCGAGGTGAGTGTTGAGTCGGACTAGCGCTCCCAGATCTGCCGGCCACTTGTTCGGTAGCCACCTGGTGAACGCGACTTTTGCTCTTCTTCTTCTTCTAATTTGGGGGAGCCCTAGCCTAGCTAGCCAACTTCAATGCTTGCTCCCAGAGTGCAGGCATTTTTTCTTCAAAATAAAAGAAGTCAGCAAGACAAGTTAAATAATGAAAGGCAAGAAGGTCGAGGAGATACTACCTAGCAATCTAATGGCTTCTTCATCCGAATGACACTCAAGCACGAATTTTGTGTTAGTAAATCGGGGTTCTAAAATAGGCAACCTGTCGTCACCCAATATCGGTCGATCTAGTCGATCTAGTCGATCTACCCAGGTCGCAGGACTAAAGCTTCGAACATAGGTCACCAGTTTTTTATAGGCCAGCATGTCCTCGGCCCCCAGGAGTTTGTGTTTTACATTGTAGTGATTGGTCGATAGGTCAAAATGATCTGGCTGCCGCCTAAGGGGAATCTTCGATAGGATTTGTTCCTCGCCATTGGCATCCCGCCTCAGAAAATATATATTGTCTAGGGAGAACTAGGTGATGGGCTTAACCGTGTACCACGTATCCTTGAAGTTTCGGACGGAGTCGACATAGGTCTTGAATATCCTCGACGACTGCTTGAAAGAAACCCAACTATGTTGCCCATCACCGCCCGAGCGTTGTAGGCGGAAAACACGAAAGAAGAGGGGCAGGGTGCAACCTATCCCGAGGTATCGGCACACCAATTCAAACGCCTGAATGAATGATATGGTGTTGGGGTGAAGCTGCGAAGGCGCCAACCTAAGCCATATGAAAACCCCCAGTTGAAAATCGTTGAAGGGGAGCCGTAATCCTGCCTCTCGGAAGGAGAATTCGTACATGGCGAATTGCTTCCCCATAAAACGCGAGCATATCCGTTCCTCGACTCGAGGAGCATAGCACTGCCAATTAACAAACTCGTTTCCCTCCACATCCTCGACTAAAGTGTGGGAGGAAGTGTGTTCTTCGACAAAGAGAGATTCCGTCTCCATAGGCTTGTCGGCCACCCACGAGAGATCTTCGTTCCTTGACGAGGAGGGCCCGCTCCCTCCCATGAGACATCTTTGGTTCAGATTACCTGAAAAGCAGAAGGAACAAGTGAATTTGACGTCGCATAAAATTCACCCTTCCACCGCAGTCCAAGTGAAAGGGCGAAGACGCAAATGCCCGACCTAGTCATACTAATATCGCCCTCGACATTCAAAGAATGCCCGAGATATTCAAGGAAATCACAAAGATTTATCTCGGGACATCCACATGATACTCGCGATATTTATAAGAAAGACCTAAAGTTTTCCCAGCGTGTTCACACACTTCCCGAGACATTCATCTAAGTTTGATTTAATTGACCGGCGCACCCATACGATGCCTTGGACATTCATGCATAAAAACCCTAAAAAACGCATAAAGATAGACATTCTACCTACTTTAGCAAGAAAATCGCCACTACAACTAGTTATTAAGCTTAGAAAATACCAGAAAAAAGGGATTTAAGGAGTTATGTGTCATAGTTTTGGCGAGGAGAAGTAGACAGCGTACGGCGGAAACAGCGGCTGTTGCGTCTGCGAGAGAGAAGTTGCAAGTACAAATAACCGTAAGAGGAGAGCGAAAAAGGGAAATAAGGTTGTCCCTCACCCTTATTATATAACTGGGGTGCGTGGAGGCACGCGCTTAGGCAATCATTACCTAGATTCCCTAGGTCGGCCATAATTAATGCGCCGTAACACAAGAAACGAAGCGTCACGCATTAAGTTCCTTGACAAGTCACTCTGGAGAATTTCGAACGACGCCGGGCACACGCGATCTTCCCCGACGTTTGAATCTATAAGGTGTCCGTTGATTCCCCCCGACACGAATTGGTGCTAGCACGATTTCCAACAATATCTGCCACGCACCCCCAGGCTCGCCGGCCATGTTCCTCGAACTAAGTCCTTAACTCTGCAGGGCGAACCTTCGTCTCCGCCAACTGGACAACCTTCATTTCCCCGACGACTTACTCCTCGTCGTTCACAAATCCCCGACACATCAACCATGCCCGACAGCGTTCTCCTTAACTCATAACTCCGACCCGGAGTTTCTACTTGGGGGCTCCTGTTCTGGACTGGGCCTCTAAGACATTGTTGGGCATAGGTCCAAACTCGTCGGGCAGAGGCCCAATCGGTTGGGTAGGTGATCCGTCATTCAGACAAAAGCCTTACATCGCGGGCAATGATCTTGATTATCGGGCAAAGCGTACAGTCCACTTAACTTGTGTTAGGGAGACTACGTCTCCCTAACGTGTGTCACGTCACCCAACTGTCCACCCTTCTCTCCCCAAATGTAGGGATAGTTGGACCAAGGAAAAGACCACGTGTTAGGTCTTACACGTTCCTACGCGTACCTTGGCAGTTCTTCCTTGAGCCTAGCTAATCCAACCCAAAGAAGGACCTTGGCCCAACGCTGGGGGAACATATAAATACATTTTTTCACTAAAGGGTCAGGTATTTTGAACTTATCACCACTTACCATATTTCTGTACCTTTACTCACTTAAGCATCGGAGTACCTTGCAGGTACACCCCCCATCTTCTCTCTCAACCCTCACGTTCGCAGCCCAACAGTAGGAAGGCCTTTCTGATTAAGTAAGATCATATTTATTAGTGTTACTTTTTTTTTTGTATTTTTTTTTTGTATTAGCTAACAAATAAAATTTGTCTTTAATTCTAATGTTTTAAAAATCGGACAGGTCATCAAACTAGTGAGAGTACTGGGCCACTGGTTGATTGGTTGAACCACCGGGTCATTGGTCGAACCGCATGACCAAACCGGATTAAACTGGATAACTCGGTTAAATAGACCGGTCTTTATAGAAAAACTATATAGGTATAAAACTGGTCGAACCAGATGATTCAGTCTCTACAGAATATAACTATCACTTAATTTTTTTTAAATATCATATCATAAATTCACAAGTTCATAATCTAAATTCAAATTTTAAACAAAGGTATTACACATAACAAAATAATATAAAATTACAAAGTCTAATTGCAAACAAAGTCTAATTGCAAGTCTAATTGCAACATAATTTAATTAAATAGTTAATAACAACATAACTCAAATGTGTATCAAATTTAGTTTAAAAGAGTGAAAATTATTTTAATGTTGTGATCTCCTTTTTTAATATTAAAATAATTTGCAGTAAAATCATCCGCATATGCAATAATTTCCTCGTCAATGATATCATTACTATGTTATATTTTTTATTTATTTTTATTTTATTTTTATTTTTTATTTCATTTTGTATTTTAATTTTATTTTTAATTTTTTAATTAAAAAAACTAAATTTAAAAAAAAATTACAATTAAACCGCCGGTTTTTTCAGTTTATATCGGTTTTTACCGGTTCGTACCGGTTCAATAACATAAGTGATCCAACATTCGAACCAAACCGATTATCTGACCGTTTCCCGGTTTGACCGGTCCGGTTTTTAAACCACTGTTTAATTGTATTAGATTTATTACTTGAGCATCAATTCTAGATATCTATTTAAACATCTTAAGAAATGATCTTGCAAGAAAATCAATGAATCAACGATAGTAGAAAATAAACAAAAATAAAAATAATACCTATAAAAATTGATTTCAAAAATAAATAATAGGCATCACAATTTAAAATAAATTTATTTAAGTTTTACACAATATCAATATTCATGAACACATTCTATTGAATAGTATTTCATAAAACATACAAGTTATTTATTTTTTTATTGCGACTCTCCAAATTTGATGAAATGTATGTAAGCACCACAAGATCCATAGATATGTACTTGAAGCACGAACACCTACAAAGTAATTAAAAACAATTTTAAATATATATATATATTCTAATTGGTTTAAAATGACTAAATAAAAGATAGAAAGTAAAAAAATACCATTACTGATGCGAAGGATGATAATATTGTTACTGCTAACAATTTTTAACGCAATATTTCATGCAGCTATACAGAGAGTCACCAGATTGAGCGCTACAGTCATAAAAAAAACACCTTAACTTACATAAAAATTTTGGGAGCTTATTTGGCTTAAAGTCTTGAGACTGAGTGATGCACTCAATTTGCATTGTAAATATCATTATCAAAATCATGATCATCACAATACATTTTTGGATTTGACTCATTGCCATTACTTCAATTAATAGTTCTTTTTTTTTCGTGTATTTCTGAGTTTGCACAACACTGACTAATAAACAAATTGATTGTGTTAGGCCATTATTTATAACCAACATTTTATTTTTTATTTATTGAATTCATTGCTATTTTTTTAAAAAAAACTTTAAGGATTCATTAAATAAAGGGTATACAAAATACAATTTTATTGAAATCTATAATTTTTTTAAAGTAAATTTGTACCATGCTAACAAATGTCAAAGAGACACTCTTTAAAAATTTCAAATAAAAAAAATTCTTTAAATAAATCAATTATTTAAATTTCTAGTGTATTAAATTTAAATATTTCTAATATATATATATATATATATATATATATATATATATATATATATATATATATATATATATATATATATATATATATATATATATATATATATATATATATATATATATATATATATATATATATATATATATACACACTACAACGCACACTCTCTGTCGCTTTATTAATGATTAATATTTTAGAAATCATGCGTAAACACAACTAGGGATGTAAATAGATTTGGTTGGATCGGGTTTGGCCTAACAAGTTATCCAATTTGTTCAAACTTTAATGGGCTGAGTTCTTAGTCCAGTCCACAATCTCATTGTCAAAATTGGAAGACTTTACCGTATACCCCAACAACTAGACATTTACCCCTACATATTTTTCAAAATGTCGATTATAACCCTGATTATATTTTATTTTTTTATTTTTTACCATTTATGTCAGACCGTCAGAGTTCCGAAAAATTTACCCAAAAAAACACGTTCCGGAAGATTTTAATAATGAGTTCCGGTACGTTTTTTATCAATCCGGAAGACTTTGGGAAAGTCATCCGGTTTAGTATTTTTTGTTCACCGGAAGTCTTAAGGAAGTGTTCCGGTACGGAACACAACCTTTAAGACTTCCGGTAGCCCTGTTTCGCTGTACCGGAACACTTCATGTAAGTGTTCCGGTTTGTATCAAGTACAATACTGGAAGACTTACATAAAGTGTTCCGGTGTGTATTTTTTTTTATTTTTTATTTTTAAATCTTTTTGTATTTTGTTATTAAAAAATATTTTTATTGTGTAGGTGCAGTACCTATATACAAAAAAGAATCGATATGTATGAATACGTCAGATGTATTTACAACGTCAGAGAGATTTGGTACACGAGATGAGGTGATAAGATGGGTTAAAGACACCGGATTACGAAATAAAGTGACGATTATCATCACTCGTTCAGATACACAAACGGGCAAGAGAGGAAGAAGTAACAAAATAATATTTGGTTGTGATAAAGGTGGGAAATATAAGGATATTCGTAGTGGAATCGAAAGTGCGACGAAAAAATGTGGATGTCCATTTAAGATCAGGTCGACTCCAGCAAAAGATGGATCTGGATGGAAGATTGATGTAAAATGTTGGGTTCATAACCATGATTTACCTGATAGATTAGAATGTCACTCATTTGTTGGTAGGTTGACAACGGATCAGAAGCAACATGTTGTTGATTTAACAAAGAGAAAGGTTGCACCTAGAAATATATTGCATTCTTTGCACGAGCAAGATCCAGATTGTGTCACTCGGATCACGTAAATATACAAGCAGAAAAGTATGATGGAAAAAGAGATAAGAGGTCCTAGAAGTGAGATACAACATTTGTTTAAGCTTATCAAGGTTGTAGGTTATGTTTGTTGGAGTAGAAAAAGAGACGACTCTGAAGTTATTAAAGATATATTTTGGGCACATCCAGATTCAGTTAAGTTGTTGAATATTTTTCCTATTGTGTTAGTTATGGATAACACTTACAAGACAAACAAATATAGGCAACCTTTTTTGAATTTGTTGGCATGACATCAACCGAGTTGACTTTTGCTGTCGCATTTGCGTATATTGAGTATGAGCAGACTGAGACTTTTTGTTGGGTGTTAGATAAGCTTAAACAATTGTTTGTGAAGAAAGATTTGTTTCCACAAGTGATGATGACAGATAGAGATCTTGCTTTGATGAAAGCCGTTGAGACTGTGTTTCCAAGGAAAATAATTTGCTATGTTAGTTTCACATTAACAAAAATGTTGGTGCAAAAAGGAAACTATTAGTGGTTCGTGATATGCAAGAGTCAATTGACAAATTATGGACGGATGTTGTATGAGCTAGTGATGAGGTTGAGTATGCTCAACATTTAAAAGAACTTGAGCAGGCGTGTGTTGATTGTCCTAAATTTTTTGAGTACGTGAACGACACATGGTTGACACCACATAGACAGAGATTTGTTTGTGCATGGATTAATCGAGTCCTACATATGGGTAACGCGACGACTAATCGGTATGTTTTGATTTAGATCCCAAAATATAATTTTTATGAATTTTGTATTTTTCTTACTTAGTTTAAATATGTATTATTATAGGGTTGAGTCTGCTCATTGGAAGTTAAAGCAGATGTTGGGTAACAGTATTGGTGACATGGTCAAATGTTGGGAGACCATGAATGACAACTTAAAGATACAAATTAGCAACATTCGAGCTTCTTTTCAAAAGAGTGTGTATGAAGTTGCGCATGTCTATTCAAGTCCATTTTAGACATATTTACGTACTTCAGTGTCGCGAGCTGCATTGAGGCACGTTGCTGAAGAGTTAACTAGAATCGATTATATTGGAACTAACAAGGACAAATTTCGCTGTACTCTTAGAACAACTTATGGATTACCTTGCGCGTATGAGTTGGAAGGGTATATAATTAGTGGTATTCCGATACCAATTGACGTTGTGCATGTATATTGGAGGAAACTAAGTATGGAAATTAAGTTGGAAGAAGACTTAGATAAGAAATCAGAGGTGGGTATGAAATCTGCAATGGATGAGTTATGGAAAAGGTATAGGTCACAAGATGTTGTTGGAAGAAGGGCATTACATAGTAGGGTTTATGAACTTGCATTTCCCACAACGACTTCTTTGTTACCACCACCTGAAAAAATAAAAACAAAAGGTGTAGTCAAGAAAAAAGACAAAAACACTTGTAGGGTATGATGTTTATAGAGACCCTTCGTATCATGAGTATGTTGATCAAGCATCTCAATCTTCACAACGACAATCTCAACCATCACAAAATTCAAAAAAGAAATCTCAACCATCACAACCTTTGAAAAAGAAGTTGAAATTATCACAAACTTCACAATCATCTAAACGGTTCATCCTTCAATTTCCTAATCATATTAGGTCATTTATTGATGACGTAGTCAACGTATTGTCAGATGGTAATTGTGGATTTAGAGTGATTGCTTCATTGCGGGGTTATGCTGAAGATGGTTGGTCAATGGTTCGTCGGGACTTGGAGTTGGAAATTATACATAATGAAAGATCAACTTTATATGCCAATTTATTTGCTGATCGGTTAACTGAAGTGAGAGATTCTTTGAAGATAGAGGGAAGTGGTTCTAAACCACCAAATAAATGGTTGACTCTACCAGACATGGGTTACGTGATTGTGAATCAGTATAATGTGGTACTTGTCTGTTTAGGATTCGAATGCTTGACTTTCTTCCCTATGACAACTACATTCTCACTGAATGTCTCATTTTATTGCATTGGATTTGTAAACTCAAATCATTGGATTCAGGTAAACATTGTTATAATTGGATATTATTAGTAAATGTTTTGAGTAATGTTAAATAATGTTTTGTTTAATTTTGTATACAAGTTATCATGAAAGAAGGATTTATATTGCCACCAGTGACAACAGATTTGAAGAACTTACGTTATCCGTCGGTGTCAGCTCATCCATAATAGGTCGCAACTCATCCACCTTTAACGCGCCTTGTTTGTATGTCCACCTCATCGCTCGCGGGAGACCACAATTCTGAGCTGGTATCCAATTCTCTCCTTTTTTTCCAAGAGTTGGAAAATATTCATGAATCCAGCACTGTTAAAAAAATATAATATAATAATTAAGTTTAACATAATGAACATAATAAAAAAAATTAGACTTCAAATAAAAACAACCAATAAATTGAATTTAAACTTTTACCTGTAACAGAGTCGGGTAACCACCGAGCTGTTTACAACTGAACATGGACGTATCTCCAAGATACCTATACAAGGTCACCAATCCAGCTGCTGCCCAACTATAATTCGACAACCCATCCAAGTCCCTAAATAGTTCCAGGTATCGTGCCTCAACAAGTGTAAACGACTTATCCGCAAAGATCGTGCAACCCACTAACATCATCAAATAACATCTGGTCGCATATGCCTACGATGAAGCAGCTCAATGCTCTACGAATCGATCATATAACCACTTAATCTTGTAGTACGAACCTTTGCACTCACGGACCTGGTATAGTGCCACTCTCGATGAAACTCCTAGGTAGTCAACGACCCACTCAACAGCTAGGTCTTCACTGATGGGTTAAGGGGTCCAGAATACCCCCTGATGGGCAAGTGAAGCAAACATGCCACGTCATCCAGAGTAATCGTCATTTCACCAAACGACATGTGAAATGAAGATATCTCTAAATGCCACCTCTCAACAAATGCAGAAACCAAGTTTGCATCGATCTTCTTCAAACTGGTTCTCTGTGGGAAAGCTAAACCGGACCTAGATATGAAAGCCTCAATCTCCGATGGAAGCTGTTGTGGAACCATATGAGTAAACTTCAATCCATGTCCTACAACCTTCAACTCCTTCTTTGCACCTCTCTCCTGAAAACAAATAAAATTAAACAAATTATACAATAGATAATTATAATTTCAGTTTTTATTCAATACTAAATAATTATAATTTCAATTTTTATTCAGTAGTAAAAAAATTATAATTTACTTACCTCACCGAACCATAACCGTCTGACAACATGATGCTCGTACGTAACCAAAACACTGGTATCGTACGAACCTCCAGGATATCCAACTGGATCTGTTACAGTTGCAGATGTACCGACATCATCTTCGTGTGTCCTTCTAGACGTATCGCCCTGTCCCATAGATCGAACCGGTATTCCCCCATCTCTGCCTCGTGAACGCACCATTGAAGAAAAAATAATAAATAAAAAAAATTAATAAAAAAAAATTAAAAAAAAATCAAATCGGAAGACTTTAAAAAAGACTTCCGGTACACATGTTTGTGTATAACCATATCGGAAGACTTTTCAATAACGTAGCAAACCGGAAGAGTTCTTCCAAGTCTTCCGGAAGTCTTTTTTCAAAAACCCAGTAAACCATAACACTTTCACAAAGTCTTCCGGTACCGGAACACTTGAAAAAACTCTTCTGGTGCGTTAAAATTCAAACCAGAAGACTTACTTTAAGTCTTTCGGTAAATTCGGCTGAATGTTAAATTTTGTCTCTTGCGCGGTAACTTTGGATGAAAGGTAAAAATGGAAACAAAAATTTATTTTTAACTATTTATACAAGGGCATTTTAGTCCAAAAAAAATGAGTGTAGGGGTATAAGACTAATTGTGGGGGTGTAAGGTAAAGTCTTCTCAAAATTGACTCGAACCGACCCGTTAATTTATGGATTAGATTGAGTTGGATTCATGGATTGTGTTTCACATAAAAATATTTTTTATGATTACGTTTTTCGGTTTATAAAAAAGTAATACAACACAATACAATCGTACTCATTTATAATTCCCAAATTCGATTAAACACATCATACAATATTTTATAAAATTCATCAACATGAAATAAAACTATGATAGCATAAAATTTAACATGACATGTTATTTTCATAAAATATATAAGGTGAAAATGATACAAAATAAAATAAGAAACAATAATTATTCTTAGAATTATGTAACTCATCGATTTAGTATTATTTGTGGAGAATAAAACTTTTTTGAAAAAATTATGATTATTAGTGAGATATTAATTATGTATTTTTATTTAAAATAATAATAAGAAAATTATAAAATAAAAAAAAATTACTAAAATTACATAATATGTTGGATCAATGTGTTCGCGGAACTCAAATGATACTTAAAGCAAAATTATACAGGTTATCATGGGTTGAATTGGGTATATCTATAAATGAATGAATTTAGATAATTTATAAGTTGGTTTAATTTGAATCAACAAATTATTAGATTGATTGCACCTTGAATATTCCCAAATGCAACTCTTCTTTATATTATTTTTAATAAAATTTTACGTAATGATTGTTTTATTATTATCTTTTAGTAAGAAATAGTCCATGTCAATTTAGAATGTTTTTCTTATATAAATATAGAGATCAAAATTTTAAAAAACAAAAGAATAATAGTTTGAATAATATATTTTAAAAATTATATATTTAAAACTAAAATGACTAAAATATATTGTTTGAGTATATATTTTATAAAATAATTGACCTTGAATATATATTTTAATATTCAATTCAAAAAAATCAATTAACTTAAATTAAATTATAAAATACAATAATAAAATTGTGAATTAATCTAATTATTCTAAGAAGTGGAATAAAAAATAGAATATAATATGATTTGCTTAAAACAACTCTCATTTAAGTAAGCTTGATTTTTTTAGTTACCATATTACTCTTCTTACGTGGAAATACTATCACAATGTTGATATTTATGCTAGAATATTGCTTACATATAAACTGTATTTTACTCATTTCTTAGTATATTTATCAATCTTATTTATCTTTGTTAAAAATACATAACTAACTTAACTATTAGGATTTTACCGTTACATTATTTTTGTATATATACCGCTACAACATTCCCATTACAGACATAGTGTAATAATATTCTTTTTCTTTTTTGCTTGGTATTATGTTTTCTCTTCATGATGCGTACAAGGGTTCACATGTTAACATGGTATAAGTGAAACATTAAATTTCATGCTTCCGCCTTTTCTTTATCCTCTATTTTTAGAACGCATATACTTCTTATCTTCTTCTTTATCCTCTACCGTTTCTTTCTCTTTCTTTCTCCTTCTTTCTTTTCTGTTTCATCTTCTTTCCTTTCTTCGTATTTTTCTTTCTCTACTTTCTCTGCTTTCTTGGTCCATCCATGGCGCCCGAAGAGGAATCACCACCACACCCACACCTAACCGTTCCAAGAACTCAACCACTCACCGATGCTCATCTACCAACTATCAAAAAGACATGTTGGATCCCTATTTCATGCACCCTAGTGATAACCCTTGTATTACCTTTGTCACTCCTCCTCTAAAAAATCTCAACTACAGTTCTTGGAGTCGCTCAATCGTTGTTGCTCTTCGCTCTAAGAACAAGTTGGGTTTCTTAGATGACTCTCTTCTGCGTCCTACCGATCTTGATCCTCTTACCATGGCGTGGATCACTACAACACCGTGGTTATGGCTTGGGTCACAAACTCTGTTAAACTTGACATTGTGCATATTATACTTTGGATGTACACTACTTCGGAGAATTGGAATGAGCTTCGTGATCGTTACCACCAAGGCGACATCTTCAGTATATCAAACATTCAGGAAGAACTCTTCAACATCAAACAAGGAGATTTAACCATCACACAATTTTTTACCCACCTCAAGAAACTCTGGCAAGAACCGGACAATTTTTGTCCTCTTCCTACTTGTTCGTGTGAAATCAAATGATCATGTAACCTTCTGTCTACCACCAAGTCGCATCGTGAAACAAATTATGTAATTCGTTTTTTGAAGGGTTTGAATGAGGAATATGCTCTTGCGCGCTCTCAAATTATGCTTATCAATTCCCTTCCCCCCATAAACAAGGTTTTCTCCATGCTGATCCAACAAGAAAGACAATTTCTTACCCCTTTGGATGAAGATAAAGTCGTGGCCAATCTCCATAAATCTTAGCACCACCCTTTTGGCATAAATGCTACTCTAAAATTTTTTGCTTATGGTCATGGCAAGCCCAATAAAATGTGCATTTTTTGCAATAAACCTGGACATACTGTTGAAGTTTGCTTCAAGAAACATGGCCTTCCACCATATCTGAAGAAGCCTCAAGTCAACAACACTTCCTCTAACAACCCTAGCAACAGTCACACCACTGATTCAAAAGACCCTACTCCGCCACCTTCATTCACTGCGGATCAATACAAATCACTTTTATCTTTTCTTCAACAATCTCCTACAACTAGTTCTTCTCAAGTCCAACAATTTTAATCTGTTATAAACACTTCAGCAAGTATTCTTCATACACCTTCATCTTTTAATCATCTTAATTGCTGGATTTTGGACACTGGTGCTACAGATCATGTCTGTCATCATAAATCCTTGTTTCATACTATGATCAATATTAAAATGATATTTGTCAAACTTCCCAATGGTACTACCATTTCCAGTAATCAATGAGGTACCATCCAATTTACCAAAGACTTCTATCTTTCTCCTAGCTTGTGGCTTGCGCCACTTTTCCTCTTCATTTGTGTAGCTAGCGCCACTTTAGGATGTGGTGGGCGCCACACTCATAAGTATGGCTTGCACCACCTTATGTTGGGTGATGGCCCCCTCACCTATTTATTTTATTTTCTATTTCTTCTTTTCTTTTCTAATTTCTTCCTTTAATTCTTTTATTTTCTTTCTTTTGTGAATTAATCCAAGTTACCTGAAAACATAGTAAATGAGATATAAATCAAAGTATAAATTAAATAAAACAAGGGAACACATTACTAAAATTCATGTAAGTCGAAGCAAATAAATGATATAATTTCGCGTTATCAAACACATAACTTTCAATCTTTTTTTCTGTAACTTGTAATTAGGGTTAGAACCTCTTTAAATACATAAGATCTTCATGGGTTTGGGATATGGAAACAAACATATTTATCACTAACTCTTCATAAAGCATGAGATAGGAAACAACTGATACTTCAAAAAGAAGTGATAGTCTGCTCTAAAATTACCACCAATTATTACATAGCCAGTCACTCAACACACACACACACACACAAAAGATTGTGAAATAACCACGGAGCAGAACAATCATAACATTTTGACAAGAATGTTTTGTCATCATATGTTAGAACATCAAGTTTGACATCATGAACAGACTACTGCATCAATACAACTAACACCTGCAGAATGCTTAATACACATGTCAAGACATCAGTCATAACATTATGAGGTAATAAATTGTTTTGCCAAAATTTCTGTCAATTACAGAACTAACAAAGCTTAAAGAATAATTCGCCCCGCCAATCTTTATATGTTTAATGCAAAATGATTTACTGACGGATTTTCTGCAGGATACTTTGGAATTCTTAAAAAGAATTGTACACTGTCTCTAAGCATGTGTTCAAATTTGTTTGGGACCAGAAACATCTCTAAGAAAAGACATTGCACCATTTTTTATTTTAACATACATACATTATGCTTCCAATGGATAACCCCAACCACTGGGCCAATTGATTTTCTTGTTTATTTGTTTGCATCAAAACTATATATTACAACAACTCTAATAAAACTGAAAATATATTTGAAAGACTGTTATTGTAAAATTGAATACTTACACTTGAAATACTATATAATTTAAATACTATAATTGAAATATTAAACTGTAATAATATATACTAGAATAATGTAAATATAATTCAACTTTATTTCAATATAATATAATATAATGTTAATATTATATACTTTATTTTAATTAATATTTTACTAACATTTAATTATAATATTAAAATGTAAATAAAATAAATAAATAAAATAATAAATTATATATTTCAGTTTAAACTATATATATTTTAGCTTTTTTAAAATTATATTTTTTGTTTAAACTATTATATATTTAATATTTCAATTCAATATAATGTAAATATTAAATATAATTTCAATTCAACTTAAAGTATTAATACTAGTAAAGCGTTAAAAAAAATTAGTAAATTATTTAGTTATAAATAATTATTATTTACAGTAAATTATTTATAAAAAAAAGTATACTTAAAAAATTATACTTATAACTAAAATTACTAAAAATATAGTTATTATTTAATTAAAATAGGACAAAAATATTTTAATTATTATATAGTTAAAATTACTACAATATAATTATTACTAAAATAACACTACAGTAAAAATGATGTTATATAGTTAAAATTATTAAAATATTGTTATTATTTTTACATGGTTATTATTGAATATAGTTAAAATTATTTTAGAATTTAAATACTATATTAAAAATAACGCTACAAGTAATAAAACAATTCAAATTCAATTATATATATTATATCATAATAGAATAACAAAGCAAACCAGTCAGTCTGGTGGTACGTAGCGCCCATTCTAATTGAATGGAATGTCATGTATTCAAAAACACACCTTGGTATTACTATTATTAATAATATAAATAAATAAATAAATAAATAAAAAGAGAATACAAATTAATAGTAGCAAATTCGATTTATTTTCTTTTTGAAAAACGGAGAGGCTTCTTACTCATTTATTTTGAATGGAGAAAAGACAATTGTGATGTATAATTAGAGAATCTAATTAACTATAGTGTGTGTAAATGCTTTTGTGAACTAGTAGATAATTAGCTTCGGGATGAACGTTTGAAATTCCTCAAGCTAGAATCCTAATAATGGTCGAAAAATGACAACCTTAATCGATTGGAACTAAGTTTTTCCTGTCAACGTGAACATGTCAGGTCCATGCATGGATTATTCATGACTTGTCCCAAGTAAGTTCCAAGATCTAATAATGATGTTTCATGCTCGCAAACAAACTTGAAACCTGGGTTTCATCGGTTTGTTTTTATGAACAAATTAAAATAGTTTTGCAAAAGTTAAAAGGTGTTCGATTCTTAATTTCTCCTTTTTTGCCTTTGCATTATTAGCTCTATTTTTGTTGAGGGGTGCTATTTTTACACTGATTTATGCATACACAATCGATTAAAGTAACATGGTGTTGCACGGAAATCAAAGAAATATAAATTATAGAAAAAAAGTAAAATAGTAGATTTTGTGTATATTTATACTGTGTAGGTGTGAAATTTAGTGTCAAAATATCATTTCTCATTTTTGTTAGAGAGATTCCATTTCAGCACTACCAAGCATTTTCTGAACATTTAAATAATAGTAGGTAATAATAAAATGTCACAAACGTAAGAATATAAACTAAGGTGTAGTATCTTTGTCATAAACAAAAAAGAAAAAAAAAAAACCTAAGGTGTGGTCGTACTCGTAACGTGGAGTTTATGGTATTTTTGGTTTTGAAACTCTTTCATGACAAGAGAAAAGACAAGCGGCGAAGACAAAAAAGTTTGAAAGTTCAAACGAAGAGGTTTAAGGGTGTGAGAAAAAGGCAGGTATGAAAATGTTGATTTTGTAAACACTCTTATATCGTTTAAATTAATTGAGTATCAATATTTTGATTATATTAATCGGTCGAAAGGTCGAATATCAAGATTTTAAAAAAAATAAAAAAATAAAAATTGAATATCGATATCTACAATCTATTAAACATTATAATTCAATGTTATGTTATTTTTCTATTTTATTTTATTTTAAAATATATTAAATTTTTAATAAAATTTGCATACGCAGCTTAAATTCATAGATTATTTATCTTCTTTTATTTATTTATGTTACAATTTTTTTATTTGTTTTTCATAGTACAAAGATATCATTTGACACCATCACTAGTTAAGAGAAAACTTATCAACTGACTGCTATATCAATACTTCTGCTAGAGGATATAACCAACTCAAGATGAGAAACAAAACTTGGCATGAGGATACCCATATAATTAAACATTGCTTTCCAAATTAAGGATAATCTGCTGAGGAAAAGATCAAAAGTTCAGTTGTGAATTCCTGTGACTGGAATATTGTTCTTTAACAACTCTTCCGGGGAAGAAATCAGAACTCAAATGGGAGTTCCTGTGACAGGAATATTAATTCTCAAGTAGAGGATAATTTGTTGAGAAAGAGATCAAAAACTCAGATGTGGATGTTCATGCAGCAAACAATCATTAATCTTACTTGCTGTTGGAGAAGCAGAAATTACTAATATTTCAAAGTGTCAGGACTACTCCGGACTTCTGTTTGGAAAAAACCGGATCAAACCCTACTTTGGAAGAGGCAAGTTACACACATCAAGAATTTGTCATCCTTTGAATAACTATTAACATTATTTCCTTATTCATAGCTCAAAAGAAAAATGATTTTATAATCTTCAAAATTTTACTTTATTAAATTTGTTTAAAAAATTATCATAAAAAATAAATGAAATTTTGTAAACAGAAACAACATAAACAATTGCAAACAATTGGTTAAAAGCCCAAATTTTATTGATAGGATGGTAGTCGACGAATGGCATGACTCTATGGATCCTTACAAGTTTGAAAAAGGTAAATACATGGAAAAGGGCTATATTGTAATACAATGATTGTCTTCGACCCGTAACCGATAGACGAAGATTTATTCAATTACATACTTTGAGATCCTAGACTTTTATTCTCCATATCAACTTTGAACTTCATTGTATCTGAAACTTCAGTCAAGGAAGATTGAATAAGAATCTTTGATTGGCAACTATACTGAGGAATAGAATATGAAATCCTCAGTTGTTTCAAGTGATTCAATCTGGTCTGATGCAGTTACTTCCCATGATCCCTAACTTTTGCCTAGATTTCCCTTGCGGGGTTTCAATTTACCGGGATAATTATTTTCTGTTTATGTCTCTAACGTTTTCCTGGACCGCCCTTTCGGGTTTTCAGTCCACCGAGACGCTCATTTTTGCCTAAGCCGCCCTTTTGGGTTTTCAACATAGCGAGCTGTTCTTTTATTCTTTTAAGCGAAGTATTTCTTGACTGCATCAACATTCACATGACAAGTGATCTCCTCACCATCCATAGTTGTAAGAATCGATGAACCGATAGAGAAGGCTTTCTTAACAACATATGGGTGATCAAAATTTGGAGTTCACTTGCCCCTAGAATCAGTAATGAAAGATTGTATCTTTTTGAGCATGATGTCGCCTACGAGGTTTGACCTTCTTGTCAAAAGCTTTCTTCATTATTTGTTGGTACAACCAACTATGGCATAAAGATTTTATTCTTTTTTCCTCAATCAAATTCAACTGATCAAATCTACTTTGACACCATTCATCCTCAGCCAACTTGGCTTCCATTAGAACTCTCATAGATGGGATCTTAACCTCGATGGGGAGCACTGCTTATGTGCCATAAACAAGTGAGAAAGGGGTTACCCATGTTGAAGTGTGGACGGATGTGCGACACCCATGCAAAGAAAAAGGGAGCATTTTATGCCAGTCCTTATATGTCACAACCATCTTTTGAATGATCTTCTCTATATTGTTATTCACAACTTGAACAGTCTGACCCATTAATCTTCGGTCTATAAGGAGAAGAATTATGGTGTTGATCTTGAATTCTTCACAAAGCTCTTTCATCATCTTATTATTCAAGTTTGAACCATTATGAGTAATGATTCTATTCGGAACACCATATCTGCAGATAATACGATTCTTGATAAATCGAACAAAACTTGCTTGGTCACATTAGCATATTGTAATACCTCAAAATTTGCCCTCATATTTATTTACCCTAATCGGCTTATCGCTTTGCATTCATATGCATTCCCATTAGGTCATAGCATTCAATCATGTATTGCACTAGCTCCTGAGGCATGTGATTCAGGCCCTTTGAATTTAGGGTTCCGTACCTTATCTGTATCTATCAGGGATTGAACTGGTGGAGAATATTCACTGGTATATCTAACCCATTATTGAGGTGTTCAAAAAGATTTGCTTTGAATAAGAGTGTTGGCTCTACTTAACGTCTCAAGTTGTATTCCTCATCATTGAATATCTCAAGGAGAATTTGGAGTTCTTGTTCATGATTTAATTTGAAGAGCATTTCACCAATGGAGGTCTGGGATATTAAAAGATTGGTTTGAATTCATCTGTTTGTGGAACAATGATTCGGGATTGTGAGGAGTTTATTATGGCATCAAAGTTCTTAAGAGTGGATTGTGTTAAAGGATTCGTTTCAAGCTAAGGGAGAATGCACAGTTATGGATTTATTTAGAAGGTGTCATTCAAATTCAAATTCAAGTCATCGGGATCCATTTCGAATGCAAGCCATCATCGTTTTTTCACATCCATTTTCGATTTAATTTAATCCAATAATAACTTTCAAGTTGTTTGTCAAAACCCTCTCAAGCTCACTTTTCTTAGCCCATTTCAAATCCAAACCAGTGTCCTTATCCATTTTTCAAAATCCAATACCATTCATATTAAACCATTTTTTCTACTTATTTTAGGCATGTGGCCATTTCTTTCACACCTTTAGACCACTTTCTTTCCAAGGGTTGAGTCATATGTTTGCTAGATCATTGTCCTTAATTTTGTTTTTTTACCAAAGGCCATGTGAAGTAGAAAAGGAAGAAGGGGTTGGTAGGCGATGTGATATAGTGTGGATAAGCCTTCATATACATACAAACTATGTATATAAGTGCAAACACAATTGCAAGAGGACAAAATGACGTGATCCCACGTCCTCTTAGGATACACCTAATCTAGATTCATATGTCTGCACACCATATCCACACACAAACTTCATAGCAATTGTAAGTATGAGAAACTACATGGAAGTTGAAAGGTGTATATGTATGAGAACATACTGAGAAAAGCATTATTTTGGTTCTAATTAAAAGCATTGAGAATTCGCTTGAAAATCAGGAGCTCATAATAGATGACAAATTATTGGTTAATTATTGGAGATAATCCAAAAGAACACAGTTACATTTCCAAGTCCAAGGTTAAATATAATGTTGTTATAGGAGAAGAAAATCCTACATTCTACCAAGTTACAAAGGCAAAAAAATTGAGGATTGTAATGCCTAAGAAATGCAGAGTTTTTTTAATATATTCTAAGGAGCCGCTCTGTTTCCTCCATGTGTAGAATTTCCAAGAAAAACTCAGGACTTCATCAAATGAGTTGCAATTCGACAGCGTCCTCCATCAGCTCACCGAGAAAGGCAACTTGCTTGTTGCTCTTGATAACTCTGTCGTTCCTAATATTCAGGAAGTAAGGCATGATTCTCGAATTGCAGCAGGTTGAATCACCAACGTCGTAATCTTTATCAACCTGCATCAAAATTCGGTCCTGCAAATCACACCAGAAAAATCATTAACAGAAGACAAGAAAAATCAGTTTTACAACTGATATAACAAGAAAAATATTCAATGAAGGTGGAAATAGAACAAGATAAAAAATAAGTCTCATTCTCGCGAACTCCCGCCACCGTTTTTCAGATTCGTCTTCAACAACCAGACGTTTTTTTCACTTTACAAGTTAAATATTCCTCAACTTTGTCGCTATTTCAGTGTCGTTTCTTGGGGTCCAAAAATGAATGATATTGCTTATGCTGGTGAAGCTTGTATCAATGATCCAAGCTCAATTCTAAGTCCATCATTTTGGATGTCCGTACGTACTGTGATCCTAGAGAGGCCAACTGAATGTGCGGTATTCAATGTCACAGCAGATTCTAGACCCTAGTTGTTGGCAATGTGAGCATGAGTGGTGCCAAGATATTTCAATTGCTACAAAGTGGCTCTCAGCGGTGTCTCCGTATAGGTGGCTTTCGTCCATATTAGGTGTTTCTGCCGTTTCAAACTCAATGTCTGAGGGAAAGTTTATTTCACAACAATCTCAAACTTCATGGCCCGATTTCTTATGTGTATGTTTTGTACTCTCATAATGCCCTATTCAAATTCATCAATCTCTCCAAGGACTCTTCTGCAAAAAGACCATAATAGAATTCAGTTAAGTGAGTATGACAACAAAATCTTCACAAAAGCTCAAAGATTATAAAAGCAAAAGACCAGTACGAATATCACTTATGCAACTTTAAACAAAACTCAGGAAAATTCCCTATAATTGAAAACAGTTGCAAAATATAACAAAAATATAACAACCCAAACCGATTTTCTAACAAACTCATCTGTGAAATACCAGAGTCACCCTCACAGTTGACCTATAAAGCTGCATCTGCATCTTCATCTTGGGTTTTTCTTGACCACCTTCACCATTTTCCTTCACCATTTTCTTCAATTTTTCTCATAACAATCTTTCCCTGCATTTTCGTTCTCTTCTTCCTCCTTAAATTTCTTCTTCCACCTTCATCTCATTCTCCATTCGCGGTATCATTCATCACTGCATCATCTTTTCATCAACAATCTTCGTCGATCTTCGTCGACAATCTGCATACCACATCTTCGCAACCTGCAAATATAGAGACAAGCGGAAATAGCTCAGTGCATATTCACTTATGAGAATCAATAACGATTCTTCAATTTAGAATGGTTCAGAAGAAGAAGCAGATTGGACAGTGGAACGATTTTCATCAAGAACAAGGATCCAATTACCTTAGCTCGCGATCTCTGCAGGATCGTCAAATCAATTCATCATCCTCAGAGACTTCATCATCTCATTGCGAATCTTCATCAATGTTCGAATTGAATTCGTCATTGACCTGATTACAACAAATTCGTATCTCCATCGTCTTCATCGATCGAAGTTGGAATATCACGAATCTTTATCCACTTCCGAACTAGATTCATTATCAAGATTGCTTCATCAATAAACAAAAATTCTCGACCGTTTAGCTTCAACGAGATTGACGACCACTGATTCTTCGTCAAGGTACGATTTTCTTGATCTCCCTCGTAGCTGTGGCCTTTGGACCTAGGATCCAATGTGAGACCGTTTGTTTTGCTTGCGTTTGATTGATTCTTGTGCGATGACTTGGTTGATTCGGTTTTTGGTGAGGTATGAGTGTATCGATACGAGATGGTGGGAGTTTTTTTAGGATAAATCGTTCCTGGATTCATAATAAGGAGGGATTTTAGGTTTAGGTTAAGTTATATTGAGGTCATAGAGGGAGAAGAGAGTTATGTTGTGGAGGTTCATGGTGGTTGCGTAAAGTGAAGAAGAAGACGAAGGGGATGGCGTTTAGAGCATGGTGATGATTGAAGAGAAAGAGGGGGACGACGCGAAGAAGCAGAAGAAGGTTGATCTATGATGGTGATGATGATGATGACGGTGACAGAAAGGGAGAAGAAGAAGATGAAGGGATAGAGAGGGCGGCGTCGTGAAAGAGGAAGGGGAAAGAGGAATAAGGGTTGTTCTTGGTCATTCAGATAACTTGTGTTTGATTTTCTAATTTTATTGAAGATTAAGGCATTTAATCTGTTAATGGAATTTCAAAAGAGATTAATGGAAAGTTAAGGGAATATTATAGAAATTAACAACATTATTAAGAGTTAATGGCAATTAAAAGCACATAATTCCCATAAAAGAGATTATTACCGTTAGAGTTTCTAGGAGATAAGATTAGGTTGGTTTTCGAGATCCCTTAGCCACACCGGCGGTGACACTTGTCATCGTCCGGTTGGCATTCTGTGCGATGGTTTCCGTGTGGGCAGTTCATCATAACTATCATAAGCTTGCGTTTAGGATCCTTTGATTAGAATACCTTTGGAAAACCCTAGATCAAGCGACCCTTATAAATTCAAAAGAATTGACTGGATTCTATACCATGCACCCCAGCTTTCCTGCGCAAATGGGCCCTAAAATCTACTTTTCGCACCCCCCATGTAACAGGCCCATTCCATAATTAACTGTAAAAAAATACTAAATATACCCCTTTCCTTTTTCATTTAAAAATTTAATTTTTGTTTTAGTATAGGATAGAAATAAATCCATAAAAAATAGTAAAATTCATAATAAAATTCTACAAAAATTCCAGTAGATTTATAATTCAATTTATAAATTTGTGACATTTTATTTTCTGAATTTTGGTATTTTTTTGATTTAATTTTGATTTTCCATTTAATTAGCTTTATATTGATTTCTTTTAGTTACACATAATTTTGTACATTTTATTTTTTCCACCTCCTGTAGGATTTTTAGCCCATTATTTTTTCTATGATTAAAGGACTGATAATAGGACCTAGGATATTTTTTGGTAGATTTTTAGGCCATTTTATCCACTGTTTTGGTAGCTTAGTTTATGTAAAATTGTGAGTAGTTCTTAGGTGAATTTAAGTGACTTTTAGGCATAGTTAGGTTCTGAATTTTTAGGATATTTTTTAGCACAATACTATAGTCAGGTTAAGGACCCTAGAGATTTAATTTCATATTTTTTCCAGGAATTTTACTATTTTTAGTGCATTAATTTTTAGTCCATTTTTTACATGGTAAATCCACCTAGTTTAGCTTAGGATCTTATGGTTCATTAAGGATTAGCTTAATTAGGTTTAATCTTAGGATTTTAGAATGATTTAGTATAGTTTAGCTACTGATTTTAGAATGTTGATATTAGATAAATTCCCTTAGTTTTAGGTTTAATCAGAAGTTTAAGTTGGACGAAAAGATGAAAAGGGAAAAATTAGTCGGATGAATAGTGAAGTCTGTACGGTTGAATAGTGACATTCGTAAGGATGAATAGTGATGTTCGTATAATGAATAGTGATTTTAGGTTTTCAAGTTTTTCGACTGTTTCTCGTTTGGTATGTTTCGGACTATTGTGGTTTTGGGATTTGTTTGTTGGGTATTTGTTATTATAAATATGTATCTCTTATATGTTTGGTGTGTACCAATCCTAGGATTTATACCAACAAGGGGGAACAAGGGTTTAAGGATATTAAGTTTCAGCATAAAGAAAACTTTGGATTACACCTTGGGTTTGAGTGATTCATATATTGAGAGTTGGAGAGGTTGGGAAACACTTGGGTAGAAAATATGGTTGTTCTTGGGTGACTTCAGAGTTGTTCTTGGGAACCTGAAGGCAAAGGATATTTTATTTTAACTCATTTGTAATCTCTTGTAACATCTTTCTTAGTATTGTGAATTGGAGAGCTGCTCTCTCCCCCATAGTAGGTCATTTGATCGAACTGGTAAACAAACCTTCGTTTTATTCTTGCCTTATTCTATTATATTATCTGTGTACGAATTATTATTGATGTAGACCATTTATTTTGGTTGCTATTATTCTTTTCCCCATAAATTGATATTGAATTTTGTTATAATTTACAACAAGATTCACAACACAAACAATTATGAGGGCAACATTGTAATGGTTTATTGTTGGATTTTTGCATAAATAAATTTAAATCTTGAACAACAAAGCTAATGCAAGGGAGAGTGTTTGTCAATCAGAGGATTAATAAGATGCTTAAAGAAGATTGATAATGAGATGTGGATGCCTTATCATATAGATATTTGGTATCTTTTATCATGGGTGTGGCAACGAGCTTAGATGCAAGCAAGGTTGTATCATCTAGCACTACTACGAATAATACATTTCATGATTAAACTCTCATCTCAGCCAATTAAAAATCTAGATCAAATGTCTTGGAGCACAATCTTTTTAATATATATATATATATATATATATATATATATATATATATATATATATATATATATATATATATATATATATATATATATATATATATATATATATATATATATATATATCCTTGTTTTTTGTTCAACCGACAAGAAATGTTGCTCAGGGTCCGAGTTTTGATTCTCAACTTCTACAATTTTGTGTTTTATTTAAAATCAAAATGGTACCCTTATATTTTTAATTTCTTAATTACAATATAAATCATATATTCTCTTGGTTTTGTTGCCAACCGAGAGAAAAATTGCTTAAGGTTCGAATTTTTATTCCCTACTTCAATAATTTCATATTTTATTTATAACCAAAATTGTGTCATTATTTTATTTAATTAAAATAGAACTCAACTTTAACATCATTGTTTATTTCCAACCGAGATATAAACTTCAAACAATATTTTATTGAAACATCAGAATGTTAACTCTCATTCACTTTTGCATTTCTCATAAACTTATGCTCTAGCAAACAAATAACCTACTTCATCTTCTCTACCCAACGAATGAAAAATCATTCTTCATCTTCAATAAACCCTAAACCAAACTCCATCTTCCAACAAAATTAACGAAGGAAGAAGACTCAAGTAAGGAAACTCAAAACTCAAACCAACACATTTCTTTGACTCTCTCACGACGTTTTTTATACATAAAACTTTCTCCGTGCTTGTACCAATAATGTTGTTATTGTTATTGTTGTTGTTGTTGGTGGTGGTGGTGGTGGTGGTGGTGGTGGTGGTGGTGGTGGTGTTTTTGTATTTGAGACTTAGGGTATAATGTTGTTGTTGTTTTTGTTTTGTAGTTATTGTTATTGTGTTGAGATTAAATGTTTAGTGTTATTGTTATTTTGTTGAAACGGAATGTTCAATGTCGTTGTTTATGTATGATTTTTATTTTATTATCAAAAGGTACATGATTATGGATCATAGTTAGATGAAATACAATAGATTAATTAAAGAGTGTGAGAATGTAGTTATTCAATTTCTTGAATTCGCGAAAACAAATCTTCCTGACGATGATGGGATTTTTCATTGTCCATGTAAAATATGATGAAATGCACAAAAATTCAAAGAATGAAATATTCAACCATTTAGGTTGTGATGGATTTATTCAAAATTATACAAAATGGGTATTTCATGGTGAAGTGACAAAAAAATTAGCGTCATGTAGAGATGAAATTGATGAAGATGTGAATGATAATCTAGAAGAGATGATCCATGATATTGGAGTAGATTCTTTTAAGAAATCCCATGTGTATGACACTTTAGATAGTGACATAGAATAATCGTTATTTTCGGGTGCAAAATTTTTACAAGATTGTATGATGTGTTAAGACTATTTAATCTTAATGCAAAAAGTGAGTGGACATATATAACTTTCATCATTGAAAGAAATGCTTCCAGGAGGTAACACATTATCGAATCTTAGTTATGAGGCCAAGAAGATATTGTATGCAATGGGCTTGGACTATGTCAAAATACATGCATGTCGTGATGATTGCATAGTATACAAGAAAGAGTATGAAAACTTGAAGGAGTGTCAGGTGTGTGGGTAATCACACTACAAGCTAAAGGACAATGGTGTTGAAGATGGTGAGGATGTTCCAACCAAGGTGATATGGTACCTAACGATAAATCAAAGGTTCAAGAGACAATTTGCAAATGTAAATGACACAAAAACATTAGATGACATGCAGATGAAAGTATATGTGATGGAAAAAAATTCATGAATCTGATTCATACAATAATGTGTTTGGATACAACGTTAATGGGCATAAAGCATGCCATGTTTGTTAAGATGATACATGTTCCCACCAACTGCAAAAATGGAAGAAATATTTTTACCTTTGGCATCGAAAATTTTTAAGAACCAATCATCCATACCATAGATTGAGGAAGACTTTTAATGGAGGGTAGGAGTTTGATAACGCTCGAAATCCCTTAACCGGGATGAATTTCATACAAGAAAACAACATATTAATGTTATCTTTGGAAAGAACCAATAATTTCTCGTGGAAAAAATATTTAGAAAAAAAGGCTAGTGTTATTTGATATTCCATATTAATCTAGCCTCAATGTAAGACATTATCTTGATGTGATGCATGTGGAGAAAAAGGTGTGTGATTGTTTGATTGGAACATTTCTCGAAATTAAAGGCAATACAAAAGATAGTAATAATTCACATCTAGATATGGTGGTGATGGGTATACGACAAGATTTAGCCCCAAAAGAAATAGGAAATAGAACATATTGTCCCCCAGCATGTCACACTTTGTCTAAAAAAGAAGAAAAAAAGTGATTGTTTATAGGGTATTGTCGCTCCCGGGATTTTCATCCTAGTACAAACGCGAAAGTGGCGCGGAAAGGTTAGAGTCGCCAGCCAGACATTTTTATCCCGAAAGAATGGGAAAGGTAATGTTGCACAAACCTGAGGAAGAAGGAAAGGAAAAGGCCTTGCGAACCAAAGATCTGAATTCGGGAGTCGGTTACGACCTGGGAAGGTATTAGCACCCCAGATCGTCCGTCGTACCCGACGGGATCCACGCTTGCTTGTTTTGTTTCAAAGGGTGAGAAAATAAAGTGCTGCTGAATAAAACCGCTAACTGGAACTGGAAATGAGAAATGAGAAAAGAACTGAAATAAGAAAAAGAGAATAAAAGGGGAAATGTAGGGAAAATAAAGAATGTGCTCGAACGGGCCCTACCCCGCTGCCTACGTACCTCATCGGGATAATGAGGATCAGAGTCGACGTAGTTCGCCTAACCTAGGCGGGAACTATTTGTTTGTGTTTTTTTACAGCTGGAACTGCGTATGTCTATGCTCAGGTGTTGCAGGCTCGTCTGGTACGAGTGCGTTTACCGTCTTGCATGTGTGACAAGTCGCCGCGAGTTCGCGTTATGAGTGAATGAGATGAGAAGAGAAGTTCCCGCAGGATAGTCGTTTATTGTTTGTTTTTGGCTTTTATGAGTTTTGTATGAATTTGGCACAAGGAAGTGAATTCAAACTCTTTTCCGTGGAATGTACACTTGACTCTACATTCCAAGATGGAATAATAGAACAAGCATACCCAGCAAGGAGAATTTATCCAAGACTGGTTTCCTAGGATTAGGGTTTAAGTTCACTAGCTTGTTGAACTTTATTAAGTGTTTTTGTTTCTTTTGTGAAGAAGTATTTTTTTAAGCTTTCTTTGTGAACAATTCCTTGATGAGACTTGTGCATCATGATAAACAAGCTTACACCACTCCAAGATGGAATGAATGCAAGTGTTTCATGGAATAAGGCTATACACAAGGAATCATTTCATTTATTTGTTAAGTGTTTTGGGATTTTTGTTTGAAGATAAGAAGAGAATGACTCAAATTGCAAAAAGGGAAAATCTAAGGGACTAAGACTCAATCCTAATTTTGTTATGTATTTACAAGAGAGGTCCTATGGTTAATGAGGTTTTCTAACCCTAATGGAAATAAAACTATTAGAATTCAACTTACTTCTTAATGAAGTTAAGTTGATTCTAAGAACCAATGGGGAATCCTATTAAAGTTGTAACAATTAAAATAAAGCAAAACAAATGAACTTGAATTATAAGAAATAAAATTCTAAAAAATGCCTTAAAGGCATAAATAATAAATAGTCTTATTTATTTATTCTATTTTTATGGAAATTGATTTTATACTAAGTTCTAAATCTAGGTCAAACTTAATATTCATCCTAAAACAAATTAAACTAAACCTAAGTCTAATGTTAGATTCTATGACTAAAATTAATCTAGACTATTGTTATTATTTTTATTGTATTGAACTATATTTTCCTTAATGGCCTAATCTAATGGAATTATGCATAACTAAGCCAAAATTAATATTCTAAAAAAAATACTAAATCTTCTAGAAAAATTGTGAAAATTAAATCATATGATCCTAACACTATCTAAAATAGTATACTAAGGGGGATTCTAAAAATACTTATTTTTCTTATGCCTAAAAATTATTTAATTTCAGCTAGGATTAACCATTATTTCCTAAGGATTACTCCACTAAAACCTATGATAAAAGGTCCTAAAAATTCCATAAAAAATATCCTAAGAAATATTATGAGTCATCTAATTACAAAAAAAAAGAATGGCTCAAAAAAATGTTAGAAGCTATTTAAATAAAATAAACAAAATTCAGCATAATTAATAGAAATTCAATAAAACTAATTAATGGAAAAATTCAGAATTAATTCAAAAATAAAGCTAATTCAGAAAATAAAAATGTCCAATATTTCTAATGTGAATTAATAGCCTACTGGAATTTTTATAGAATTTTCTATTTGATTTTACTATTTTTTTGGATTTATTTCTAAACTATATTAACTAAGAAAATAAAATCCTAAAGAAATAATACAGGGGGTGCAATTAGTTATTTTTCTAGTTATCTTTGTTAACAGGGCCTAAAAGGGGGTAAAAATAGCAAAATAATCAGGCCCAGATTCGCAGGCCCTAGGGAGGTGTGGAAAGCTTTTTTTTAGTTCATTTTTCTGTGGGCTCAGGAAGGGGGGTGTAGGTAGCGAAAATAACCAAGAAGTCTTGTTATTACTTCTCTTGATCCATGAAACTAAGAAATATATAAATCAAAATAGTGAATGGCTGCTTATTGAATTTTTAATGTTAATTAACTAGAACTAAATATAAGTTAATTTTCATATTAAACTTATAATTATAATTTGAACTTATAATAAACAAAACAATTAATGGTTGAGTTTTAATTATGAATTGATTTTCATATTAAACTTATGATTATATTAAAACAAACAATATTAACCATTTGAAATACAAAACCCAGAAGAACAAGAACGAAAACCTAACCCCCTTTACCCGGCGGCGGCTCTCTTCTCTTCCTCACCCTTACGCCGTCAATTTCCTTCTGCCGCCGTGGATTCACCTTCAACAACACAACCTCACCACCGCGAATTCAGTACCCTTAACAAAATCCCCTAAATCGAAACCGATTACCTACTCTTCCTTCCCCAAATTCTACCATTTAAACCCTAGCTGCCCCCAACTCGTCACCGTCCTCATCTTCCCCCATAAACCAACTTGAATCCCCAAACAAAACTAACCCAATGTTCCTATTCTCGAATCTGAAACAGCACGATCTAACGTTCCTTTTTTTCCGTCCGAAAATGAAACAACCAAAACCTAACTTTCTACACGAAATTTTCACCATAGAGATAGCAGAACTGAGAAGTGTATGGTACCTTGTATAGCCGAGGATGGAGGTCGATTTCTTTAGCTCGTTGAATAGGCCGCTTGGAAGATGTGACGAAGACGTTGACGTCTCTTGGATGCCGCCGCGATACAAAATTCCGTTCAGGTAAGATTCGGGAACTCGCTTCTTACTGTTCGTTATGTGACTTCTTCTTCTGCCCCGTGGTTTCGAATTCGAATTGGTTCATCATATTCAACTGATCCGTTGTCACATTCCCATCCTTGTATCAATTTTCAGGTGGACGAAGCTGCGAATCGACAAAGATTTGGTGAAGATGAGTTATGGTGGCAGCCCGATCGTAGCGGCTCAATTGCTTGGCCCAACTGGTGTGTTCTTGAATGTGATGGGAGCTTCCTTTTAATGACGGTGACGATGAAGGTAACGAAGACACAAGGAAGATCTTAACTGTTGAGAGGCTAACAATGGCACAAAATCGGCTTCAATCCCTTTTCTTCTACTTCCTGTAAAGTCCTGCCATTAGCTTTCTTAATTCTGAATTGTTGCTGTAGGTAATTCACGGCAAGACAGATGAAGGGTTAAGGACGATTTAGACTGCCGGTAATTGATGAAGTTGAAATGGAGAACGAGATTGTGGCGGTGGGAGGAATGGACGAATCCGAAGGAACAGCAAGATTGAAGCTATTTTTTGATAAAGCAGGCCGTGAGGAATTGAGAGGGATTGGATTGGAAAACAAGAAGAGGTTGGATATGGTTCGAAAACAGAAGGAGAGTGGTAAGGGAAGAATTGCAGAGATGAAGCAGAACCAAAAATGGAGATGGGGTTATGGAAAACAGAAGAAAAAATGTGTAGAATATTGAAGAAGGTTGAAGAATTGGCAGAGAAAAGTTGGAGAAAAAAAATGGTGAAGAAGAATGGAATGTGAAGGGTGATTCTGTTAGAATTTATTTATTTGTTTCAATTTCTGCTGTGAGCTATTTTCTTTTGTTATTTTCCTCTTGAAATTGTGAAAGATTAATTATAAGTTAGTTATGAATGGTTTGTGGATTCGGTTAATGTTAGTTAAGCATTCAGTTAGACTTTGATTCTGTTAAGCACTGTTGATTTTCTGTTATGACTCAGCTGAAAGTTTGTTGTGATTCTATTATGCGTCCATTCATGAGCTCATTTACTCTTTTCGGTTTTCTGTTAGGAAGTCCATAATTCGGTTGCTGATTTTCTGGTTTATAAGTAACTTGAAAATGATTCATGTGCAGGTTGCGTCTCCGAATATACGCCATCATCAGCGGTTTAAACTTGGTTGATTAAATCTGGACCAAACAACGAGGGTGACAAGGGAAGATCCCAACAGCAGAGAGTACCGCTACGGATTAACTGAGCAACGTGTTGTCATGAACTTCGTTAAATTCCTCGGCTTCTATGACAGGGCTAACTGTGCTGGATTCTACACAAGTTCCGCAATGGGAACTCATACTGTTATGAAGTTTGTTTGTTAGTTTTTTTTATTTCTATTTTGTTGCTTCCTGGTGAATAAATTTAGATTCTGTCACAAGTTGTTCCTCATGTGACTGAAACTGAACTCATTATTTGTTATGCTTGACCGAATCAAAATCCCGGATTGAATAAAATAACAGAAGCGAATTCTTTCCTATATATAACTTCAATTTTTTTCAATGTTCTCACTTAACAAACTAAGAGAAAGAATTATATTCCTTGATGCAGAATCTAAGTTCTCAAATCTAGAAGAAAAAACAATCAGTCTGCTATAAAAATTTGCTTCCTTAAAAGTTGCCTCATTTGAAACCTCCAGTTGCAAACTACAGAACTCGAAAGGCATCATATTGTCTAAAAGATCCCAGTAGTTCAAAAAATATCAATGGCGGATGAAAGATTTACTTCATTCAGTGCATTGCCTGTTAGGGCAGCAAGTGATCTTAACAATTTTAGTTTTCCTTGAGCAAAATGGGTCAACCAAAATACATAACCATTAACACTCTACGCAAAGAGTTACAGCTTCCAAATTTGACAAATTTTAGGTTGCACCAGGAGATGATTGGTTGATGTAATATAAAATTGTGTGGTATTCCTCTTAATAGCAACATTATCCATAAATAAATGATCTGAATTGAGTTGAACCCGTGGATATGGATTTATAGATAGTGTTGCCTTAAATACCTTAATTAAACACATATTGGAATGGTTGAGGAATTGATCAACTTAAGACACCAAAACGGGCGAAGGTGGATTTATAACTTGGTTAGGAATATTAACAATGGAATTACACGGAAACCAGGCTTGTATGAGGTATAATTTAAAGTGCTTAAAAATTGGTTGTAGAATTGATAAAATATGGAATTGAAAGAAAGAAGAGCGGACAACAAAACAGATTTTGGATGACATAGATTTAATGAATTTTGATGAATTCCGGTGTCGAAAATAGTAATGATATTTGAATCGGTGATGACATCGTTATAACTGTGCATTCTCCCTTACAAATCCTTTGACATGCTCCACTCTTAAGCCATTTGATGCCATAATAAATTCTTCATGATCCCGAATCGTTATTCAACAAACATACGAATTCAACCCTATATTCTAATATCCTTAACCCCCATTAGTGAAAATGCTCTTAAGATCAAACCATGAACAGGAATTCCAGTATCTCCTCGAGATATTCAACGAAGAAGAACACAACTTGAGGCGTTACAGAAAGCCAACATCCTTATTCAAAGCGAACTTGATCAAACACCTCAAGAATGGGTCAGATCTATTAGCAAGTATTCTCCACCAGTTCAATCCTTGATATATACAGATAAAGTAAGAACCTCTAATTTCCTTGAACCCCGATCACATGCCTTATGAAATAATGAAATGAACTACTATGATATTGATGACCTGGTGAGAAATGCAGATGAAAACAAAACGATATGCCAGTAAAGGGAATGAATAGGAGGGCAAATTTTGAGGTATTACAGCTGCCCCTATTCAATCATCTGCAGACCTGAACGAATAATTGCAACAGCTTTTAGACGTTCAAGGTATGGAGTGATTGAATACTCGAATAAAACCTGAAAATTTGCACACTGAGGGTAATGGAAATGCCATCTGCCCATTTATTTATTTATGTATTTTCTGACTTTGACCTCTGAATAGGTAACGGGGAACACCAAACCAGGTGGGAATATGCTAGGAAGAATGCCATCCTCGCACGACAACTCACAAGGGATCCTCGAATCCAACGTGAAACCGTCCTCGGATGGAGACGCAAAGGTATACCGGCCGCAGGCGGTAACCGAACACAAAGAAAAGAAAATAGGACAAGATGGAACGGGACCATTGCACTTAAATGATAACCCGAAACATGACCGTTGTACTGAAACGGAGACATGAGGAAATGAGATTGTTGTACGGAAACAAAACTCAAATACGAGACCATTGTACTTAAATGGAGTCTCGAATGAAATGGGATCGTTGTACTTAAACGAGAGCCCGAGCAGACAGGATCATTGTACCTGAGACGCGACCGTTGTACTGAAACGGAGACGCGAAAAGAAATGAGACTGTTGTACTGAAACAAGACTCAAATACGAGACCCTTGTACTTAAATGGATACTCGAATGAAGTGGGATCGTTGTACTTAAACGAGAGCCCAAGACGCGACCGTTGTACTGAAACGGAGACGCGAAAAGAAATGAGACTGTTGTACTGAAACAATACTCAATTGGGGATAAAAACAAAACTTGGTAGAAGCATCCATCCTGGGAAACGAAGTTGCATTCTGTGGGGAACATATCAATCTGTTGGGAGATATAACAGGTCTCATGTAATATACCTCAAAACTGGCCCATGCTGGCATGCATATATTTGAATTTATGGCGTAATGCTCCATGATGATGGAAATGCTACGCTTTGGAAGATGCAGACGCAATGATGATTATGCAAATGACAATGCAAAAAGATCTCTTGATAAGGAGACTGCAGGTAATTCCAGATAACTTGGCTGGGAAGAAACGATGATCACTGCATTGATCTGGCTCATCCTAATGAGGAGGAAACAACTCTGCGAGGAAAGTTGTTAATAATTCACTGGCTCTGAATAGCCGCCACTGCCAAAAATAAATTGGACTTTGAGATTGGAGCGCCAAGACCCTGCTGGAGGTGGACCCTTCTTGAACTCTGATGGGGAAGTGAGGACTTCCTGGGAACCAAAGGCATGACACTGCTGAGGAAGCAACTGCTGGGGAGGCAAAACACTCCTTATGCCGTTAAGAATTGCCCCTGTCTGCAAGGAGACTTCTGCTTGGGGATTGCACCCACTCTTTGCTACCTTGCTGGGTGAAATTTCAACTTTCACATGGCTGGGAATGATTGGAAACACCCTGGGAGATACTTGTTTCTGCTCAAACAAGTGTGAATGCCCATTCTGGATAACGATCTTTAACTCTGTTAGCAACACCAGTACCTGTACCTACATGAACACAATCGATAGTACCTGCAACATAGAGAATTAGTTTGGGACCTACTTGCCCCAGGCTCATAGCATGAATCATCGTCTAGGTATCTCAACACCCTTTCTGAGCTATATTAAATGTTTCTATTCTCCTGCACGAGTTAGAAAAGCATTCAAATGTTCATAACACAATGCAAGTTACCATTTGCTAGACGTTTTCACAATCAATCAATGCTAGATGAAAAAGTAAAAACAAAAGGTTAAAATGGTCAATTGACTGAAGTTGAATTTTTATTGATTTTGAAAGGTGGCCCTGAATAGGCAATACAAAGGAAGCAGTTCCCTGGAATGAGGGAACAACTAAAAGAGAAACAAACTACCCTATTGACAATGTGAAAAGTGAATCTCATCAAGTATCAACCCGGTTATGACTTGTATGTCTTCAAGACGCTCCGCTTTTCTGCCTCTTGAGAAAAAGTAAGTGAACTGATCTTCAACCCTTAGGATAGCCTCAACTGTAGGTAGGTCATGGATCTCACAGATCGCAGTCGTTCGTGTTAATCCCTCTTTTGCGTGGATCGCCCTTTCGGGTTTTCAATCCACCGGGATACCCTTTTTTGCCTGAGTTGTCCGATGTGGCTTTTCAACTCAGCGGGTGTACATTTTTTTCAATATTTCCCTAACTTTTGCCCGAGCCTTTTATTCTGTTTTTGGCTCGCCGGGATGCCCATTTTTGCCTGGATCTTTATTCTGTTTTTATCCAGCGGGTCCTTTCTACACGAAGTATTTTCTTACTGCGTCTGCGTTGACAGGGGATGGAAAGTCTTCTCCGTCCATGGTTGTCAGCATTAAGGCTCCGCCTGAGAAAACCTTTTTAACCACGAACGGTCCTTCATAGTTGGGTGTCCACTTGCCCCTGTGATCGTTGAGAGGAGGAAGAATCCTTTTCAGCACTAAATCTCCTGGTATGTACCTCTGTGGTCGCACTTTCTTGTCAAAAGCTTGCTTCATTCGTCGCTGATACAACTGTCCATGGCATACAGCTGCTAGACGCTTCTCTTCAATGAGACTCAATTGATTATATCTGGATCGGAGCCACTCAGCTTCATCTAGCTTAATGTCCATCATCAACCTCAGCGAGGGAATTTCTACTTCAATTGGTAGGACTGCCTCCATACCATACACCAATGAGAATGGAGTTGCCCCAGTTGAAGTGCGTACTGATGTTCTGTACCCATGCAACGCGAATGGTAACATCTCGTGCCAATCTTTGTACGTCACAACCATCTTCTGAACAATCTTCTTGATGTTTTTATTAGCCGCCTCGACGGCGCCATTCATCTTCGGACGATATGGAGAAGAGTTGTGGTGTTCTATTTTGAAGTCTCGACACAAGTCAGCCATCATCCTGTTGTTGAGGTTAGAACCATTATCAGTAATGATCCTTTCAGGGACCCCATACCGGCAGATGATGTCCCGCTTAATAAATCGGGCAACCACTTGTTTAGTGACATTGGTGTAGGAAGCCGCTTCAACCCACTTCGTGAAATAATCAATAGCAACTAGGATGAAGCGATGTCCATTAGAAGTTGTTGGCTCAATCTTTCCAATCATATCGATGCCCCACATAGCGAACGGCCACGGTGAAGACATGACACTCAACAGATTCGGAGGCACATGGACCTTGTCGGCATAAATTTGACACTTATGGCATTTACGGGAGTATTTGCAACAATCAGACTCCATGGTAATCCAATAGTATCCCGATCTCAATAATTTCTTGGCCATGGCATGTCCTCCAGCATGGGTACCAAAGGAGCCTTCGTGAACCTCCTGCATTAACATGTCTGCCTCGTGTCTGTCCACACATCTGAGCAGCACCATGTCAAAGTTCCGTTTGTACAACACACCATCCTGATTCAAGAAGAAACCTCCCGCCAGTCTTCTAAGAGTTTTCTTATCTTTACTGGATGCCCCAGCCGGGTATTCTTGAGCCTTCAGGAATTGTTTGATGTCGTGGTACCAACTACAAAGACATAAGCCGGTCTTTCAAGCCTGGAGACCGAAATTCGAGGCACGAAATTTTCTCGACAAACTTTGATCATGGACGATAAAGTTGCGAGAGCATCGGCGAACTGGTTTTCGTCTCTAGGAACATAGCTCAGCTTTACTTTGGTAAAGAAGGTTAACAGCCTCCTGACGTAATCTCGGTAAGGAATCAAACGAGCTTGATGAACTAGCCATTTGCCATTGACCTGATTTACCACCAAAGCAGAATCTCTGAAGATCTCAAGGTTCTTGACTCGCAAGTCTATTGCCTCTTCGATCCCCATGATGCAAGCTTCATACTCTGCTTCGTTATTAGTACACTCGAAGGTCAACCGAGCAGCGAGAGGTGTGTGGACTCCTTCTGGGGAGATAATAACAGCACCTACTCCACTCCCGTTCATGTTTACAGCTCCGTCAAACATCAACTTCCATTTGGATTCAGGGTCGGGCCCCTCCTCCGGAAGTGGTTCTTCATGGTCTTTCGACTTGAGGAACATGATGTCCTCATCCGGAAACTCAAACCTCATGGGTTGATAATCATCAATCGGCTGCTGGGCCAAGTATTCTGACAACACACTCCCCTTGATAGCTTTTTATGAAGTGTATTGTATGTCATACTCCGTGAGTATCATCTGCCAACGGGCCACTCTTCCTGTCAAAGCCGGCTTCTCAAAGATGTATTTTACAGGATCCATCTTGGAAATTAGGAGAGTAGTGTGTGTCAGCATGTACTGTCTTAGTCGGCGAGCATCCCATGCCAAAGCGCAGCAAGTTTTCTCGAGTAGTGAGTATCGTGTCTCGCAATCGGTAAACTTTTTGCTAAGGTAATAAATGGCGTGCTCTTTTCGACCAGACTCGTCCTGCTGACCCAGTACACATCCCATCGATCCTTCCAGCACAGTGAGATACATAATCAGAGGTCTTCCTGGCACTTGAGGCATAAGAATTGGTGGTTCCAACAAGTATTCTTTGATTCGGTCGAAGGCCCGCTGACAGTCTTCGTTCCATTTAATGGCCTGATTCTTCCTCAGAAGCTTGAAGATGGGCTCGCACGTGGCCGTCAGGTGAGAAATAAACCGTGCAATGTAGTTTAATCTCCCCAAGAAACCACGCACTTGCTTTTCAGTCTTTGGCTCAGGCATTTCCTGGATTGCTTTTACTTTGGCCGGATCGACCTCAATTCCTCGTTCACTAACAATGAAGCCGAGCAACTTGCCAGAACGAACCCCGAAGGTGCATTTATTCGGATTTAACCTTAGTCTGAACTTTCGAAGCCTGTCAAACAATTTTGCTAGGTTGACCAAGTGTTCCTCTTCCGTCTGGGACTTTGCTATCATGTCATCAACATAAACCTCAATTTCATGATGGATCATGTCGTGAAACAACGTCACCATTGCCCTTTGATAGGTAGCTCCTGCATTCTTTAAACCAAACGGCATGACTTTGTAACAAAAGGTGCCCCAAGGAGTGATGAAAGTTGTCTTTTCCATATCCTCGGGAGCCATCTTGATTTGATTATAGCCTGAGAATCCGTCCATGAAAGAGAACACGGAAAACTGAGCAGTATTATCAACAAGTACATCTATGTGAGGTAGAGGGAAATCATCTTTGGGGCTGGCCCTATTCAAATCCCTGTAATCCACACACATTCTGACTTTGCCATCTTTCTTAGGAACCGGCACAATGTTAGCAACCCATGGAGGATAACTAGTCACGGCCAAGAAGCCAGCATCAAACTGTTTTTGCACTTCTTCTTTTATTTTGATTGCCATGTCTGGACGCGTGCGCCTCAACTTCTGTTTTACCGGAGGACAACCTTCTCTGAGAGGTAGCTTGTGTACCACGATATCAGTGTCTAAACCAGGCATATCTTGGTAGGACCAAGCGAAGACGTCAACGTATTCTCGAAGCATAGCCATCAAACGAGTCTTGACAGATTCTTCTAATGCAGCTCCGATCTTGACTTCTTTCTTGTCCTCTTCAGTACCCAGGTTTATCACTTCAACATCTTCCTCGTGTGGCTGAATCATCTTCTCTTCCTGTTTGAGCAGTCTGGCCAATTCTTCGGGTAAATCACAATCCTCTTCACCTTCCTCATCGGCTTGATAAATTGGATTGTCGAAGTCATACTTAGCCATAACAGGGTCGTCATTAATAAGATCCGGTGACGAGAACCTGCATGAATGATGATTCATGCAAGGCTTTAGCAACAACTTGAGAAAATGAGAAACATTGCCATTTTAAAAACTTTTCTTTCTTTTTGAAAAACAAAAGTAAAAAACGAAAGACAGAGAACAACATGAAATGAATGTGAAACGTCAATTTATTAATGATCGTGTTAATGAACAAATGAACCCTTACAAAGAGCCACTATGCCCCGGGCAAGACATAGTGCTTTAATACAGGAAAACAAAAACAAAAACATTACTCTTCAAAAGATGTTACTGAAATGAGCCTTTCTGACGTCCAGTTGCTAAGTTGAGCTCCTGGGACGGCAGGCCTAATCCATTCATCCAAGTCACAGTCACTATCAACAGCTTCATCTTGCACTGCGCTGATATTTCCGTAGTCTGTCACTCCTGCACTTGTGAAAGTGACCGGGCTCTGACCACCTTTTGCACTTGTTTCAGACGAAGATCCCCCAGGGTGGTAGCCAATCCCTAACATGTCCTTCTTCTCTGGTAATTCGATTGGGCTGCCCCAGCCTTCTCGCACTCCAGATTCTACTAATTCACGCGCTTGTTTATAAGAGGCTATAGAAACCCCTTTCTTCGGCACCTCAGGAGAAGTTGCTACGGCGGATGCTTGCTCGGACTTCAAAGGCTCAAAAGCTTGACATGGGGTTTCGACTATTTCGCCATCCATCTCCACATATTTGAATGAGGCTAGATGACTGACGAAGATATCTTCTTCCCCGCTGACTGTCACAACTTGACCTTCCCAGACGAACTTTAATTTTTGATGAAGTGTAGAAGAAACCGCTCCTGCCGAGTGTATCCAGGGCCTTCCAAGTAAACAACTATATGCCGGCTGGATATCCATCACATAAAACGTGGTATTGAAGACTTGTGGACCTACCTTAATAGGTAACTCCACCTCTCCAAATACCGATCTTCTTGATCCATCAAATGCCCGTACTACTAGATCACTGGGCTTCAGCACCACCCCATCATAGTCCAGCTTCATCAATGCCTTCTTAGGCAAGACATTCAGAGATGAACCAGTATCCACCAGCACATGGGAGAGCACTGCACCCTTGCATTCCAGAGAAATATGCAGTGCCCGATTGTGAGCACGCCCATCAGAAGTTAAGTCCAAGTCCGTGAAACCCAGTCCATGACTGGCATTAACACTGGACACCACCGTTTCTAGCTGGTTTACAGAAATATCCTGAGGCACGTATGCCTTGTTCAGAATATTTAAAAGGGCCTTCCTGTGAGAGTCCGAACACATGAGTAATGATAAGATGGAGATCTTTGACGGCGTCTGCTGCAAATGATCTACAATCTTATAGTCACTCTTCTTGATGATCCTCAAGAATTCTTCGGCTTCTTTGTCAAAGGTGAGATCTGGATCAGCTGATGGAGTTGGATCATTGGCAACTACTGGTTGCTTTCCCCTGGCTCTAGCTTGGGCCTCGGCAGTATCCCTGGGTGGTATCACATTGCTTCTCAATGCTTCCGGCGCAAATAGTCTTCCGCTCCTAGTAAAACCCCCTACTCCAACATTCTCTACCTGAGCTGGGGTTATACTAGTCGTGGCCAACTCTTGTCTCTGGCCGTTGCAATACACTTCGCCACCATAGTTCCAAGGAACTGCTCTGTCACTTTGGTACATTATGGGTCCAGCAGTAGTAATGGTTATTGGCGCCGCTCTGGCACGCGAAGGAACTTGGGATGGATCATAAAAGATAGTCACTGTAGATACTTCGCTTTCTTTCACGATCTTGTCAAATTGCAGCACTCCTTCATCAATCATACCTTGAATTCCGGCCTTCAATCGTTTACAACCGTTGGTAGCTTCTGTACATTCTGAACAATCATCCTCGCATCCGGGGAAAATACCTTTCTTCAATAAACAAACCTTGATAGCAACCAATGAAGTCTTCAAGTCATCTACATCATCCACCAGATTCAATTTCTCCCCTTCACCAATTGCACCAACCGTGCCCCTGTGAGGAGGCATGGGATTTTCCAGCACATTAGGAGAGGGAGCGAAATTGATCGCTTTAGAATCCAACAAGTCCTGAACAACATGCTTCAACGCTTTACAATTCTCAGTACTATGGCCGGGAGCTCCAGAATGAAACTCGCATCTAGCATTCGAATCATAACCTTCAGGAATTTGGCCTGGCCTCGGAGGTTGCAAGGTACGGAGCTGAATCATTTGAAGCTGCAGGAGATTCTTCAACAGTTGGGAGTAAGACATTGGTGGAGCTTCAATATGTCTATCCTTCACCCTCTGGGAGTAGTACGGACGAGGGGGTCTTGGCTGATACCCCTGTGAGCGTTGCGGCTGTGGAGGCTGAACCCGTTGTTGAACTGGAGGAGTTGAAATAGTGACGGGGGCCACTTGTTGATAATATCCTTGGTGAACCATTCCCCTCTGGGCGTATACTGCACCTGTTTCTCCTTCCCTCCTTTTCACAAAGGGTTTCTTGATACCAGACACTGAAGCGCTTCCATTTTGAATCTTCCCCTGTTTGAGCCAGCTTTCGATTCTTTCTCCAGTCAGGATAATGTCCGAAAAACCACTTGAGTAACAACCAGCCAACCTTTCCATGAAATGCCCTGGGAGGGTATTCAGGAAAATATCGACCATCTCTCTTTCCAATAAAGGTGGTTGCACTCGGGCGGCCACCTCACGCCACCTCTGTGCATAGTCTTTGAAGCTCTCCGAGCTCCTCTGTGTCAAGCTTTGAAGCTGAGTACGGCTAGGTGCCATGTCAATGTTGTATTGATATTGTCTGAGGAAGGCCTCTCCCAAATCCTTCCAGCTTCTAATAGAGCTCCTTTCCAACTTCATGTACCACTCCAAGGACCCTCCAGAAAGACTATCCTGGAAATAGTACATCCATAGTTTCTCGTCTCGCGTGTGGGCCGCGATCTTCCTGTAGAAGGCCTGTAAGTGAGTTTTCGGGCAAGAGCTGCCGTTGTATTTATCAAATGCTGGTGGCCTGAACTTGTGTGGAATGACCACCCCAGGTACTAAACCCATATCTGACACGTCAATTCCCAAAGTATCTTTGCACTCTAAGGCCTTGACCTTCTCTGCAAGCACCAAGAAGTCGTTGAGATTTCCGTCACCGCCGAAACCCATATCATTGTTGAAGTACTGGAATTGGTCTTCCTGCCTGTCCTGCACAGGAACATACGTAGCCATAGCTGGATCTGGAACATGAGGTCCACCTGTACCGTTGTTAGTATTGGGAGGAGCCCCTAGTCCGCCGGAAGTAGTTGCCTGAGCATTAGTGTTAGGAGGAGTTAACCCTTGAATTACATTTCTCAGTTCCTGCTGCCCCTGGGCCATCCCCTGCATCAGAGTCATAAATTCTGCCATCTTGGTACGGACATCGTTGAGTTCTGTCTGCATGGCGTCCATTGCTGTTCTTTGATTACTGCGGGTCGCGTACCGATGAGGAATATTTTGTCGAAGGTATCGGGTCTTGGCGGCCCTCGCAATCTTTGCCTGGTGAACACAGATAAATTAGACATCTCGAAGAAAAACCTGCAAAGACAAAGACAAAATGCAAATGATGTGTATGCAATGCAATGTGTTCCTTTTATTCCCGAGTATTTTGCTGTGTCCGGTCCTGGCATTAAGAAGATAAGAATTGGGAAGAAGACCCAAATAATATTCAGACATAATGACGGCTGTGGAGAATTGGTGCTCATTTCCCGTGTCAGTGCAAATAACGAACAAGAAATCCGGAACAAATCAATCATATAAACTGGAATTTGAAAATACAACGTCCCTGAAGGGTACCAATCCAAATAACAACAAAAGTACATCACATATAAGGAATCCCACAACAAGCCTGTGGGTAATCCAAGTACAACAATATGAAATTAAACCCTAGGGAACTCTATATCTTTCAATCTCCAGCTAAGGCATTTGACGCTCTGGAACAGTTGAACCACATCTGGATGACCGGGTTCCTGGACGAGCTTCTGAATGAGGAGATCCCTCGTATCAGAAGAAGCGTGCAACTCCTCGATCTGCTGTAGAAATGCTGCTTCATTCCCCTTACTTTGACTAGACTCGGCCTTCGACCTTTTCACATCAGCTTTCAACTTCAAGTCTTCAATCTCCTTTTGAGCTTCCTTCAGTGCCTGCTGGCTTTCTGTTACGCGCCGGATACGATCCTCCTCTTGATAATAAGCTTTCCTGAGAAGTTCTTTCTGCCCATTCAAAGAATCCTGAAGGCTTTTGACTTCCTGTTTGTGCTTGGCGTCCAACTCTTTTTGTTTCTTCAGATTTTCGTCCCATTTCTCCTGCCATAAAGTAACAGCTTCATTGGCTTCACTAAGATCTTTCTTCTCTCTTCGGCGCTGGGCCGTCATATGAGTCTCAGCTAAACCTTTCTTTCGGAAATAGAGCTCTCTATCTTCAAAGTCCTTCTGCTTGAGACGGACTATCTCCTCGGCTTGCTCAGCTCTATCTTTCAATTGACGGTTCTGGATCATCAGCTTTTGACAAGAATTAAGAGCCTCTTGATTTTCAACCCTCAGTTGCTTAACCAAAGCTTCTAACTTCTGATATTCTTCCAAAGGCACCGTAGTTCTTGGTGCCACCTCTTTAGGGTAAAGAGGCGTCTCTCTAGAAAATGGTAGAAGGTGAGTCTTCACACGATCCTCCAACCAGCTGGCAAAAGGATCATAGGTATTAGGATCTACTCTTCCAAAATCTTTCTTTCCTTTCATCACCCTAACTTCCCAAGCTTGGGATGCTAGGATACTCATTTTGGAGTTTCCCTCTGCTGGAAAATATAAGGACTCGTTTGTGTCGTCGATCACAGGTATGTCTCTTAAAGGATAGCCGAACTGTTTCCTGGACAAGATAGGATTGTAGCTAATCCCACCTTTTCTTCCCATCAAAGGCACATTCGGAAAGTTACCACAACTGACTAACATTTCTTTGCCCACCAAATCTCTGTTGCATCCCCAAGCAATGTCAGCTGAGGTTAAGCCCATTAATCTTTTGGACCACTTCCACGATTGCTTCAAATCCTGAAAGGGTCCTAATTTAGGGAGTTGCCTTACAAACCAATCAGCGAATATGGGAGCACAACAATTTACGAATCCCTTCCTCTTTTCATTTCTGTGGTGAACTCCATAATAAAAGTCAGCTAGCAATGTAGGAACAGGATTTCTCTTGACGAAGATGGTGATGGCCTCCATGTTAATTAGTCCTTTCTCTCCGGGAAACAAACTGATTCCATATACTACCATAGCCAACAGTGCTTTGAAGTCTGCCCACTTCTTTTCCGATGCCATAACACGTGCCTCTGCAACAAGAAAGTCCAAAGGGATTCCTTTACTTTGGCCAGCCTCTAATCCCACCTTTAGTCTAGGCATACTCAAATGACAGGCAATAGTGATATCCTCATGAGAAGGGATTCTCTCTGAAACATAATACGGTACACCCTCCTTAACAGGAACACTCAGCATGCTAGAAACCTCCTCTAATGTAGGTGCCAGAATATAATCAGGAAAAACAAAAACCCTCAGCTGTGGATCATAAAACTGCAACAGAGAATGCAAGCTATCTTTCTGGTCGACTGTGGGCTTGCTCACATAATTCAATATCTTGCCATACTCTTTCCTGAAATCATCAAGGACTCGGTCACCCATCAAGCCAATCAAACCCTGAACACTCTCTGTCTCTGGCTGCGGGAAAGTATAATGAACATTTCTCTTCCTCGGAATCTCCATGCTGAAGTAGAAAATATGACCAGGACCTAGGAAGTAATGAACCATGGGAATAAAAAGAACACAAAATGATTAATGATGCTATGATGCTTATGCAAGACAAGGCATGTGATCAGTGAAGTGTCTGTGGTGTGCCCATCATATAATCAGGTGTCGGTGCCAGGTCTCAAAATCCAGATATCACAATAATTATCCTTCTGATCCGGGATCCACAACTTAAGAACAGAAATCCAGATCACAAAATTGAACCAAAGGCAAAGTGGGTATGCTGAAGGTACCAGGGTTCCTGCAAACCTGTAAACCCCTCCCAATCTCACGGGTGTACTACTCGGGTCAAACATCACGGACTCTCGAGGCCGAATAGTAATAATACGTTCACCATTTCCGAGAAATGGCTCATGACCAAATCAGGGAATCGGTTTGGCATTATATACTACTCAGGGAGGTCTCAGTTGAGTCCGGAAAAACAAGCATCCCTCACAAGTCTCCAGCTTCAAGCACTGAGTCGAGAAACAATAGTACATTCATCCCGAAGGGTACAATACTATCGTCATACGAACAGTTTGCTTTGACTGGATTCCTATGAGAGAACCAGGCCATCCTATGCGAGTTCCCAGTGGGCCCTCGGATGCGAGTGGGTTTGCCAACAAATGTGGTCTGCCACTGTCATCACTGGAGAGGGATGTTTCCACAAAGGTTCTCAATGATCGGTCCCCTGACTGCACATAACTATCAAGGTAGCGCATCAACCCAGAAAGATTCCGGTATCAATACATTCCCGAGAAGGTCGCAAGTCAAGGTGTGGAACTCACTACTACCAACATAGCAAGATGCCATGAAGCCAAAGTGGAACCACTCTAAGTCCTAGGGTGCACTCAAGCCGGGTAGTTGGCTTATCTCACAGTAACTCCCAACCCACAGAAAAAATGAAAACCAGCACAGCCAGACAGTCCAGTATAATATGATGCATGGAAAATAAAATACTGAAAGCGGTAAATAAATGCGATAAAGTAAAGCTGTAAATAAAACTGTAAATGAAAACAGTAAAGCTAAACTAAAGCACACAACAGCAAAACAAACACCCAAAGAAGCAAAACCAAACAGGCGCTAGGATTGACTCTACAAGGGAAACCGGAAGAATCAGGTTGTCCCCAGCAGAGTCGCCAGCTGTCGCTCCCGGGATTTTCATCCTAGTACAAACGCGAAAGTGGCGCGGAAAGGTTAGAGTCGCCAGCCAGACATTTTTATCCCGAAAGAATGGGAAAGGTAATGTTGCACAAACCTGAGGAAGAAGGAAAGGAAAAGGTCTTGCGAACCAAAGATCTGAATTCGGGAGTCGGTTACGACCTGGGAAGGTATTAGCACCCCAGATCGTCCGTCGTACCCGACGGGATCCACGCTTGCTTGTTTTGTTTCAAAGGGTGAGAAAATAAAGTGCTGCTGAATAAAACCGCTAACTGGAACTGGAAATGAGAAATGAGAAAAGAACTGAAATAAGAAAAAGAGAATAAAAGGGGAAATGTAGGGAAAATAAAGAATGTGCTCGAACGGGCCCTACCCCGCTGCCTACGTACCTCATCGGGATAATGAGGATCAGAGTCGACGTAGTTCGCCTAACCTAGGCGGGAACTATTTGTTTGTGTTTTTTTACAGCTGGAACTGCGTATGTCTATGCTCAGGTGTTGCAGGCTCGTCTGGTACGAGTGCGTTTACCGTCTTGCATGTGTGACAAGTCGCCGCGAGTTCGCGTTATGAGTGAATGAGATGAGAAGAGAAGTTCCCGCAGGATAGTCGTTTATTGTTTGTTTTTGGCTTTTATGAGTTTTGTATGAATTTGGCACAAGGAAGTGAATTCAAACTCTTTTCCGTGGAATGTACACTTGACTCTACATTCCAAGATGGAATAATAGAACAAGCATACCCAGCAAGGAGAATTTATCCAAGACTGGTTTCCTAGGATTAGGGTTTAAGTTCACTAGCTTGTTGAACTTTATTAAGTGTTTTTGTTTCTTTTGTGAAGAAGTATTTTTTTAAGCTTTCTTTGTGAACAATTCCTTGATGAGACTTGTGCATCATGATAAACAAGCTTACACCACTCCAAGATGGAATGAATGCAAGTGTTTCATGGAATAAGGCTATACACAAGGAATCATTTCATTTATTTGTTAAGTGTTTTGGGATTTTTGTTTGAAGATAAGAAGAGAATGACTCAAATTGCAAAAAGGGAAAATCTAAGGGACTAAGACTCAATCCTAATTTTGTTATGTATTTACAAGAGAGGTCCTATGGTTAATGAGGTTTTCTAACCCTAATGGAAATAAAACTATTAGAATTCAACTTACTTCTTAATGAAGTTAAGTTGATTCTAAGAACCAATGGGGAATCCTATTAAAGTTGTAACAATTAAAATAAAGCAAAACAAATGAACTTGAATTATAAGAAATAAAATTCTAAAAAATGCCTTAAAGGCATAAATAATAAATAGTCTTATTTATTTATTCTATTTTTATGGAAATTGATTTTATACTAAGTTCTAAATCTAGGTCAAACTTAATATTCATCCTAAAACAAATTAAACTAAACCTAAGTCTAATGTTAGATTCTATGACTAAAATTAATCTAGACTATTGTTATTATTTTTATTGTATTGAACTATATTTTCCTTAATGGCCTAATCTAATGGAATTATGCATAACTAAGCCAAAATTAATATTCTAAAAAAAATACTAAATCTTCTAGAAAAATTGTGAAAATTAAATCATATGATCCTAACACTATCTAAAATAGTATACTAAGGGGGATTCTAAAAATACTTATTTTTCTTATGCCTAAAAATTATTTAATTTCAGCTAGGATTAACCATTATTTCCTAAGGATTACTCCACTAAAACCTATGATAAAAGGTCCTAAAAATTCCATAAAAAATATCCTAAGAAATATTATGAGTCATCTAATTACAGAAAAAAAGAATGGCTCAAAAAAATGTTAGAAGCTATTTAAATAAAATAAACAAAATTCAGCATAATTAATAGAAATTCAATAAAACTAATTAATGGAAAAATTCAGAATTAATTCAAAAATAAAGCTAATTCAGAAAATAAAAATGTCCAATATTTCTAATGTGAATTAATAGCCTACTGGAATTTTTATAGAATTTTCTATTTGATTTTACTATTTTTTTGGATTTATTTCTAAACTATATTAACTAAGAAAATAAAATCCTAAAGAAATAATACAGGGGGTGCAATTAGTTATTTTTCTAGTTATCTTTGTTAACAGGGCCTAAAAGGGGGTAAAAATAGCAAAATAATCAGGCCCAGATTCGCAGGCCCTAGGGAGGTGTGGAAAGCTTTTTTTTTAGTTCATTTTTCTGTGGGCTCAGGAAGGGGGTGTAGGTAGCGAAAATAACCAAAAAGTCTTGTTATTACTTCTCTTGATCCATGAAACTAAGAAATATATAAATCAAAATAGTGAATGGCTGCTTATTGAATTTTTAATGTTAATTAACTAGAACTAAATATAAGTTAATTTTCATATTAAACTTATAATTATAATTTGAACTTATAATAAACAAAACAATTAATGGTTGAGTTTTAATTATGAATTGAACAAACAATATTAACCATTTGAAATACAAAACCCAGAAGAACAAGAACGAAAACCTAACCCCCTTTACCCGGCGGCGGCTCTCTTCTCTTCCTCACCCTTACGCCGTCAATTTCCTTCTGCCGCCGTGGATTCACCTTCAACAACACAACCTCACCACCGCGAATTCAGTACCCTTAACAAAATCCCCTAAATCGAAACCGATTACCTACTCTTCCTTCCCCAAATTCTACCATTTAAACCCTAGCTGCCCCCAACTCGTCACCGTCCTCATCTTCCCCCATAAACCAACTTGAATCCCCAAACAAAACTAACCCAATGTTCCTATTCTCGAATCTGAAACAGCACGATCTAACGTTCCTTTTTTTCCGTCCGAAAATGAAACAACCAAAACCTAACTTTCTACACGAAATTTTCACCATAGAGATAGCAGAACTGAGAAGTGTATGGTACCTTGTATAGCCGAGGATGGAGGTCGATTTCTTTAGCTCGTTGAATAGGCCGCTTGGAAGATGTGACGAAGACGTTGACGTCTCTTGGATGCCGCCGCGATACAAAATTCCGTTCAGGTAAGATTCGGGAACTCGCTTCTTACTGTTCGTTATGTGACTTCTTCTTCTGCCCCGTGGTTTCGAATTCGAATTGGTTCATCATATTCAACTGATCCGTTGTCACATTCCCATCCTTGTATCAATTTTCAGGTGGACGAAGCTGCGAATCGACAAAGATTTGGTGAAGATGAGTTATGGTGGCAGCCCGATCGTAGCGGCTCAATTGCTTGGCCCAACTGGTGTGTTCTTGAATGTGATGGGAGCTTCCTTTTAATGACGGTGACGATGAAGGTAACGAAGACACAAGGAAGATCTTAACTGTTGAGAGGCTAACAATGGCACAAAATCGGCTTCAATCCCTTTTCTTCTACTTCCTGTAAAGTCCTGCCATTAGCTTTCTTAATTCTGAATTGTTGCTGTAGGTAATTCACGGCAAGACAGATGAAGGGTTAAGGACGATTTAGACTGCCGGTAATTGATGAAGTTGAAATGGAGAACGAGATTGTGGCGGTGGGAGGAATGGACGAATCCGAAGGAACAGCAAGATTGAAGCTATTTTTTGATAAAGCAGGCCGTGAGGAATTGAGAGGGATTGGATTGGAAAACAAGAAGAGGTTGGATATGGTTCGAAAACAGAAGGAGAGTGGTAAGGGAAGAATTGCAGAGATGAAGCAGAACCAAAAATGGAGATGGGGTTATGGAAAACAGAAGAAAAAATGTGTAGAATATTGAAGAAGGTTGAAGAATTGGCAGAGAAAAGTTGGAGAAAAAAAATGGTGAAGAAGAATGGAATGTGAAGGGTGATTCTGTTAGAATTTATTTATTTGTTTCAATTTCTGCTGTGAGCTATTTTCTTTTGTTATTTTCCTCTTGAAATTGTGAAAGATTAATTATAAGTTAGTTATGAATGGTTTGTGGATTCGGTTAATGTTAGTTAAGCATTCAGTTAGACTTTGATTCTGTTAAGCACTGTTGATTTTCTGTTATGACTCAGCTGAAAGTTTGTTGTGATTCTGTTATGCGTCCATTCATGAGCTCATTTACTCTTTTCGGTTTTCTGTTAGGAAGTCCATAATTCGGTTGCTGATTTTCTGGTTTATAAGTAACTTGAAAATGATTCATGTGCAGGTTGCGTCTCCGAATATACGCCATCATCAGCGGTTCAAACTTGGTTGATTAAATCTGGACCAAACAACGAGGGTGACAAGGGAAGATCCCAACAGCGGAGAGTACCGCTACGGATTAACTGAGCAACGTGTTGTCATGAACTTCGTTAAATTCCTCGGCTTCTATGACAAGGCTAACTGTGCTGGATTCTACACAAGTTCCGCAATGGGAACTCATACTGTTATGAAGTTTGTTTGTTAGTTTTTTTTATTTCTATTTTGCTGCTTCCTGGTGAATAAATTTAGATTCTGTCACAAGTTGTTCCTCATGTGACTGAAACTGAACTCATTATTTGTAATGCTTGACCGAATCAAAATCCCGGATTGAATAAAATAACAGAAGCGAATTCTTTCCTATATATAACTTCAATTTTTTTCAATGTTCTCACTTAACAAACTAAGAGAAAGAATTATATTCCTTGATGCAGAATCTAAGTTCTCAAATCTAGAAGAAAAAACAATCAGTCTGCTATAAAAATTTGCTTCCTTAAAAGTTGCCTCATTTGAAACCTCCAGTTGCAAACTACAGAACTCGAAAGGCATCATATTGTCTAAAAGATCCCAGTAGTTCAAAAAATATCAATGGCGGATGAAAGATTTACTTCATTCAGTGCATTGCCTGTTAGGGCAGCAAGTGATCTTAACAATTTTAGTTTTCCTTGAGCAAAATGGGTCAACCAAAATACATAACCATTGACATTCTACGCAAAGAGTTACAGCTTCCAAATTTGACAAATTTTAGGTTGCACCAGGAGATGATTGGTTGATGTAATATAAAATTGTGTGGTATTCCTCTTAATAGCAACATTATCCACAAATAAATGATCTGAATTGAGTTGAACCCGTGGATATGGATTTATAGATAGTGTTGCCTTAAATACCTTAATTAAACACATATTGGAATGGTTGAGGAATTGATCAACTTAAGACACCAAAACGGGCGAAGGTGGATTTATAACTTGGTTAGGAATATTAACAATGGAATTACACGGAAACCAGGCTTGTATGAGGTATAATTTAAAGTGCTTAAAAATTGGTTGTAGAATTGATAAAATATGGAATTGAAAGAAAGAAGAGCGGACAACAAAACAGATTTTGGATGACATAGATTTAATGAATTTTGATGAATTCCGGTGTTGAAAATAGTAATGATATTTGAATCGGTGATGACATCGTTATAACTGTGCATTCTCCCTTACAAATCCTTTGACATGCTCCACTCTTAAGCCATTTGATGCCATAATAAATTCTTCATGATCCCGAATCGTTATTCAACAAACATACGAATTCAACCCTATATTCTAATATCCTTAACCCCCATTAGTGAAAATTCTCTTAAGATCAAACCATGAACAGGAATTCCAGTATCTCCTCGAGATATTCAACGAAGAAGAACACAACTTGAGGCGTTACAGAAAGCCAACATCCTTATTCAAAGCGAACTTGATCAAACACCTCAAGAATGGGTCAGATCTATTAGCAAGTATTCTCCACCAGTTCAATCCTTGATATATACAGATAAAGTAAGAACCTCTAATTTCCTTGAACCCCGATCACATGCCTTATGAAATAATGAAATGAACTACTATGATATTGATGACCTGGTGAGAAATGCAGATGAAAACAAAACGATATGCCAGTAAAGGGAATGAATAGGAGGGCAAATTTTGAGGTATTACAGGTATCAAAGTTCCCCAAGAGTACTCATAAAATATGATGAAATTTGTGTTAGTGGATGATATTATTACATCTTATTAATGAAATTTTAATAGACAACTTGGGAAGCAAGATGTAATGTCATTAAGTGAGACATCATGTCTCCATGAGCTTAAATCAAGAAGAAACATGTGAAGCAAGATGTTCAATAGACTGAGACATTTTTCTTAGCCCAAAAACATGCATGTGTTGAATGAATCTTTCACCTTTTGAAGATTTGTTTCCATTTTTGTTCAAACTTGTATAATTGTTTTATACACTTTTTGGAATATGGAAATTTTTCCTGAAAGAAAACTCACTAAGAATAAATGAGAACAACTCTGATATGTGAATATTTATCAAATCAAATTTTGAAAATCACCTTAATGAAAAATTATTTGATGCGCTTGTGGATTTACTTCATCCGCATGAAAAGACACAACCCCTAATTGGCCTTGCAGCTAGACTTTGTGGTTGTTTTAAGAGAAGCTCTCCATTGTAAGAGTAAGACCTTAAGAAGTAAGCAAGGTATGATTATTTATGTTGAGTCTTTTGTTTTGTGTTGTAAAAACTATATTCACTAGTTATATTCCTATATTGAGGAATGAATTATTTTTGAGTTGTAATTTGTTCCATTATTCATAAGATATTATAATTGTCCAAACACTTGTGAGAGTGTTTGAAAGAAATTGAGACGGGTCTTATTTTAGGGGGTCCTGATAGGAATTCAAGGGTAGAACTAGGAAAAGAGACTTTGAATTAGAAAATTATAACTAAGACTAATTCGTACTTTAGACTATTGAGAGTGGATTTCCTTTATTAGATTAATTCCCTCTAGGCGTAGGTGACTTCACACCAAACTGGGTTAACAATTCCTTGTGTCCTTTTACTTATAGTCGTATTTTAGATATTACTATATTAATCTTGTCATACACTTTGTTAGGACATTGTGTCTAAAATCTTTTCATCTGAAAACATAATTTCAATTGGCATCAGAGCCTGAACCTTATTCTAGTTAGGTAAGCTCTAGTGGATCTATACATTCTATTTAAAATGGACAATGCTAAAGAAGTATGATTTATAAATTGGCCACCTACTCTAGATTGCATAAACTATGATTATTGAAAAGCTTGTATATTTGCTTTCCTCAAATCAATGGATAGAAAAACATGGAAAGCAATCATTCAGAGAGGGAGACCCCCAATGGTTATTACACAAAATGGCACACAATATATGATGCCATAAGAATATTAGTCTAAAGAAGAAGATGAAGAATCTCATGGTGATTCTCGAGCTCTCAATGTCATATTTAATGGAGTTGACAGAATCATCTTTAGACTCATCATTACATGTTCTGTTTCCAACGAAGCTTGGGAGAATCTCAAGACTTCTCATGAAGGCACCTCTAAAGTCTTCATGTCAAAACTCCAATTTCTCACTACCAAATTTGAGAACCTGTAGATGAAAGAAGACGAAATAGGTTTTTGTTTCAATGTTTGACTCCCTGACATGGCTAACAACTCTTTTGATCTTGGTAAGAAAATATCTAAAGAAAAGTTGGCAAAAATTACTCAGATTTCTTCCAAAGAGGTTTGATATAAAAGTTACAGCAATAGAACAAGCTCAGGGAATCATCACAATCAAAATGGATGAACTTATGGGGTCATTATTAACCTTTGAAATGGCCATCGAAGACAAATCAAAGAAAAGAAAAGAAAAAAGTGTTTCCTTAAAAGCTAATGTTGAAAATGATGAGGAACATGTAGAAGAGGATATTGATTATAACATTTATAACTCTATTGAATTACTTATAAAATGGTTTGGTCAGGTTATGGAAAGACTTGATAGAAAATAAAAGAATAATGCCATGAAAAAATAAAAAGACAAACTATTGGACAACTTCTGAGGCTTCACTCTCCAATGTAAAGGCATAGAAAGAGATAAATCAAACAAAGTTAAAGGCATTCAGTTTCATGAATGTGAAGTGTTTAAACACATTCAAGATAAATGTACCAATTTCCTTATGAAACAAAAGAATGGATACACTGCCATATTTTCAAGAGAAGAATCGAAAGAGGATATTGATGGGGAAAAGGTGTCATACCCTAAATTTTGACCAGAAAATTTCCAATTTTTGTTCATTTTTTGACGCATTTTTGTCGATATGTCGAAAGCTAATCATTTTAAAACATTTTAGTTTTAGCGTCTCATTATTCTTTAGATCGTACTTTTTTAGTCGATTGTATTGTCCAAAGTAGTTTTTAATTTCCATTTTTTAATTTCAGAACTTATTCATAATTTCTTTCTCATATTAAAAAAAAAATCATTTGTATTTATATTTTGTTTACTTTAAAAAAAATATATCTTAGACTTATTTAGAATTAATATTAGTTTGAACTCATGTTTGGTTTTAGTCTAATTAATTAATTTTGTAAATTTAATTTATATCTTAATTTTTTCTAATTAGATAGGGTTAATGTATCTTAATTTAGTCTTAATATCTTCTTTGTATATATATATATAATCCACCTTGAACTTAGTTCTGGTCACAGCTAATTTTCTGTTATTAGATTAATTTAGTTTTAATTTTATAATTTTAATTTTTGTATTATGTTTTGTATTTGTCTCTAAAGTCCAAAAGAGTTTAACTTGTCCCAAGCCACAAAAAAAAACCACAGCAGTGATGCAGCCAATATGAAATGACTTATCCTTTGGCTCATCCCCAAAATCGTACAAACTAGCAGCTATAGACCAAACACCAAAACAACACATTGCTTGTGCACTCACAATGCAATTGGGCTGCACCATTTCCTTTTTTCCTGCAATTGAAAGTGACTGATCAACAAAACTGTGGGCTTAGAGGATCAACAAAAGAGAAAAGTAGGGGAGAGCAGAAAAAAACTGTGGCTCGAGAAAACCGTAGGTCCTCTGCAGGGTGCCCTGTCTTTCATGCCCTTAACATCAATACGGCATCATGGTACGGATGGGGGCTTTCATCATGTTTCCGCCTCCAAATGCCATGACAGGACAGAACTGTAATACGACCCTTCATCAACTGGATCATGGGGACTCATTGGGGGGGCCCTGGAAGAGGAGAAAACCATAAAACGGATACCACCCTTCGATAAAGAAAAAAGAAAACCTGCAGGAAGGAGATCATTAATAAAGAAAAACCTCCAAAAGTAACCAAAAAAAAATCTCAAACAAAAACCTTGAACCTACTTCGATACCACCTTCACCACCATCTTCCATTACCATTTCCATCAACACTCACCTCCATCTTCTAAAAAACAGAAACGCGCCACCCATACACCACACACAACACTCGGGGGACCACAAATCTCTCTCTGTCTGCCTCTCTCTCGAGCTCTCTCCTTTTTCTCGGTTTTATTTTTCTTCACTATCAAAAAGAAACTAAACAAAACAAAAAAACAGAAATGGTTACTATGAATCAAGTCATGTACATTGCATCTCTTGTTATATCATTAACAATGTGGACGATAGAGTCTTGGATCCCAGGTGTATACAACGGTGGTGCATGGGAAACTGCTCACGCCACTTTTTACGGTGGTTCTGATGCTTCCGGCACCATGGGAGGAGCATGTGGTTATGGAAACTTATACAGCCAAGGTTACGGTGTCAACACTGCAGCACTAAGCACAGCACTTTTCAACAGTGGACTCAGTTGTGGTTCTTGTTTTTGAGTTAAAATGTGCTGATGACAAACAATAGTATCACTCCGGCAGCCCTTCCATTTTCATCATCGCCGGACCCAACCATCTAACAACCACCCTTTACCCTCCGCAAAAGCCCTTCACCTTTCCTGCGAAACGAACATTTCGAACCGACCACTGAGAAACATTCAACCAACAGCAACACGCAAAACTCTCGTCTCCTCAACTCACCCCTTCCGCACCCTTCTCACAACAAGAACCACAAAACACAGAGAAAATGCAGCAACCCCAAAGCCCTTTGATCCAAATCTGAAGCCATAAACGAACCCAGATTTGCAAATCGCCCACAAACGCAATCTCTTCAACACCGCAACAACCTCCAAGCCACCCCGGCGAAAAACCCTAACCATCCCTTCTCACCAAGCCGAAACGCACAGCGACAACCCAAAGCAGAAACCGCTTCAAACACCGTCTTCCACCGGCCATCTTCTCAAACTTCCTCATCTTCGCCGTCAGCCGCGAGGCCATCAACGCGAAATCACCGGGAAGCCTTCGAAACCGCAAATATTTCCTCGAATCAGTTTCGAATTCGTAAGTCTCTTTTTGTTTCTCAACGTTTCTTTTATTAATGTGGTGATTTTTTTTTTCCAGAATGAGTGATAGAAAGAGATGGGATGGCGATTTCGAGACCGAGAGAGATGATGAAGCCTGAAGGTCAATTTGTGCTTGTTTCTTCCATAATCGTTGTTCTCAGGTCTTTCAGTTTTTAATTTTCCTTTTCTTTCTGTTTAAATGTTGTTAGAAGGGTTGTGTTTCTAACCCTAATTGCTTTACCCTTTTTTAGCATCCAAACAACCAACCGAACCGGGTCGACCCGTGACCCGGTCGGTTCTCCCTGCCCGGCCCAGCTCCTTCCATTTTTTTATTGTATTTGATGATAACACCCTACCATATTTAGTATTTCTGGCCCATTGAGTTTTCCCTTTTTTTTTATATACATACATATGATATGTAGGTTTTAAGACTTCCTTTTATATATAGTTTTTTTCTTATTTGTTTTTATATATACAAGTGTTTCAAAATAAAATTCCAAAAATATTTTTTTCTATTGCAATTTATTTATTATATTCAGTTTTAATTAATTAAATTATTAATTTATTTAATTTATTTGTTTTTATGATTATATTCATGTAGTAGATTATTATCCGGTGATCGATTATATTTATGGTGCATGTCTAGACCTTTGCCCATTTTTCAGTTATATGATTATGTGTATGTCTTGTGAAAACTTGTATGGTTTCGTTTATCACATTTCGACTTTATTTTGTCAAAAAAAACAATAATAATAAACATGGTCATCTTGAGAACAATCGCGTCGAAAATTAATTAATTTATTGGTCCAACACCAAGTAAACACTTTAAAAGTACGTCGACATTGGCACACACGTAAGTCGATCTAAATGTGATCGCCATCTGCACTACTTATCGCTCGCCTTAGTAATTTTACGAAAAAAGAATTCCGGAGTCTAGCATTCCGCACGTTCCGGATTGAACCGAAAATGGGCTAGCCCCACGCATTGGTTCAATTACCGTTCGTATAAAAAATATTCAAACTATCTTATAAATTAATTTACGAAAACAGAACTCCGGAGTCTAGCATTCCGCACGTTCTGGATTGAACCGCAATTGGGTTAGCCCCACGCGATGGTTCAATCACCATTCGTATTCAAAACAATTCAATAATCTTAAAGGATCGGGCATGATTCATCTCCATAGGAAAGTTGTTCCTCCTATCCCCACAAACACAAACAAAAATCTTGCAAACATTTACTTTCAAAGGAAGAATGTGGCATTGCTTGTCGATACTTATATCCAAGTTTAAAGCTTCTTCCGATTTCATTTATTTTTAAAAGGAAGAATGTGGCATTGCTTGTCGATCTTATATCCAAGTTTAAAGCTTCTTTCGATTTCTCATTTCTCAAACGTTTGTGGTGGAATAGGGGAGATACTTCTCTTAAAGACGACGACTTGTCTCTTTCTTTCAAATACAAATTAAAACTTACCAACCAATCCGAATCATTTTCATAATTAATTAGCGAGTAACTGAACTCTGGAGTCTCGCACTCCGCACGTTCTTGAATGTAACCGCAACATGGGCTAGCCCCCCCGCGTGGTTCATTCGCCCTCTCGTTTTAAAACATCTTTAACAAAGATCAAACATCTTTTCTCAAAAAACGAACATTGTTTAAATCTTTCTATCTCGCAAACAAGCTAGCGCTTCAGCCTCCTATCGTGAGTAGATAAGCCAACGCTTAGCAGTAGAATGCATTTTCAAACAATCGTTCAGATAAAAAAACACAAATCGTAGTAGCACGAACTACGAAGCTCTGACTTTCCCATTGCACAAGGGAATACGTAGGCACGGGGATTTTAATCCTTCGCGAGCATAATAATAAAAAAAACTCAATCTTTTCTCTCCTTCTCAATAAATAAAAATTAACTATCGCTCCGTCACAATAATAAAAAACTTAACATTTCTCCATAACCGATAATAACTAAAACATCAGTAAAAGAAGACAATAATAACAAGTTAACATTCAAAGCGCAAACTAGACTAAGAGGTTCCCGTTGAGTACAACGGACGTGAGGGGTGCCTAACACCTTCCCCTTGCGTAACTGACTCCCGAACTTAGATTAGTGGTTTCGTTGACCATTCTTATCCTTCATTTAGGTTGTGTCTGTATCTCCCTTTTCTCTCGTAGAATAAATAGAATTAGGTGGCGACTCTGTTGTTTGTTTTAGGATCGTATTTTTCGAGGTGCGACAGCTGGCGACTCTGCTGGGGACATCAAATGCTTTATGCATAAGAGAGTCGAGCCTAACTTAGGATAGTTTGCGTTTGTTTGCTGATTTGTTTGATTTGTCTTTCTTTATTTGTTGTTGGTATTCTATCTATTGCTTCCTTCTTATTTATTTGCTCATTTATATCTGCCTGTTGGATCTCGGGATGTCACGGGTATGAATTTGTACTTGAGTTTTGAAAAAGAAGAGGGAACACCTAAGTTTAGAATTGGATGTTATTAGTGTTAGTCTCCAAGGACTCGCTCCTTGCACGCCTAACATGAAAGCTCCCCCAGATAGTTAGACTTTTCATAGATCTTGTCACAACGCAGCTAGCCTGTCGCGGGACCTGATTCATGAAAAGGCTGTGATTCTGGGACCCCCCTAGAACCTGTTTCGATTTTGGTAGTTGTGTAATGTTAGGCTCCAAGGACTCGCTCCTTGCACGCCTAGCATGAGAACTCCACTCAAGGTAGACCTTATCGTTATTATCGTCACAATGCAGCTAGCCTGCGGCGGGGCGTTAGTACGATAAACGTCCGTGACCTTGAGTATCCTTATACCATCACCATAGAAGCTACCCTGTGAGTGGGCTTTATGGGTAAAGAATTTAGAACTCTCCACTTAAGGCTTACCAGTTAAGAGATTCCGAGTTACTTGTACCTTGGATCCAACACTTGCCTTTATATTCAATTCTGGAGCTGTTTGTGATTTTGAGTGTTCTGAGTATTGCGTTCATTCGCATACCATCTCATTTGCATCTGCATTTGCATTGCATATCATCTTCCAACAATCCAACTCACCCATGTCTTATTCTCCGTCAGTCAGCTGTACTCGACCAGTCACCGGAAAAAGATGGACCAACTTGAGCAGGAAAACAGGGAGCTTAGAAACGAGGTCACCATGTTGAGAAATCGTATGGGAATGTTCTCAACTACAATGAAGACTCTAATAGACAGCCTTGTGCAGGAGAACACTGAACTCCAGGAAGAGATTCACAGCTTGAAGATTGATAGAGGGCGACTGATTTCTTTAGCCAAAGAGTTGGATATTTTCCAGCGTCGATCAAATTCTACCTCTATTCGTCAGCGGCGTCAGAATCCGCAGAGGTCTCCAAACAGTCCTGAAGGAGCGGCCCATCAGTTTGACCCAATCCCAATGACTTACAGTCAATTGTGGTCTCATTTTGCCCGGAACTCAATAATGACACCCAGAAAGACTAGAGCCACGAGGTCTCGGCCCCGTGGGATCGATCCAAAGACCAGTTGTGAGTTTCATAATGGAGTACTGGGGCATCCAATTGAAGAGTGCAAAGTCTTCCAGGAAAAGGTTCAAGAGATGATCGACTACGGGGTGTTAACCTTCAATGGAGGAATCCCGTTTGTGGACGGAGTGCCTTTGTGCTGATAAAAACTCAAGGAAGTCTTTTCCAAATCAGTTCGTTGCTGGAGCATAGGACAAGTTCCTGAATACACCTGATCGTTCGATGTTTTGGAGCTATCCTCTCAGATGTTTAGCTCGTTTACTGCTTTTCATATGTATTTTGCTATGTTTTGTTAATGCATTTGTTTTGGCATGTAAGAACTTATTTGTTTTGAATGATTAATGCAATGAATATGTTTGTCTTGAAGTAGTCCATTCGTATTCACTCATAACGTTTTTCTACTTTTATAATGCCAATATTATCCCATTTCTTTCCTAGGCAGAGAATTGGGGGGGAGGATGACGAAATTAAAACACAAATTCTCTAGTTGAATGCTTTTGATTTAAATCCTACTGACGATGTACAGGCATTGTTTCAAATTCCCAAACACTGGAGAAATAAGGAGTTAATCCCTAGTCAACCACTTCGAGCCTAGAAGTAGGAGTTTCTTTCAGATATTTCAAAACCCTTACGCTTAACCTGGGGCAGGGTAGTGTTCAGTTAATCTGGTTACACATTCAAATCATAAGATGAAACATCCCATCAAGGAGTCCACTACAATCAATGACTTGACAGTAACGGTTTTCAACCTTCCAATGATTAAAAAAAAAGAGAAAATAAAATCCCGCTAAGTCAAACACCCAAAAAAGAGACTGAGACAAAAATCAGGGACCAAAGAGAAATTCGAGTTAGAAGAGGCCTTTAAATCCTCAACCTAAAAGCTTACGATTTAGTGACCGCCATACCAAAGTCAAAGGGGTCACTGATATCCGTAGAGGACAAATAAGATGACTGTCATTTCAAGCAAACCTTGGGTTTTCATCTCTACGCTATCAAGACAAATGTATATGTCAATTTAGCTGAACCTAGGATTGGAGAACATCACGGAGAGTGGGTGGGCACCAAATAAACTTTGAGCCTTTATCCTTTGTTTCTAAAAAACCGTGAACCAAACCACATTACAACCCTCAAAAGTCCTAATTGAAGTAGGGTTTATTTCGAAAGCACACTCGATGAGAAAGTGTTTCCCGACTCCCATTGAGCTTTGCTCAGAAATTTGTGTTGGCTTTATAAAAAATGAATATCACCTCCTAGCTAAGGATTCGGTCACAGGCTATTGTGAAAATCTTTTTTAAAAAAAACATAAAAAAAAACTTCGAGACAAACATGTGTGTTGCATTAGCAGTCTTAACATTAACCTTTTTGCTTGTTAGCATTTGCTTGATATCATAGAAGCCTATGTATGAGCACCAGTGATGAGCTTAATCTCTTGAGATTTGGAACTCTGATGAGTAGTTGAACAACCATTTCAGAGAATGATCACCCCCAGGGGCACGTTGTTGGAATACTTAGCCAGCCAGGGGCAGGTTGCCTTAATACTTGGCCAGCCAGGGGCATTTTGCCTGAAGACTCTGCTAGACAAGGGCGTTTTGTGGGAATACTTTGTCAGATATGGGCATGTTGCTTGAAGACTTTGCTAGACAGGGGCAAGTCGTTTCCCAATTTGTGCTTACACAGTATGACTATCCCTAAAAGGGTAAGTATTGAAGACTCATTTGTGCCAAGTACAGTTAATCTGAGGCAGTGACGTCGAGATTCGACGAATCTCTACAAGAGTTTGAAGACACTGGGGCATCTTGAATATCAAGTCTTCTATAAAATCCTCTTGAGATGATCTCTTCTCATAAATCATTTTGTGGGCGCATGACCACGTGTTCTCCTAAGCAAGACGCTCTTGAGATTTGCCTTGCAAGTATCTCCAGATGAAAGGGTCCTTACGCCAAGTTGCTATGGTATGTCAGGGGCATGACTCATTATTTTCTGGTGGATTTCTCACTACTTAGTGCTTCCAGTGAGTTACTAAGTCTAGTACCCCCAATTGAGCCTTGATTCTAGCTTCTCCAGCTGAATCTGATTTTCTCTCCCCAACGGAGTACAAATTTACTCCACCCTAAGCAAACATAGTTTGTATGTTTGTCTCCCTCTGAGGGACTTTGAAGTTAGAAGTTTTGCTTGGGTTTTATTTTCCCGATTGAAGCATCTTTCTCTCCTCGAAGAGATTCGCGCCTTGTTGCAGGACTTTATTCCATGGGTGGCTCTTTACCCTATCTTCAGTGATTGCGTGCACTTTGACGAGATTGGTCGAATATCCGTTTGTTGTGATGTTTATTTCATCACCGGTTCACCACTTGTGTCTGTTTTGTCTGTCTGACAGCATAAACATAACACATATACATACATGTACATCATATTTGAATTCATATTCATATGCATATTCATGTCGCATTCATTAATGCATAATTCCTTCACCTTGGTCGCGTTTATCCCCAAGTGATGTGTCTCTCTCAAAATAGAGTTGTCAGCCTTAGGCAGAAAATGTACATTCTTTCTAATTCCCCACTGAGTTCTTACTCTCGTGGAAGTTTTTTGCTTTAATGCCCCTTTCCACACTTGGATAGGACTAATCCCCAATTGAGTTCATTCCTTATGGGGATAGTATTTTGCTTGACAGTTTCTTTCCAGCTCATTCCTGGATTGAATTTCGGTCGTTGGCAATTTTGATGATTGATTTCCCATATGGAAAGTGCATTTATTTTGCACCTGTTAACACTTTGTCTCCTAGAAGGAATTGAAGGTTCCCCATTGAAGACAAATCTGTGCTCCCCAGCGGTGTTACTACAACATTCTCCTGGATTATTTATACCTGACAACAAGTGGCAGTCTCTTTATTTGAGAAGCTTGTTTTGTCTTCGAACTTTGGAGTAGATCAACAGATGGCGGTCTCTTTCCGAGCATTCGTTCCATCCCCAGCAATTCCAGATGGGAAGTGGATTCATTTTGCACCTTTGGATGTTTTGTCTCTTAGAAGAAACTTATTGAAGGCTTCCATTGAAGACAAACTTTGTTTTCCAGCAGTGTTGTTGCAACATCCTTTTGGAATGCTTATACCTGACAACAAGTGGCAGTCTCTTTATTGAAGAAGTTTGTTCTTATCCCTGGACCTTTAATCGGAATCAACAAGTGTCCGTCTCCTTATTTGAGAAGCTTGTCTCTTATCCATGGATTTCCCAGTGAATCAACAGATGACATTCTTTTTCGAGCAATTTGTTCATCGTCAGCAAGGTTTCCGTTCTATCAAATGGCATCTCCCCTGTTCAGCGGAGAAGTTTGGTATGAATTTATTTTCAACAAATGGCATCTCATCCAGACAAGGTGAGAAGTTTGTTCGGCAAATGGCATCTCATCCAGACAAGGTGGGAAGTTTGTCGTGATTCCAATTTTCAACAAATGGCATCTCACCCAGACAAGGTGAGAAGTTTGTTCGGCAAATGGCATCTCATCTAGACACGGTGGGAAGTTTGTCGTGATTCCAATTTTCAACAAATGGCATCTCATCCAGACAAGGTGAGAAGTTTGTTCGACAAATGGCATCTCATCTAGACACGGTGGGAAGTTTGTCGTGATTCCAATTTTCAACAAATGGCATCTCATCCAGACAAGGTGAGAAGTTTGTTCGGCAAATGGCATCTCATCTAGACACGGTGGGAAGTTTGTCGTGATTCCAATTTTCAACAAATGGCATCTCATCCAGACAAGGTGAGAAGTTTGTTCGGCAAATGGCATCTCATCTAGACACGGTGGGAAGTTTGTCGTGATTCCAATTTTCAACAAATGGCATCTCATCCAGACAAGGTGAGAAGTTTGTTCGGCAAATGGCATCTCATCTAGACACGGTGGGAAGTTTGTCGTGATTCCAATTTTCAACAAATGGCATCTCATCCAGACAAGGTGAGAAGTTTGTTAGGCAAATGGCATCTCATCTAGACACGGTGGGAAGTTTGTCGTGATTCCAATTTTCAACAAATGGCATCTCATCCAGACAAGGTGAGAAGTTTGTTCGGCAAATGGCATCTCATCTAGACACGGTGGGAAGTTTGTCGTGATTCCAATTTTCAACAAATGGCATCTCATCCAGACAAGGTGAGAAGTTTGTTCGGCAAATGGCATCTCATCTAGACACGGTGGGAAGTTTGTCGTGATTCCAATTTTCAACAAATGGCATCTCATCCAGACAAGGTGAGAAGTTTGTTCGGCAAATGGCATCTCATCTAGACAAGGTGGGAAGTTTGTCGTGATTCCAACTTCCGACAAATGGATATCTCTTCCATACAAGTTGAGAAGTTTGTTGTGAATTTTTTCTAATTTCCGTTAAATGGCCATCTCTTCCATACAAGTTGAGAAGTTTGAACGTGAAGTTGTTTCTTCATCATATGGCTGTCTCTTTCAGAAGAAGGGAAGTATGATGAATGTTCTATCAAATGGCTATCTCTTCCATACAAGTTGAGAAGTTTGAACGTGAAATTTGTTCTCCATCATATGACTGTCTCTTTCAGAAGAAGGGAAGTATGGTGAGAGTTCTATTCATTGGTGTATCCTTAGTTAAATCTCGGCAAAAGATTTAACAATAGGTGTTTCCTTTTTATTTCTGGCAAGTCTCGGCAGAAGGTTTCCAGTCAACCTCGGCAGAAGGTACTTACTTTTATAAGCTAGACAGTGGCATCCTTAGTTAAGTCTCGGCAGAAGATTTGGCGACAGGTGCATCCTCAGCTAATCCTCGGCAGTAGGAATTTCATTTGATATACCTCGGCAGAAGGTATTCCATTCTTAGAATCTCCAGTAATTTTGGTAGTAGATCTCCAGCAGACTTCAACAGAATTTGTTTTCTTACCAAGATCTCGGCAGTAGATTTTTGGTTCATTTAGTATACCTCGGCAGAAGGTATTCCACTTGTAGATTCTCTGGTCATCTCGGCAGTTAGATTTTCAGTAGACTTCAGAAGAATTGGTTTTCGTTTCAGAATCTCGACAGTAGATTTCTGTTTCGTTTCGACACACCAACAGAAGGTTTTTCCAAATAAGGTTTTAAATCCCGGCAGTAGATTTTCTCAAAGTGGAATGTTTGTTCAAAGATTTGAGTCATCTTAAGACCTGTAGACGGTTGTCGTCTGGCTTCTCTCAAGAGGAAATCCCTCGTGTGGTCTGTACTCCAGTCATGTGCGTCTCATCCCCAGTAGGGTCAACCTTTCCTCCCGGCAGCGTTGTAGTTTTTTTGCGTCTTCGCGTTGCATATCATATCATTTTCATCTGCATTTTCGGTCAAAATTTTAGGTATTTTGATATTTAATCATCTTCCACCTTGAATGTCCCAAAAAGAAATCTTTATTACTCAGACATTCAGGTTCAGAATGATTAAATAGGGGCAGCTGTCATACCCTAAATTTTGACCAGAAAATTTCCAATTTTTGTTCATTTTTTGACGCATTTTTGTCGATATGTCGAAAGCTAATCATTTTAAAACATTTTAGTTTTAGCGTCTCATTATTCTTTAGATCGTACTTTTTTAGTCGATTGTATTGTCCAAAGTAGTTTTTAATTTCCATTTTTTAATTTCAGAACTTATTCATAATTTCTTTCTCATATTAAAAAAAAAATCATTTGTATTTATATTTTGTTTACTTTAAAAAAAATATATCTTAGACTTATTTAGAATTAATATTAGTTTGAACTCATGTTTGGTTTTAGTCTAATTAATTAATTTTGTAAATTTAATTTATATCTTAATTTTTTCTAATTAGATAGGGTTAATGTATCTTAATTTAGTCTTAATATCTTCTTTGTATATATATATATAATCCACCTTGAACTTAGTTCTGGTCACAGCTAATTTTCTGTTATTAGATTAATTTAGTTTTAATTTTATAATTTTAATTTTTGTATTATGTTTTGTATTTGTCTCTAAAGTCCAAAAGAGTTTAACTTGTCCCAAGCCACAAAAAAAAACCACAGCAGTGATGCAGCCAATATGAAATGACTTATCCTTTGGCTCATCCCCAAAATCGTACAAACTAGCAGCTATAGACCAAACACCAAAACAACACATTGCTTGTGCACTCACAATGCAATTGGGCTGCACCATTTCCTTTTTTCCTGCAATTGAAAGTGACTGATCAACAAAACTGTGGGCTTAGAGGATCAACAAAAGAGAAAAGTAGGGGAGAGCAGAAAAAAACTGTGGCTCGAGAAAACCGTAGGTCCTCTGCAGGGTGCCCTGTCTTTCATGCCCTTAACATCAATACGGCATCATGGTACGGATGGGGGCTTTCATCATGTTTCCGCCTCCAAATGCCATGACAGGACAGAACTGTAATACGACCCTTCATCAACTGGATCATGGGGACTCATTGGGGGGCCCCTGGAAGAGGAGAAAACCATAAAACGGATACCACCCTTCGATAAAGAAAAAAGAAAACCTGCAGGAAGGAGATCATTAATAAAGAAAAACCTCCAAAAGTAACCAAAAAAAAATCTCAAACAAAAACCTTGAACCTACTTCGATACCACCTTCACCACCATCTTCCATTACCATTTCCATCAACACTCACCTCCATCTTCTAAAAAACAGAAACGCGCCACCCATACACCACACACAACACTCGGGGGACCACAAATCTCTCTCTGTCTGCCTCTCTCTCGAGCTCTCTCCTTTTTCTCGGTTTTATTTTTCTTCACTATCAAAAAGAAACTAAACAAAACAAAAAAACAGAAATGGTTACTATGAATCAAGTCATGTACATTGCATCTCTTGTTATATCATTAACAATGTGGACGGTAGAGTCTTGGATCCCAGGTGTATACAACGGTGGTGCATGGGAAACTGCTCACGCCACTTTTTACGGTGGTTCTGATGCTTCCGGCACCATGGGAGGAGCATGTGGTTATGGAAACTTATACAGCCAAGGTTACGGTGTCAACACTGCAGCACTAAGCACAGCACTTTTCAACAGTGGACTCAGTTGTGGTTCTTGTTTTTGAGTTAAAATGTGCTGATGACAAACAATAGTATCACTCCGGCAGCCCTTCCATTTTCATCATCGCCGGACCCAACCATCTAACAACCACCCTTTACCCTCCGCAAAAGCCCTTCACCTTTCCTGCGAAACGAACATTTCGAACCGACCACTGAGAAACATTCAACCAACAGCAACACGCAAAACTCTCGTCTCCTCAACTCACCCCTTCCGCACCCTTCTCACAACAAGAACCACAAAACACAGAGAAAATGCAGCAACCCCAAAGCCCTTTGATCCAAATCTGAAGCCATAAACGAACCCAGATTTGCAAATCGCCCACAAACGCAATCTCTTCAACACCGCAACAACCTCCAAGCCACCCCGGCAAAAAACCCTAACCATCCCTTCTCACCAAGCCGAAACGCACAGCGACAACCCAAAGCAGAAACCGCTTCAAACACCGTCTTCCACCGGCCATCTTCTCAAACTTCCTCATCTTCGCCGTCAGCCGCGAGGCCATCAACGCGAAATCACCGGGAAGCCTTCGAAACCGCAAATATTTCCTCGAATCAGTTTCGAATTCGTAAGTCTCTTTTCTTTTCTCAACGTTTCTTTTATTAATGTGGTGATTTTTTTTTTCCAGAATGAGTGATAGAAAGAGATGGGATGGCGATTTCGATACCGAGAGAGATGATGAAGCCTGAAGGTCAATTTGTGCTTGTTTCTTCCATAATCGTTGTTCTCAGGTCTTTCAGTTTTTAATTTTCCTTTTCTTTCTGTTTAAATGTTGTTAGAAGGGTTGTGTTTCTAACCCTAATTGCTTTACCCTTTTTTAGCATCCAAACAACCAACCGAACCGGGTCGACCCGTGACCCGGTCGGTTCTCCCTGCCCGGCCCAGCTCCTTCCATTTTTTTATTGTATTTGATGATAACACCCTACCATATTTAGTATTTCTGGCCCATTGAGTTTTCCCTTTTTTTTTATATACATACATATGATATGTAGGTTTTAAGACTTCCTTTTATATATAGTTTTTTTCTTATTTGTTTTTATATATACAAGTGTTTCAAAATAAAATTCCAAAAATATTTTTTTCTATTGCAATTTATTTATTATATTCAGTTTTAATTAATTAAATTATTAATTTATTTAATTTATTTGTTTTTATGATTATATTCATGTAGTAGATTATTATCCGGTGATCGATTATATTTATGGTGCATGTCTAGACCTTTGCCCATTTTTCAGTTATATGATTATGTGTATGTCTTGTGAAAACTTGTATGGTTTCGTTTATCACATTTCGACTTTATTTTGTCAAAAAAAACAATAATAATAAACATGGTCATCTTGAGAACAATCGCGTCGAAAATTAATTAATTTATTGGTCCAACACCAAGTAAACACTTTAAAAGTACGTCGACATTGGCACACACGTAAGTCGATCTAAATGCGATCGCCATCTGCACTACTTATCGCTCGCCTTAGTAATTTTACGAAAAAAGAATTCCGGAGTCTAGCATTCCGCACGTTCCGGATTGAACCGAAAATGGGCTAGCCCCACGCATTGGTTCAATTACCGTTCGTATAAAAAATATTCAAACTATCTTATAAATTAATTTACGAAAACAGAACTCCGGAGTCTAGCATTCCGCACGTTCTGGATTGAACCGCAATTGGGTTAGCCCCACGCGATGGTTCAATCACCATTCGTATTCAAAACAATTCAATAATCTTAAAGGATCGGGCATGATTCATCTCCATAGGAAAGTTGTTCCTCCTATCCCCACAAACACAAACAAAAATCTTGCAAACATTTACTTTCAAAGGAAGAATGTGGCATTGCTTGTCGATACTTATATCCAAGTTTAAAGCTTCTTCCGATTTCATTTATTTTTAAAAGGAAGAATGTGGCATTGCTTGTCGATCTTATATCCAAGTTTAAAGCTTCTTTCGATTTCTCATTTCTCAAACGTTTGTGGTGGAATAGGGGAGATACTTCTCTTAAAGACGACGACTTGTCTCTTTCTTTCAAATACAAATTAAAACTTACCAACCAATCCGAATCATTTTCATAATTAATTAGCGAGTAACTGAACTCTGGAGTCTCGCACTCCGCACGTTCTTGAATGTAACCGCAACATGGGCTAGCCCCCCCGCGTGGTTCATTCGCCCTCTCGTTTTAAAACATCTTTAACAAAGATCAAACATCTTTTCTCAAAAAACGAACATTGTTTAAATCTTTCTATCTCGCAAACAAGCTAGCGCTTCAGCCTCCTATCGTGAGTAGATAAGCCAACGCTTAGCAGTAGAATGCATTTTCAAACAATCGTTCAGATAAAAAAACACAAATCGTAGTAGCACGAACTACGAAGCTCTGACTTTCCCATTGCACAAGGGAATACGTAGGCACGGGGATTTTAATCCTTCGCGAGCATAATAATAAAAAAAACTCAATCTTTTCTCTCCTTCTCAATAAATAAAAATTAACTATCGCTCCGTCACAATAATAAAAAACTTAACATTTCTCCATAACCGATAATAACTAAAACATCAGTAAAAGAAGACAATAATAACAAGTTAACATTCAAAGCGCAAACTAGACTAAGAGGTTCCCGTTGAGTACAACGGACGTGAGGGGTGCCTAACACCTTCCCCTTGCGTAACTGACTCCCGAACTTAGATTAGTGGTTTCGTTGACCATTCTTATCCTTCATTTAGGTTGTGTCTGTATCTCCCTTTTCTCTCGTAGAATAAATAGAATTAGGTGGCGACTCTGTTGTTTGTTTTAGGATCGTATTTTTCGAGGTGCGACAAAAGGCCAATAGAGTGGTTGCGTTCACATCACTTTTGATAACCAGGTCTAATGACCATGATTATGGTGATTCGAGTGATGAAGATCTCTCAAGTAAAGATGTTGGTGAAGCATATAAGCTATTGTATCTCAAGTGGAAAGAGGAATGTGTTTCCAGAGAGAAAACAAAAGGAAAAGATAAATTTCATACTTCAATACAAGGAAAATATTATCACAACAATCTCATAACTCAAGGAAGATATTACATTTGTGAATTCTAAACTTGAAGGTATGACCAAGTGAATTTGTATGTTAAAATATGGGTGTGATGCCCTTTATGAAATCCTTGGGGTAAGAAAGGTGACCAAAGATATGAAAGGCGTTGGGTTTGATTATAGCTCCATAAATGCTAAAAATAATTTTGTCCCCCTGAGTAGAAGACTGGGTTCCTGGTGTCAAACTACATGTCACAATATCTTGCTCGATACCATTACCAACACAAAAATGTATACAAAAGATGTATGTAAAATATGCACTCTTTTGGTGGACCACTACCACCAGAAGAATTACAGACACGACCATTGTTGTTGTAACCATGATCATCATTGTTGTAGCCATTACCTTGATTGAAATTATTTTTATCAGAGGCATTGTAAAGAATTTTCTTAATCTTGAATTTTAGTCTTTGCATGATTGGATTATTGTAGAAGAACCAAGGGAAGAACTCTGTTAATTGAAGGAAATGGGTCCATAAAAAGAATTTGGGAATCAACAAGATAGTAATTTTCAATTAATCTTTTTAAGAAACAAATCACAAATTCATCACAATTGTGTTTGATGATCTTGAAAGTAACACAATTACAAGGTGTTCGACAGGTTGAAGAATATAAAGAGCAAATGTCCTCAAGATCTTCCCAAAAAGTATTTGTAGAATTGAAATTCTTAGAAATTTTTCTCTTCTCTTGTTTTGAAGAATGAATTTCCTAGAAAATATTTGAGAATCGATAGTGATTTCCTTTTGTGAATTGTCCTTGAAATTTTTCCCAAATAACCTTTGTTTTTTCAATGTATGTGACACTTTGAGCGTTAAAGCAGTGAGAGATCAAATTATCCAACATATAACAAGAACATTGCATCGCGCTCCCAGACATTACAAAGAGGATCAAATTATGGAAAAGGTGGTTATTTCCCATTGATGAACTCTAATTTTTTCGTGGCAAGAAATCACTCTTCATATTGTGACATTAGGTATGGTAGTTAGTGTAGTTTAATGGTGGAGAAACCAAAACTAATCCTAGATTTTTGCAAGGATGAATGTAATAAGGAGATGAATAAGATTGAGAGGGATCATTTGTAAGTTGAATTGATGAATCTTTGTTTGCATATGAAAAAATGAAGAGATTTCTTATTCCATTGAAGAAGATGAAGACAAAGCAAGAAGCATGTTTTTGTTTACAATATCAATGATACCATATCAGATAATCAATTAAGGATTAAATATTTTCTTAATATGAAAATTTTGAATGGGTACAAGTATTTATACAACTTAGGAAAAAAGCTAAAATAAGGTTTTTAGCTCTTAGAACTAGGGTTAGGCCTAAATCATCCCTATAAAATTGACTTGTATGGTGAGGATTGTCTCCACTTATAAACATATGTTCATGTCGTATATTTTCTGATGTGGGAATCTTTATCACACGCACACACGCCAAAGACTGGACATCTATAGCGTGTATATAAATGGTAGATGGTATGATGGCAGGAATCTAAATTAACATATGGCCCAACGAATCTTGAACTCAACTCTGATATCATCTTAGAATTGTGGTTTTACCTAACTCAATCTTACAAAACTAGCATGTAAGATGAGGATTCTCCCCACTTATGAAAATATCTTCATGCCACATATTATCTGATGTGAGACTCTTAACATATCGACTCCCACCCAACATTATTAGCCTTGATGTATAGATATATAAATGGTGGGTGGTCGAGATCGATAGACTATTGATATCATGTTATACAAATAAGATTTTGATATATTCAAAATTTTAATTACAATGTTAAAATATTATTACTTAAAGTGAGAGAAAAATAAACCTAATAGGATTTGCTTAATGGGTTTAAGACTAATACTACAAGTTATTATTTACATTTAATATTTTCATCACTCCCCCTCAAGATTGTGAATGAATATCAATTATTTTAAGTCTTTAAGTAAGTTGGTTGAATCATTCTAATAGTAAACCCTTCATTAACATATCTCCCGGCTAATACCAAGAAAGAATGTAGGTTGTAGTTATCAATCCACTATCCATGCTTTCTTTGATGAATATCGATCAATCTCAATGTGTTTTGTCTTATCATGTTGAACAATATTATCTACAATATTAATGACTGATTTATTATTGCAAAACAACTTCACATGGCATTTACATTGTATCTTCAAGTCTTTTAACACTTGTTTCATCCATAATAACTCACAAATTAATTATGTCATGGCTTTAAATTATGCTTCAGCGTTTGATCAAACAATTACACTTTATTTCTTACTCCTTTAAGAAATTAGGTTCCAAACAATAATACACAATAACTTGAAGTGGATCTTCTATCACTCATTGAACCTTCTACTGACCCTTGCCATCTTTAGCACTTTCCTCCTCAAAGTCTATCTTATGGTTTTCTCAAATAGGCCTCGAACTTTTCTCCCAACTTTGACATCCAAGTTTTCCAATGAAAATTAGAGTAATCTACTGACCCTTGCCATCTTTAGCACTTTCCTCCTCAAAGTCTATCTTATGGTTTTCTCAAATAGGCCTCAAACATTTCTCCCCAACTTTGACATCAAAGTTTTCCAATGAAAATTAGAGTTAGTCTTAAGTAACTACAAAATCAATTTGTAAGATGAGGATTGTCCTTATAAACATATGTTCAAGTCATATATTGTCCTATATGAGATTCTTTGACATACTCCTTGACGCCCATGATTGAACATATATGATGTGGATATAAATGGTGGGTGACCAGATAGCGAAAATCTAATTAGTAGGTGTTCCATTGGATCTTAAATTACACTCTAATATCATCTAAGAATTTGGTTTGAGTCCATCTCATCTCTATAAAATTGTTTTTGTAAGATAAGGATTGTCTCGACTTATAAACATATATTTATGCCTTATATTATTTGATCGGGAACTCTTTAACATTGAAAACTTGTTGAATAGTCATAATGACTACATTTACAAACCAAACTAAAACACAAAATAAGAGTCATTATCAGGCTGTTAAATTTCTCCTTTTTATTGTGTAATCCAATCAAAGAAGTAACTTATCTTGAGTGGTTAGATAGGTAAATGAAATCTTGTTCACACACTACACATACCATCTACAATACAATTATGAAAGTGACTGCACTAACTTATTATGCTACAATACCAATTATTAAACTCAATTATAATCTTCTGCAAAACTCAATTTATAGCAGAAAACTACTGTGCATTATGCTGATGAGGTGTTAAGCAGATAATATCAACTTATTGAATAAAGCCAAATTGGTTGGTTTCACTGTTTTTTTCTCTCAACCTTTACATGCAACCAATTAATTCCTCTCCCTGATATCTCTCCATCTGCATGGGACTAAAAGCATATATAATGCCAAAAACACTTTACTCTCTTATTTAAACCAAGCTAAATAGTTATTACCGGTACTTTTTGATTCCATTGTCAAGAACAAAGCATAAAATTCTTTGATGGAGGGAGAACAAAAGGGATCCAAATCCGATTACAACTTTCCGCCCGGTTTTAGATTCCATCCTTCTGATGAAGAACTCATAGTTCATTACCTGCAAAACAAAATCAAATCGCGTCCGCTTCCAGCATCTATTATAGCTGAGATTGATCTCTACAAATATAATCCATGGGAGTTACCAAGTCTGCTTTCACTCTTTGTATTCTTTATATTTATCATACTATAGTTCAGAAAAATATGAATCTGTTTTTCTTTTACTTGTGATGATTATGCAGACAAGTCTTTATTTGGAGAGGAAGAATGGTATTTCTTTAGCCCGAGAGACCGAAAGTACCCGAACGGATTAAGGCCAAACAGAACAGCGGCTTCCGGATACTGGAAGGCAACTGGAACTGATAAGCCAATTATTTCTTCATGCGGATCGAAGCATATAGGAGTCAAGAAAGCTCTTGTGTTTTATTCAGGTAGGCCTCCTAAGGGTGGTAAGACAGATTGGATCATGAATGAGTATAGGTTGGTTGATACAACCACAAAATCATTCAGACTGAAAGGTTCCATGCGGGTAAATTTTCGAGAAAACAGAAGCTTTTATCCTATAAGTGCTTATTTATAAGTTAAAATAGCTTATGGATAGTCATATTCATGCTATATTCATAGTGATTGAATGAACTCAATACGATAATAAGCATGTTTCTATTGTTACAGTTGGATGATTGGGTATTATGTCGGGTTCGACATAGAGGCTACTCGTTGAAGAGTTTATCTGAAAATCAAGAGAATCATTGTGAATCAAGCATACCAGTAAACCTACAGAAGGGTGAAGAACACCAAACAAAGCCGGCGTTTCAAGGTGATATGATCACAGATTATCAATACAAAGATTATCAGATCATAGCCTCTATTCTTGTTGGAGGAGTTATACCTCCATCTGAGAACATGTCAAATTTGAGCTTTAAGGGAATGCGAAGCAACAATCTAAGTTCGGTTTATGAAGAAAGTTTCGATAAAATGAATTCTCAAACTACAATCCCTTCTTTGGAATGTTACTTCAATCCACTGAAAAGAAAATTAAATGAGGATGATGAACAGTTGGAAAATTTCATTTCTTTTAATAGCAAATTCAACACGGAGAACAAAATAGAGAAATCTCCAAGCATTGATTTTCAAGAGCTAAACAAATTAACCTTTACAGAAAGATATCAGCCTTGATGAAGCTCGGAAAATGGCGATAGGCTGCAAAAGTTCATGTGAATTATTGCTATATTTCTTTATGTGTTATGATTATTTCTACGTGTATCGTATGGTAATAACTAGATATAGAAGTTTCCTTGTATTCATGAAATTCCTTGTATTCTACTTAGCAATGATAAGTTGTAATTACGATTTCTATTCCTCCAATTGACACGAGCTGTGTGTTATTTCAATAAAATCATACTGAAAGTTGGGAGATTATTTTGTAATTTATATGTATTCCTTTAAATAGATCAACTGATCAAAGAGTTACATGATTACATTGATAATATGTATGTCGAAATCCTCCAGCAGCCGAACCATTTGAAAATTAGTCAGAAAGCTCTAAGATAGTGTAAGGATGCAATGTAGCACAACCGGTACAACAAGGGAAAGTTTGAGATCAAGTCACCTTAGTGCACTGAAACAAAGAGAAGATATTGTTGTCACCAACCATTTTATGAATTGGAATACTCGATGACGAGGAGTTTGATACAGGACTTACTTGTATAAATACATAACGATTCCAAGAAGAACGCACATTAGAGTGATGTCAATGCAGAAATTTCGACTGGACCTCAACTGGAGAGGAAACAAATTTTACATATCAATGGAAAGTTGCAAATTTTCACACAAAGGAGAGTGTGATTAACTAGTGTTAGTTACCTCGTTGATAGTTTTCTTCAGCCGTAAGTTAGTGTTTCTCACATCACTTGTTGCTTTATCCACCTGTATAATCAGCCAAGCACAAAAGCACCTTGTAATGTATCTATGACATACTTGCAATACTAATTTTTTTTAAGTTGTTTATTTCAACATAGAAAAGAAAGATTGAATTTATAACGATTTTACCTTTGTGTCAATTTCATCTATTAAAGGAACTTGTCGATCTAATTCCTGAACATAGTCGAGGAGGGAAAAAAGAGAGAAAATGATTATATTGTTAAAATTGAATATTTGCTAATGGAATTACTAGTAAAACAAGATTCATAACCAACCTCGTTCATATCACTTGCTAGATTTTTCAAAGTATCCAATCCTTCTGATATGATATCAAGCCCTTCATCCTGCATAAATCAAAATCAGAATCATTTGCGAACGAAAGTAATAACTACAAAACTCCGGTCCTTTCCGAGTAAAGAAGAATTCTAGCACACCTGTTTGATCTTGCGCATTTCATATTCTGATCGAAACTGACTCGATTCTTCACTTGGATTGAAATATTCGCTGCCAATATGTCCCTCTGAGAGTAAAATGAAAGAGAGCAACATTATTTCAAAATTCAAATGTCACGATATTTATATATTTAATGTCTGCAACACTGATCACCTCACCTGGTGTATCGAACTTGATATGCGGATGAGACGAAGTAGCCGCCCATCCTCCTGTCTGATTAGCAGCAGATGTAATACCATCCGGTATTGCTTGGATTCTTTCCGGCAATACCTGAACAAGATCTTGACGAATGGCTATGTCTTCCTTTGTGACACCTTTAACCTGTTACCGATTTTAGACGCAATCACTATTGCATCAACCATATTTAACCGCAATTTTTTGAAGGCAAATACTTAATGCATAAAAAATTATTACCTTCTTATTAACGAGTTTCTGCAGTTTAGGGATTTCGTCCATTAATCTCCCCTTGGCTCTTCGAACCTCAGCATTCATAGCAGCAGCAGCTGCCCGGTTACTCTCTTTGGTAGCAGCCTCAGATTTCTACATTTGAAACAACCAAATGATCAAAAGGTTATCATTTTGAAGCATAAAGATAAAAACTTTGCATGATTAAGGAAATGGGGTATGAGGAAAAGAAAGGAACATTGAGGCATTGTTGAATGGTGGAATCAACGGCGGCATAGAGACGGGCGAAGGCGTCATCACCGTAAGCGTTGAGTTCACGCTGTTTATCAATGTCGTATTTTTCATATTTTTTGCAGACGGCGTCGACACGGAAGAGAATGTCGATGACGGTCATTGTTTCTCCTCGGAAAAGATTTTGAGAAAAATAAGGAGAATGTTGAGGTTGTTGTTTGTCTCTGTTTCTGTTCCATCTCAAACGCAGATGAGGGGTTGACCGTATAGAACGCTATGATGACAATGACAACAATGCATGATTCTTTGTATTGACTTTGTTTTCATGGCTGACTAATACTAACATTGACAACTGGTAACATTTTTGTTGTTTTAGAAAACAATTTTGTTAGCTAATGTATTCTTTTCGTTAAATTTTACGGGGAAAAAAAAATGTTAAGTTTGCATGTTTGGCAAGCTAGTTTGTATAATGTTATTTAAGATGGCTTTTTTATTTATTTTTAAGTTATTATTATTTGAAAAAGAGCAAAAGAGACAAATGAGTGAACTCTAGTATATCCTTTATTTGCCGCAAAGACGAACCACAAACACATACAAAGAGAAGACAATGAAAAGTATGAAATCTTAGATTCCCAAAAGACGAAGACTATTGAAAAGAAGACAAAAGAATATGGATGATTATACATCTCCATTCTCCATCTCTATTCTTCAAAATATATGAAATTTAGAAGTTCGTTAAAAATGTGAGCTTTTTAGTTTTTGCATATTCGTTTCATTGATTCTTTCTACGTTTTTTAGATTGAATAGATCATTAATGATGATATTGGTTAGAGATTTCGACCTGTTCAAAAAAGAAGTTTTGAGAAACAAAATTTGAGAAGGCTAGAAGGAAAGGGTTCGACCTAGCCAAAGAGAAGGAAAATCAATTATGGGTCCACACCCAGAAGCCAGAAGCCAGAAGCCAGAATCCAGAAGGGTGTCGAAGAGCTTCGACACGCCCATAGATACCATCATGTCGAAGGTATTTCGACAAGGCCATTCAGGAAGACATGGAAAAGAAACTGCTCCAAGTAGTGGGACGAAGTAGTGGGTGGTTACTAGAAGAATGGGTTGACAAGTGTCAAAATCTGATTTGTTGGAAAAGTGTCTGACAATTATTTTATTTGTCTATATAAGTTGATTTCATTTTCAGTAATAAATGTCACATTTCTTCACATTGTAAAGGGACACACTCAAAGTATCGAGCGTCGGAGAAACCAGTATGATAGCGTCCAAAAAATCTTTGTATTTCAAGTCATTTTAATTCCAGGTTAATTTAAAATACTTGCCTATTATCTGTATCTTTTTACCTATCTTTTACTCGCTTTTATTGTCCTTTCATTTCAAGCATTCCGTGTGCGTCTGGTATAAAAACAAAAATACCAAAAAGATACAAAAGAAACCCTCATTACCTTCTACATTACGAGAGTTCACGGTATAACTAACCGGACATAGTAGTCCTGGGACTTGTTTGGCCAGTCCCGCGAGTAACCCTCGCGCGCAGGAGGCCAGCGGAAGGTTCGCGCGAAATCCATGTGCGAACAAATTGGCACATCCAGTGGGACCCGTTGGGTTAGTTATATGCATTTGTGCAATGGTAGAATGGTAACGCCGCGTCCAAATGAAGAATCGTCTTCGACAAGAAGTCTAGTTGTTACGAACACATCTGAACCCGTTACGACAGCAGTATTGATTGCTACCAGCAAGCCGAATGTGGGTGAAACTTCAGGGCCACCGGGACTCCGTTTCACCATGCCGTTTTCTAGAACCTTTGGAATGCCTCCCGAATTCATGCCAAGTTTCCACAATTCTGACTCGACATTTGCAAATAGTTCGTCAGGAGCTTTTTCTCCTTACCAATGGCTAAGACCTTTGACAAACCAGTACAGTCGAACGACTGGCTACAATTATTTATCTCAGTCGATGTCAACTTTTACTTCAAACATTGTGGTTGTCGTAAGGTAGAAAATAGATGAAAGTAATCACGAGATGGTCCATATGTTAACACAATAAATGGGGACCATTTTAAGACCTTTAATACAAGATTTAACACAGAGTTACCAACAGTGACAACTCATATGACTCGAATAGGGGATTTTTTTGGGGCACCAACTGCCCCACAACGTCGAACCACACCTCCTCGTCCTGAGACACCGGTATGATAGGAAGAGGAGTATCAACATAATTTAGAGCAACCTTACGAATAGGTTAAGCAAACACCCAGGGTGGACCAGGGGCCTCTCATCATGATGTTGCATTGACATCAAGACCACAAAGATGTGTTAGGGCATGTTCGTCAGGATGCCATGGTCGGAGAGTCGAACCTTAAAACTATAGTAGAGAGAATTATGGTCCGAAATGGTGTCAACCTAGTCCTTCGACGGCCCACTTACGCGTCCCCATTACCTAACTATGTACTACAAACTAAACTTTCCAAGGGCTGGAAAGTCCCAAAGTTCACCAAATTCGCTGGTGAGACCGAAGAATCCACAGTCGAACATGTGGCAAGTTACCAGACTGAGGTTGGGGATATAGCAAATAATGAGGATTTAAAAATGAAGTATTTCCCTAGTTCGCTTATTAAGAATGTGTTTACCTGGTTTACAATGCTTCCTCCTCAGTCCATTCACACATGGACTCAACTTGAAATATTTTTCCATGAATAGTTTTATATGGGACAATCCAAGATCAACCTAAAGGAATTGGCTAATGTGAAATGAAGGACGAGTGAGTCCGTCGAACAATATATAAACAGATTCAAACTTCTGAAAGCTAGATGCTTTACTCAAGTCCCTGAACATGAGTTAGTCAAAATGGCCACTAGAGATTTTGAATATTCAATTAGAAAGAAGTTAGACCCCTAATACCTTAGGGATATGGATCAATTGGCATATAGGATTCGACAGGTCGAAAGCCTAAAAGCTGAAAAGTTTAAGAATGGTTGATTCCACAAGAAAGTTGCATATTTAGAAACCGACGAGTTCTCATCCGACGATAGAGAGTTCCTCGACGAGAGTGAGGTTCATGTGGCAGAACTCAAGCCATGGCCTCCCTACATGTGCAAAGTATTAAAACCATCAAGCGGAAAAGAGTTTGTCAAAACAGGGAAATCCGACAAATATGTTACTAAGACATATACTTTTGATATATCTAAATACGATGAAATTTTTTATTTCCTAGTAAAAGATGGTCAAATTGTTGTTCCACCTGGTTTAAAATATCCTCCTCTAGATCGAAAGAAAAATAGGGGATTTTGTAAATTTCATAATTACCTTGGTCATAAGACTTCTCAATGTGTTCTTTTCATGGATTTGGTGCAAAAGGCTTTAAAGGATGGCAGGCTTCAATTTGGCAAAAGGCCAAAGATGCAGGTCGACACCGACCCGCTGAAAGTCAAAGAAGCGCTTTATTCGGAGTTGAATGAATGCTTGATGGTGGTAGTTACTGAAGATTTTCCCAACACACCTCATGTCGAGAACATGGAGCGCATGATGGTTGACACTACTGAAGGTGACGACAAAGACACTGAGAAAAAACTAGAAGCAGTTTAACCCAAGAGCTGATGAAAGCTTGGATGAATTCCAAAAGAAACGCCAAGTGGGTGGTTCAAGGGAAATATTATGCCTAAGGTGCAATGATGTGTTCGACTAGAAGGCAACTGAAAGATATAAAGCTAGCAAAAAAGGGACTTTAGCCACTGAAGGGTCTTGTATCCCAAAGTTTGTGTTCGACTAGGGTGGAAACCTGCGTCGAAATGAAGAATTCCAAAGACAAGCCAGTCCATCCATGCCTAAAACTTTTGTGCCAACAACTGACATCCCACGAGAGAAGTGGGTCGAACCAATCAATGAAAAGGGAAGCAAAAGACCGAAATGGGGGGTACTGGACCTAGAGAAAGAATCTGGGAAGAAAAATGAACCCATGGGTTATATGGTTTCTCCCAACTATAAAGGAAATAACCCAATGACCAGGACCCAGTGGAGGTGCTACCATAGAAATAAGAAGGTCAGGAAAGTGGCCTCAACATCTTGACCAAGGCAAGGTGAAGCCCTTGGGTCAAAGGAGCATCGCCCAAAAGCAAGGTGGGTCAAAAAGGGCAAGATAGTGACAAACCAAACCCTGACAATTGGAACCTCTAAGATAAAGGAGGTGATGTCCAAACAAAAGGAAAAATGCACGCCTATTGTCGGAAAGGGGAAGGAACCTGCATACACTCCCCAATCTAACAAGGAAGAGCCAACATATTCGCCTCAGTCTGACGAGGAATATACCGTGTCACCAGAAGATGACTTCGACGAAGACATGTATGATGATATCAATGATGATACCTATGGATAAGACTCTGTCATCAATTGTGGCATCGTATCTGTTTTGCCAGCCGAATATGATATTGTCTCTGAAGTGTCTGAAACGGAGGAAGACTTTATGGCGGATGAAATTTCTGAAGACAAAACTTTATGCTACTACATCATGAATGATGGGTGGTCGAAGAAAAGAGAGCAATATTTGAGAAACCTAGCACTGACATGATGTATCATTTGAAGCCTCTTTTTATAAAGGCAAAGGTCAACAGAACAACAGTCAACAAAGTATTTGTTGATGGTGGGGCAATTGTGAATCTAATGTCCTGCAGTCTTTTCAAGAAAACTTGAAAGACCGATGAGGACCTTTGACAGTACAACATGGTTCAATCCAATTATGAAGGCAAAACCAGCAACATTCTAGGAGTGATCCAAGTGGACCAGACTATGGGGACTACCACAAGGTCGACATTATTCATGGTGATTAACTCTAAGGCCAATTTCAACATATTACTATGTAAGAATGGATTCATGGTATAGGGGCAGTGCCTTCGACCATACACCAGAGACTTAGTATTTTGATACAAGATGGTATCGTCAAGAACATCGAAGCCGACCAAAGCTACTATAAGGTCGATGACACCAAAGGAGCGAAGAGTTTATTCGATTATCACTTAGCAAAAGTGGCCCCTTGTGATGATGGATCAGGTTATTACACTTCCGTCGAGACAGGAAGATCAAGTTCTTACACTTCCATCGAGACAGGCCGCATGTTGAACTTGGATCCAGATCATGGTTTCGTATGGGATAATGCTGACATATCAGAGGAGCCAAGTGGATTTCCACCTGCTGGGTGGTCTGAGGTTGACGAGAATGGCCTCTAAGTCAGAAAGCATGACTCAAATTTCGACCTACCTGGCTGAAAACAAAAAAGAAATGGCTATGGAGTATAGGAAACGTCAAATCCCAACTGACAAAGTTAGAACCTATGTCTCTATAGGCCAAACTACGGTGTCATCATTTGTCATAAAAAGTCAACTTACTAAAAAGGCCCAGACCCATACCAAGTGGCAGGGGAAAAGCGGTTTTGCTGACGTTGACAGTTAAGAAAAACAATGAAGTACTGCTGAAAAACAAGAGGCAAATCAACGGTTGAAGAAGGCGTCAAAATCACTCAAGAAAATCCAAAAGGCCAAGCTTCTTTGGTCGACTACCTCCCTTTCAAAACTGGCCTTTTGGGGGGAAAATTTGTTGGCTAGATATTTCGAACTATTCAGAAAATGAGTTTTGAGAAGCAAAATTTGAGAAGGCCAGAAGGAAAGGGTTTGACCCAGCCAAAGAGAAGGAAAGTCGGCTATGGATCGACACTCAGAATCCAGAATCCATAAGGGTTTCGAAGAGCTTCGATACGCACACATATACCATCATGTCGAAGGTATTTCAACAAGACCATTCAGGAAGACATGGAAAAGAATCTGCTCCAAGTAGTGGGATGAAGTAATGGGTGGTTACCAGAAGAATGGGTTGACAGGTATCAAAGTATGATTTGTTGGAAAAGTGTCCAACAATTATTTTATTTGTTTATATAAGTATATTTAATTTTCAGTAATAATGGTCACATTTCTTCACATTGTAAAGAGACATACTCAAAGTACCGAGCGTCAGAGAAACGAGTTAACCTTACTCAAATGTATGATGGCGTCCAAAAAACCTTTGTATTTCAAGTCATTTTTAATTCCAAGTTAATTTAAAATACTTGCATTTTATTTGTATCTTTTTTACCTTTCTTTTAATCGCTTTTATTGTCCTTTCATTTCAAGCATTCCGCGTGCGTCTTCTATAAACACAAAAATACCAAAAAGATACACAAAGAAACCCCCATTATGTAACACCCAATTTCTACCCGACAATTATCGACAAAATAAGAGTAATAAAAATTCAACTTAATTATAAAAATAGGATACCACATTTCAACTTTCAAACATATTCATTTCCATTTAATCAAATAATACAGTGATACATAACACTTTTGATCCAGATGAAACTATAACAACAACTTTAATTCATTTTTTAAACCAAAACAAATTTTACAACTACGCAGCGGATTCTCAAATATTCAACTAAACATGGTATAACATTTTATTCAACTTAAACAACTTAGTAACAACATATTTTAACTAAAACAACTTAAAACAACAACAAAACAACTAAGCGATCATCCCCTTGAATGTTACATATCAGAGCATCGACATCGACTCGAACTAACGAAGATAACCATCTTCCTTCAAGCTACCTGCACGTTACCAACATAGGGGTAACATTCAAACAGAAGGGGTGAGATATCGAATTTTATAAACGAGGTATGATAAATAATACATAGATACGAATCATACAATTATCACCACTTCACATCAAAAAATACAACTTAACAATCAACCACATTTTATCAACTTACTTTATCAACTTATTACACTTATCAGTATTTACCACATAATCAACAAATCAACATTATCATAGTCAACGTAATCATCTTCAACAACTTCAACAAACATAATCAACTATATCAACATAATCATATAAGCAACATGAACGACTTAATCAACTTAATCAACATAAACGACTTCATCGGTTTAATCAACACAAACAACTTCTTCAACTTAAGCAACATAGACAATTTCATCAACTTCAGCAAACATAAGCAACATAAATAATGCAACACAAGATGCGACGCGACTGTGCATATGCATGTGGTGCCATTGAAATAAAACTCCCAACTAAAAATATACCAGGTTATCGAGGTATCTACAAGGCATAAGCCTTCAACTTAATAATTTTTCCAATCCATACCAACATGATGAGCATCCGCTCCAACTTATAAAATGCAATGTATGCCATGATCACAACGATACAACACATAACAACAATCAACTCAGAACAACATTCAACAAACAACATAGCAACTTTAGTTCATCACGGTTCAACTTTGGTCGTAGGCCTACAACTTATGTACATCATTGTTGGTCATACGACCTACAACTTTAATATCTACATTGGTCATTCGACCTGCAACTTAAAACATCCATAAATCTGAACAAAACAACATACTCGATGACACGCGAAATCCACACATTCAACACGAATTCAACAAAATAAACCGACTAAAATCACCTACTAATTATTACGAATTACCTCGTCAATTTTCGTCAAATTCCGGACAACTAATTTTTCTGCCTAAATCGACTAAATCGACACTGTTTAATATTTTGTTATTACTACTAATATTTTTACTAATTCTGGAATTTAAGCCTACTGATATAAACACTTTTAATTTAATTAGCTAAGTAAACATGTATAACTACTAATTAAAGTATCAATCATAACTAATTAATTAAACGAATACACACATGAATAATTAGGAAGTAGTCCCCACCTAATTACAATGTGGCTTGCGCCACTTTCTCTCATGGCTCCCATCATGAAATGGTGGCTCTCATCATGCCTCCTACTATTTAATATTATTAATACTACTAAATGTAATTGTTTTTGGTTATACATAACAGACTAAGAATATATGGATATAAAAGTATTCCTATATTTTCATAAGAAACATGTTAATGGTTTAATATTACTCTACTTAAATTTTATAATAGTGGTACAAATAATTATGTATTTCTGTAGTTTACATAAACAAGGAAATAAGGGTAAAAAAATCAAATATTCTTCCCCTACTTTATGGGTGGCCACCCTTGATCTAAAAATTAAGTGGCCAGCGCCACCCTTGATCTAAAAATTAAGTGGCCAGCGCCACATTCACCAATGGCATGTGTGGTTGGCGCCATGTATCCATGGCCCACTTCATGTGATATTTTGCTTTCTCTTGGGAGGTCTGTGCCACCCTCTTGTGGGTAATAGGTGGCATGCGCCACCCATGCAACGTAAAAACATGTTTTTCTTCCCAAACTAATTTTTTTCTAGAATCGAACAAATCAATAGCCACATTCACATCATTAATTCAACAACAAATGTCGACAACATTTATCAGTCAGTAATTTCACAAAAACAACATTGTAATAACAACATCAACAAATCGACAACAACATTATAGACACTACCCGATTTCAATTACTATGTATCGATTATCATAACCCGATTATAAAAGTCGAACTCCACCCTTACCTTAAATTGATGGTCACTCGAATCTCCGATCGACTCTTCCGACGGCAACAATTCTTGTAACCGTTTTCTCCCAATTTTTCGCGTTCTTCTTTTCTCACGTTTTTTCTTTTCTTACTGATACTTCTCAAAAACCTAACCTCCACTTATTATTATTTCTTTTTGTTATAATTATAATCTTAATCGGGCTTACTAATCAGCACCCCCACAATTATTGATATCAACGCAACGACTAAGCCCACTTAAATAAACACTCTTATAATTCCATAATATTAATTCTAATATTATTCCTCCCGACTAAATCGAGTAATCACCGACTATCAAATAAATCTTCCAAACCACCAAATCAACATATTCAACCATAAACGAAAAATATTCAATATTACGTTCCACAACTTAAATCAACTTATCTACTTAATCCAACTCAAACCAACTTAGAAACATCAATGTAACATTCTGATAATTCGGAACTCAACTCAAATCATCAAAGACAACACAAACTAACTTAAATCAACACAACATAATGCATGTATATTTAATTAAATAAGTAATTAAATAAATGAGTGTTACACATTACCATTCTACATTACAAGAGTTCGCATCATAATTAATCGGAGAGAGCAATCATGGGACTAGTTTGGCCGATCCCGCAAGCAAACCTCACGCGCAGGAGGCAGCGGAACGTTCGCGCGAAATCCATGTGCGAACAGAGGATTTTAGTGTGTTTTGTATTTACAAAATTATGTTAAAATGGGTTAGAGTGTATTGGGAAATATGACCCAGATTTTCGTGATTACTTTGAAGTTTTAAGTGGTTTAAAGGATTTAGGGTACCTGACTATGAAGAGCTTGTGTATTATGATGCAATGAATATTAATGAAATGGTTCTATTGAAATATGATTTAGGTACCAATAGGTTAAAAAAACATTACATTTATGACAGGGAATATGCATTTATATGTTATCCATCCACTGTCACAACATGAAATAATTGAAGAGTTGTCATTTTCCCTTGAATACAATGTTGTATGATCCAATGACCAAGAAGAAAAGTATGTTGTAGAGCCTCATGCAGTGGAGTTGGATGAAGGTATCAACTGCAAGGGAGGGAATAATGTGGAAGATGACAACTTTAAGGGGGAATGTTGCATTGGGTGAAGAAACTATTGAAAAAGACAAGTTAGAGGAAGGGATCACTCCATTGGATGAAGAAAATGTTGAAAAAGAGAAGTTGGGGGAATGAGTTGTTGCATTGGATGAGGAAAATATTGAAAAAGACAAGTTGGATGAAAACCTTAATGAGGGGTGCCACTAATATAGTAGAAAACATTAATGATGGAAGGAACATTGATGTAGCAGATGTGGATATAACATGGAACATTGTTGTAGTAGATTTGGACTAGATATATGACTATATTACAACATTGAAATAGATGTGGGATTATATCGTAACCAAGTAACATATGATGTTATTGAAGAGAATGCTTATGTGGATCTATGTGCTTACAAGTATAATGATTATAGCAATCTGTTGACCTATTTGGTTTTAATGATGAAAAAATTGTGAGGTGAAATCTTCATCTAACGTGATAATCAAGTTATTGTGCTTGGAGATCAATATGTAAAAGCCTGTCTATTAAGGTCGACATTGAATGCCACACGATGTTTGGTGAAATCCCTAATGATCTTAGTAAAGAAATCACAATGTCTTATCAAGCCTAATCAAATAGAAGAATTCAATTCCTAAGTGAAGTGTTGAATCAATGATAAATTAAGCAAGGCATATTGAATCATCAGAATTGTGAAAGAGAGAAAGTGTGAAATATTTCATTGTTGGTGTCGAGTGATATGTGCTTGTAAAGGTATGAGATTAGCTCTTGAATTAGTGGGATAATCACACACACACACACACACAAATGATTGGAAAACCTCTCTAATTTTATTAAAACTATCGGAAAACATTTTTATGCCTAGTTAATAGATTAAAGACTCGTTTAATCAATCAAATGGGTTTTTACATGTCATAATCAATTAGCCAATTAGGGTTAATCAATAATCTTTTTTGTAACCTTAATAATTGATTAAAAGATGACATAATTGATTAGTCCCTATGTTATCTAAAAACCTTCCATATTTGAATTACATAATCGATTATGAGCATTAAAAATTTCATGGATTCTTTCCATTTTTGAGTCACACTTTGTCCTATAAATAAAGGGTGTATTTCTCGATTCATTCACACCAAAAAAATGTATTTTGAATACTCTCTCTAACTTTTTCCTTAGTGTTTTGAGAGTTAAATTTACATGTGAGGCTATTGGTTATGGTGTGGGGGCCTTTTGTAATATCTCTCTTGAGGTTTTTTGTTTGATTATGAGTTAAACCAAGTTAAAAAGCTATTGTTTAGTTTGTGAGAGATTCCGTTAAAATCTCATGGTTGCTTCGTGAGCTTCGACTATCGTAAAAGCTCGTTTGGTTCAAGAGATTGTGCATTAAAATATCCAGTTTGGTTTGTGAGTTTAATTAGTTTACTATAAAAGTTCTCATTTTGTTCAAGAAATTGTTTATTAAATCCAATTTTTTGTTTATTTTATTTTAATTGAGTTTATTTTGCTTTTTATGATTTTATTTGAGTGTTCTATTTGATTTATTGGTATTAATGAGGTTGGATAGAATTTTATTAGAATTAATTTTAATTTTAAATTAATCAAATAATAGAAATAATATGAGATTTTTGTGATTTGGGAATGGAATTAGAATTTAATTTAAAATTAAGAAAAATGGTGTATATGATGAGAAATGAGGAGAGATAGATAATTAATAAAATTAGTAGGGTGTTATTTAAATGGATAAGAGCATTAGAGTTATGGTAGTTTTGGGAGATGGATGCATGAGATGTGTTTTGAAATATTAGAAGATGCATCTCCAGAATCTTCTTTAAAAATATGTTGGTATGGTTCAATAGGATGCATAAGATATGCTTTAAAATATTTTAGAGATACATCTTCTGATTAGTTATAACATTTTGACTTAAAATGAAAATGTGTTGATTTAAAATAAAAATATGTTCGAAGATACATCTCCAAAATATTTCCGAAATTTGAAGGGTATTTTGGATTTTCATTGAGTATTTTTCTATCTTATGGTATAAGAAATTCCCTTGGATATATTTACAAATTAATATAGTTTTTTCTTGGTTTAAAAAAAATAGAAGTAACTTATTCACTGAATTATCTACAATAGAATATATGTGATTTAATAGGTTTTAGCTTACTATTCTACTAACCCATGTTAATGGCGCAGTCACATTGGTTTCCATTTAATCATGTTTGTACCAAATAAAACCAACCATAGTAATGAAGCCTTAGATTACAAATGACCCCTTGTTCTCAAACAAAACATACATGTGATCCCTACTCATATAACACCGCCTGCAGCACCGCTAAATTACTCACCCGCATTCCATCAATTTCATTCATTTAATTCAACTCGCGATCATGCATCTTTGAAATTTTCCATTTTTAAACAATACAAATTCTTTTTAGAAAGAAAAAAAAAACTAGAAAATTATAAAGTAAATATACAACCATCTTTCAACAAACTCATAATCAGAAAATGAGAAAGAAAAAAATTAAAACAACAGAACTAGCGAATCAACTTGCAATAGAACTTAACCAAAAAACAGTGAAATTAAGCTTAAACAGTTAAAAAGAAAAACAGTTTCTAATTAGAGAACAGAGAAACAAAAGCAAAGCGCTAAGGGAACGGATCGCTCAAGATCCGAAACCCAAACTACCAGATTCAGATCTTCCGATCACACACCACCGCCAGCTTTGTACCGATAGAGCTTCCCGAACACATGAAGCGCGGTGACGAAACCGATGAAGCAGAGACTCATAACTAGCACCACCGTCGGTGATATCTTCAGTCCGGGAGCATCGTCCGTGTAGAATCTCAGCATGTTGTTGCTTCCACTGGATCCGCCTCCGACACCGGCGGTGCTGTTTCCGGATGTGAGACGGCGACGGCGCATGCCGGCGGTTGCGGCAGCGGAGCCGCGGGGAGCGACGACGCCTCCTCCGCCTCCGGGGCGGGAGGATGTTGAAGTTGATGATTGGGATTGAGATGCTCCTTTAGCCATGTTGCAGTAGTGGAAGAATGAATGAAAGGAAAGTGGGTGAAAAAAAGAGTTGAGGACGGTTAGACTTTAGTAGCTTACAAATAGTACAAATTGAATAAAAATGAGGTGGCGTTTGCTTTTAAAGATTATTAAAATTTCAATGACACGTGGACATTTGGAAAATTCTTTTTTTATTTATTTATGGAGGGTATTCCCGGTGCGGTTTGGATGGTTTTCACTTAAAAAAAATCATTCGAACCGCAAGAGAAAAAAACAAGCGATTTGGTTTGGTTCGATTGGCTTTAAGAAATAAAATCAACCAAATCAAATCAATAAGGTTTTGATTGGTTCGGTTCGATTGGTTCAGTTTTTTACAATATTTTTATTGAGGCATACATATATCTATAAAGAGCAACATAATTTTGTATTTAATCATTCATACATTATCAAATAGCAACAAAATTCATCATATTTCGACAATAACTTCTTATTTAATATACAAAAATAAGATTAGACAAAAGTGGAATAAAAAACATAAATTAATAGTATAAAATAATATACAAAATATTACAATAAAAAAGAAAAAACAGAGGAGAGGAGAGATTAGAGAAGATGAAAAACAAAGATCATAAGACATGCGATATTATATTAAAAAATGCGATAAAAACTTAATTGGAAGAGAAAACAATAATATATAAAAAGGAGAAGATGAAGATGAAAAAAAAAGAACATAAGATAAGAGAGATTAGAGTAGAAGAGATGAGATGTACATAACAAATATGATGAGAAGAATGTGATACTACTCGAATAAATTTGAGAAGGTTGAAACTAAAATCCTAAATGTGAGTAAGAGAATATTTGTATGGTTAAGGCATAATAGGTTTGAGTTTTGGGTTGGATGTGAGATAAGTGAAGTTTAGATTGTAACATGATGCGGTTTGGTTTTATTTAGTTTGGTTTGCATAATACAAACAGCAAATCGAACCAAACGATTTTGTTAAAAAATGACTCAAATACATCTGAACCAAGTGCGATTTTTGCGATTTCGGTTTGGTTTGGTTTGGTTTGTGATTTTTCTATTGGGTTGGTTTGGTTTTGAACACCCCTAATTCTATGATATATCATATTTGATTAATTAGTTACATGGAAAATTATTGTAGTTAATTTAGTTTAAAAGTTAGTTGATCAACTTACGATTTAACAATTAAATTGTGGTAAGTAAATCATATGATTAATTATATCTTTTAACCTAAATAAAATTAAAGCTAAATTTATCTACATGATCATTTAAGTTATTTAATTGAAACAATATGATCTTTTATATATTATTTTTTTGCTACAAGTAGATTCTTTAAGTTATTTTAAAATATCAAGTTAGTCCGTTAAGTCTTTTTTATAACGCTTTGGTCCCTTTTTAAAAATCTCTATTATAATAAATTGCAAACTCATATATCATTTGAACTATTTTTTCGCGCTGATCACGATTATGCAATCAAATTTTTCAAAAAAGTTATGATTCATAAAAATCAGATAAAAATATCGAAATTCATAATGAAAAAATCGTTGATCCGACCAAAATAAACAATTAAACGTAAAACTAATTATATATTTTTGATTGGCGCAAAAAACAGTTCAAATGGTATATGATTTTGTAATTTATTTTAACAGAGATTTTTAAAATAAAGACCAAAGTGTTACAAAAAAAACTTTAAAGACTAACTTGATATTTTAAAATAACTTAAAGGATCTACTTTTAGCAAAAAAAACATAAAGGATCATATTATTACAATTAAATAACTTAAAAATGATCTTTTAGATAATTTAACCTAAAATTAATTACCTATTAAATTAATTTAATCATATTTGCACACATGATTATATATATATATATATATATATATATATATATATATATATATATATATATATATATATATATATATATATATATATATATATATATATATATATATATATATATATATATATATATATATATATATATATATATATATATTAAGAAAACATGTAAATGAAACATTTTCCCTATTAAAATGATCTATAACACAATTATATATATTTTACCATGATCTATCATACAATCTTATATATTTTACCATTAGATCATGTAGTATTTATAATTTTACAATAGTCTTTCATATTAATCTATAAGATTTTTTAAAAAAAATAACCATGTTTTTTAAAACAAATTATAAAATAATCATATTTAAAAAATACAAAATTAACAATGTTTCAGATAAAAAGTACTATTGAGTAGCCATATCCATTTACACATGTATCTAATTTTTGTATACATTAGTCACTATCTGTGGCATATACATATAACTTTTATACATATTAGTTATTGTATGTGATGCATGCTAGAGGTGTTCATTAGTTCGAGCAAATCTAAATCAAATGGGAATCCAAACTAAATCAATGTGTTTGGGTTGGACATTTTTCCAGTTCGGGCAAAAACCAAACCGAATCAATTAAAATTGATATTAATTGGTTCAGACAACTAATTTCTAATTTGCTACCCGTAAACCCAAATCAATCCAATAACAATCAAATTAATAATTAATTCATATAATAAACTATTAATTTTTGTTAAGAGTCTCACATCGGACAATATATGGTCTAAACTTGTGTATAAAAGTACGGGCAATCCTCACTCTACCAACCGATTTTGTAGAGTTGAGTTAGGCTCAATCACATTTCTTAACATGGTATCAGAGCCTTGTTTAAGATCCGGTGGGTCACCTTCTATGGTTTCCGCTATCGAGTCACCCACCATTCATTTCCACGCTCCAGATGTCCAATCCTGGGAGTTCGGGGTGTGTTAAGAGTCCCACATCGGACAATATATGGCTTGAACTTGTGTATATAAGTGGGGACAATCCTCACTCTACCAACCGATTTTGGAGGGTTGAGTTAGGCCCAATCACATTTCTTAACATGGTATCAGAGCCTCGTTTAAGATCTGGTGGGCCACCTTCTATGGTTTCCACTCGGGCCACCCACCATTTATTTCCACGCTCTAGATGTCCAATCCTGGGCGTGAGGGTGTGTGTTAAGAGTCCCACGTCGGACAATATATGACCTGAACTTGTGTATATAAGTGGGGGCAATCCTCACTCTAACAACCAATTTTGTAGGGTTGAGTTAGGCTCAATCACATTTCTTAACATGGTATCAGAGCCTCGTTTAAGATCCAGTGGGCCACCTTCTATGGTTTTCGCTATCGGGCCACCCAGCATTTATTTCCATGCTTCAAATGTCCATTCCTGGGCGTGAGAGGGTGTGTTAAGAGTCCCACATCGGACAATATATGGCCTGAACTTGTGTATATAAGTACGGGCAATCCTCACTCTACCAACCAGTTTTGTAGAGTTGAGTTAGGTCCAACCACATACAAAACCGGTTTTGTAGGGTTGAGTTAGGCTCAACCACATTTCTTAACATGGTATTAGAGCCTCGTTTAAGATCCGGTGGGTCACCTTCTATGGTTTTCGCTATCGGGTCACCCACCATTTATTTCCACGCTCCAGATGTCCAATCATGGGCGTGATGGGTGTGTTAAGAGTCCCACATCGGACAATATATGGTCTGAACTTGTGTATATAAGTGGGGGCAATCCTCAGTCTACCAACCGGTTTTGCAGGGTTGAGTTAAGCCCAATCACATTTCTTAACAATTTTAATTGAGTTATTAATTATTTATTTGAATGATGAGAATAATTGTTATAGTAATTACCAAGTACAAACCATAATGAAAGAAATAAACATGCATAGTCTCTGGACATTTCAAATGAAAAATGGAACGACATCTTTCAAATTATCACAAGTGTATCAATCAATGATGAAAAAAAGATAAACCAAACATCACAAGTCACAAATATTATACATCAAACTCATAAATTGCAATCTACAAGGATATACAAACCACAAGCTTCTTCCCAAATCGCAAAACCTCAAATCACGAGTATCTACAAACTACAAACCTTCAATTTTATGCTATGGAATGGAGTATGAGTATGCAATAAAATTGTTTTAAATTATAGAATATTTAAGTGAAATACATATGACTATGGTGGTCATAACTTGTTTAAATATATGTGTGTCATGTGTTCAATATTTTTTTATATTTTATTTTAGTGTGTAAACAAATAAATTAAAAAATATACTTAGTTTTGTATTTATTTTTAATATATCCGATCAATCCAAACCAATCCATTATTTTTCGGATCGGTTTGGTTTGGACTTTATTGCAAAAATATAGAAATTCAATCCAAACTAATCCATTTATTTTTCATTGGTTCGGGTATCATACTTTAGAAATCAAACCAAACCGACATGCAAACACCCCTACGCATGCATACAACCTTTGTACACAGTAGCCACTTCCTATGGCTATTGTGTTGTCTTATTATATCAAATTTTGTACACATTAGCCATTACATGTGGTGCATGCTCCTAGAGAATGCATGCATGCTCCACATGCAGTGGCATCAACTATATGTATGCATCATGTGTAACACCCGTCTAAAACCCCGTGAATTTTCACAAATGAAACAATTACATTAATAAATGTAAAACTATTACACGGATGTCACATCTTCATTAAGCAACATACAATCAGAGACCCTGCTCTGTAACATGGGTTGCAATATAATTATAACCAAACAGAGTATTTAACATCATAATCAAGTCGTTTAGAGCTTCTTGCAGCAGATACTTAAGTCAACAACTCTTTTATAAAATAAACTCAGATACCATAAACAGGTAGTTCAAAAATCAAGTGGTTCAACATAACGCGTAGTCATCATCTTAGAAGAATCTAAACTAATATAAAAATCAACAAGCATAATATAACTCCAAAATATCAAAACATATAAAGTTCTCAAACAAACGATCCCAACTCTGGTGTTACGTATCACATCAAGACTCTCTTTATTCTACGGAAACAAAATCGAACACACTCCGAAGCAACACCTAAGCTCCATGCACTAATCTTGATCACCTTCAAGTTATCCACGTTCGAGGCAACATTTCCAAGCAGAAAGGGTGAGTAATTATAATTATTATAAAAGATGCAAGAAATAGATATTGCGGTTACGATAGTTAAATAATTACAACATAACATCAAATACATCACATCTAGACAACATCAACTTCAAGTTTTCATATCAAACATCGTACTCCACAGTTTAATCAAACACTTAACTTAAACAAACATTGTGCAATGCCACAAATAATGCAAATGCAACACCATTAGATTCATGCATGCAGTACCGAAATATCGCTGATGACTTAGTCATCATTATCTCCAAAGATCCCCACCAATAAGATCGGTTCCTGCTTGGAACCAGAGCACGTCAAAATTTGCACTTAATCCTCACAATGGGATTAAGGCCATCAATGGACCTGAGCGTCCTATAAATTGTCATTGGACTTATCATTCTGCAAAACATCACTGGACCATTCTTCCTAAGAATTCTATGAATGCATGATGTGCAACAATTCATAAAATACGACCACAACTAGTCAATACGCACCATCATCCTTCAAATTCATCAAGTTTTGTTCACATAGTAATATACCCATATAACATACATAATCACAGAACACAATAGAAGTTTTCCTATAGTAAGCACACATATCTTAATTTTTACACAAAAATTTATCACATAAATCTTGCAAACAGTCACTGATATTACTTACACTACTACAAAACGCACGTTTAATGACGCTAGGTTTACAACGGATTCGTATCCCACCGTTGTAATAGGTTAAAAAATTTGCAGTTGATTTATAACGCCATATTCAATGACGATTAAATTGAAAACTGTTGTAATAAAGTCATATTTAACAAATCGTTGTAATACATGTTGTGACAAGCATCGATTCCCAGCAAGTACTTTTTTTTCATTTGTTTAAATTTTAAACATATATTTTATTACATTTTATAGTGTTATGGGGACTTTAACCTCAAAACAGAACATTCATCTTTGTTTTTCTATTTTTAAGTGAAAGACAATATTTTGATCAAAACTTCTTTAAAATTCATCTTTGTTTGTCTATTTTCAATTAATTCATTTTTTTTGTGTGTTAACCTATAAACTTCATTTAAAAAAAGTGAAATAGACATGTATATATCAAAGAAAACTTCATTATAATTCCAGAAAACTTCATTATTATCAATCGTCCAAGCCCATAGCAACAAAAGTATCTTCCCAATCAGGGACTCTCTCCTCACTTCCTTCATCAGAACTATAAAAAAAGTTCTCTTATGCTTCTTTGTCTTCTTTTTCGGCTTCTTCTTCTTATTCTTATTCTTCTTGGCTTTCCTCACCCTTAGGTCGTATCTATAACGCCCCATATAATATATATCTAGAATATTATCATACAATTGTTTATTTGGTACTGACACCATCATAAGTGCCTAATAGTACAATTCACATTCTTGACCAATTCTAAAATTAATACAATCTATGGTGCAAGACATGGAAATTATACTAAAAAATAAAATACTAAGATCAATACAATATCCATTATTGTACAAAGATAAATACACAGCGGAAACTAAAGCCTATGTTTCTCTTGAAACATCCCAAGCATAGCTACACTTGTAAACAACCTGCAAAAGAAACCTGAAAAGCAACAATAATAGTGGGGTGAGATATCAACATCTCAGTGAGTTCCCTATCTTAGAGTTCCCTCGGCTCTAAAGGTTAAAATCTATCCACTACTCGGGTCATTAGTCACTTCTCTACAAGGAACCAAGACAAGATGAAAAAGTCCATACACGCTCTCGACATCTTATGTGGAACTCAGTGGAATACCCATCGTAAGTGTTATCAGCAAGACTTCCCGTAGGACTCAGTGTAATACCCACCTCAAGTCACTACCTAAGTCTTTACAGATGCTTCCCGTGGGACTCAACTGAACCCACCTCAAGACTTACTCAAGACTTCACCGGCAAGGCTTACCATGGGACTCAATGTAATACCCATCTCAAGCCATTACCATGATTTCCGTGGGACTCAGTGTAATATCCACCTCAAGTCTAAACTCGGTAAGACTTCCCGTGGGAATCATTGTAATACCCGCCTCACCAACGGTTTTCGCATCAACCTAAGGTAGTCCTAAACATCTCACAAGTTATACCTTTTATTTTCAATAGCTCACAATTCCCTAACTAACATAATTATGGTTAATTAGAAAATTCGGTTATAAGTTGGTTTAAAAATAATATTTCTCAGTCTCATAATCTAGTACATATTAATAGGCTCAAATCGATATAAGGAATAGTCAAATCGGATAAACAATGAGGAAGTTATGAATTTTCAAAAGTATCAAAATAATAGTTTTAATCGGCATAAGATAAATAAATATTTTCCATTTCAAAAGTAATATTTTACTCTACCATTGGATAGTACGTTGTCATATCTTTCTAACGATATAAAGTTTTCCTCAATCAGATACCCGAGTAAAAAGTTATGAATTTTATAAGAATTAATATTTTCCAAAACTTACAGCGTTAACAGGTCAACCCATATGGTTAACCGGTTAACCAGTCTAAAATTTCACTTCCAATGACATATCAGGTCTCGTTAACCGGTTAACCGACAGTCAAAAGCTGAAATTCTGCGTTTTTAACACTCAAAACTCCCCCAAACTCAATCCAAACATAATGGATCATCCAAGCAATCTTAGTAGGTTTAATATACTTATAACCCGACTATTCTACCATATTATTTCAGCATTTTATCCGTTAGATTTCATGATTTAGCAATTTTATCAAATCTAACCTAAACTCTAAACATAAAAAAATCTTAGAAGAAAAGCTTCTAACTAGAATCCACCTTGACAATGAAGAGGAGTTTGATGAAGATGAAGATGGTTGATGAAGAAAAATGATTATCCAAGCATTTCCTCTTCTAGGGTTTCTTCTTCTTCTTCTTCTTTTTCTTCTCTTCCTTTCTTCCTTCTCTTTTTTCTTCTTTTTTCTTTACCAACTTTCTTCTTCGTTCTTATAACCCTTATTTCTCTCTTTTTATAAAAAAACAATTATCTATCAGTTAGTAACACTAATTGGTCCAAATTGAAAGTATCCAAAAATGTCTCTGAGTCAAATATTTAATAAAACCTCTGAGTCAGATAATACTAATTAATTATTTTAAGTTCGTCGGTTGCTCTAATTATATTGATAGAAAACTCTTAGAGCACACCGAAACCTTATTAATCTTAATTAATATTATCCAGAGCATTTAATTAAAATACGGAGTATTTATAATATCCCTGAAAACCAAGGATCCGATGGTGAGCCTTCCTCATCTTGTCGAAGACGTTGTTAATTTGCAACCTCATTTGTGATGTTTGTGTTAACATTGTCATTTGTTGAACTCATTTTTATAAGGAATGTATAATTAAAAAATGTAAAACAGTCTATTTAAAGATGAAGTTGAAAATGAAAAGTCTGATATTTAGGTGCTTGTAATGATGATAATTGTAATGGTTGATATTCTCGAACGATATTTTTTTTTAAACGGAGAAAATCATAAATCATTATTATACTTGGGATGAGCGTTTCTCTCTTCGGGGAAGAGCAAAGGTTATAATATTACAACGGTTTGTTATTATAACTGTTGTGATATATTATGTAAAATTGATAAAAAAAAATTGTAATCAGGAATCGAACCTTGTACATATAAAAGGGGTATCTCTACAGTTCTTATATTTAACCGTTGTGATATATTTATAATAAAAATATATGTATCATTACGGTTGTTTGCGATAACCGTTGTGATATATTTACCTATATAAGGGAATTAACTTTCCCTTATTAACAGTAGCGTCGTTTTCTTCACAGCGAAACCCTAGCACCCATTTTTCCTCTACATTTTTGGTAACAAGGTTTCATCTTTTTTTAGAATCTGCAAAAAGGAATACAAGAAGTATGAAGCTTTTTATTTAGGCTTTTTCATCATGTATGTCTTCTTGTAGAGTCTAAAACTAAATGAACATGGTGATGATGTTGGCGGTAGCAAGCGTAATGTACATATTGTTTATGGAAAATAAGGTATTCTTTAGGGGTTTTGTATCAACTTTTGCTTGTTTTATTTTGAATACTAACTAATTTTCTTCACTGATTCCCATTTCTTAGGATTTTATTTCACATGGTGGATGATGATAATGGTAGCAAGCTTATAGTATGAGTTGTTGAGGTACATATATATGAAAATAAGGTATTCTTCTACTTCAATCTTTTTGTTATATAGTTCTCATTTTCTCGTTTGTTGCATGTTGTTTTTGTTTATTGTTCTCATTTTTTCGGATCCTTCTTCCCATTTGTACAACTATGTGTAGTAAACGAGGAATCAACGGTGGCAACAAATCTTACCTAGTTTTAGAAACAATAAAAAGAAGTATAAGAAGTATGGAGTCATTATGGTAAAGAGGTATGTTCTCTTGTAACACTTTAATATAGTCTGTGATAAATTATAGTATCTGGTTCTGGTGTATGATAAATAATAGTATCTGGTTCGGGTGTATGATGTTGTTTGAGTTTATTATATTCTATATAGATTATTTATTTCACTAATATGTCTCACTTAAAAATTAAAATACATTTATTTAAATTGAGGTAGATACTTATAATTTGTAAATTAAGTTATATTTGAAAACTAAGTTAAACAAACCATTTTTGTTTTTAGATTGACATGTTTCTCGTCTTTCATCTCACATTGTTTACATTTATTATGGTATAATTATCAGGCACCTCTGATGCATCACTGAATTTGTTTATAGTTAAATTTCCATTAGACAATTTGATCGGATAGTCTCCCTCCTCATTCTCATTGATAATCGTAAAAAATTTAGTATAAAAATTACGATAATAAATGATGATGAGAAGATAGACTATCCGATCAAATTTTCTTATGAAAATTCAACTATATTCGAATTCAGCAATGCATTTAAGGAGCGAAATCATTATACCACAATTTATGTAAACAACATGAGATGAATGAGGAGACGCATATAATTCAAAAACAACAATGGTTTGATTAAATTGGTTTTCAAGAATTGATTAAAATTTCAGATTATATATTTCTTCGTCAATTTGAATCCCTATATCTTTAGTGAGGGGTATAGAAAATAAGCAATTTGTATAAAATATAATAAACCATGGGCCTTTCACAACGGTTATCTATTCTAACCGAGGCTAAAAGTAATTTTTGTTTTTGTCTAAATTTGCTGCTGATGGGTTTTGAACCCAGTATCTAAGAGTATTGTTCTGGACTGGGCCATGACATTATGCACGGCACGGCCCAACGCTCGTCGGGTCCAAGCCCAAACGTCCAAGCACTTGAATACGTCGGGCGAAGGTCTGTTCACCCATGCCAGAGGAACGTCTCCTCGACGTGCTGACTATGTGTCGGGCAAAGAACGTGTTGCCCGTCCCATGGTCTTCATCCACATGTCATCAGCCTACATCTCGGGCACATAGGTTATGTCGGGCAGAACCACAACTGCACCTCACTTAACACGTCACCCAACTCCCCTATATTATCTCCTTAGGGATAGGGGCAGTTGGACCAGGGAGCAGGCCTTTGGTCTAGGTCTTCACGCTTCTTACGCGTCCCCTGGCAGCTCCTCCTTGGGCCTAGCTAATCCAGCCCATTATGAGCCTTGGCCCAGCGCTGGGGGCTCAATATAAATACCCTTTCATGGCGAAGGGACAGGTATTCTAACTTACACTTTGATAACCTTGTTCTGTACCTCTTCTGACTTAAGCATTGGAGCACCTTGCAGGTACACCCCCCTCCTCACTCATATTTTCTGGCCCAGTCTGCAATCCTTGGAAGGCCCTCCTGATCAGGTAAGATCAGTGGCGCCGTCTGTGGGAACCAGCTATCCCCATCTTCATCAACAGAGGATCAAAGCTCATTCATTTCTGTCCTTCCAACATGGCCGGAGAACAACCTGGAGAACGCAGTCGTCCCCTCGTCGACTATACCATGGACGACGGCCCGCAATCCCATGAAGCAGACGCTCGAGACGGTCGTCCAGCCACCCCGTCTCCAGAACCCCAAAATAACGGGGATGTCCCTCACGCTCAAAACCTAGGGGCAGAGACATTTCATCCCATCCTCGTCCCCGTTGAAGGAGACGCCACGATGATCGCCATGGTAAATGCCCTCAATCAGGCAGGTTCTATGCTCTGTCAGCAGCACGAAAGAATCATGGCCCTTGAGGCCGAGCGACAAGAAGCCCGACCTCAGCGGGAGAGGAGGACACAGCAACGACCAGAGCCAACTAAGAAGCGCGGGCGTCGCTCTCCCGAACCCCACGTCAGCAGGGCACGCGCCCGTCGTGACAATGGTCGAGCAGGAACTTCACCAAGGCGCGGGCATAGCCCCGACAACAATGAATTATCTCCACTGAGGAGCGACGAGGAAGACTTGCACTGCCCCCTGTCTCGGGCAATAATGGAAGCCCCGCTCCCCAAAGGCATGGAGAAACCGCCCAATCTAGCCGTGTACGACGGGACCACCGATCCCGACGACCACGTCGACAACGTCAACGCAATGCTCGACTACCGTAATGATATCACCGGTCACCTCAAATGTCGACTGTTTTCAACAACCCTCAGGAAAGGGGCCATGGCTTGGTACAAAAGCTTGGCCCCCGAATCCATTACCTCTTGGAGAGTTATGAGGTCCATGTTCACCAGGCACTTCACTGCTTCCCGTCGCCACCCCAAGACTGAGGCGACCCTTGAAGCCATAGTGCAAAAGAAGAATGAAACACTGCGCTCATACATCGAGCGATTCAACCAAGAAGCTGTCGAGGTGGATACTACCGAACACATAAAGAAGTACCTCCTCGAAAGAGGGCTCTTGCCCGGTAGTGAGCTGAGCAGAGCGGTCGGGATCGAGCCTCCCCGCACACTGAACGAACTTCTGCACAAGGCCCAGGCCTACATTAGATACGAGGAAAAACAGGTGGCACACAACGCCCGCAGCGGACGTAATGCTGGAGATACCGAACATTCCAAACGCGAGGACCCAAACATCCCCCGTCACAACGGGGACAAGCGAAGAGAAGAAAGACCTCGCGAGCTCCGAGAAGGAAGAGGCCCCGCGGGCCGATACAGCGAGTACACCTTGCTGACAGCTCCTCGAGAACGCATCCTCGCAGAATGCATCAACTCTGAATTCAAACAGGGCAGAGTCAGGTTCCCAAAACCGTCTGCGCCGAAGCCTCACACCGACAAATCTAAGTACTGCCGGTTCCACAGAAGTCACGGGCATGTGACCGAAGACTGCGTCCACCTGAAGGATGCAATAGAGATTTTAATCCAAGAGGGGCACCTAAAACAGTATACGAGGAAGAACGAAACCCCCAGACATGAAGAAGCAGAAAAGAAGAGACCCCGGGAAGAAACACCCCCCGACAACTCTCCTTACCAAGTGGCCCTCTGCGTGTCACGCCCGGAAGATTTCTTCCTCCCCGAGCCACTGCCCGAAGGCAGAATCGCTGCACTCAGCCCTTGGGAAGACTTCCCAACCGCACTGGTAATATCAGGTGGAGGAGTTAACGGTGAAGCCGCTGCCCTCTCAGTCAAACGCAAGTTCGACGAGCTCCTACTGACTGCCCCCGAGCAGAAGGCGACATTGACAAAATACCGGGGGAAATCCAACCCAATATCCTTCTTCCTGGAGGAACTCCCGGGCGGATCCCCGAACTCGGGCATCCCACTATTGATCAGAGCAAAGATGGCCCAGTTCGACGTCCGACGCATCCTAGTCGATCAAGGCAGCTCAGTGGATATCATGTACGTCCACCTCTTCAAGACTCTAAAATTAGACAAGACCAACCTGGCACCCTACGTCGGATCCGACCTCCAAGGATTCAATGGGGCAACGACGAGGCCATGGGGATATGTCGAGCTCCTCGTCACCTTCGGGGAGCAGGAAACGACCAGGGAAATCAAAATCCAATTCCTGGTCGTGGATTGTCCATCCCTTTACAATTGCATCTTTGGACGCCCAACACTGGCCGAACTCACCGCGGTCACATCTACCGTCCACCTGAAGATGAAATACTACACCAAATTGGGCCGCGTGGTCACCATCCACGGCGACATCGAAGCGGCCCGGCGATGCTACGATGCTGCAGTAAAAGGACAGGCCGTGGTCAGCACAAAGAGCAGCTGCAACAACAAAAAACTCAGGACCGAGGACCCTCCTCGGGGAGTTAACGCCATCGACCTCGACTGTCGTATTGGGCTAGATGAAACCGAGGAAGGGAAGTCCACCAAGGAAAGATCTCTCGAACACCCGGTTCGACCAATCCCCGACGGAGAATTCGAGCTCATCCCCCTCGGGGACGACCCAGAAAGGACAGTGAAGATAGGCAAAGGACTGCCCGAGGGAACTAGAGAGAAACTCGTGGCATGCCTCAAGGAGAACTCTGACCTCTTCGCGTGGAATGCCGCAGAAATGCCCGGCCTAGATCCCGAGATCGCGTGTCACAAGCTAGCTTTAGACCGGGCAGCCAAGCCCATAGCACAACGTAGGCGCAAACAGTCGCCCGAGAAGGCAGAGGCTGCCGAGCGAGCTGTAAAAGACCTCTTAGAGGCAAATTTTATTTCTGAAGCCCAGTACACAACCTGGCTCTCTAATGTAGTCCTCGTTAAGAAAAATAATGGAAAATGGCGTATGTGTGTTGATTATACTGATCTTAATAGGGCTTGCCCGAAAGATGCTTTCCCCCTCCCTAATATAGATATGCTCGTAGACAATTCTGCAGGTTTTAAACTCTTGTCCTTCATGGACGCATATAGTGGATACAACCAAATCCCTATGTCGCCCACAGACAAGAGACACACAGCATTCATGACCCCAACGGGCAACTACTATTACAACGTAATGCCGTTCGGGATCAAGAACGCTGGTGCTACATACTAACGCATGATGAACAAAGTCTTCAAGGATGAGATAGGGGACATGCTCGAAGTATACATGGACGACATGATCGTCAAATCACACGAGGAGGTTACCCATGCTCGACATCTAACCAAAGTGTTCGAGCAGGCGAGGCAGTGCAAAATGAGGTTCAATCCCGAAAAGTGCACGTTCGGAGTACGGGCAGGAAAGTTCCTGGGGTTCTACCTCACCGAAAGAGGAATTGAGGCCAACCCCGACAAATGTCGGGCATTCTCGGAATTCCCGACCCCGAGGACCAAGAAATCGATCCAATCCCTCAATGGAGTGCTCACCTCACTCTCCCGTTTCATCGCCAAATCCGCCCAGCACGCATTACCATTCTTCAGACTCCTTCGCAAAAAGGCTACCTTCGACTGGACCGACGAATACGAGCAAGCATTACTCCATCTAAAAAAGGTTCTATCCGAACCCCCGGTCCTATCGCGACCATTAGAAAAGGAAACCCTATACCTATATCTGTCCGTGGCGACCGAGGCCGTCAGCGCCGTCCTAATAAGAGAGACCGACGAGGAACAAAAGCCCATCTATTTTACGAGCAAAGCACTCCAAGGCCCCGAGCTCCGATATCAGCAAATCGAAAAGGTCGCCCTAGCCCTCATCAATGCGGCGAGGAGACTACGATATTACTTCCTTGCACACACGATAAAGGTGAGGACCGACCAGCCAATCAAACAGCTACTCGGGCGACCAGATATGGCCGGGAGAATGCTCAAGTGGTCGCTAGAACTCTCCGAATTCGACATACAATACGAAAGTAGGAAAGCCTTGAAAGCCCAAGCATTGGCCGACTTCGTCGCGGAAATGACCCACTGCCCGACACCAGCAGAGGGCACCCACAAATGGACGATCTTCGTCGACGGCGCCTCTAGCACATCAGGCAGCGGAGTCGGGATCATCCTCGAGAACGAGGATGGGATCCTGATCGAGGTTTCATTAGCACTGGCTTTCCCGACGTCGAACAACCAAGCCGAATACGAGGCTCTTATCGCAGGCCTGAGGTTAGCCGAGGACCTGGGAGCAAAAGAAGTAAAAATATCCACAGACTCCCAGCTCGTGGCCTCACAAGTGCGAGGAGAGTACCAAACCAAGAACGACAACCTCGTCGAGTATTTGTCCCTTGTCAAAGAAAAACTTGATAAATTTGAAATGTGGGAAGTTCAACACATACCTCGCGAGCACAATACACGGGCAGACATCCTCTCGAAACTAGCCAGCACGAGGAAAAAGGGTGGGAATAAATCAGTAATTCAAGAAATCCTTCCTCGACCCAGCATCGAAAAACTACCTCCTCCATTCGAGGTCAACGCTATCGGGGATGCTCACTGTTGGATGACACCCATCTACAATTACCTCACACGAGACGAACTCCCAGCTGACCCGAAAGAGGCGGCCACTGTCAAACGACGAGCATGCTCGTACGTACTCCTCGAAGGTAAACTCTATCGGAGAGGGTTCTCCATCCCATTACTTAAATGTGTCGAGGAAGAGAAAGTCCCCGACATACTTGGAGAGATACACCGGGGAATTAACGCTCAACACCTCGGCGGGCGATCGCTCGCACGAAAGGCCCTTCGAGCAGGCTACTACTGGCCGACCATGCAAAGCGATTCAAAGGAGCATGTCAAAAGGTGTGACAAATGCCAACGACACGCCGACATGCACCTCGCACCCCCAAACGACCTAAAATCACTGTCTTCCCCATGGCCCTTCGCGTGGTGGGGCATGGACATCCTCGGACCCTTCGTCACCGGATCATACCAGAATAAATACCTCATCGTCGGGGTGGATTACTTTACCAAATGGATCGAAGCAGAGGCACTGGCTAAAATAACCGCGCAGAACATTCTCCGGTTCTTTAAACGCAACATCCTCGCTCGGTTCGGCATACCCCAGGCACTTGTCACGGACAACGGGACACAATTCACGGACGGAGGATTCCAGGACTTCGTCGCCAGCCTGGGCACTAAACAGCATTTCACGTCTGTCGAACATCCACAGACGAATGGGCAAGCGGAGGCGGCCAACAGAGTAATCTTACGTGGCCTTAAACGAAGACTCGGCGACGCGAAAAGAGCATGGGTCGAGGAACTACATAGTGTCATATGGGCTTACCGCACAACACCGCATTCTACCACCGGGGAAACCCCATTCCGACTGACTTACAGCACCGAAGCAGTCATCCCGGTGGAAATACGGGCACCAACGAGGAGGATAGAGGAACCCCTAGACGAGGAAATGAACGACGAAACCCTTAGAGCCGAACTCGACCTGGTCGAGGAGATTCGTTCCGAAGCAGCCCTCAGGGAAACGTCCCTCAAACAAAAAATAGCACTACGCCACGACGCGAAGGTCATAAGAAGAGAGTTCCAGGTCGGCACCCTGGTCCTCAGAAGAAACCAGAAAAACCCAAGAGAGGGCAAACTGGCCGCCAACTGGGAAGGCCCCTACCGCGTCCGCGACAAGACGAGCAACGGGGCCTATTACCTAGAAAACCTACAAGGGGAACAACTCGCTCGACCATGGAACGCAGAAAAACTTAGACAATATTACAGCTAAATGCATCACGGGGAGACGTGGGTGGTACGACCACGCTCTTCGTCTCCAAAACCCCAGAGAGGAACCGCGAGACCCGGGAACGAGCCGGGGCCACATAGCGAACACAACCCTCCCCGACGATTGGGATCTTGACCGAGACTCAACGTCGAAGTACCAGGACAGGCAGGGCACCCAGCTCGCGATGGGAAAGCCCAAGCCTCGAGACCAGGGTTCGAACAACGGACCCGGGCTTCGATCCCAACGGGCACAAAGCCCGACACTCCATCGGTTCCCTAAACCGAGGAGATTAACGAGGTCGAGCAGAGTACGAATTCATAAAAGCAAATATCAAACATAAACGAACACAATGAATGACAACAAAAACATTCATACATTAAAAACAATAACAACGGCCGAAGCCAAGTACGCCCGAAGGCCATATTACACATGCCCGAAGGCCAAAATATATAACGGGCACGCAGGCCACATAATAAGGCACGCAGGCCATAACAAAAATCAAATAAAAACAAATAACTAAGACTCCGCTCGGAGCACTTCCTCTTCCTCCTCTTCTTCCTCACCCCCAGCTTTTCCTCCGCTTCAAACGGGCAAACGATCTCACCATCCCTGACACAGTAGTTATGGGCCGACCCCGCTGTCACCAACTCAGGGTTCAGAAGCCCAAGTTGTTCGACAGCATTGTCGAAACCCTCTTTGAAAACGGCCACAAGGTCTTGGTTGAGAGAGTGGATATGCCCCAGCAGCTCACCGCGCGAAACAAGGGCACGTTCCTCCTCGGTCTCGTCGGCCAGAGAACGGACCTTTTCCTCGAGAGATTCAATCTGAGCCCGCAGGCCAGCATTGTCCTCGGTCAGCTTCTGATGATCGGCCACCTGCTCTTCCAAGCTCGCCTTAGCAGCCTTCAACTGGTCCCGCTCCTTCTCTGCCTCGTCCAACTTCTGGCTCAGCCCTTCCTGCAGCTGATGCTCCTCTTTGTAGTCCGACAGGTCTTTGGACAGCTTGTCCTTCTCCGACCGGACCTGTAAAAGGGCATCCTCCAGCGAGGCAGTGGAGACCGAAGTGTCGGTCAAGACCATGGCCGTCTCCATCACCCGGATGACAGCTGCGATGTCCCTAGCCAGATCTTTGCGGCGGGCACCAGCATCCTGATCCAGAATAGCCTTGGCCTCGGGCGCCGGCACAGCAATCGCCTCCTCGGCCTTGAAGAACGACCGTTCCACGTAGCAAGGAGGTAGCAGATAGCTGCCCGGTCCACCCGGACTTCCTAGTGACGACCTTGAAAGAGTCCCCGCCGGACGCTTCCGTTTGTGGAGGGGAGAGGCCGCTGGCGACGGACTGTCTGGTATATCTATCGGGTTAGCCCGAGGAGGAGAGGAAGGAGTCACGCTCGCCACATTCGAAGTACCGGCCCCAGCATCACCAGCAGTCTCCAAGACACGGGCCACAGTTTTCTTTTTCTTCTTGGGCACCCGGTCAGCTGCACCGGCCTGATTCGCCAGCTTCAAGACCCGATCACGCGTACTGGGCATGGCACCTGCAAAATATTACACACAAACATTAGCAAGCGAAGACATAAACAAAAATAAAAGACTAAGCAAAAACTGCCTACTCAATAATGCTAGAGCTTCCTCCTCGGTATTACACTCGAGCAAGGCCTTCGTGTTGATGTAGCGCGTCTCAGTAATTGGTGCCCCGGCCTCGTCAAGGTAGGGCACGCCCTGTCGATTCGCCCAGAACCCCAAACTGAAACTCTGCACGTAATCAACCAGCTTCTTATACGCGAGCCTATCCTCAGCGCCGAGCATCGCGTATTTGATCCTGTAATGGGCCGTGGAGAGGTCGAAATGATCGCGCTGCCATCTCAGCGGTATCTTCGACATCAATTTCTCCTCCCCGTCTGGTGCTCGTTGATAATAGTACAGGGAGTGAAGGGCAGCTCGAGTGATCGGTCTCACCACGTACCAACGCCCCTTGAAGTGACGGGCAGAGTCCACGTATGTCTTGAACAGGCGCACGGGCTGTTTGAAAGAGACCCAGCTGTGACGCCCACGGAAGCCGGACCGCTGGAGATGGAAGACGTGGAAGAAGAGAGCTCGGGTACATCCGACACCGAGGAACTGGCAGACCAACTCAAATGCCCGCATAAAGGCGAGAGCATTGGGATGCAGTTGGGACGGCGCCAGCCGAAGCCATTTGAAGATCGACATCTGGAAGGAATTGAAGGGCAGTCTGATCCCCGCCTCCCGGAAAGCGAATTCGTACATAGTGAACTGCTTCCCCGGGAAATGATGGCATATGCGGTCCACCTCCTTAGGGGCACAACAGTACCAGTTCGGCGGGTCCTCCCGGCTTCTGTTTTCGACCACAGCGTACGCGGGGATAACCTCATCGCAAAAATATGACTCCTCCTCCAAAGGCTCGTCCGCAACCCAGGAGAAATCGACCTGCCCGGAAGATGAGGCGTGCTCGGTACCATCCCTGACACTCCCATCCCCTACAGGGAGGCGAGCAATGGTTGCATCTTCAGTCGAGGACCCGGAATCTTCCCCCCTCGGCCGTAAACGCCCGGTAGCACCTGAAACGCAGACAGAGAGAGTGAATTCGACGTCATATCAAATCCACCCTTCCACCGCAGGTCAAGTGAAAGGGCGTAGCAGCAACATACACTAACTGTGCTCGCTCTAGGAATACGCACGTTCTAAAAGAGATCGGGCAGAAAATTCATACAGCCTATGCAAATATTGCCCGGCATATGAAATTTCTGCCCGGTACAGTATGATCCTAACCCCATTTTCTACCATCTACAGTACATCTACGGTCCATTACACTATTCCTAAGTCAAACCTAACCACATTTCTACAGATATAACATACATTTGACGGAAAACAGAAAGGAAAATGATGGATTATGAAAACTAAACAGTACCTGACATATTGAAGATGTAAAGAAGACGGTGGCGCACGGGCAAGAGACGGTGGTTTCAGACAAGAGGACGGGCGGAGACGGCGGTTCATACGGTTGAACGAGCAGACAAGAGAGAATATGGAGAAGTTCTGGTGAACGTAGGAGCGAAAAAGTAGAAATGAAGTTACTCAACTTCCTTTTATAGTGCCTGGCGCGTGGACCAACTGTTGCACCCCAAAATTTGCCCTCACAATACAAGACTTTGTGTTCTAAGAAGGTTCACAAGGTTCACAAGTTTCTCAAAGCTTTCAATACCTTTCATGAGGTTCATGAGGTCTACAAGTCACTTCATGAAGGTTCACAAGGTTCACAAGCTTCTCAACACTTATATAACCTTTCATGAGGATCATGAAGTCTACAAGTTACTTTATGAAGGTTCATAAGGTTCACAAGTTCCACAATGCTTTCAATACCTTTCTTGAGGTTCATGAAGTCTACAAGTTACTTCTTGAAGGTTCACAAGGTTCACAAGTTTCTCCATGTTTATATAACCTTTCATGAGATTCATGAGGTCTACAAAGTCACTTCATGAGGTTCACAAGGTTCACAAGCTTCACAATACCTCCCATGAGGTTCACAAGACATTTTATGATGGTTCACAAAGTTCACAATTGGTCAAAGGAATTGACAATTCCCTCAGACAATGCACCTCCTAAGCAGTGCATCAAAAACTAGGGTTTTGACTTTAATCAGGCTAAATGGACTTACAAGACCTCAAGTAAGCTTCATAACCTCTTATATGTATATAAGAACCCCCATGACAAGTTTCAAGACTTTTCTCAAAAGTTTGCTCAGTCAGATGATCAGATAAGTCAAAATCAGTCAATGCAGTCAGAAAGTCAAACTGAGGTCAACTGTGGTCAAACCAAAGTCAAACTTCATGATTTTTTGCCAACATCAAGTATATGAAGTAAAATTCATCATTTGATCAAGGGTTGATCATGATTCATCAAGGAGATTCCGGATCATCAATAATCAGGAGTTTCTAAATTAGGGTTTCCTCAGTAAAAGTCAACTGAACTTTGACCAGCCATAACTTTCACATACTTCATCACCAAGTCTCCATCCAAAGCTCATTTTGAAGGAAATTGAATTCTCTACAACTTTGATCTTACAAGTTAAGCCCAAAAATGCTTCATTTGGAAGATATGATCTAAGACATTATAGGTCATTTCAAAAGTCAACAAAAAGTCAACAACTTCAAAAGGGCATAACTTAAGATTGGTAAATGATATGGACCTGAAACCAATGGGGTTGTTTATAGGACTCTTCAAGCTTTCCAAAATGTCCAAGAACACCCTCATATCTTTAAAATTGAGGGAGATATGCCCTTGCAAAGTTGGGAAATTTTGTGATGGTTTATATTGAAAATGGGGGTCCAAAAGCATTTCTCTCCAAATGGGCTGGCCAAATTATGACCCAACCCATACAATAACATCATGCACGAAATTTCCATAATATTTTCATAATTTTTATTTTATTTAATTAATTTATTATGATTTTTATACTTAAAATCATTTTAAATTTAAATAAAATATTAAATATGAAGATTTAATTTTGTGATTGATTCTAGAAGGTCATAAAATCAGTATGGAATAAGTTGATACAAGAGTTATATGGAATGGCTTGAAATAGAAAGCATTGGTACAAAAATATTGAACTTTCAAAGCATGATCAATCTCAATCTTTTTAAATCAAATCCTTCACATAACCAATCAATGTTTTGACCTAGAATCATTCACATATAAGTACTGATCATAACCCTAGCCCTGAGACACGATTTTTGCAGCCTCAAAGGTAAGTTTCATAGCTCAAAAATTCAAGCCAAAACACCAATTCGGATTCTTCAATCCAGGGCACTAGAAGGTAAAATAAGAACATGGAGAGCTTCATTGGACATCCTTGATCATAAACCATCACTCACATTCATCCAAATCATGCCATAATGCCTCACCCGAATTCAATTTGTTCTTGAATATAACTTTTTCGATTGCATTAATTTGTTGTGTTTCAATGAAATTTGCTTGGCTAATGTTGTTTGTTATGTGATATAGATCGTTTCTGGACAGGAAAATCAAAGAAACCGTGGCTAATTCATAAAATGCCATTGTTAGGGTTTGGACTTAGGTTTAGGGATTTTTGATTTAGGGAACATAAATAGATTCTAAAGACATAGAACGAATCGTGTGAATGTCAGAATCATGTTGCTGTGTTTGATTTTGTGAAACTGTATGGTTTTGTTGGCCTTTGGTTTTTGTAGGTTTTGCTGGAAGTTTGTTTTCGCAGGAAAATTCATAGAGAATTTCGCAGCTAAAATCGAAGGACAGGAGGTTGAAGATGAAGGCTTTGGCGCGCTGCTGAAAATTTGAAAATCGTTCATAATATTTTATTAAATCGTTTCCATGTTTAATCACCAAAACAGGTTTGGTCCAGTGGTAAGAGGAGTGCGTGTATGACCTGATGGCATGAGTTCGAATCTTGCCTCCAGCAAGTTTTTTTTGATATTTTTCATTTAAGATGCGTTTTTAATATATTATTATTCGTAGTTGTTTAGTCATCAGGTAGGCTCTCCCAGCCAGGCGGTAACGTATGCATGCTTGTAATCAAAAGGTCCTGGGTTCGATTCGCACCCCAGGCCTTTTTGGTTTTACTATTTTTTCTGATTTTTCAAGATAAAGCACAAAACCAAGAGGTGTTCATTGTTGTTGCATTACTGGTGCGCAGCTCAGTTGGCAAATCTCTTCATTATCCAGGTTAGGGACCTGGGTTCAAATCCCAGGTCCAGTTTTTTGATTTTTCTTATTTTCTTTTATATTTCCTATTTTCTATATTATATTATAATATGTTTCTAAATCATAAAACTGCAAATATTATTTTCTTCTAAATTATAAGGTACATATGTTTTGTTCTAAAATTCTAAAAAATGATTGTTATTATTATATATTTATAAAATGTATATAGGTACCATTTAATTAGTTTTTGTATATTATAAATTAGAAAAAAAACCCTAAAAAATATTTTCTAAACAAAAACCCTAATTTTGTGAAAACCTAATTTTATTTTCTTAATTATTTTTACTTTCTAATTCTTTACATAATTATAATATATATTTATTTAGTATAATTCTTATAAATATAATAATTGGTAGAAATTAGGTTTTGTAAACATGATTAATTTTTTTTGTGAATATGATACTTAAAATTTATTTTCTTCATATAATGTATAAATATTTTTTTATAATTGTTGATATATATTTAGAAATAATTAAATTTTGTAATGATTAAAATTTATAATTATATTATGTTTAAAAATTTTATATTATAGTAATTATTTAATTATTCATGCTTATATATTAAAATCCTATTTTGTGTTTATTATTCTAATCATGTCATTATAATATTTTTTTTTATTTAATTATATTTATTTTAATTATTGTTACTAACCATATCATTATTTATTATTTTTGTTTATTATTATCTTATATTTTATATTATTATTTCTCTAACCTTGTTTATTTTTCTAATTATTATTATTTCACTAACTTTATTTATTTTTAATATTTTTACTAACCTTATTCTTAATTATATTTATCACTAACCCCTATTTATTTATTTACTGTTTATTTATTATCTTTGCTTATTTATTTATATTTTGCTAATTATTTATTTTTGCTATTTATTTTAATTTGCTTATTATAATTATTATGTAATTGCTTCCCGGATGTAAATTTTGTAATATTTAATTATTTAATTTTTATGCTATGGTTAGTAATTTAGGGAGTGTAAACATGTATTCAACTTAAAAATAAATTTAGCTCATTTTAATTAAAGATAATTAATATTAAACACTCACACACGTAAGTCGATTTTTAATCGCCATCTCACATTTCTAAGGTTATCCCTCAAGTTGCCTAAATCATAAGGTCAAGTGGGGTGTATAAAGCAAGTCCCTTAAAAGAAAAAATCATCAAGTCCCTAATGGTTGCCTTTAAAAATCAAGTCCCTTCGAATAATGATGATAGTCCCTCCTATATGCTTAATACACCCCACAGTTGCCTTCATAACCAGATGTCCCTCACATGTCCCACACATCCAAGGTAATGACTACCTATTCCTTAATAATAGGGATAGTCTTACCACTTAAAGGATAAATAACAAGAAAGACTTAAAATTTTAGGGTAGGTTCCTCTTATGTACTTGCTCACTTCAAAAACTTTTCAAACTCTTCACAATTTCAAACAAATTTTCAAAAAACAAGTTTTTACGCATCCGTACATGGGTCATTATCAACTATTATGAAAATTTTTCTATTCACACACTACACTTTCAAAAACAATTCAAAAGTGAGTTAAGTAACTAAGAGCCCATGGATAACCATGGATGTAAAGGGTGCTAACACCTTCCCTTTACATAACCTACCCCCCGGACCCAAAAATATTCTCTTAAGGTCTTTCCTGTTCTTTTATACCCTTTCCTTTTGGATAAAATAAAAGTCGGTGGCGACTCTTGCTATCCGCAACATAACTAAAAGTCAGTTCTCCCACCGTGTTACAGAACTGGCGACTCTGCTGGGGATTTTTATTTAAGAGGGGTACCCTTAGGAATTAAGATCACTTTAATATTGTTTGATTTGTTTGCTTTATTATTATATTGTTGGGGTGCTCTTATGTGTGAAAGGTCCTAACCCGGATCTAGTGTACCTTAGGTAAATGGCAATAGACCAAGGAAACTGTACGACGTATATCGATACGGTTGATCTGGTGGCCATAGTTAGTGCGACTTCTTGGTTGGTGCTTATGTTCCTTAAGTCAAGTTGAGGATAATATGAGGCTGCCATATGTTGTCAATGCACTAACTAACTTTTAGAACCCTAGTTAACTCATCTCGGCCTTTAGAAAGTAGTGAGGTAACCGGCTTTGGTGCAGACTGAAGTTGGTTGACACTCGATACCACGCTCATTGAGATCTTAAACTTGGAGGGTTTTGGTTGGCAAGTAAGTTGCCTTCTGATCAACCACCCTTGTGAAGGATCAATGATATTGAGATCCCTTAGAACCTGGTTACTTTCATAGGACAGGATGAACCAACTAACTTCAGGGGAGGGTACTTACCTTAAACCTCATGCAGGCCTTTAAACCTAGGGCTATGGTGTGACTTGTTTGTGTGTGCCACATGTCTTTGATTGAGCATAACATCATGACATCATCATGCATCATAAGCATAGCATTTTCACTAACCATTTCAAGGACCAAAGGATTTATCTTTGTTCTTTGTTGCAGGTCATGGCTTCTGCTCGTAGAAACACCATCAGGATCAACTTTGTAGGGATACCTCCCAAGCTTAAAGAGTTGGTTTCTCAGGTGTCTGATCACTCCCAGTTCATCAAGAGACATGGTCACCTATTGGATCTAGTTATTTCAGGATTCAATGAAGACATGATGAGTGTTCTGTTCCAGTTCTTTGACCCTAAGCACCACTGCTTTACATTCCCTGACTATCAGTTGGTTCCTACCATGGAGGAGTTCTCCAAACTTCTGGGTATACCTGTTCTTGATCAAAGACCATTCACAGGCTTAGAGAAGGAGCTTAAACCAGAGGTTATTGCTGCAGCTCTACATCTGAAGAAATCTGACATTGTTCTAGAAACGAGAAGTGGAGTCAAGGGTATTCTTGCCAATGTGCTAATGGATAAAGCTCAAATGTTCTTGAAGGCCATGAGCTATGATGCTTTTGAGGAGATCTTAGCCTTGCTGATATATGGCTTAGTATTGTTCCCCAATCCAGATCAGTTCATAGACGTTCATGCCATCAACATATTCCTGAGTCACAATCCAGTGCCCACATTGCTTGGAGACATCCTGCATTCTCTTCATACCCGTACTACAAGGGCAAGGGGAACGTTGATGTGCTGCATACCTTTACTTTCTAGGTGGTTTATTTCTCATCTTCCTTGCTCAGTAATGAAGAATGAGCAAGGGTTCAGATGGTCCAAGAGGATCATGTCACTTTCTCACTCAGATATCCATTGGTGCTCCAAATCTATGGAGAATGTCACCATCATTGACCGTTGTGGGGAGTTTCCTAATGTGCCACTACTAGGCATAAGAGGAGGCATCACCTACAACCCCTCTTTAGCTTTACGACAGTTTGGTTACGCCCGAAGTGATGGTCCACATGACATGTTGATTCAGGGCATTGTGTTTGATTACGACAACGATCTTCAGGGTTACCGTCAGAGATTCATACGAGCTTGGGGAAAGGTAAACAGGGTTGACAGCAAGACACTGGAGCCTAAGTACACTATTCCTATGGAGGCTTATCTCAGATGGGTACGATCTCGTGCTCAGACACACATGATGCCATATCCTGCCGTCCTACCAGTTACCATGGAGCCTGTTGCTGAAGGAGACACAGCTTATACCATCCTTCACCCAGACATGCCTACTGATATGGAAGACTTGCAGAGATCATGGATCCAACTGAAGGAGCAAAGGGATACTTTCGAGGCTCATTACAAAGCAAGCCAAACAAGAATCCTAGAGCTAACAAAGCAACTTCACGAGGAACGAAACCTCAACTCATACCTCAACACAAAGAGGAAACGTCCATGGGAGACTTAAAACCCCATCTTTTGTACTTATTTCATTTTCATTTTTTTGTAAGCCTAAAAGGCAAAACAAGTTATTACTAATAAAAGTTTACTTTCGTGTTTGTCTAAGCAAATTTAAATCCTGCGGTCCTTGAAAACATTGCATATGCATTACCATATCATTTCACTGCATCACAGGTTTATATTGTGCACAGGTTTCTCATCTTCTCGCTGTTTATTTCAGCAATGGCTCTTGAACAATCAGTTAAGGATCTCCAGGCACAAAATGCACAGTTCCAAGAGCTGATCTTGAACCTGTCCAAGGGGCAGGATGAATTGAAGGCACTGCTGGCCAAGAAGACTAAGAAGGCTAGAAGGTCTGCTGGTTTGATCAACATGGGAAGAAGGTTCAAAGGTCTTGCCAAGACCAAAGAACCAGCTGAAGACTATGAATCTGAGGAATCTGAGCAAGAGGTAGGCAGTCTCCACCACACAATGGGGGACTCTGACTCTGAGGCTAACTACTACCATGAGCCTAATGAAGACAAATTCAAGATGCTGGTGGATAGGATGGATGCCATGGAGTTGCAGAAGTCATCTGGGCTGGATTTTGAGGATTTGAGTCTGATATCTGGGGTAGTCATACCCATTGGTTTCAAGGTTCCAACATTTGTTGTCTATGATGGGGTCTCTTGTCCCAAGCTGCATCTGAGGTCCTATGTCAGAAGGATTCAACCCCACACTGCTGATAAGAAGTTGTGGATCCACTTTTTTCAAGAGAGTTTATCTGGAGCTCAGTTGGAGTGGTATTATCAGTTGGAGAGTGTCAACATCAGAGACTGGAATGATCTTGCTGAAGCTTTCTATAAGCAGTATCAATACAATGCTGACTTAGCCCCCACTCGCATGCAGCTTCAGAGCATGTCTATGGGTGCCAAAGAAAGTTTTAAAGAGTATGCTCAGAAGTGGAGAGATTTAGCTGGAAGAGTTCAACCCCCTTTGACTGACAGGGAGTTGGTTGATATGTTCATGTGTACGCTGAATGGTCCATTCTACAGTCATCTCATTGGAAGCTCATCATCTGGCTTCACTGAGTTGATCATGACAGGAGAGCGAGTAGAGAATGGTATAAAGAATGGTAAGATCCAAATGGGTGCTTCCTCATCAGGTGCTGCAAAGAAGCCTCCCACTGGGAAGAAAGAATCCAATGCTGTTTATGGTCAACCTGATCGTAACAGAAGGCATCAGTCTGTTAGTGCAGTGCATATTTCAAATCCAACTCCTGCAACAACAGAGCAGCCACAGGGCAACCAACAGAGGGCTAGAAGGCAGTTCACGAAGATCAACATGTCAATGGCTCAGGCATTGCAACACTTGTTGAAGGCTGAACTTATTACTTTGAAAGAGGCTCCTCAGAATCCTAATGTTACCTCTCCCAGGTACAATCCCAATGCACGATGTGCATATCATTCAAACTGCCAGGGACATGATACTAATAACTGCTGGATCTTGAAGAATAAAATTCAAGATATGATTGATGCTGGAGAAATTGAGTTTGATCCTCCGGGTACTCCCAATGTGATTACTGCTCCAATGCCAAATCACGAGAAGGCTGTCAATGTTATTGATGAAGATCTACATGTCTATTCAGTTATGGAGTTGACCACACCACTGTCTGTTATCAAAAAGAGGTTAGTACAAGCTGGGATCTTTCCAGGTTGTCGTGAAGATTGTTTGTATTGTACCTATAAGCCGGATAGTTGCTTCATATTGAGAGATGGAATTCAACGTCTCATGGATAAGTATACTATAGTGTTTGAGAGGACTCCGTCGTCTGTAGAAAGTATGGTGGATCATCTGACTCAAGGTAGGAAGATTGAAGAGGTTGACATGGTTGACAAAGTACCAATAAGAATCACTTCAAAGGGTCCCATTAAAATCACTCATCAGGGTCCAATCAAAATTACTGCTGAAGGTCCCGTGAAAGTTGTTGCTGAAGCCAGAGTAGCTCCTGTGGTCATTACTACTCCTGGTCCTATCCCATATACGTCTGACAAAGCTGTGCCTTGGCATTATGGGTCTGATGTTTACATCCATGGTGTTAAGCAAGAGCCTGTAGCTGATGTACCTGTTGACATTGATAATATTGCTGGATCTAGCAAGATCACTCGTAGTGGAAGAGTCTTCTCTCCTCCAGTTGCTTCTAAGAATGCAGTTACTCCTGCTGCTACCTCCACCACTGATGCTCGGGGCAAGGGTCCTGTTATTGAGCCTGTATCTACTGATGTGCCAGCTGCTGATGACCTCTCTAAGCAGATGGAAGAAGTATTGAAAATCATTCGCAAGAGTGATTATGACATTGTTGATCAGTTGGGGCATACTCCCTCAAAGATTTCTATGCTATCCTTGTTGTTATGTTCTGAGGCTCATGCCAAGTCCTTGATCAAGTTTCTGAAGACTGCTCATGTACCCAGTGCAATTTCTGTTGACCAATTTGAGAACTGTGTTGCCCACCTGACCTATGACAATGGGTTAGGATTTTCTGATGCTGATTTGACCCCTGCCAAGAGGGATCATAACAGGGCCTTGCATATTTCAATGGAATGCAGGGGCACTACCCTGTCACATGTATTGATAGACAATGGTTCCTCTCTGAATGTGTTACCCAAGGAAGTCCTGAACAAGCTGAGTCCTGAAGATGCTGTGTTGAAGCCCAGTAACATTGTGGTAAAGGCTTTTGATGGTTCTAGAAGAGTAGTACATGGGGAAATTGATCTTCCAATCAAAATTGGCTCCCAGGTGTTTACTGCTACATTTTTTGTGATGGATATTCGTCCTTTGTACTCTTGTCTGCTTGGTCGTCCCTGGATCCATGGGGCAGGTGCTGTAACCTCTACATTGCACCAAAAGTTGAGATATCCGGTGGATGGAAAGGTTGTTACTGTCTATGGAGAAGAAGAATACTTTGTCAGCCATGTAAACACTTTCAAGTATCTGGAAATGGAAGGTGAATACATTGAAACATTGATTGTAACACGGTGGGAGAACTGACTTTAGTTATGTTGCGGATAGCAAGAGTCGCCACCGACTTTTATTTTATCCAAAGGAAAGGCATAAAAGAACAGGAAAGACCTTTTAAAAGATTTTCGGGTCCGGGGGGTAGGTTATGTAAAGGGAAGGTGTTAGCACCCTTTACATCCATGGTTATCCATGGGCTCTTAGTTACTTAACTCACTTTTGAATTGTTTTTGAAAGTGTAGTGTGTGAATAGAAAAATTTTCATAATAGTTGATAATGACCCATGTACGGATGCGTAAAAACTTGTTTTTTGAAAATTTGTTTGAAATTGTGAAGAGTTTGAAAAGTTTTTGAAGTGAGCAAGTACATAAGAGGAACCTACCCTAAAATTTTAAGTCTTTCTTGTTCTTTATCCTTTAAGTGGTAAGACTATCCCTATTATTAAGGAATAGGTAGTCTTCCTTTCTTGCTACACTGGGCAACTTGTCTTGCAGCTTCGGTGTTTGATGGGTGATAGTAGAATTCAACCTGACCTTCTGGAGTAACCTCTAGGATTCCTTCGTCAATCAGATCTTGAATCTTCTTATTCAATGCCCAACAGTTATTAGTATCATGTCCAGGACTGTTGGAGTGATACTTACACCTTGCCTTGGGATTATAGCGAGGAGAAGAGGTGTTAGGATTTTTAGGAGAATTCTCCAAGGAAATTAGCTTCATCTCCAACAGGCATTGCAAAACTTGTGAAATTGGTGTGCTGAACTTGATAAACTTCCTTCTACATTCCTTGTGTTGAGGTAGATTAACCTTATCAGGTCTTTCTTCTTCAACTGAAAAACAATCAATGGCAAATGGTTTCTTACCTTCTTTTATCCTCATCTTCCTTTCAACCAAATCAGCTTGTTTTAATGGAGGTTGACTGACAATTAGATTCCTGACTCCATTACTTTGAAGTTTGTGGATAAAGGTCCTTAGCTCTTCTTGCCCCTGAGCTAAACTTTGAATAAGAACCACCTGGTCATTCATATGGGTCCTTATTTTTGTCATCTCAGCTTGTAGTTGTTTCAGCTGATCATCTTCGTTGTCCTCAGGACTCTTCTTCTTAGCCAGCAGTGTCTTCAACTCATCTTGCCCCTTGGCCAAATTCAGAATCAGCTCTTGGAACTATGCATTTTGTGCCTGGAGATCTTTAACTGTTTGTTCAAGAGCCATTGCTGAAATAAACAGCGAGAAGATAAGAAACCTGTGCACAATTATAAACCTGTGATGCAATGATATGATGTATTAATGCGTATGCAATGTCTTCAAGGACCGCGGGATTTAAATTTGCTAAAACAACCAAGAAGGTAAACTTTTATTAGTAATAAATCTGTTTTGCCTCTTGGGCTTACAAAAAATGAAATGAAATAAATACAAAAGATGGGGTTTTAAGTCTCCCATGGACGTTTCCTCTTTATGTTGAGGTATGAGTTGAGATTTCGTTCCTCGTGAAGTTGCTTTGTCAGCTCCAGGATTCTTTCTTGACTAGATTTGAAATGAGTCTCAAAAGTATCCCTTTGTTCCTTTAACTGGATCCAGGACCTCTGCCACTCTTCCATGTTAGTGGGCATGTCTGGATGAAGGATGATATAAGGAGTATCTCCTTCAGCAACAGGCTCCATGGTAACTGGCAGGATAGCAGGATATGGCATCATAAGAGTCTGAGCACGTGCTCGTACCCATCTGAGATAAGGTTCCATAGGAATGGTGTACTTTGGTTCCAGAGTCTTGCTGTCAACCTTATTTACCTTGCCCCAAGCTCGTATGAACCTTTGACGGTAACCTTGCAGATCGTTGTCGTAATCAAACACAATGCCCTGAATCAACATGTCATGTGGACCATCACTCCGAGCATAACCAAACTGTCGTAAAGCTAGAGAGGGGTTGTAGGTGATGCCTCCTCTTATGCCTAGAAGTGGCACATTAGGAAACTCCCCACAACGGTCAATGATGGTGACATTCTCCATAGATCTGGAGCACCAATGGATATCTGAGTGAGAAAGTGACATGATCCTCTTGGACCATCTGAACCCTTGCTCATTCTTCATTACTGAGCGAGGAAGATGAGAAATAAACCACCTAGAAAGTAAAGGTATGCAACACATCAAAGTTCCCCTTGCCCTTGTAGTACGGGTATGAAGAGAATGCAGGATGTCTCCAAGCAATGTGGGCACTGGATTGTGACTCAGGAAAATGTTGATAGCATGAACATCTATGAACTGATCTGGATTGGGGAACAATACTAAGCCATATATCAGCAAGGCTAAGACCTCCTCAAAAGCATCATAGCTCATGGCCTTCAAGAACATTTGAGCCTTATCCATTAGCACCTTGGCAAGAATACCCTTGACTCCACTTCTCGTTTCTAGAACAATGTCAGATTTTTTCAGATGTAGAGCTGCAGCAATAACCTCTGGTTTAAGCTCCTTCTCTAAGCCTGTGAATGGTCTTTGATCAAGAACAGGTATACCCAGAAGTTTGGAGAACTCCTCCATGGTAGGAACCAGCTGATAGTCAGGGAATGTAAAACAGTGGTGCTTAGGGTCAAAGAACTGGAACAGAACACTCATCATGTCTTCATTGAATCCTGAAATAACTAGATCCAATAGGTGACCATGTCTCTTGATGAACTGGGAGTGATCAGACACCTGAGAAACCAACTCTTTAAGCTTGGGAGGTATCCCTACAAAGTTGATCCTGATGGTGTTTCTACGAGCAGAAGCCATGACCTTCTACAAAGAACAAAGATAAATCCTTTGGTCCTTGAAATGGTTAGTGAAAATGCTATGCTTATGATGCATGATGATGTCATGATGTTATGCTCAATCAAAGACATGTGGCACACACAAACAAGTCACACCATAGCCCTAGGTTTAAAGGCCTGCATGAGGTTTAAGGTAAGTACCCTCCCCTGAAGTTAGTTGGTTCATCCTGTCCTACAAAAGTAACCATGTTCTAAGGGATCTCAATATCATTGATCCTTCACAAGGGTGGTTGTTCAGCAGGCAACTTACTTGCCAACCAAAACCCTCCAAGTTTAAGATCTCAATGAGCGTAGTATCGAGTGTCAACCAACTTCAGTCTGCACCAAAGCCGGTTACCTCACTACTTTCTAAAGGCCAAGATGGGATAACTAGGGTTCTAAAAGTTAGTTAGTGCATTGACAACGTATGGCAGCCTCATATTATCCTCAACTTGACTTAAGGAACATAAGCACCAACCAAGAAGTCACACTAACTATGGCCACCAGATCAACCATATCGATATACGTCGTACAGTTTCCTTGGTCTATTGCCATTTACCTAAGGTACACTAGATCCGGGTTAGGACCTTTCACACATAAGAGCCCAACAAATAAAGTAAAGCAAACAAGGCAAACAATTTAAGTGATCTAATTCCTAAGGGTACCCCTCTTTAACTACAAATCCCCAGCAGAGTCGCCAGTTCTGTAACACGGTGGGAGAACTGACTTTAGTTATGTTGCGGATAGCAAGAGTCGCCACCGACTTTTATTTTATCCAAAGGAAAGGCATAAAAGAACAGGAAAGACCTTTTAAAAGATTTTCGGGTCCGGGGGGTAGGTTATGTAAAGGGAAGGTGTTAGCACCCTTTACATCCATGGTTATCCATGGGCTCTTAGTTACTTAGCTCACTTTGAATTGTTTTTGAAAATGTGAAGTGTGTGAATAGAAATTTTCATAAGAGTTTGATAATGATCCATGTACGGATGCGTAAAAAACTTGTGTTTGAAAATTGTTTGAAATTGTGAAATGTTTGAAGTAGTGAGCAAGTAACTATGAGGAACCTACCCTAAAGTTTAAGTCTTTCTGTTCTTTATCCTTTAAATGGTAAGACTATCCCTATTATTAAGGAATAGGTAGTCATTACCTTGGATGTGTGGGACAAGTGAAGGGACATCTGTTTAATGAAGGCAACTGTAGGGTGTATTAAGCATTTTGGAGGGACTGTCATCATTATTCGAAAGGGACAAGACCATATTGAAAGGCAACCATTAAGGGACTTAATGATTTTTTCTTTTAAGGGACTTGCTTTATACACCCCACTTGACCTTATGATTTAGGCAACTTGAGGGATAACCTTAGAAATGTGAGATGGCGATTAAAAATCGACTTACGTGTGTGAGTGTTTAATATTAATTATCTTTAATTAAAATGAGCTAAATTTATTTTTAAGTTGAATACATGTTTACACTCCCTAAATTACTAACCATAGCATAAAAATTAAATAATTAAATATTACAAAATTTACATCCGGGAAGCAATTACATAATAATTATAATAAGCAAATTAAAATAAATAGCAAAAATAAATAATTAGCAAAATATAAATAAATAAGCAAAGATAATAAATAAACAGTAAATAAATAAATAGGGGTTAGTGATAAATATAATTAAGAATAAGGTTAGTAAAAATATTAAAAATAAATAAAGTTAGTGAAATAATAATAATTAGAAAAATAAACAAGGTTAGAGAAATAATAATATAAAATATAAGATAATAATAAACAAAAATAATAAATAATGATATGGTTAGTAACAATAATTAAAATAAATATAATTAAATAAAAAAAAATATTATAATGACATGATTAGAATAATAAACACAAAATAGGATTTTAATATATAAGCATGAATAATTAAATAATTACTATAATATAAAATTTTTAAACATAATATAATTATAAATTTTAATCATTACAAAATTTAATTATTTCTAAATATATATCAACAATTATAAAAAAATATTTATACATTATATGAAGAAAATAAATTTTAAGTATCATATTCACAAAAAAAATTAATCATGTTTACAAAACCTAATTTCTACCAATTATTATATTTATAAGAATTATACTAAATAAATATATATTATAATTATGTAAAGAATTAGAAAGTAAAAATAATTAAGAAAATAAAATTAGGTTTTCACAAAATTAGGGTTTTTGTTTAGAAAATATTTTTTAGGGTTTTTTTCTAATTTATAATATACAAAAACTAATTAAATGGTACCTATATACATTTTATAAATATATAATAATAACAATCATTTTTTAGAATTTTAGAACAAAACATATGTACCTTATAATTTAGAAGAAAATAATATTTGCAGTTTTATGATTTAGAAACATATTATAATATAATATAGAAAATAGGAAATATAAAAGAAAATAAGAAAAATCAAAAAACTGGACCTGGGATTTGAACCCAGGTCCCTAACCTGGATAATGAAGAGATTTGCCAACTGAGCTGCGCACCAGTAATGCAACAACAATGAACACCTCTTGGTTTTGTGCTTTATCTTGAAAAATCAGAAAAAATAGTAAAACCAAAAAGGCCTGGGGTGCGAATCGAACCCAGGACCTTTTGATTACAAGCATGCATACGTTACCGCCTGGCTGGGAGAGCCTACCTGATGACTAAACAACTACGAATAATAATATATTAAAAACGCATCTTAAATGAAAAATATCAAAAAAAACTTGCTGGAGGCAAGATTCGAACTCATGCCATCAGGTCATACACGCACTCCTCTTACCACTGGACCAAACCTGTTTTGGTGATTAAACATGGAAACGATTTAATAAAATATTATGAACGATTTTCAAATTTTCAGCAGCGCGCCAAAGCCTTCATCTTCAACCTCCTGTCCTTCGATTTTAGCTGCGAAATTCTCTATGAATTTTCCTGCGAAAACAAACTTCCAGCAAAACCTACAAAAACCAAAGGCCAACAAAACCATACAGTTTCACAAAATCAAACACAGCAACATGATTCTGACATTCACACGATTCGTTCTATGTCTTTAGAATCTATTTATGTTCCCTAAATCAAAAATCCCTAAACCTAAGTCCAAACCCTAACAATGGCATTTTATGAATTAGCCACGGTTTCTTTGATTTTCCTGTCCAGAAACGATCTATATCACATAACAAACAACATTAGCCAAGCAAATTTCATTGAAACACAACAAATTAATGCAATCGAAAAAGTTATATTCAAGAACAAATTGAATTCGGGTGAGGCATTATGGCATGATTTGGATGAATGTGAGTGATGGTTTATGATCAAGGATGTCCAATGAAGCTCTCCATGTTCTTATTTTACCTTCTAGTGCCCTGGATTGAAGAATCCGAATTGGTGTTTTGGCTTGAATTTTTGAGCTATGAAACTTACCTTTGAGGCTGCAAAAATCGTGTCTCAGGGCTAGGGTTATGATCAGTACTTATATGTGAATGATTCTAGGTCAAAACATTGATTGGTTATGTGAAGGATTTGATTTAAAAAGATTGAGATTGATCATGCTTTGAAAGTTCAATATTTTTGTACCAATGCTTTCTATTTCAAGCCATTCCATATAACTCTTGTATCAACTTATTCCATACTGATTTTATGACCTTCTAGAATCAATCACAAAATTAAATCTTCATATTTAATATTTTATTTAAATTTAAAATGATTTTAAGTATAAAAATCATAATAAATTAATTAAATAAAATAAAAATTATGAAAATATTATGGAAATTTCGTGCATGATGTTATTGTATGGGTTGGGTCATAATTTGGCCAGCCCATTTGGAGAGAAATGCTTTTGGACCCCCATTTTCAATATAAACCATCACAAAATTTCCCAACTTTGCAAGGGCATATCTCCCTCAATTTTAAAGATATGAGGGTGTTCTTGGACATTTTGGAAAGCTTGAAGAGTCCTATAAACAACCCCATTGGTTTCAGGTCCATATCATTTACCAATCTTAAGTTATGCCCTTTTGAAGTTGTTGACTTTTTGTTGACTTTTGAAATGACCTATAATGTCTTAGATCATATCTTCCAAATGAAGCATTTTTGGGCTTAACTTGTAAGATCAAAGTTGTAGAGAATTCAATTTCCTTCAAAATGAGCTTTGGATGGAGACTTGGTGATGAAGTATGTGAAAGTTATGGCTGGTCAAAGTTCAGTTGACTTTTACTGAGGAAACCCTAATTTAGAAACTCCTGATTATTGATGATCCGGAATCTCCTTGATGAATCATGATCAACCCTTGATCAAATGATGAATTTTACTTCATATACTTGATGTTGGCAAAAAATCATGAAGTTTGACTTTGGTTTGACCACAGTTGACCTCAGTTTGACTTTCTGACTGCATTGACTGATTTTGACTTATCTGATCATCTGACTGAGCAAACTTTTGAGAAAAGTCTTGAAACTTGTCATGGGGGTTCTTATATACATATAAGAGGTTATGAAGCTTACTTGAGGTCTTGGAAGTCCATTTAGCCTGATTAAAGTCAAAACCCTAGTTTTGGATGCACTGCTTAGGAGGTGCATTGTCTGAGGGAATTGTCAATTCCTTTGACCAATTGTGAACTTTGTGAACCATCATAAAATGTCTTGTGAACCTCATGGGAGGTATTGTGAAGCTTGTGAACCTTGTGAACCTCATGAAGTGACTTTGTAGACCTCATGAATCTCATGAAAGGTTATATAAACATGGAGAAACTTGTGAACCTTGTGAACCTTCAAGAAGTAACTTGTAGACTTCATGAACCTCAAGAAAGGTATTGAAAGCATTGTGGAACTTGTGAACCTTCATAAAGTAACTTGTAGACTTCATGATCCTCATGAAAGGTTATATAAGTGTTGAGAAGCTTGTGAACCTTGTGAACCTTCATGAAGTGACTTGTAGACCTCATGAACCTCATGAAAGGTATTGAAAGCTTTGAGAAACTTGTGAACCTTGTGAACCTTCTTAGAACACAAAGTCTTGTATTGTGAGGGCAAATTTTGGGGTGCAACAGCTGCCCCTGTTCAATTTTCTGAAACCTGAGGGGTTAGATTGGTATATTTGCCAGTCGTGACCTGGAAGGTTGAAGGGGATTGAACACAAAAGCCCAAAAATTTGCACTCACCAGTGCATAGAGTGATATGGATGGTTGATTGTATATGCTTGAGTGGGCTTAAAGATGCCACTTGGAGGAACTGGTGATGGGCTTAGAGATGCCATCAGAACATGATGATGTCTTTATGTTGATACTGACATCAGTACTAGGTCTTTGTATAGGCCGTCTCTGAATCATTTATGCAACATGATTTTGAGTTGGAAATATTTTGGATTAGGGAATGGATCTTTATACAGACCATTTGCCTATTCTCCAAGGGCCAAAAGAACGTCAGGATTTGTTCTTAAGGATCAAAAGAACGTCAGGATTAGTTCTTCTGAAAGATGTCTTGAACAATGGGTTAAAAGAGCGTCAGGATTTGCTCTTAATGATCAAAAGAACGTCAGGATTTGTTCTTCTGAAAAAGTCTTGGAGGATGAAGCAGTCCAGAAGTAATGATGATAGCTGTCAGGAGACTGGAGTAATCCTGAGGTAATGATATGATTTCAGGAGGATGAAGCAATCCTGATGTAATAAAAGCTGTCAGGAGACTGGAGTAATCCTGTAGTAATAATATGATATGCTTTCAGGAGACTGGAGTAATCCTGATGTAACAGCATGTCTTCAGGAGGATTGAGCAATCCTGATGATATTAATGATATGCTTTCAGGAGACTGGAGTAATCCTGATGTAACAGCATGTCTTCAAGAGGATTGAGCAGTCCTGATGAGATTATAAGCTTTCAGGAGGATAGAGCAGTCCTGATGATCATAAGTTTGTTTTTTGGATAATTACCCTGAAAACAAGGTAACATTCTGTATAATAATATTAGTTTATGCATTATGTATGCATGTATAATATGATGCACTTAGGTAATGTATTATGCACTCATGTATATGTATGTTATGGTATGATGTAAATGGTGTATGTATGATATGATACTGCCGGAAGCGCCTGGATATCTTCGTATAACAACTGCTGGCCAGGGAAAATAAATCCCGATTCGTTGTTGAAGAATATATTATACATAACCTTACGTCTGCTGGGGATAACAGGGTATAGATAACCTCCCGTCTTCGTTTGATAGTAGGATAGATATCACCTCCGTCTTCGTTCGTCGTACCCTTATTGGAAAGTAAATTCCCGTATATCCGTATGAGGATAAAAGAGATGGATATAAATTCCAGGGGAGATGAGACTTTGTGAAGATGGATTCGTCCTACTGAGGGTTTGTAACTGTCTTGTAAAGATGAACCGGTGAAGCTTCGTTGAAATCCTTCCCTCGTTCGTCCTTAGTAAATACTATTACTGCATTTTCATGCATTTCTGGTAAACATCAATCATATTAAAAGCATACATGCATTTTTTGGTAAACATCAATCATATTCAAAAGCATACATACATTCAAACACAACCAATGGACGTTTCGCTTATGTAAATAGGGTAAAAGTAAATCTGGATTCAAAAGATGGAATTTATTTATATCGAAAAGTGACCCATACACGGGTAAGTTTGTACAAGGAGACATAAACCCTAGTAAGAGGATTTTGTCATAAAGTTTTTACAAAACAAGGAAAATCAACTATGTGGGAAACAATCCTATTGAGTTTCAATTCTACTATTGCCATTATCTTCAAGTATCTCATCTTCTGCTGTTGAGACGGAAACGATTGGATTGAGCTTTATCTGTTCGAGCTTGAATAAGTAGTACAACTGGTTGCAGCTTTATGAGTGATCCAAACGAGACATAGTCATACGCTTTAATCCCTAACTTTTGCCTGGATTGCCCTTTCAGGTTTTCAATCCACCAGGATACCCTTTTTTGCCCAAGCCGCCTTTTCAGGTTTTCGACTTGCCGGGTGTACATCTTTTTATATATATCCCTAATTTTTGCCCAAACCCTTTTGGTTTGCCGGGATGCCCTTATTTTTGCCTAGGCCTGTCAACCTAGCGGGTCTCTTTTCATGCGTAGTATTTTTTAACTATGTCTGCGTTTACGGGCTGTGGGAAATCTTCACCATCCATTGTAGTGAGTATCATGGCACCTCCTGAGAACACTGTCTTGACTACAAATGGTCCTTCATATGTTGGAGTCCACTTGCCCCTAGGATCACCCTGTGGTAATATGATACGCTTGATTACCAAGTCACCAGCCTGATATACCTTTGGCTTAACCCATTCTTCCGGAGAGAGCAGGTTTCTCAAATATGTACTTGATTGGATCCATCTTTGAAATCAACAAGGTAGTATGGGTCAACATATACTGTCTTAGTCGGCGAGCAGCCCATGCCAAAGCGCAACAAGTTTTCTCGAGCAGTGAGTATCTTGTTTCACCCGGTTTCATTCTAGCGCAATCACATTAAGCCATTTGCCTTAGCACGCTTAACTGCGGAGTTCTGATGGGATCCGGTGCATTAGTGCTGGTATGATCCCACATTTCAAAGAGATTACCTTTGAGCACATTCCACGAAGAGAAAATCAGTTGGCAGATGCATTAGCCACCATGGCATCTATGTTTGAGATCAGCTGGGATGATGAAGCTCCCAAGATTACCATTGATAGATTTGAAAAGCCTGCATACTGCAATGAGATTGACACTGAAGGGGGTAGAAGAGAAGCCTTGGTTCTATGAAGTGAAAAGATATCTTGAAGCTCAGGAGTTCCCTGAAGGGGCATCTGTCAAAGATAGGAAGTTTCTGAGGAGGTTCTCTGCTAAGTTCTTTTCGAGTAATGGCATTTTGTACAAACGCAATCATGATTCAACTTTGCTCCGTTGTGTGGATAAGAAATAAGCAACTGAGATTATGGAAGATATGCATGATGGGATCTTTGGTACTCATTCTAGTGGTCATACTATGGCAAAGAAGATTTTGAGAGCAGGTTACTATTGGTCTACCATGGAAGTTGATTGCTATCAACACTCCCGAACTTGTCATAAGTGTCAAATTTATGCTGATAAAGTCCATGTACCTCCATCACCCTTGGATGTGTTGAATGCTCCTTGGCCCTTTGCCATGTGGGGCATTGATATGATTGGTGAGATCAAGCCTACTGCTTCTAATGGGCATCGTTTCATCCTGGTTGCTATTGATTACTTCACGAAGTGGGTAGAGGCAGCTTCGTTTGCATCTGTTACCAAGAATGTCGTGGCTCGGTTCATTAAGAATAATCTCATATGTAGGTATGGCATCCCTGAAAGGATTATCACTGACAATGGCTCTAATCTGAACAACACTATGATTACTGATCTCTGCACGCAGTTCAAGATTAAACATCACAACTCTTCTCCGTATCGTCCAAAGATGAATGGGGCAGTTGAAGCTGCTAATAAGAACATCAAGAAGATTGTACAGAAGATGACTGTTACTTACAAAGACTGGCATGAGATGTTACCATTTGCTCTTCATGGTTATCGTACTACAATACGTACTTCAACAGGGGCAACCCCATTCTCCTTGGTCTATGGTATGGAAGCAGTTCTACCCATTGAAGTTCAGATTCCCTCCTTAAGAATTATGAAGGATGCAGGCTTGGATGAAGGTGAGTGGATTCAGACTCGACTGGACCAGATAAATTTAATTGATGAGAAGAGGCTAGCAGCAGTTTGTCATGGCCAGATGTACCAGAAACGAATGATCAAAGCTTTTAACAAGAAGGTTAAGCCAAAGGTATATCAGGCTGGTGACTTGGTAATCAAGCGTATCATATTACCACATGGTGATCCTAGGGGCAAGTGGACTCCAACATATGAAGGACCATTTGTAGTCAAGACAGTGTTCTCAGGAGGTGCCATGATACTCACTACAATGGATGGTGAATATTTCCCACAGCCCGTAAACGCAGACATAGTTAAAAAATACTACGCATGAAAAGAGACCCGCTAGGTTGACAGGCCTAGGCAAAAATAAGGGCATCCCGGCAAACCAAAAGGGTTTGGGCAAAAATTAGGGATATATATAAAAAGATGTACACCCGGCAAGTCGAAAACCTGAAAAGGCGGCTTGGGCAAAAAAGGGTATCCCGGTGGATTGAAAACCTGAAAGGGCAATCCAGGCAAAAGTTAGGGATTAAAGCGTATGACTATGTCTCGTTTGGATCACTCATAAAGCTGCAACCAGTTGTACTACTTATTCAAGCTCGAACAGATAAAGCTCAATCCAATCGTTTCCGTCTCAACAGCAGAAGATGAGATACTTGAAGATAATGGCAATAGTAGAATTGAAACTCAATAGGATTGTTTCCCACATAGTTGATTTTCCTTGTTTTGTAAAAACTTTATGACAAAATCCTCTTACTAGGGTTTATGTCTCCTTGTACAAACTTACCCGTGTATGGGTCACTTTTCGATATAAATAAATTCCATCTTTTGAATCCAGATTTACTTTTACCCTATTTACATAAGCGAAACGTCCATTGGTTGTGTTTGAATGTATGTATGCTTTTGAATATGATTGATGTTTACCAAAAAATGCATGTATGCTTTTAATATGATTGATGTTTACCAGAAATGCATGAAAATGCAGTAATAGTATTTACTAAGGACGAACGAGGGAAGGATTTCAACGAAGCTTCACCGATTCATCTTTACAAGACAGTTACAAACCCTCAGTAGGACGAATCCATCTTCACAAAGTCTCATCTCCCCTGGAATTTATATCCATCTCTTTTATCCTCATACGGATATACGGGAATTTACTTTCCAATAAGGGTACGACGAACGAAGACGGAGGTGATATCTATCCTACTATCAAACGAAGACGGGAGGTTATGTATACCTTACTATCCCCAACGTACGGGAGGTTATATATACCTTGCTATCCCCAGCATACGGGAGGTTATCTATACCCTGTTATCCCCAGCAGACGTAAGGTTATGTATAATATATTCTTCAACAACGAATCGGGATTTATTTTCCCTGGCCAGCAGTTGTTATACGAAGATATCCAGGCGCTTCCGGCAGTATCATATCATACATACACCATTTACATCATACCATAACATACATATACATGAGTGCATAATACATTACCTAAGCAGTGCATCCAAAACTAGGGTTTTGACTTTAATCAGGCTAAATGGACTTCCAAGACCTCAAGTAAGCTTCATAACCTCTTATATGTATATAAGAACCCCCATGACAAGTTTCAAGACTTTTCTCAAAAGTTTGCTCAGTCAGATGATCAGATAAGTCAAAATCAGTCAATGCAGTCAGAAAGTCAAACTGAGGTCAACTGTGGTCAAACCAAAGTCAAACTTCATGATTTTTTGCCAACATCAATTATATGAAGTAAAATTCATCATTTGATCAAGGGTTGATCATGATTCATCAAGGAGATTCCGGATCATCAATAATCAGGAGTTTCTAAATTAGGGTTTCCTTAGTAAAAGTCAACTGAACTTTGACCAGCCATAACTTTCACATACTTCATCACCAAGTCTCCATCCAAAGCTCATTTTTAAGGAAATTGAATTCTCTACAACTTTGATCTTACAAGTTAAGCCCAAAAATGCTTCATTTGGAAGATATGAGCTAAGACATTATAGGTCATTTCAAAAGTCAACAAAAAGTCAACAACTTCAAAAGGGCATAACTTGAGATTGTTAAATGATATGGACCTGAAACCAATGGGGTTGTTTAGAGGACTCTTCAAGCTTTCCAAAATGTCCAAGAACACCCTCATATCTTTAAAATTGAGGGAGATATGCCCTTGCAAAGTTGGGAAATTTTGTGATGGTTTATATTGAAAATGGGGGTCCAAAAACATTTCTCTCCAAATGGGCTGGCCAAATTATGACCCAACCCATACAATAACATCATGCACGAAATTTCCATAATATTTTCATAATTTTTATTTTATTTAATTAATTTATTATGATTTTTATACTTAAAATCATTTTAAATTTAAATAAAATATTAAATATGAAGATTTAATTTTGTGATTGATTCTAGAAGGTCATAAAATCAGTATGGAATAAGTTGATACAAGAGTTATATGGAATGGCTTGAAATAGAAAGCATTGGTACAAAAATATTGAACTTTCAAAGCATGATCAATCTCAATCTTTTTAAATCAAATCCTTCACATAACCAATCAATGTTTTGACCTAGAATCATTCACATATAAGTACTGATCATAACCCTAGCCCTGAGACACGATTTTTGCAGCCTCAAAGGTAAGTTTCATAGCTCAAAAATTCAAGCCAAAACACCAATTCGGATTCTTCAATCCAGGGCACTAGAAGGTAAAATAAGAACATGGAGAGCTTCATTGGACATCCTTGATCATAAACCATCACTCACATTCATCCAAATCATGCCATAATGCCTCACCCGAATTCAATTTGTTCTTGAATATAACTTTTTCGATTGCATTAATTTGTTGTGTTTCAATGAAATTTGCTTGGCTAATGTTGTTTGTTATGTGATATAGATCGTTTCTGGACAGGAAAATCAAAGAAACCGTGGCTAATTCATAAAATGCCATTGTTAGGGTTTGGACTTAGGTTTAGGGATTTTTGATTTAGGGAACATAAATAGATTCTAAAGACATAGAACGAATCGTGTGAATGTCAGAATCATGTTGCTGTGTTTGATTTTGTGAAACTGTATGGTTTTGTTGGCCTTTGGTTTTTGTAGGTTTTGCTGGAAGTTTGTTTTCGCAGGAAAATTCATAGAGAATTTCGCAGCTAAAATCGAAGGACAGGAGGTTGAAGATGAAGGCTTTGGCGCGCTGCTGAAAATTTGAAAATCGTTCATAATATTTTATTAAATCGTTTCCATGTTTAATCACCAAAACAGGTTTGGTCCAGTGGTAAGAGGAGTGCGTGTATGACCTGATGGCATGAGTTCGAATCTTGCCTCCAGCAAGTTTTTTTTGATATTTTTCATTTAAGATGCGTTTTTAATATATTATTATTCGTAGTTGTTTAGTCATCAGGTAGGCTCTCCCAGCCAGGCGGTAACGTATGCATGCTTGTAATCAAAAGGTCCTGGGTTCGATTCGCACCCCAGGCCTTTTTGGTTTTACTATTTTTTCTGATTTTTCAAGATAAAGCACAAAACCAAGAGGTGTTCATTGTTGTTGCATTACTGGTGCGCAGCTCAGTTGGCAAATCTCTTCATTATCCAGGTTAGGGACCTGGGTTCAAATCCCAGGTCCAGTTTTTTGATTTTTCTTATTTTTTTTTATATTTCCTATTTTCTATATTATATTATAATATGTTTCTAAATCATAAAACTGCAAATATTATTTTCTTCTAAATTATAAGGTACATATGTTTTGTTCTAAAATTCTAAAAAATGATTGTTATTATTATATATTTATAAAATGTATATAGGTACCATTTAATTAGTTTTTGTATATTATAAATTAGAAAAAAAAACCTAAAAAATATTTTCTAAACAAAAACCCTAATTTTGTGAAAACCTAATTTTATTTTCTTAATTATTTTTACTTTCTAATTCTTTACATAATTATAATATATATTTATTTAGTATAATTCTTATAAATATAATAATTGGTAGAAATTAGGTTTTGTAAACATGATTAATTTTTTTTGTGAATATGATACTTAAAATTTATTTTCTTCATATAATGTATAAATATTTTTTTATAATTGTTGATATATATTTAGAAATAATTAAATTTTGTAATGATTAAAATTTATAATTATATTATGTTTAAAAATTTTATATTATAGTAATTATTTAATTATTCATGCTTATATATTAAAATCCTATTTTGTGTTTATTATTCTAATCATGTCATTATAATATTTTTTTTATTTAATTATATTTATTTTAATTATTGTTACTAACCATATCATTATTTATTATTTTTGTTTATTATTATCTTATATTTTATATTATTATTTCTCTAACCTTGTTTATTTTTCTAATTATTATTATTTCACTAACTTTATTTATTTTTAATATTTTTACTAACCTTATTCTTAATTATATTTATCACTAACCCCTATTTATTTATTTACTGTTTATTTATTATCTTTGCTTATTTATTTATATTTTGCTAATTATTTATTTTTGCTATTTATTTTAATTTGCTTATTATAATTATTATGTAATTGCTTCCCGGATGTAAATTTTGTAATATTTAATTATTTAATTTTTATGCTATGGTTAGTAATTTAGGGAGTGTAAACATGTATTCAACTTAAAAATAAATTTAGCTCATTTTAATTAAAGATAATTAATATTAAACACTCACACACGTAAGTCGATTTTTAATCGCCATCTCACATTTCTAAGGTTATCCCTCAAGTTGCCTAAATCATAAGGTCAAGTGGGGTGTATAAAGCAAGTCCCTTAAAAGAAAAAATCATCAAGTCCCTAATGGTTGCCTTTAAAAATCAAGTCCCTTCGAATAATGATGATAGTCCCTCCTATATGCTTAATACACCCCACAGTTGCCTTCATAACCAGATGTCCCTCACATGTCCCACACATCCAAGGTAATGACTACCTATTCCTTAATAATAGGGATAGTCTTACCACTTAAAGGATAAAGAACAAGAAAGACTTAAAATTTTAGGGTAGGTTCCTCTTATGTACTTGCTCACTTCAAAAACTTTTCAAACTCTTCACAATTTCAAACAAATTTTCAAAAAACAAGTTTTTACGCATCCCTACATGGGTCATTATCAACTATTATGAAAAATTTTCTATTCACACACTACACTTTCAAAAACAATTCAAAAGTGAGTTAAGTAACTAAGAGCCCATGGATAACCATGGATGTAAAGGGTGCTAACACCTTCCCTTTACATAACCTACCCCCCGGACCCAAAAATATTCTCTTAAGGTCTTTCCTGTTCTTTTATACCCTTTCCTTTTGGATAAAATAAAAGTCGGTGGCGACTCTTGCTAACCGCAACATAACTAAAAGTCAGTTCTCCCACCGTGTTACACCAACGCGCTAGGTCATCATTACCTACTGCCTACGCCGTCTTTGCACACAAAATGAAGCGACGCCATAAAGTCTGAGACACGTCTATCCAAAAGAGAAACTGAAACGACGTCGGGCACCTGTCCGGCTCCCCGACTCATCAAGACGCCATGTCCCTGCATCATACCCTCGACTGTTACTAGGAAGATGCATACCAACCGATCACTTTCCATCCCCGGCACTACCGTGGAAAGAGGAATTCGCGGACAAACCTATTACAACCTCACATGCCGAACGACCACACCTCCCCGTCAGCTCGGGGAACCCCCAGTTGCAACATAAGTCGTCGCTCTGGCTCAGAGACTCGACTTGGGGGGCTCCTGTTCTGGACTGGGCCATGACATTATGCACGGCACGGCCCAACGCTCGTCGGGTCCAAGCCCAAACGTCCAAGCACTTGAATACGTCGGGCGAAGGTCTGTTCACCCATGCCAGAGGAACGTCTCCTCGACGTGCTGACTATGTGTCGGGCAAAGAACGTGTTGCCCGTCCCATGGTCTTCATCCACATGTCATCAGCCTACATCTCGGGCACATAGGTTATGTCGGGCAGAACCACAACTGCACCTCACTTAACACGTCACCCAACTCCCCTATATTATCTCCTTAGGGATAGGGGCAGTTGGACCAGGGAGCAGGCCTTTGGTCTAGGTCTTCACGCTTCTTACGCGTCCCCTGGCAGCTCCTCCTTGGGCCTAGCTAATCCAGCCCATTAGGAGCCTTGGCCCAGCGCTGGGGGCTCAATATAAATACCCTTTCATGGCGAAGGGACAAGTATTCTAACTTACACTTTGATAACCTTGTTCTGTACCTCTTCTGACTTAAGCATTGGAGCACCTTGCAGGTACACCCCCCTCCTCACTCATATTTTCTGGCCCAGTCTGCAATCCTTGGAAGGCCCTCCTGATCAGGTAAGATCAAGTATATATCACAACAATTCATAAGCATAACCGTTGAGATATGTGACGTGTGTCATGGATTACAACAACAGTTTCCAGATCGTCATTGTAAGTACAGTATATACAACAACACTCTACATGACAATGAATGTGCAGACATCATTATATATCTTTCTCAGTCGTTTTTAAATAGGTTTTTCGTAGTAGTGTTATTATTTATATGTAATGAAGATTACCCTGTTAGTTTCTAAATGCCTCAAATTTCAAATAAAACAGACTTACAATTTGCAAAATACATTTATCAGAAAATTGGAAACCAAATAAAACACAGAGTAAGGTGGCACCCGTCACCCCTATAAAAACCATTTGGAGCATGCCACACAGAGGCATGGCACTCACCACCCTCTAATTGTTATGTGGCGCATACCACAATGGGGTGTGGCACTCGCCACCCCTTAATCCTCACACTAGTAGCCTTAACCACTTTTTCTTGATCATGTGGTGCTGGCCACAATGGAATGTGGCAGCCGCCGCACATATACAAAATAGTGCCACTCACCATTTTAGTTGGTGGAACTTGCCATCCTATAGGGAAAAATAGGGTGGCACTCGCCACCCTTCAGTAATTGGATTTTATTCTCGAGTCCTTCAAATTTCGTTCCGATCACCATTAATCTATCATATATCACTCATCACCTAATTGTTGTTTCAAAAAATTCTATTTTTTCTCGGTTCTCATCCTGTATTCATCATTTAAATTCAATAATCTAAACTATCACACCTATCTATTACACAAACCAATTACAATAACAACAATTACAAACCCCTTACCTTTGATTATCGCCTGCTAATTGCTTCTCTATGCTTTCTCCCGAAAATCCTTTATTTCTCCTCAATACCCCAATTCTTAGTCTTTTTCTCTTTGCCTCTTCTCCAATACAAAAGTCACAAAATGAAACACTAAAATTTCATCCTTACTTGTATACCCTTATAACTCTCATGTGGTTTTCCAACTATGCCCCCATTTACTTCTCACATTTTACCACAATCCACAATTCCTTAAAACCAACATTCGCCATATATTTGAACTCAACACATCAACTAATCAAAGGTTCCACATAGATTCATATAATTCATACAAATTAATTAAATAATTAATCTAGAAATTGGGATGTCACATCATGTATGTTGTCACCTGTTTATAAAAGGTGTATGTGTGCGCCAATGAGTCTGGCTACACCTCTTGCGAGCAAATTTTGTTTGTTTGAAACATGGTTAGTTTGGTATATTTTTAAATATGGTTATTTTGGGATTTCTTTTTTAAAATAACCAACTTTTTTTAATAATATACCAAAATAACCAACATTTCAAACAATTTACCAAACTAACCATGTTTCAAACAAACAAAAAATTGAACGTAAGAGGAGTAACCACTCAAAATGGCGCATACATTGAAAAAAATATCCATAGGCGCCATCCCTAGTGGCACATGCATGTTTATGATGTCATTGCAAGTGACACATACATGTATTCTTTAGGATCATGTGCTAAACACAATGGCTACTACTTTATTTAGGAATTCTATAAATAATACTACCTATAATCCTTTATATAAGAGACAATTTATTATTTAGGTTCATTGTATCATCAATGTATTTGGTTAATTTATAGACTAGATGCATTGATTATTCAATGAACCAAAAAAGTAAGTTGTCTCTTTTTAAAAGAACTAGGGTGGTAAATCCCCTCCCCATCATTTTTCACACATCTTCTAATCCCTCCTTCAATTTTTCTCCAAAATGGTTGCATTTGTGTGTTCTTATATTCATAAGAGAAATACCGATTTAATTTATTCGGTAGTAAAGCCTTCGATTAAGATCCGACTCTGGAACACAGAGATGTTCGAGCATCATAATAGGAACTTGATATGTTGGTTAGATGAAGACATTGCAGAGGGTAAAAAGATTAGAAGAATTCAAAAGATTGTTAACGTGTACAACGACAAGGGAAAAAGTCCTTGTTGAGACAATGTTAAAACTGACAGGGATGTTCCCATTATAATGCACGGTTTTAAGGAAATTGTCATGATGGTTGTAATCGCATAGTTATTTTGTTTAGTCCTTATATTTGTTTGTCTTGTTGTTTAGTTGTTGTTTGAATATTTGTTTAGTTTTTGTTTAAATTGTAGTAATTGTATGTATTGATATTAATGAAATGAACGTTGTTTTTAAAATAAAATAAAATGGTTATATATAAAGTTGTGTTGTTTTGCTTGGTCAAATATTGGGATAATTTGTATGAGTGTGCCCGGACCGACGACATGAACTACATAGTCCCCCCAATTTGTTCGTCGTATCTATTTCGGTTCGAATATGTATGTTGTTTGGGTGACCCTTGTTATTTCTTTGCATGTTTTTATTGTGCCATACTATCTCCCTTTGATATGCAGACCAATAATCCTCCTTCGTTATCACTAGAAAGATATTGTTGTAAAAATTGTACAAGTTTATAACTTTGTAAACGGTGGATAGTAAGTTGGAAGGGTCTTGCCGAGCCTTTGAACATGCAGATGTGATATGGGAGAAAGGCATACAGAGGAATCAATATCGACATATCATAAAAGAACCTATCATATCAGGTTCTATACCAAATCAAAATTATATGAATTGGTTTAGGTCGGTTATAACAACACAGTTTGTGTCTGAGCCGAGGTATTTGATTGACCCACACCAACGAGCTTCGTCATCACATGCCCAACAAAAAACCCTGCCCAACAACTAACCTCATACCATTATCAAACCAACCAACCTACATCACACCATTACCAAACCGAAGAACAATGTCAACCCACCCAAACCCAATGACCAACCTCTCAATGTCACCATACCATATACACCAAATCACCAAACACCTAACCCCGCCACCAATACATTACACACACCCAAACACAAAACTAATAGCATGACCCATACCACCAAATACCATATGTCACCACTAAATTTGTCTGTAGCCTCGATAATTCATATGATTCCACCCCATCCCACCATATCCCCCCATCAATGTACACCCAAACATCACACCGCCAAAGCACTCAACCACCTAAAACGTGTTTTAAAGACAATATCTTAAACTATCTCCTCCAAATGGATAACACCATTGAAAAAGAGGCTAGTTGCTTTCAATATATTTCCTCATCTTTGCACCCTTCTTTTCATACGAAAATGGAAACGTATTTTCCTTACTAGATCTCTGTTTGCACCACTATTAAATGTTATGCACAGGCCAAACTCTAATACCAACTGAAGATGAGGAAAATACACAAAAATGGGGGTTGAATTATGTTCTTAAAATTCATTACTTCTGAACAAAGTTCAGATTGTAAACAATAGTTCAGAACCTGATGACAGGTGCATCAGATATCTTAACAAAATTAAATGAAAAGGACATAGAATAACACAAAAGATTTTTCCTAGTTCTTCCTAAACTGAGAGTAGTTCAGCCCCCTTGTAGCACATGAGATTTTTCCACTATAATCAAAATATGATTACAACTACTTATGCACTTAAGCATAAGACTTTTTCTTGCTCATAACATTATCCCGAGACTTCTTTTTTAAAACCCTCAGGTTAAAGTCTTCTTGCTTAAACCCTTAGCCTAAGACTTTTCTGCTCAGATTCCTCGAATACAAGACGTCCTTCTCAAGCCCCCCAGACTCAAGACTTCTACTCAAACCCTCGATCTAAGACTTCCTACTCAAATCCCATAGATTCAAGACTTTCAATATTCTAGCACATAGCAAGAGACTTACTTGGCTCTAGCTTCTTAGCAAGAGACTTTGATGTTCAAGAACATAACAAGATACTTTATGTAAACTACTAAACAACTTGTCTAAAGGAATAAAGAACAAGGTACTTGATACAAAATCAGAGGTACATGGTAATCACCATAACAAAAATCACAAACTTAAGGGGTTTTTGGTGTTATGGATTGTTAAGAGTCCCACATCGGATAATATATGACATGAACATGTGTTTATAAGTGGGAGAAATCCCCATCCTATCTATAGCGGTAAAATCATGAGTGTAAGCTATTGATTAACTTAACTCAAAGTAAACAGAGTCGCCACTGCGTTTTTATTTTATTCCAAGAGGAAAAGGAAAAAAGAGTGAATAAATCCTAATGAATCTAAAAGCAAAAGCTAAAGAAACACAATAGAGAAACAGGTAAGGGGATAGGTTACACAATGGAAAAGTTTTACGCACCCAAAATGTCTGTGGTACTCCACGGGAGCCCTTTGAAAAAATTTATACTTTTGGCTTGAAAGAGGTTTGTTAAATGAGAGTGGAGGGATGAGAAAAGAATTATTTTTTAATATTTTTGTGTTTGGAGAGGTTTACCACCTCATGCCTACGTACCCACAAAGTGCAATGCAAGATCAAAACCCCGTAGTTCGTGATACAAATAGTGAAAAGAGTTGGTTATAATTGATTTTATTAAGTGAAGAGAATTCATCATCTTCAAATGGATGGCCAAACAAATCTACCATGAAAACGAAGGCATGGACTCATACATCATTATGGGGAGGGCGCCAACTCGGATAAAATCAACGAGTATGCCACTAAACCCCCACGAATGACAAGAGACTCAATTACATCAAACTACAACCATGAATATTGAGAGACTTGCACCCGACTAAAGAATAATGACTCATAATTGACACTTTTTTTAAAGAAAACCAACAAAAGTTCACAAAGGCACAAAACAACTTGAATGAGTTTGGTTCTTTTTATTTTTTGAATTAAAGTCAACATGATTAAATTCATTGGTTTTAAAATAAAAGAAAAATGATAAAAATTTACTTGATAAAAGTCAAGGTTTTGTTTATTAAAGAAGTGATGATTTAAAAAGAAGGAATCCTTTGAAAAGGGAGAAGATTTTGAAAATTAAAGAAGGGGTGGAGATGAAGGCACTATCCTAAAAAAAGAAAATAAGGAGATAAGGGAAGAAAGATCTAACCAAACTTGATGATATTTCAATTTATGAGCATAAGAGTTTCATCCTTATAAGCTAGCAAATGGCCAAATAAAGGCAAGTTCCAATTTCATGAAGATCAAGGCAAAGGAAATGTATCCTAAGAATCTAGGTCCAAATCTTCATTCCAAAGCCAAGGATAGTAACCAATAGTCCACAAATTAAGGTCACAAGTTTTTTAGAGGTTTAATCCTTTATTAATGTTTTTTGTGTCCAAATGGACAAAAGGAAAATCAATAAAACAATAAGAGCAAATAATAAACATGATAATGGATGAATAAAGCATAATAAAATAAAGGCAATAAAAGTGCAAGAATTTAAATGTTAGTAGCAAAAGAAATTAAAGGGGCAAGAATCTAAAATATTAATAATAATGATAATATAATAATATTTATATGATAATGGTATGGTGAACTTAATCAACCACAACCAAAAGAGTAACCAAAATCGAAAGGCAACCAGATCCACTTAGCATCTTACACTATAGAGATTAATCAAGGAAAACCGAATCGAATTCAATGAAATTTGAAAGGCGATTGGGAGACCCAAAGCACCTACGCATCAAAAATTCATAAGTCTTGATTCTTTATGCAATATGATTAACCACTTTGGGATTACGCAACCAACAAGAGGTCCGGTCCACGAAAGTGCAAGTACCCAATTAGATTTTTATTCCGAATTCGGGATAAATTTAGGTATATATTAAGCAATCGCCGAGTAATTTACGAAGTAATTACCCTACAAATAAGGTCGGCCACCACCAATTAAGGTGCACAATGTTAGTGCTAATGCATGCGGGATAAACAATACGTAAATTGCTATTCGAATGCAATACCGCACAAAACTAAAAATGAATACCAAATTGAGTCACACTCATGGTATTCTTCCATCCTTAAGTTCAATCACTCATCTCGGTGGATTCAAGCATGGAAATGTATCACTAATGCAAAGTACCTTAAATGAATTGAATAATCCACTTAAAGGTAGTTTTGAATTAATGAACATTACTACTCTAATCTAAACCCAAAGTTCATTGAAATTAAGGAGAAATCACTCCCAAAAGTGCTTCCCAAGGTAAAAATGAAAAGGAGGAAGAAGAAGAAGAAAGAGGAACCAAAAAGGGGCTTAAAACAAGCTAAAAACACCATTTTGACTTGCGTTAACCGGTTAACCAAATAGGTTAACGCATGCAAATTATGCGCAAATCTAAAGCTGGTTAACCGGTTAACAGATTTACACTGTAAATGGTTAACCGGCTAACGCTGAACCAGTAGCAGAAAATATGCAGAAATTCAGCATGATCCATTTTCAAAACCCTTTTCACACATTTGGTGATCATGATCTGAATTTGCACAAATTTTAAAACCAAAATACAGTGGAATCCCTGCAATCAAACAACAAATTAAGATCCAAAGGATCTAGAAACAAAGGCACCAAAGATCTACATCTTGAATGTTGATGGTGAATATGGGTTTATGGAGTGAGTGAATTACCAAAAGAACTTCTTCAAATTGGACCAAATCAAGCTAGATCTACTGCAATGGATGAACAAAAAGAAGAATAGGATGAAGGTTTAGCTCAAGTTAATCAAGAATTCAATGTGAATTCTTGATAACTTCAAAATAAAGAAAAAGAGCTTTAGTGAATTTTTGGGTTTGGGGTGTATTTTGCAAGGGATTTGTTGGCTCTTCAAAGCTTCAAGAAATTTTTGCAAGGTGAATTTGGCTCTCTAAAGCTTGGTGAATAAATGAAATTATGGTCATATTTAAAGACTTTAGGTATGGAAATTTGGTGGAATGGAGCTTGCTTTGGTAATTAAAATTAGGCTTGGTAATTGCAAATTCGGTGGGAAATGGAAAAGAGTGGTGATTAGTGAGGGTTTATGGTAGGAAATGATCAAAGTGATGTAAAGAAATCAGAAACAAATGGATCTAGAATATTCCAATTATATCAATGATCTAATGGTGCTGAATTTGAATAAAATATTCAAATTTCGCACTGGTTAACCTGTTAAAGCATATGGTTAACCGATTAACCAAGCTAAAATTTGAATATTTTGTTCAAATGGGATTGCTTGGTTGTTGCGGCCCGATTCTTTTTGTACGTCGAAGAAGGCATGAAAATAAACACATGAACCTTGGAATTCCTTGAATGAATCAATTAATTTGGGAAATTCCTGATCAGATAAATTTGAATTACTTGCGGATCAACTTCGACTTTTGTCTGTGAAATTTTACTCGAGTTGTAGGACTGCTATTTTTGGCATTTTCACATGGTTCCTCTTCCTAAAAAAGTTAGTAAAAGAAAACAATTTTTTTTTTGGATTTTGATTAATGGTTAGTAAACATAAACAAATAAAGCAATTAAAGGCAACAGTGATCCCCTGTGAGATATAAACATACACCCGAGAAGAACCGAGCAACCAATGTGATCTTGTTTGTATGCAAGATGCAGATGAAATGCGAAGAAAACTTAGGGAAAAAATTAGGGTGTTACACTATCAACAGGTTTATATGGTTGAGTTAGGTCCAACCACACATCGTAAACATGGTATCAAGAGCCTCGTTTAAGATCCAGTGGACCACCTATTATGGTTTCAGCCATCGGGCCACCTACCATTTATTTCCATTCTTCAATTGTCTAGTCCTGAGCGTGAGAGGGTGTGTTAAGAGTCCCACATCGGATAATATATGGCATGAACATGTGTTTATAAATGGGGACAATCCTCACCCTACCAACCAGTTTTGTAGGGTTAAGTTAAGTTCAACCACACATTCTTAACATGGATAAACATAAATCATCCAAATCTTTATATTATTTTCACTCAATTCTTCCTATTTTTCAAAATCCTCCCCTCCCTTCCCCTCCAAACTCCTAAACAAATACTAAGTATAACACAATAGTTACCATAACATAACTTACAAGATCATAGATACTTGGCTTGTAAGTAGATTCCTTGACAACTTCTGGTTGTTTTAATGCAATAGACTTATAAGACTTATTATTTTGGGTCTTACATCAATGAAAGAGACGTGTGGGACAAACATGTCTGAATGGTGCACACTATATACAGTTTCAATGGACCACTACTTTCAATGCTCTAACCTACTTTAATGACCAGACCAAACATATCTTCAAAATCTTCGTACACATGTACAGACAAAAATAAAATATGATACCCTTCAAATTGTTCGCTTTCTAATGGCGTTCTTGATTCAATGCTTAACATGTACATTATAAATGAAGGTTATAATGCAATAACATTAAGTTAATGTAGTAAATTCCACTATAGCATGCATTAATATTGTTAAATTTCAAATGTAAGCCACATATCCTACCACGTCACTGTTAGCTCCTAATTTCGACACCTAGTTGAATCTAGGAAGCATTGACTTTAGCATCATGTTTCGTGGAAGAAATAAAAGGCTTCGACTAAATCAAAGTTGAAGAAGCCTGAGTCTATAAGGACGTGGACTTAGAATATTTTATAAGTACAAGGAATGTATTTCGACCAAGCATTATTGGGAATGGTTGACGTGCATCAGTTGAGATCAATATTGGAGGGAAAGTTATGTTTCTTTCAATTTGAATAAAGACAAGTGACACACATTGGAAGTTCAAGAACATGCAGAGTGCTAAGTGGCATGTTCTTAGGAGTAAACTGCCAATAGCGGTTACCTTCGACTAGTATAAATAAAGTAGTTCTAGTGTTAGAATTTGTGTGTGAATCATATTGTACAAGTTACTCCATAAACACTCAAAGTACCCGTGTGTAGAGAAACGGGTGAAGGCTAGAATGTATGTGATGAGATCACCACTCTATTTCATATCAATGCAATTTACATTTAAGTTTTTACTTTGAAGTAATTTATTTGCATTTCTTTACTTTCAAGCAAGTTTATCTTTTAGCATTTTATTGCCTTTTTACTTGCTTTCTTTACACTTCCTTGTCATTTACACTTTTATTGCACTTTACTTTCGACTTCAATTGTTTTGAGTCTTGTTTATTTTATTTTCACTTTTTCAAAAAAAAAACTTCATAAAGTCTGTCGAATAGTTTATGACATCATTCCTGAAAAACCAACTAAAACCTCTTATAGGACATGTCCTAGGATCAATCTGGTCAATCCTGTGAGTGATTGGGAACATTTTGTTGTTTTTAGTGGACCAACGGTTGTTTACAATTTTCAGGATAAACAGTCACATTCTGTCAGAGACACTTAATGTTAGGGACTAAATGTGTGTGGATGAAAATTATTTGATGATCATTGTTTGAAGAAATGGTTTTCAGAGACTAAAAGTAAAATTGTCAATATTTAGGGGGATTAAAAACATATTTAACCCTTAAAAAATTCACCAAACAAATTAATCATGTTCATAAATCTACAACCAAAACCAAAAATAAATAAAAAAGCACTAACTAAATGATTACTGACCCTGATCTAACATCGATAATATAATAAAACTCAAGTACTACAATGACACCATTTTCTATCTTAGAAGTCTAGGACCAAGTGTTGAGTTTATATTACAAAACATTATAGTTAAAAGACAATGCATTTTCTTGAGGTCACTTGGCCTTACTCGTCACATCTTTGGCTTCTTCCATGATGAGGAGGCCTGCTTAGAAGCCTAAAAACAATAGTGAAAAGGAGTATGGAGGTCAGTCTCAATAACTTTATCACAATCTTAGTTTTATTCTCAGCAAGAAGGACTGAGAGCAACTATTTATGCCTAGACAAACGACTCAACAGACATGCCTAATACAAAAGGCTCAACCTAGAAAACTCTCGTTCGCGTCTGACGAATAGGTGAACTCCCACCACGAAGATATGTTTCAAAGTCACACCACAAATACACCTTAAATTGTCAAATCCAATCCAACGACCTTCAATAGTCCATAGAACTACCGCACCTAACAGGAGTAATTTCAACCGTTGACCATGTATAAATTTAACCGTTGATCATATATAAATTTAATTTCACACTATAATAGATAAAATTTCATTCATTCTTACCTATCATATTTCTACCTTATAGATTTAAATGCCGTAGTTTTAATATTATAGGTATACCCTCGTTTTCTCGTTGTACTAAAGTTCTTCTACCATAACTTTCACCAATATATCAGCAATCTTTTGTTCCACATTGAAATGAAAATAAAGATAAAAATGTATCTGTTATTAATAATCGTATAACCGATTCAATTTTAGGCTCCAAAAATACTATTGAAATTACAAATTATTGTATATATATTTTTTCTATTTTCTAGATGTAGAATGCTATGATTTCCACTTGTTGTTCTACATTAAATTTTGTTTGTCGCGTATACCGGTTCCATTTCCATTACCTCCGGAAGGTTCTAAACTGATAGAATCAATTAATTGACGTCACGGATTATAAAATCTGAATCGAACAATATTTTATATTTTGGATAAGAATGGAAGATGCTAGGGTAGGCCAGATGCACCTACCAAACTACAAAGAGAAAATAAATAAAGTGAAATTAACATTGGATTGGCAAATTTGTCCAAATAAAGAAAAACAATGGATTGGCAAAATTAAATAAGGATGGATCATATGTTAACTAGGCAGATTTTTAAATTCTTTTTACTTAAAAACAATGTTTAACTTATTTAATTCTAATAACTAAAATACAATTAATATACTACACATTTAACTTTATTAAAACTGAAAATAATAAATTTGTGAACAAACTTACCTATAGATCCAGATGAAAATCATTTATTTAGATTTAAAGAAGAAAAAACAACAACAGTAAGAGTTGATTCTAACTAAACAAAATAACCCAAAATTTCAATAGGATATGAACGAATAAAAAGAAGAAAACTAAAACAGAAGATGTAATTTATCTCTGTAGAAAAACTGTGTAGATGGGTGATCTTGAAAACATGGTTTGAGAACTAGAAGTGAGAGCGAAGACGAAGAGATGGACCATGAAAAGCACGGAGACGTTGTATCGTACGGTCGTGATATCTGCTAGTGGATTTCTGAATATCATCAAAAGCAACACGATGAGCTATGGCAAGCAACAGCAGAACCACTATCAAGCACATCAGCATCGCGTACCAAAGGTGACTTAATCTTCTAAGCAATTCCTGCAAAACTACCATTTCTCTATTGTTATTAGTAACAGTAAAAGTGAGAAGTAATAATAATTATGATATTTAAAGAGAGTAGCAGATAGGATAATTATCAAATCGAAAAGAGGGGCGCCCTTTGGATTGGGTTATTATTTTAAAGTTTTTATCATGGACTATATGATTAGAAAATAAAATATTCAACACATTAGATTATTAAAGACCATCTTTCTTTACTTTTTGAGTCATTGGTTATTCTAACCACTTTTGTAAATTTGATATAGTTTTTTTTTTTTTTTTAATTACTTCCTTTGTTATATAATACCTTATCTTTTTGAGTAAGGAATAAGAGAAAGGAAAGTATGTTTTTTTTTGTTGCATGAATTTTGAATCAATTAGAAATTATGTTTAAGTTTAAATAAACCTTACAAAAATAGGATTAGGTTAAATGGACTGTTCATTAGAAGTGAAGTTTTAATCTAATTAATTCAGTTTTGGTTATCGATGTCACACATGAGAGCGTTTAAATCATATATATATATATATATATATATATATATATATATATATATATATATATATATATATATATATATATATATATATATATATATATATATATATATATATATATATATATATACTTGTGGGAATATCCCTGTCTTTGCAAGGGTACTAGTCGGGACGCACAATAATTATTAATCGGCAAAAAATAATGAAAAAAATAATTAAACATATAGAAATAAACAAATATTAATCTTATAATGTAATAATTTTGAAAGATAACAAATTAAAATTTTGAAATACATGAAACTGGAGAAGAAAAAATGAATAGTGGAAATATAATAAGAAATTTAAAAGATGTAATACAGGTTATACAAAATTGGTAGAATAACTTAGATAATAACCATAATTGACACAGGTCATAAGAAATTGGTTGTACTTTGAAACAAAAAAAATCATAAATTAAATAGACATATTGCAAATAAATATCCTAATGCTTGATTGTACTTTGAAATTCACCATAATAGATCAAGAAGTTAACCATATCATACAAAATAGGAATCCAAAACAAAGATAGATGTTTAACCATACAAATAAGTTAATAATGTTATGTTCTTCCAAAACAAAGCCATATGGGAAATGACTCAGTCCATGTACTAACGGTTAAGTAGCTTGACAATGATGTTATCGGCGTCATGGTGTCGTACAATAAACGCAAGGTGATCCCCTTTTGTGATATGCTTGTTTACGGCAAACTGATATCTCTTCCTATAAAAGTTTGAGAGGAGTATTTGCTACTATAACGATGCACCTCACACTCATATTCCTGGCCGTTGTCAACATCAACCAAGTCTAAGGCTTTTTTTTCCAAATTGGTGGCAGTCCCTAATCAACCTTTGTGGGATTTGCTATCAAAAAATGAAGACAAAACATGTAACCATTCAGATTGGTAAAATAAACCGAAAGACATATTACATATAATGTAAAAGCATAACACTCACAAGAAGATTTGATCTTGCCTTCTTGCCATTTCTTATGTTACGTTTCCAAATATAATAAGTTATACCATCTTTAATTCGTGAAACACAGGAGTCCTCATCGGAACTAAGACATTGACAGAGTAATGCAATTACGAATCATTCAAAGAAAAACTATTATAACAAATATTGTAGTAATAAGGACAGTACAGAAGAAATGGCATAAAAAAATATGTAAGATAGTAGAATACCCTTCACTATTAGACGATAGAATGACGTGGGAACATCCACCAGGAATGCCACTCCTAGAAGTGTTGGTCTTGTTCCGTTTCTTAAGAGGAACCCTTACCTTGTTGCGAGTTTCAGCCGTTGGGACCAAATGATTGAGTTCTAGAGTCGCATCGACAACCATATTAGGTTTAATGTATTTCTTTAGTTATTTAATTTAATTTAATATTTTATTTTAATTCGATATTTTAAAAAATATTACATCTTAATTCCTTAAGAACATTTTCTTTAGACTATTAATAGTATTAACTTTTATTTACGTGATAATTTAATTGGATTTATCTTTATCTATGTAACTTTGTTTTTGAACTTATCGATGGAACTTTATTCTTATATACCCATTCCTCTCTTTCTCTCCTCATTCAATGGAAAATTCTAAGGTATCAAATTTTTTTTCTTCGTGAAGTCATAAATTTGTTCAATTGAAAAACAATGTTAACTTAATCAATGCCAAATGTTGATTTAGTTAATGTCACATAGAATTATATGGTACGTACACACTATTAACATGTACCTTATGTGTACTTCATAAAAACATGTTTAATCAAGATTTTCGAAAAATATGTTCAAAAACTCATGAATTCAAGAACACAAAAATGACAAAATCATGCTTAAATGTTTCAAGCAAATGAATAGATCATTAAAAGCGGAATTTCACCACGAGCACAGTTATATAATTAGTTTTTCATAAAACCTCATAACCAAGTCGGATTGAGCGTATATATGTTTGATTTTTACGTCATTTTCTTACTTCGATCTATCAAGTTCATGGCTTAATTTGCAATTTTGAATACATATTTGAAATCGTTGTGAAATTTCGGGTCTAACAATATATAATTTGTGAATTAATTCATTGATTTGATGATTTTCGAAATTTTTGTTCATTAATTGAAGATGGTGAACACACCCATCTTGGCAAGGTCAAAATCAGAGTTAAACTCATTATGGGTCTACTGTAGATTTCTTCTACAAATTCCATGAACCAATCATAATATAGTGTAAAAGTCTATAAATTCCATGAACCAATCATAATATAGTTTAAAAGTCTTTAACACATTGGGCTTGTAACATGCAAGTTTTTGAAAATTTTAATTTTTGTTTTTTTGTTTTGTTTTAGACCATTTAAATCAAAATTAAAATCATAAATGTATTGTAAATGGTATGTGTGATGTTTCTTGTAGTTAATGGTTATTTTCTATGTTTAAATGGATATGAAATTGTCGGAGACGTCTGTGGAATAATAATCAAGGTAGTTTTCTCAGCAAAGCTAAGGGTATCCAGGAGTTGCAGTAGGTCTATAAAGATCTCAGAACGAATAGCATTCGGAAGGAGATCAGTAGGCTTGAGGAGCTTTTGAAATTTGAAAGAAGATGGTCAGCAGATGCGAGGGAGATCCAAAGTTACAAAGCCATTGTTCGTCAGAAGGATAAGATGCTAAGAGAGGAAGAGTTGATGTGGAGACAAAGTAGCAAGGTTGTGTGGCTGAAAGAGGGAGACCGTAATACGAAGTTCTTTCATGGAAAAGCAGATCAAAGAAGACGAACAAATCAGATAACAAGAATTAAGGACGCGGAAGGGGTGTGGAAGAGGGGGCGAAAACAATGTGGTAGAGTTTTGGTCAAGTAATTTCGGGACATTTTCTCTTCTTCTAATCCTACTAATTTGACAGATATTTGTAAGTTGGTCCAAGGTAGATTGTCTGAAGATAATATAGGAAGTTGTAACAAAAAAAAATCGGCTGAAGAAGTGAGAATAACCATTTTTCAGATGCACCCTAATAAGGCGACGGACCCTGATGGTTTACCTGCCTCCTTTTTTCAGATGTACTGGCCTACGGTGGGAAGAGAGGTGGTTTATGAGACTTTGGATATCCTGAATAATCTTAAATATCCAACTGAGATTAACAAAACCTTCATTTGCTTGATCCCTAAGAAGAAGAATCCAGGAAGCCCAAAGGACTTTCAGCTGATAAGTTTGTGTAATGTGATTATGAAAGAGGTGTCGAAAGCTATTTCTAATAGGTTTAAAGATTTTCTGCCCCAAGTCATAAGTGAAAAGCAAAATGCATTCGTTCAAGGTCGTTTGATTACGGACAATATGCTTATCGCAATGGAGTGTTTTCATTGGATGAAACAAAAAAAGAAGGGGAGAAAAGGTACCATGGCTTTGAAACTGGATATATCTAAAGCTTATGATAGGTTAGAATGGAGTTTTATTGGAGAATCGATGAAACAAATGGGGTTCCCAGAGAAAACAATCTCACTGGTTATGTTGTGTACGACGTCGATGAAACAAATGGGGTTCCCGGAGAAAACAATCTCACTGGTTATGTCTGTGTCAGTCGTTTGATTCTTCTACTAGATTTTGGATTTTAATTTACTCCCAATAAAAAATCCACACATCAAGTTAAGAATTCGAAAGTGGTATGATCAAAATCAAATATATTACAATCAGAATCTTTTGATCAAAACCTGTCACCCCGTTGTTTATTCCATAAATATATAGATGACTAATTAAACAACAAATAAAAATCTTATAATATCATTGTTGTGCTAAAATAATTAATTTGATAATTATTCAGAAATATTGGATAAAATAATATTTAGTTATTTATTTTCTGTAATAGAACTTTAAAAGATATAATATTTTAGTTATTTATTTGTAATAGAATTTTTAGAGACTGAATCTCAATTTTTTTCATTAGCTAAATTCAAACCAATAAAGTATGGGTGATGAAACCTACAATAGCCCTACATCTTTAATATATTTATTACTCCCTCAATCTCATATTATTTATCGTAATTGAACTTTTCAAATAGATTAAGAAAAAATGATAAAAAGAATAAATATATATGAGTGAGTTTCACAAGTTTGGAAATTCGAAAATACTATTTATGTTTAGAGACATGTATTTGAACTTATATAAAATCATAATATAAGTTATATATATATATATATATATATATATATATATATATATATATATATATATATATATATATATATATATATATATATATATATATATATATATATATATAAAATTTAGCTACACATTCAATTTTTGCAAGAAGATGATTCAAAGTTGTATTTCGGTAAATTTTTAGAGTGTATTTGAAGATGTATCTCCCTAAATTCCCTTGAATATTTTCAAGGTTAAGGAAACCTTCTCGATCTGCTGGTACCGGAGCTCGGGGCCTTGGTGGATTTTGCTCGTGAAGTAGATTGGTTTCTGCCCATCATGCATTTCATGGATGAGGGCCGCGCTGACCGCCTCGGTAGCGACAGACATGTAGAGGTATAAAGTCTCCTTCTCATGTGGTCGCGATAGAACCGGTGGCTCGGAGAGGGCCTTTTTAAGGTGGTGAAGTGCTTGTTCGCACTTCTCGGTCCATTCGAAGGCAGCTTCTTTCCATAGTAACTTGAAGAAGGGAAGCGCGTGATGTGCGGATTTGGCGACGAAGCGAGATAACGAGGCGAGCATCCCATTGACTTCGGGGTCGGGAATTCAGAAAACGCCTGACATTTATCGGGGTTGGCCTCGATTCCTCATTCAGTGAGGTAGAAGCCGAGGAACTTTCCTGCCCATACGCCGAAGGTGCATTTCTCATGACGTGATCGGGCTCTTCGTGGGATTTCATGATCATGTCATCCATGTATACTTCGAGCATGTCCTTGATCTCTCCTCAAAAGAATTTTTTCATCATGTGTTGGTACGTAGCTCCAACATTCTTCATCCCAAAGGGCATTACGTTATAGAAGTAATTGTCTATCGGGGTCATGAAGGTCGTGAGTCGCTTATCTGTGTCCGACATGGGGATCTAATTATACCCGTTGTATGCGTCCATGAAGGACAAAAGTTTGAAACTTGTAAATTGTCTACCAATTTATCAATGTTAGGTAATGGGAATGCATCTTTGGGACATGCTCTATTAAGATCGGTATAATCAATGCACATTTGTCATTTTCCATTACTTTTCTTAACAAGACTACATTAGAGAGCCAGGTTGTGTATTGGGTTTCAAAAATAAAATTTGTCTCTAAGAGGTCTTTTACAGCCTGCTCGGCAGCCTCAGCTTTCTCGGGAGATTGCTTGTGCCTACGTTGTGCTATGACCTTAATGGCCAGATCTATGGCTAGCTGATGGTAGGCGACCTCGGGGTCGAGTCCGGACATCTTTACGGTGCTCCATGTGAACAAGTATGTGTTCTCTCTGAGGCAGGTCGCGAGTTGTTCTTTTGTTGCTGATGGAAGACCGATGCTAATTTTCACGCTCCTGTCGGGGTCACCGCCATAGGGATGAACTAGAAATCTCCGTCGGGGATTGGGCGCACTGGATGGACTAGTGTATACCCATTGGTGGGGCCTGGTCTTCAGTGTTGTCTTCACCAAGTCGACTGTCGAGGTCAATGGAATTGATATGCGTAATGGCTTTCGCTCTTCGACCCGTGGCTTCTTATTCCCTTTAGAGGCGTTGATCACGGTCTGTCCTCTGACGGCTGCTTCGAAGCATCTTCGGGCTGCCTCTATCTCCCCGTGCAATGTGGCTACGCGGCCCAGCTTGGTGTAGTATTTCATCTTCAAATGGATTGTCGAGGGCACAACGGTCAGCTCGGATAGAGTTGGTTGACCAAAAATACAGTTGTATAAGGAAGGGCATTTTATCACCAGGAACTGGATTTTGACCTCTCTGATTCTCTCGTTCTCCCCGAACAAGACAAGGAGCTCGACATATCCCCAGGGTTTTGTGGTAGCTCCGTTGAACCCCTGGAGGTCGAATCCAACGTACGAGAATAATTTCTTTTTGTCGAGCTTGAGGGTTTTGAACAGGTGGGCATACATGATGTCAACGGAGCTGCCTTGGTTGATCAGGATGCGACGGACATCGAAATGCACCATTTTTCCCTTATCAGTAGTGGCATGCTCGAGTTAGGGGATCCGCCGGGGAGTTCCTCGAGGTAGAAGGAGATGGGATTGGATTTCCCTCGAGATTTGGTCAGAGTAGTCAGCTTGTCGGGTAAGGTCAATAGGAGTTCGTCGAATTTACTTTTCACTAAAATCGTGGCATTCTCGTTGTTCATTCCACCTCCGGAGATTACTAAGGCGGTTGGGAAGCATTCCCAGAGGCTATGGGCAGCAAAATATCCTCCTGCGTGTGTGTCGGGGATATGTAAATCTTCAGGGTGAAATACGCAAAGGCCATGTGAAGTGGAGAGTCGTCAGACGGAGTGTCCTCGCACCTTCTCTTTGAACCTTGGTTTTCGTGTCAGGAAGGCTCGTTCATCTTGGTGTACTGCTTAAGGTGGCCTTTTTAATTAGTATCTCGATTGCATTTTTTCGGTGGACGCAATCTTCGGTCACGTGCCCATGGCTTCTGTGAAAGTGGCAATATTTAGATCTGTCGGTGTGGGGCTCTGGTGCGGTTGGTTTGGGGAACCTCACCATGCTTTGCTTGAATTCTGAATTGATCCATTAGGCAAGGATACGCTCGCGGGGAGCGGTAAGTAGTGTGTATTCGGAGAAGCGCCCAACTGGCACTCTTCCTTCGCGAATCTCGCGAGGCTTGTCATCCTTTCGCCTCTCATCGGTGCGTCGAGGAGCAACGTAGTCGTCATGCTTGAGGTTTTTGGCCTCATCTTGGTTAGGGCCACTTCTGACACTATGGGCGACCTGTTTCTCTTCGTACCTGATGTACGCCTGAGATTTGTGCAGGAGTCTAGAGAGCGGGGATGCTCGATCCCGACTGCTCTGTTGAGTTCACTGTTGGGGAGGAGTCCTTTTTCGAGGAGATAAATTTTCATATAGTCGGTAGTATCTACCTCGACGGCCTCCTGGTTGAATCGCTCGATGTATGAGCGCAGTGTTTCATTATTTCCCTGAATGATGACTTCAAGTGTGGCCTCTGTCTTAGGGTGATGTCGAGAGGCTGTGAAGTTCCTCGTGAACGTTGATCTCCGACTTCTCCGGGAAGTGATGGATTCGGGAGCCAAGATTTTATACCATGCTATGGACCCCTTTCTGAGCATCGTGGAAAACAACATGCACTTAATGTTTCCCCCGATATGGTTGTGATAGTCGAGCATGCATGGCATTGATGTTGTCGACGTGGTCGTCGGGGTCGGTAGTCTCATCGTACTTGGAAAGATTATGAGGCTTCTCCATGCCTGCAGGGAGTTGGGTCTCTATGATGGTCTGGGAAAGCGGGCATCGAGGGTCTTCTTCGTCGCTTCTCAGGAGTGAGTAGTCTTCGTCCCGAGGGTTTTGGTCGTTACGGGGAGATATCCTTGGCCGGATGGTGGGTTGCTCATAGCACTATCTGGCTTGTTCTTTTTGGGCTCCAGAGAGCACTATCCCTGGCGAGGAGGAGAATGACCGCGCTTCATAGCGGATTCCGGCTATCGCCTCTCGAGTTGGGACTCACGTCTACGGCCACACCCGTGGGGTGAGGGGTTGCGTGATCGTCGGGGTCTCCGTGTAGGAGACGTGGTACGACGATCTATCTCCAGCGCAATGATTCTCTCTTGCTGTTGAAATAACATGAGGTTTGTCTAGTTGATTGCGTTGGTCATGGATATGATTGTGGCATCTCCTTCGACCGATATCAGAATGGGCTCAAAGGTGGCTGCGGCGTGAGGTTGAGGAACGTCGTTGGCAGCTAGTTAAGGGGACAGAGTGGAAGATTGTTCGTCCCTTGAGTCAGACTCGTGGACGACGTGGTGATCGCCGTCACCACCAATGGTGTAGTCGACGAGGCCCTAGACGCGGTTGTCACTGTGTTCGATGGTCATGCTGGTTGGTTGAAAGAGACGGGGTGAAGTTTTGTTCCTTTGTTTCAAAAGACGGGGATAACTTTTATGTTCCTACAGACGGCACCACTGATCTGATATGATCAGGAGAAACCTTCTAGTGATGGACAACTTCTACGGTGAAGAAATGGGGGGTGTACCTGCAAGGTACTCCGATGTCAAAGTGAGAAATAACTTTTGGAGTGAGCAAATACAATAAGTAGTTAAAAATTGAATACCTGACCTTCTAGTGAAAGAGGGTATTTATAGTGTGCCCCCAGCGCTAGACTAAGATTCTTCGCATGTGCTGGATTAACTAGGCCCAAGGAGGAACTTCAAAGGAATGCGTAGGAGCTGATAAGACATAGCATGTTGTCTTGCAATTGGTCCAATTGTCCCCATGATATTAGGAGAAGATAACAGAGGCAGTCGACGGACTGAACTTATGCCCGACATATTCGGCGTCGGCCCAGTACAGAATATAAACTAAAATGAAACAATATGAACTAAAATGAAACATAAAATTAATGACTAATTATACCTAAAATATACTTAGACAAGAGAAAAAAAATCAATTAAAAGATATAAGCCCTCACTAGATTTTATAAATAGGTATTATAAATCAATTTTATAAGAATAGATTAGACTAAATATAAAAGTCTAATAATTTATTTCTTATGCATCGTGATAAAAAATTACATACATATATAAATATCACTTAATAATTTAGACCCATCAAAATAATCAGTAAGAACCATACTTCACCGACCATATATGCCTCTAACTAAGCAAAATGTCGCTCTCCAAATTTATCAAATGCCTAGAAAAAATCTATACAATCCATACGATAATCATCATGTCACAATCATTCTAATTGATTTGTTGCCATTTTCGAAAACGAAAACTCGTCACTATGTTGGACATCAATCACAAACTGAGGCCGGCCCAAGCCCACAGAAACACAATTGGGCTCAACAATCTCTTGTTCTTCATCACGGGCCAGATGGCCCATTTCCATGTCATGAACAATAGCTAAGCCCGAAGAAGCAACATTAGCCTCAACCTTGTGGCGCTGAGAGTTTGAAGACGATGGTGAATAACAATCATATGGAGGATACGTCTCGAACTCGAGTCTTGTCGGAGATAAGTCGATTTCGCTGCGGCAATGTCGAAGGATGTGGGTCGGGGACATGGAACGGGCCGGAGTTATGGGCCTGCTCGTCATTGGGCTTTGAAAGCCCGATCCACGGTTCTGCCTTATGTGCTTCTTTGCATTGTTGTGCCAATGCTTTATAGCTGTGGCTACTCTTTCATTGAATATTGTTGGCTTCATAGTTGAACCCATCTAATTTCAATAGAAATAAAATATATTTTTTTAATTTTTGAAAATGAAAAGGAGTTACTATATATAGTATAACTTAATAAAGTAGTTATTATCTTAACACATGAAATTAAATAATTAATTACTTGTGTGACGAGAGCATAGAGAGGAAGAGTCACATAGCTACAAAGAATTTGAACAATAATCCTGCCAAAATATTTAATATTAATATTGACATATATTTTCGATAAATCAGTTCAGTTCAATTAATAACTATGATATGATGTCATATGAGTGCGGATTTGAACTCACCCCATAGAAATTCTAATGACCACATCCTCTGACCGTGAATTGTAACATGATTTCGATCCAAATTGAAACTGGAAAAATAATACAAAACAAATTTAAAATTTGGATTACATTAGGTTATAAATGTATATCATAAAATCAAATATGGATAATCACTTACTGCAGTCCATGAAAAGAAAGCAAGTTGAAAGGCATTCTGTTTCAATAAATATGCAACAACAAAAAAACATAAAATATTTAAATTAGTAACTATTTTTTTTATAATTAAATTGATGTTATTAGTATAAACAGAAATAAATATAATATACCTGAAAGAGAACAAAATTAATAAGGTAAAGAATAAGTCTAGGTTTGTTAAACCAAAAGAGATCATCCCCAGGTTGCACCACTGGCTCACCCTTTACCACCATTCCTTGTTTTGAAATTCTTAAACCCATTTGAGTTATAATCACTTGCAATTTTGTTCCAACCAATAGAACAATCTGCAATTTAATTAGGACATAATTTAATTAATGTGATCATTAATTATTTAATTAGTTAATTATATAAGTTATTGTATTTTTGCATGTACTTACAATTAAAGGAACAAATGGTAGCCATAAATAAGAGTACCACCCTGTTCAAACATAGCAATATTTAGTAAAATAATTTAATCTTAATTATGAGCTATTATAAAATGTTATATTTGTTTACCATGAGTGTGAAATAAGAGGAAGAACACTGCAATGAACCAAAGTGCAGGACTGAAAAATTTAAAGAGAATATTCAATTATACTTCATATAATAATTTATCAAACTTCCAAATAAAAAATCACAAAAGGACTAAAAGAAAATTAACCTGATTTCTACTACAACTTTAAAGTCTTCTTCCAAACATCTTTTAATATATTTTCTAAAGTCAAAATTCTGGTGACTTGAAGGTGCCAAATGTGCCTAAAATTATCATATAATATAATATAATATTAAATTTCATAAAAGAATTTTCATAACAAATAAGTATTACTAATAAAAGTAAAGAAATTGTTGTAGGAAAAAATTATTACCATTATAAATCCATGCCTTAAAGTTAAGTAATCCACTTCAGGAACTGACCTTACAAACTGTCTAAAGAAACATACCTGAAAAATGCAATTATGTTAAACTAAATTAAATACATAAGCTGAAAAAAAGCTAAAAAATGAGTTTGAATTTGACTTACAATCCAAATGAGTACAGGATTTTTAGTCCAAAAACTCAAGTGTCTTCTTCCAAATGAAGTCTCATTAGCAAATCTAAACCTCTCAGGATCTATCATTAACAAAAAAATGCACTAATTAACACATGCTATTAATTAATTAGAGCTATATGTTATAGACTTATAGTTTTAGAAATAACTAACCATGTGAAAATTGGTACTCAAGTGTCTTGGTTTCCTCTTCCCATCTTTTCCATCTTCTCATCTATTGATTCATAATTAATCAAATTATATAATCAAAGAGATTAAAAAAAACTATAGTCTAATTAATGTGATTATAATTGATGTGCGCTTAATCTTCACCTTTGCTCTGCCTAGAGCCAGAGTAAGTATGCAATAAAGAACATGAAAAACCGCCAAAACAAAGATGAATATATGAAGCTGATGAATTCCGCCGGCCGACACAAATGCTACTTTTCCATTTTCCGCACATTTATCGATTCCTCCCCCGGCCAATATACGTCGCGAATCCGCTAGTAATCTCCGGTGGCCACCCGATTCGTTGTCAGAATCGCCCATTTTAGGCGCATTGTTGCTACAAGGATGCCATGTGGCCGCAACCTTTTCTGATATACATATTTTCGATATTAAACCTTCTCCTACCGTTAATAGCAATGATATGAACCCTAGTAACATTAACTCTGCAATCAACACACACAAAAATGTTCAATACTATATAATAATTAAAAACTTTATAAAATTTTCAATTTCATACCTGATTTGATTTTTTCTAGTGATTCATGTAAAGCGCTTTTGTGTTTCTTCTTCAACCACTACAAGTAAAAATTAGCGTTAGTACGATGACATTATATTTGAATAAAATTGTATATAAACGTATGTTTGAATGTGTAGATATATGCGTGTATGTATGTATACATTTCCGATGAAGTGGAAGATGTGTTCAATGATGATAGATATTAAAAGAATAACAAAGCAAACAACTGCAACAGCCCAAGTAGGTGTTTCAGTTAAGCTTCTTCCTCCACCTTCTCCTGCCATGTTTAATTTTAATTAATCTGCTTCTTAATTAATTTTTGAGGTTAATGTGAATGAAAAATGAATGATGGGTTGAGGTTTTGGAGATGAATCTGTGTTGTAATATAATAGTAGTAGTGGATGTGAAGTTCAGATTAAGACAAAAAAGTGGATTATAGTTGCTGTTAATGTTGGTTAAGAAAAGAGAGTCCAATTATCCAAGAATGTGTTTTGTTCTCTTAAAAAATAATATACAAAAGTAACTTTGACGGGTAAATGAACTTTAAAGTACTATTAGTTATGTGATAAGTAATTTATATATATAAAAAAAATCGACTATTTATCCATTTAAATTAACTATCACCAGACTTCTTAATATATCATTTTAAAAACAAAAACTTATATAGATAAAAGAGCATTTTTGTAATTAATATATGGTAAAGAAATTAAAATTACCTTCTTTTGTCATCTCAGTCACTAATCATTTTTTCTATTATCTTTTTCATTTTTCATTTTTTTTATCTTAATTCAAATTTTAAATTTTTCTTATATTTATTTTTCACACTTTCTCACTTTCATTTTAATTTTTCTCTCTATTTTCATTTTTTTATTTTATTTTATTAAATATAATTATAAAATTTAAAGATCTTTTAAATTTAAAACACAATTACGTTTAGAAGAAAAAATGTTAAATTTTTATAACACATAATATATCTAAAATAAAAAGATAACTATTTTATAATTATTATATATAGAAAATATTCATATTTATATGATTATTGTTTGTTTTATAATTAAATAACTAATTTGAAATTGACATGTGTTCTGGACTGGGTCTGTAAGCCAATGTCGGGCAAAGACCCAATTCGTCGAGCAACCGTCGGGCACGACCCACGACCTACTAATCCAGAAGTGGGAAGACAATGTCTCCCCCGCATATGCCACGTCACCCAACTGTCCACCATTATCTTCTGAAATATATGGACAGTTGGACCAAGGGCAGGACCATGTGATAGGTCTTACTTGCTCCTATGCATTCCTTGGCAATTCTTCCTTGGGCCTAGTTGACCCAGCCCAAGTAAGGACCTTGCCCAGCGCTGGGGGCACACAATAAATACCCTCTTTCACTAGAGGGTCAGATATTCTGAATCTTTATCTTTTCTGCCTTTCTGTACTTGCATTCTCACTTTGGCATCGGAGTGCCTTGCAGGTACACCCCCACCTTTCTCAGCCCATCACTGCGTTTGTTGTTCAACATCTAGAGGGTTCCTTCTGATCATGTCATATTAGTGGTGCCGTCTGTGAGAAACTAAAATTTTCCTCCGTCTATAGATAAAAGAGCATATTTGTAATTTAATATATGGTAAAAAAAATTAAAATTATCTCCTTTTGTCATCTCAGTCACTAATCAAATTTTCTCTTATCTTTTTCATTCTTCGTTTTTTTCTCTTAATTCAAATTTTAAATTTTCTTTATATTTATTTTTCACACTTTCTTACTTTCATTTTAGTTTCTCTCTCTATTTTTTTTTAATATTTTTTTTATTAAATATAATTAATAAAATTTAAAGATCTTTTAAATTTAAAACATAATTACATTTAGAAGAAAAAATGTTAAATTTTTAAAACACAATTTCTAAAATTTTCCCCCGTCTTCCACAACAGAAGACCAAAGCTTCAATCCATCTTCTTCAACCATCCAGCATGACCAGCGGACACGGTGACAACCGCGCCCTCAGCCTCGTCGACTACAACACTGGGATGGAAGATGATCAACATGTCATTCACGAATCCGACCCAAGATACGGGCATCTTGCCACCCCGTCCCCTGAACTGAGGACAACAATGTTCCCGAACCTCAGGTCACGACCCCCTTTCAACCCATTCCAGTATCGGTTGAAGGGGATCATACCCTGATAGCTATGGAGAACGCCCTCAACCAGACCAACCTTATGCTCTTTCAACAATAGGAGAGGATCATGGCGCTGGAAACAGAACGCCATACCAATCCTCCTCGACATGAACGTGGATCTCAACCCGAGAGACGCCAACTGGAGGAAACCAAGAAGCGAGGACGACCACCTCCTCGACGATCCCCATCACCAAAGAAAAATAAGGCCAAAGGGCGCCCTGAGCGGTTGAATGACCAACCAAGGACATCCCCTCGGCACGACCAGAGCCCCGGGAATGAGGATTACTCACCCCTGAGGAGCGACGAGGATGGCCCTCGCTGCCCCTTTCTCGGGCTATCATGGAGACGCCATTCCCAGCGGGCATGGAGAAACCCCCGAATCTAGCGACCTACAATGGGACAACTGACCCCGATGACCACGTCGACAACATTAACGTCATGCTCGACTACCACAATGACATTGGCGGGAACGTCAAATGTAGGTTATTCTCTACGACTCTCAGGAAGGGAGCCATGGCGTGGTACAAAAGCCTGGCCCCTGAATCTATCACGTCCTGAAGAAGCATGAGGTCGGCGTTCACGAGGAACTTCATAGTCTCCCAACGCCACCCAAAGACTAAAGCAACCCTTAAAGCCATCATATAAGGGAAAAATGAAACGTTGCGCTCATACATCGAGCGATTTAACCAAGAAGTTGTCGAGGTGGACGCGATCGATTACATGAAAAAGTATCTCCTCGAGAAAGGACTCCTCCCCGGAAGCGAGCTCAACAGAACTGTCAGGATCGAGCCGCCTCGCTCCCTCGATGAGCTCCTACACAAAGCTCAAGCATACATCAGGTACGAGGAGAAGCAGGTCGCTCATAATGTCTAGAGCAACCGCAGTCAGGATGACGCCAAAAGCTCTAAACACGAAGATTACACCGCCATGTGTCGCACCAGGGAGAAGCGAAGAGACGATAGGCCTCGGGAGACCCGCGAAAGAAGAGGACTAGTTGGGCGCTTCTTCGAGTATACATTGTTGATCGCTCCCCGCGAGCGCATCCTCGCTGAATGTATCAACTCTGAATTCAAACAAGATAGGGTAAGGTTCCTCAAACCTACAGCACCCAAGCTCCACACTGACAAGTCTAAGTACTGCCTCTTCCACATAAGCCACAGGCACGTGACTGAAGATTGCGTTCATCTAAAAGGCGCAATCGAGATTGTGATCAAGGAAGGACACCTCAAACAGTACACCAAAAGAAGTGACACTCCCCGAAACGAGGACCAGACTACGAATAGAAACTGTTAGGACTCTCCGTCTGACGATTCCCCTTTCCAAGTAACCCTCTGCATATTACGCCCTGAAGATTTCCACCTTACTGATGTCCACATGGGAAGACAACTTATTGCTCATAGTCCATGGGAAAACTTCCCAGCAACCTTGGTCATCTCCGGAGGCGGAATAAACAACGAAAACGATGTCATCTCTGTCAAACGGAAGTTCGACGAGCTCATACTGACCGCACCTATCAACTGGCGATGCTAACCAAATTTTGGGGAAAATTCAACCCAATATCCTTTTTCCTCGAGGAATTACCGAGCGGTTTACCCAACTATAGTATTCCCTTACTGATAAGGGCGATGATGGAACGTTTTGAAGGCCGACGCATTATGGTCGACCAAGGAAGCTCAGTGGATATCATGTATGCACACCTGTTTAGAACTCTCAAACTGGACAAGACAAACCTATCCCCTTACGTTGGATCCGACCTCCATGGATTCAACGGAGCTACCACAAGACCGTGGGGATACGTGGAGCTACTCGTTCTGTTTGGAGAGAATGAGACGACCAGAGAAGTTAAATTTCAAATCCTAGTGATCGAATGCCCCTCGCTGTACAATTGCATCCTCGGGCGACCCACTCTGGCCGAGTTGACAATCATGCCCTCCATTTTCCACTTAAAGATTAAGTAATATACCAAGCGTGGTCGCGTGGTTACGATTCATAAAGACATCGAGTCAGCCCACAGATGTTATGATGCAGCAGTCAAGGGACAAGCCATAATTAACACCTCCAAAGGCAACAAAAAACCTAGATTCGAGGAGCATCCGCCTTTACCTCGGGTCAACTCCATAGATCTCGACAGTCGCCTCAGCGAAGACGACACTGAAGCAAAGGGACCCATCTATCGACAAGCTCCAATTCACCCAGAACATTCGATCCCCGACAGCAAATTCAAGCTCATCCCGCTGGGGGACGACCCCGACAGAACTGTATAGATAGGTACCGGTCTACCATCGGCGACAAAAGAGCAGCTCACAACCTTCCTCAAGGATAACGCATACATGTTCGCATGGAATGCTGTTTAGATGCACAGTTTCGACCCTGAGGTCGCTTACCATCAACTGGCCATAGATTTGGCCATTAGGCCCATAGCACAACGTAGGCGCAAGAAGTCTCCTGAGAAAACGAAGGTTGCCGAGCAGGTTGTAAAAGACCTATTAGAGGCAAATTTTATTTCTGAAGCCCAGTACAGAACCTGACTTTCTAATGTAGTCTTTGTTAAGAAAAATAATGAAAAATGAAGAATGTGTGTTGATTATACCGATCTCAATAGGGCATGTCCCAAAGATGCTTTTCCCTTGCCTAACATAGATAAACAGGTCGACAACTCTGCAGGTTTTAAACTCTTGTCATTCATGGATGCGTACAGTGGATATAACCAAATTCTCATGTCGGACACGGACAAGCGGCACATTGCCTTCATGGCCCCGACTAGCAATTACTATTACAATGTTATGCCTTTCGGACTGAAGAACGTCGGGCTACATACCAGCGTATGATGAACAAGGTTTTTCGGGGAGAGATCGGAGACATGCTCGAGGTCTACATGGATGACATGATAATAAAGTCACTTGAAGAGCTCGACCATGCCCAACATCTCCGAAAAGTCTTCGAGCAAGCAAGGCGGTGCAAAATGAGGTTCAACCCAGAAAATGCACCTTCGGCATACGGACAGGGAAGTTCCTTGGCTTCTATCTCATCAAATGAGGGATCGAAGCTAACCCTGACAAATGTCGGGCGTTCTCGAAATTCCTAACCCCGAACTCGTAGAAATCCATTCAATCACTCAACGATATGCTCGCCTCCCTATCCTGATTTTTCGTTAAATCCGCACAACATGCACTTCCTTTCTTCAAGCTGTTGCGGAAGGAAGCCACCTTCGAGTGGACAGAAGAATGCGAGCAAGCATTACTCCACCTCAAAATAAAAACAAAAATTGTGGTACGCATACCAAAAAAGAGCTATGGCACGCATGCTATAAAGAACCATGACACACATGCTGAACCTACTCATCAACCTCTTCCTCTTCCCCCTTAGCTTTTGGGCCATCAAACGGGCAGACAATTTCCCTGTCGGCCACCTCATAGTTGAAGAACATTCCCTTAGTCACGATCCCGGGGTTGACAACCTTGAGTTGGTCGGTAACATTATCAAAACCCACTTGAAGGGTCTCCACGCAATCCTTCTCGAGTAGCCTGATCCGAGCAATCAGGTTGCCTCGGCTTCGCATGGCCTAGTTCTCCTCGCTCTCCCCCTCGGTAGGGAGAACCAAACTCTCCAACGTCTCGATCATCATACGGAGACGCTCATTCTCCGCGACAACTTCGTTGAACTTGACCTCCCGATCCTTCAACTTCTTGTTTTCCCTGATCAAGTTGTCCCTCTCGAGCTTAACCTCGCCCAACTCGGACGCCAACCTATCATGGAGTTTGTATTATTCCTTGTAGTTGGAGAGGTCCTAGGAGAGTTGGTCCTTCTCAGTTCTGACAGCCTAGAGCGCCTCCTCCACGGCTCTTAGCTCCGACAGCGGACAGGTACAATCGGACAAGACCAAAGTCGTCTCCATGACCCTGATCACTGCAGCTATGTCATGGGATAGATTAGTCTGCCTAGTCGCCCTATCCTGGTAGAGGATGGCCTTGACCTCTGCAGGATCCATCCCAACAGAACCTTCAACACTAAAGGATTCACACTCAAGGTGGCAGGAGATAGCTTCCTCGATTATCAGACAAACCACCGCCCACATCAGCAGCCTGGCTCGATAGGCCCTCAGCTCGAGGGCATTTACGGGGAGCAGAATCACACACGATGATCGGACTCTCGGGCGTCTCAGTTACATGTAGAGAGCACGGAGGGGGTGGGAGTCCCAAAGCCTCCACCCACGTCTTTTGTGGCCAATTGCCGGACACGGTTCTTGCTCGTTTTCTTTGATGGCTTGGTCGGGCATAGAAGCTATAAAATAAACAAGTTAGTAGGATGAATTAAAAAATAAAACAAGAAAGAGTCGAGCATAAACTACCTAACAGTCGGAAAGCCTCCATATCCTATTTACATTCGAGCATGACCCTAGTGTTAATCAGCCGAGTCTCGAGGATAGGTCGCCCGCCATCATCCAGAAGCGGGTCTCCTAGTCAGTCCATGCACGTTGCGAGAGTAAAACCTTGGACATAGGCCACCAACTTTTCGTAGGCCAACTTTTCCTCGGATCCCATATGCTTGGCCTTCATGCATGAATGATCGGTTGGCCATTTAAAATGGTTCGGCTTCCATTCAAGAGGGATCTTCGACACTAGATGCTTCGTGCCTTGGGTGCCCCGCTGCGTACTGTAAACACTATCCAGGGCGCGCGAAGTGACAAGCTTCACCGTATACCACTTGTCCTTGAAGTTTCGGACAGAGTCATGGTAGATCTTGAAGAGCCTCATCGGCTATTTAAAAGAAACCCAACTGTGACGTCTGTGGGCACTCGACCGTTGTAGATGGAATACACGGAAGAAAAAAGGCAGGGTGCAGCCGATCTCGAGGTGCTGACATACCAATTAGAATGCCCGAACGAATGCTATAACATTTGGATGAAGTTGCGAAGGCGCCAGGTCGAGCCTCCTGAAAACGCCTTCCTGGAAACTGGTGAAAGGGAGTCGGATCCCCACCTCCCAGAAAGTAAACTCGTACATGAGGAACCGATTTCCCTGAAAGGCCAAGCAGATTCGTTGCTCGGGAAGATGGGCGAAGCACTCCCAGTTATGCGGTTAGTCTGGGTCTAAGTCTTCCACGATGGTGTGGGAGGTAGTATGATCCTGGACAAAGCGCGAGCTTGTCTCCAACGGCTCTTCGACGACCCAAGAGAGATCATTTCCCCCATATGTAGTCGGCACCCTTCTTTCTGCGGGACTTCCTTGTGCGTCCACGTATTTCCCATCTATTCTCGGATCCATGTTACCTGAAAAGTAGAGGAAACCGGTGAATTCGAGGTTGCATCAAATTCACCATTCCACCCCAATTCAAGTGAAAGGGTGAGGATTAAAACAAGGGAGAGAAGAAGCCCGATATATTCATCTCAACCCGACATGTGCTCGAAACATTCATCCAATGAACTCAGGACATTCAAAGGAAACCCTAACGGTGCCCGATAAACTCAAGAAAACTACCTAAGTTGCTTGGCACATTCATCCAAGGTGCCCAGTAAATTCAAGGAAACTACCTAAGTCTTCCCGACACATTCATGATAAAACGCATGACGTGCCCGGGAGATTCATGGGGATTCTCTCTTAAAAAGCCTGAAAAAAGGCCTCTCCGTCTACCACGGAAAATAAACCACCGTACTAACAAATAAATTAGGCTTAAATTACCAAGAAAATGGTAGGGTAGAAAAACATTACCTGACATAATTCTGGTGGTGTGACGACGGTGGCAACAACAATGATCGCTCCGGCGAAGGAAAAGATGGAAGTCCGATAAAACGTTAGGGGAGAGAGGAAACGTAAAAAGGAGAAATGGTCCCCTCACCCCCCTTTTATAGACGCTGCGTGGAGGGGACGCGCCTAGGCAATCATTTCCTAGGCTGCCTAGATTCTCTAGGGCGGCAAACATTTAATGCACTATCACGCAGGAAATGAGACGACGCGCATTAAATGTCATTCGAGGGAGAAACGAAAAGGCAAGACACGTCATCCTTGAGAATCCCAGAAGACTTCGTGCACGCACGCCCGTCCTCGACATCCCGAGGATGTTCATGAACTATCCTAGCAGGAATTCTTCCCGAACAAAGAAAGATACCTGCAACGCTGCGCCTGCTGTTTTAAGCGCATCTCGACTCCATTCGCCTTCTTAAGTCATCACTCCACTCCGGAGTTTCGATTTGGGGGCTCATGTTCTGGACTAGGCCTATAAGCCAGTGTCTAGAAAAGGCCGAATTCGTCGGGCCGAGGCCCAAACCGTTGGGAACAACCCACGACCCACTAATCCAGAAGTGGGGAGACATCGTCTCACCCACGTATGCCACGTCACCCAACTGCCATACAATTATCTCTTGAAATATAGGGACAGTTGGACCAAGGGCAAGACAACGTGTTAGGTCTTACTTGCTCCTACGCATTTCTTGACAGTTCTTCCATGGGCATGGCTGACCCAGCCCAAGTAAGGACCTTGGCCCAATTTCTTTTTTCTATTTTATTTTATTAAGTATAATTAATAAAATTTGAAGATCTTTTAAATTTAAAACACAATTACATTTTGAAGAAAAATTGTTAAATTTTTAAAACACATCATTTATCTAAAATAAAAAGATAATTATTTTATAATTATTATATATAAAAAAATATTCATATTTATATGATTATTGTTTGTTTTATAATTAAATAACTAATTTGAAATTCACATGTGTATCTAAATACATTTTATACGATTCGATAACACTTAATAACACTTCATACAATTAATTTTTCATTTCATTAGTCACTATCAGAATAATATCTATTTTATTTTAATAAACTATTGTGTTTATTTGAGAGACAAATTTTCTTTTTTCAAATGTGATTTTTTTTTCTTTCTTCATCTCATGGATCTCTTCTTTCTTTTTAATATGATTATTTAATAAAATTAAGTTTATAAGATCATTTTATATTATATCAAATTGAATATTATTCAATAATGAAGTACATCACTAACTTTTCACTTCACATGTCAGTATCAAATTGAATTTTTTATTTTCAAATGTTAAATTATTTTTCTCTAATTTTTTATTTATTACAAATTTATATTTATATCTAAAATATATTTTATACTATAATAAATATATTTACTTATGCAGACGTTCGAATATGTCATTAATTTGTAATAATTTAATAAAAAATTATTCAATATGATTTATGTGACATTAAAAAGGTTTAATTTAGTTTTATCAAACTAGCTTAGTTGATAGCTATACAAAGATATCAATTGTAGTAGTGAAGATTTAAATCCATGACATTCCATTTATTCATCTTGAAGTGATGAATTTCTAGAAGAAAATTAATTTAAATTGAATTAAAGTTAAATGGTGGGATAAATTTTTGAAAATACAACAGAAAAACTTAATAAAATTTGTATAATATAGATATAGATGGTTCAACTTTGTGCTTTATTTAATTTATCTATTTTAATTTGGTACTCTAATTTATCTTTTCCTTTTGATATTTTATGGGAATTGAAATAATGAAGGTTTATTTAAGAATTAAAAATTATCATATACTGTAGTTTTGTTATGAAAATGGGGATACTATAATATCCCTCTAGGAAATACAATACAATATATTTTTGTGTTTGTTAGAGTTGCACACCAGTAGCCATTCTTCACTCTGTGAAAACTGTGACAATGGAAGTTTGAGTCTTCACTTAGTGAAGACGAAGCTGAAGAAATTACAGTGTGAAGAAGAAAGAGAAATAGGACTGAAAGTTATCTTCACTAGCTTAAGAAAACACTATTACACAAACACCCTATATATGCTAGCTGTTACAAAAGGAAAATCATAGCTGGCATAAAAAGAGTCTAACTGAATTAGTTACTAACTAAAGGATATCACATTATAAGAAATACACCTCTAATACACCCCCTCAAATTGAAGTGTCGGAAGGCTTGCACACGATTTTAAGTTTGTCATGTAGAGATTGAAATGCAACAGTTCCAAGAGACTTTGTAAGAGTATCAGTAATTTGTAGAGCAGTTGACACTTGTTGAATTTGCAGTTTCCCAGCTACGATACAAAATGGATGTCAAGCTCAATATGTTTCGTGCGAGCATGAAGAACGAGATTATGCGACAGAAGTACTACACTTAGATTGTCACATAGTAATGTAGGAGGATGAATAGGTATGTCAAGCTCATCCAGAAGAGATTTCACACATAAGAGTTCAGATGTTGAATGTGAGAGAGTCCAATCTTCTGCTTCAGTACTCGACCTTGCCACTGAAGATTGCTTCTTCGAGCTCCAGGCAACCAGATTTGGTCCAAAAAATATGCATGAGGCAAATGTAGATCTTCTATCATCCAGATCGCTCGCCTAGTCGGAATCACTATAGGCACGAAGAGAAAGTTTTGAAGTTGAGAGAGAATGGGAGAGAAGTAGACCATGTGTTATTGTACCACTCAAGTATCTCAAGAGTCTTATGACTGTAGACCAATGTGAATCTAGGGGACATTCCATGAATTGACAAGCTTTGTTGACACTATATGCAATATCATACCTAGTTAATGTTACATACTGAAGAGTACCTACCATTGACCTGTAGAGTTGAGGATTAGAAAAGGTATATGTGACATGCTTGCTTAATTGACAATTGCTCAACATTGGGGTAAGAACTCCATTGGCATTCTCCATCATAGCTCTAGCAAAAATATCTTTGACATATTTGGACTGGCTAAGAAACTTTGAGCCAATGTTGCAATGTTGTACCTCAACTCCCAGAAAATAACTAAGTCTGACCAATCTTTTTAAGACAAAATCATGATGTAACTTATTGATGAGTGTGTGTATTAGATCTGTGCTAGAGCCAATCAACAAAATATCATCAACATACACTAATGCAAATAAAGTAACACCAAGTTTGGAGTACACAAAGACAGTTGTCACATTTGGAAGTAATAAAGCCAAATTGTACAAGAACTTGAGTCAACTTCTCATACCAGGCCCTTGGAGCCTGTTTAAGGCCATAAATGGCATTTTGTAATTTGCAGACAAAAGTTTTATCAGAATTCCCAAAACCTGTTGGTTGAGTCTTGTAGACCTCATCATGAAGAATGTCATTAAGGAAGACACTATTAACATCAATTTGTTAGACATCCCACTTATGTGTTATGGCTAGAGTAAGAATGGTTCTAATAGTGGTGGGTTTCACTACTGGAGAGAATGTTTCAGTGTAATCAAACCCATATTCTTGGTGAAAACCATTTTCCACAAGCCTAGCTTTATACTTATGAATTGTACCATCAATACTCTCTTTGATTTTAAACGCCCACCTACAACCTACTACTTTTCTATCAGGAGGTAGAAGGGTTAGAGTCCAAGTGTACGTTATTGGCTATAAGGGAATTATACTCTTCTGTCATGGCCTCCCATTCAGTTTTGGACATAGCCTGTTTGACACTACTGGGTTCAGCTTCAGAATGAACAAGAAAAACTTTAGGTTTTGACTTTCCAGTCTTGGCTCTAGTCATCATAGGATGATTATTTTCAAGTAAAGGAGAAACATGAAACATAATGTAAATAGAAGGAAATTGAGAGGATTCAGAAATAGGTATACATGAAGACAAAGTGAGTTCATTTGAGCAAAAAGTAGTGTTGTGATCTGGAATGGGAGTATTAGCTTAATGTGCCACGTTTCTGGAATAAAATTCCCATTCAGCCACCATATTGAAAAAAAATCCATAAATGCCACAAATTTTGGCACCTAGTGAGGGTTTTTTAAAATATGTTTCCCTCCTCTAACCAAGATGGCGGCTGTGCCCCACCTGCTGTAGGGGTCCGCCATCTTGGATAGGGCACCCTTTTTTTTCGTTTTATTTTTCTGAGTTAAAAAATACATTTTTTATTATATTTAAATTATATTTATTAATATAATAATATAAATATTATATTAAATTTTAAAAAAAATTAATATTTATTTTTCGTTTTTAATTTATAATCTTTTTATATTTTTTTTTGTTTTTATTTTTTTTTAATTATATAATTAAATATAGTAAAATAATTATTGAAAAAAATTATTTATTTTATTGTTCCCGCCAAAATTTGTTATGAGCACTTCTTTTCCCGCCCGAATTTGCATCTATAAATAGAGGATTCATTTTGTAGGAAATGTGTAATTTGTCTCTTCTCATTTTATTGTGTTTTCTCGTGAGCAATCATGCCTCTGAATTGTAACGTTTTTTTTAAACAGATAAATGCATGAGTATTAGTTTGAATCCATAATGGAATTTTATAACACTAGTATCGGCAATCAACATCAGATTTCATTATTTCGGTGGTCCGATCAGACGCGTAAGAAAAATTGAATACTATTGTCCGTACATTACTTTGACGGATGATAGCCCAGATGGCACCTACCTCTATTACTGGGATCGTGTAGAAAACAATGAGAATGTTTATTGCATGTTCTCCGTGCATGATGGAGAAGTCCGAAGGGGCGTTCTGGACCCATTTGTCTTAGTCGTTGTCGTTTGACATGTTGTCATGTTTATTTTCTATGTATTGTGTAGCTGTTGTGTTGTTATCGGAAGTTAGTGTTACGTTCTATTAGTTATTGTTTTGAGTTTATTTTGAAGGTTATGTTAAGTTGCCATTGTGTATGTGTTGAAGAAAGTAATGAGTTGTGCATAATAATATTTGATGATTGAAAAAAAAGACAAGACTTTCAGAAATAAAACTAACTAGAAGTCCCAGCCTTATTTGGACATTTTTTGCGCATATGGCCGACTCTTCTTTTGTGCACACCTTCGTTTTTCCTTCTCATTTGTGTCCATTTCAGTCTGAATCCTATTACTGTTTGGACGACCCTTATTTTTTCATCGTATGTTGTTGTTGTGGCATAGAATGTCACCTGTATATTGTGGCCAAGCTGACTTTGTAGGGACCCCGAGGAAGTTCTCCTTGTAAACTTTAAAAACACTTTGTACTTTAAAAACGTCTGCTATATGAACAATATAGTCTTGTCTAATGATTGAACACGCCGCAATATCATGTGAGCAAGGGACATGAAAAGTTTGAAATTTTCCACATTCACATGTTTGATTTTGGAGATTGACGTTGAAGTGGGTTGCTGGTCTACCATCATGATTCACTGTTTCTTGTACCAAAAAGTGAAACATATGTCGATCAAACTGCCTAACAATGTGGCTATTTGATTTGAAAGCCTCATCCTCGATACCATTCATGCAATTAGCAGTGAAGATTTGTCCAGATGTCAACTTTCTAGTCCATTCATGTCCTTTTTTACCAAAACCTGTGCCCAACCTATAATATGTTGACTTTACCAAAGTTGTAATCGGTAGATTTCTAGTGGCCTTCAAAACCGAGTTCATTGATTCAGCGAGGTTGGTAGTCATATGCCCCCATCATTTCCCTCCATCAAATGCCCTTGTCCGTTTATCTCTGGGGATATTATCAACCCAATGTAATGCTTGTATGTTAGATTTACGTATTTCTCCTCCGTAGTATTCATACACGGACTCAGTTAACGCATAACCTAAGTGACAAAAAATAAATATATATTAATAAATAATAAATAACTTGTTATCTATAAAGAATAATTAGTTAAGAACAATACCCATGTTAATAACTTTGGCGCAGGTCGTTGTCTTTTATTTCCCTCGTGAAATTTTGTGTTATGTGTCTTATGCAATATACGTGCAAAAAGGGAGGGTTTTGCCAACCATTTTTCGGGTTATCATATGCACTCTTTATGGCTCTGTGGCGATCATAAATTAAGCATAGATTTGGTTGGGGGGTTACGTGCATTCGGAGATTTTTCAAGAAAAAACTCCAAGCATCAGTAGTTTCACCTTCCACCAACGCAAAGGCTATGGGAAATATATTCTTATTTCCGTCCTGTGCAACAGCCATTAGCAAAGTTCCCATGTACTTCCCATACAACCATGTGCCATCCACTTGAACAACCGGTTTGCAGAATGCAAAACCATTGATGCAAGGTTGGAAAGCCCAAAATAAACGATGGAAGATTCTGGTACCACCGATTTGTGTTCCATCGGTTAACAACACAGGAAGGGTTTCCAGATCTATTATAGTACCTGGTAAAAATGACTTCATGACCAACAACCATTGTGGAAGATCGTTGTAAGAGGTCTCCCAGTTTCCATAAATAGACGCAATCGCTCTATTCTTTGAAATCCATGCCTTCTTGTATGAGATGGTGTAGTTGTACTCCTCACGAATATGAGCGATGATGTGCCTTACTTTCGGTGACACATCAGTTTCAATCATAGATTTGATTTTGTGGACTATTAGCTTTGAGTTTAATTTAGTATGATCTTGGTCCATTGTAGAAGAAGTGCACGTGTGCGGCCTGTCAACCTTGGTGATCACCCAATTACCATTTCCCTTTTCCACCGACGCTCTTAGGCTATATCCATATTCTTTTTATTTCATTTGATTATCAGTCTTTTCGTATCCGACTTATAGACTATGTAGTCAAGACAATTGCGGATATGGAAATGGTTTATTGCAATCACACAACCTTCATTGTTTTCAAACTCCATACCTTGCAACCCACCTTCAATCTGCATCGGTTGTCTAGTTTCAAAAACGGAGCCACCTTCGTCGTCTAAGAATGTGGAATTTCTCACGTGCAACGGTGGATTGTATAGGTCCAACGCTTCCTGTTGTTCCACCATTAGAATTTCGTCTCCTGAATCGTCACTGCTAGATCCATCAAACAAATTTTGAGTATTTAAGACATTGACTTCATCAATGTCGTTGTCTTCCCCGACCTCTTCCACCGGAAAAAATGGTTCATTGTGAGTTGTAGTTACTGGCTCGGGTGACAAAGTTAAAGTTGTCTCCTGAGTAAGTGGATATTGATGAGATTGAGAGGACTGTGTTGGAAACATTCAGCAGGAAAATGGCTCATAAAATTGGTCTAGTACACATTATTAGTCCAATTTCATCAAAAAAATTTGAAACTTCCAATGTTGTTTCTGAGCCAATGTCAATCAGAGTATTGGAAACATTTAGCTTTGAAGAGATAAAAACTCAGATATGTCGTGTCACTGAATCAGACAGGGAAATTGTTCGCATCATCTATCGCAAACCATACATTAATCCAAACGGAATACTGATGTTTGTAGAAGATAAAATTTGTAACGATGATGATGTACGCAAAATGTTTCAAAATTATTTAGAATTCATAACTATATGTCCTTTAGAGTTGTATGTTATATATCGTAGAACAGTAAATGAAATTTTAACTATGTGCAAGAAGAAGTAATGCTTCTATCAATTATTTCTAACAATTACTTCTACCATTTTTTCTCTTAATAACTTCTACAATTAATTCTTTCTAAAACTTCTAACAATATTTTTCAAATCAATCTAACATAATAACTTCTACAATAACTTCTAATATTAATTCTCTCTATAACTTCTACCAATATTTTCAAACCAATCTAACACAATAACTTCTACCATTAATTCTTTCTAAAACTTCTAACAATATTTTTCAAATCAATCTAACATAATAACTTCTACAATAACTTCTAATATTAATTCTCTATATAACTTCTACCAATATTTTCAAATCAATCTAACACAATAACTTCTACCATTAATTCTTTCTAAAACTTCTAATAATATTTTTCAAATCAATCTAACATAATAACTTCTACAATAACTTCTAATATTAATTCTCTCTATAACTTCTACCAATATTTTCAAACCAATCCAACACAATAACTTCTACCATTAATTCTACCATTAATTCTCTCAACCATTTTCTCATCCATAACTTCTTACCATCATTCTATAAATACCTACACTTCTCCAACCATTTTTCACACAAAACATTATCGTCTTAACTTCTTTTCTACAATCTTCACTTCTTCTCTATATTATTTGTTTTTAAATTTTGGGAAAAAATGGTTGAAAATCCGTTTTTGTGGTTGGGAGAAAACCATAGGGGTACAGTGAATAACATCCAGACTTTAGTAAGCATTATTTTTTTTGCACTATTTTTGTTTTCTATTTTTGTTTTCATTTTAGTTATGTTTCTATTTTTTGTTTTATATTTTTGTTTCCATCTTACTTATGTTACTATTTTTTGTGTTTTTTAGGTACAAACTACCTGAGGTTTTGCAACCTCTCCTGGAAATGGCAGGTTTTGCAAATATCACAAAACTGACAGATATAACTGTCGATACGAGTTTTATCTATGCTTTAGTTCAAAGGTGGAGACCAGAAACACATGTGTTTCATTTCCCCACAAGAGAATGCACAATAACGTTACAAGACGTTAGTATGTTGTTGGGTCTTCGCGTCGATGGTAGAGCCCTCATAGGGCCTACTGAAATAGCCGCAACTGCATGGACTGATTTTTTGGGTCAACAACCTCCTGAAGAAGAAATTCGGGGGAGACGAGTATACTTGAGTTGGTTAAAGAACCTTCTACATGGAAATGTCTTTGACGAAAATTCCTCAAACGAGGAGTTAATTTATTGTGCCAGAATTTATGTAATTTTATGCATTGCACTTACATTGTTCCCCGACAAAGGAGGAAAACAAGTGCATAGTATGTGGATACCATATGTTGAAAATTTTACTGAATGTGACAAATATAGTTAGGGATCAGCTGTGTTAGCATTTCTGTACAGAGAAATGTGTAAAGCAGTTGAAGTTGATGTTGATGGAATGGGGGGCTGTGTTCTACTACTCCAAGTTTGGGGGTTCACACGTATGCCTTTTTAGCACCAATTTTTCGACTAGAAGTAACATTTCCATATGCATCAAAGTAAGTATTTTTCTTAATTTTTTGTTTTTCTTTATTAATAACTTTTTAATTTTTAATAACTTAAAACTTTTTTTTTATAACAGATGGTGTACCGACCCAACAAGGAAGAAAAATTGCCACAATAATCCAAGACATTTTCTCGTGGGGTATCGTGGTTTAATTGATAACATGGATGCAACAAATGTAACATTACTACCATTAGTTTTTTTTTAATTTAATTCTATAGATTTATGCTTTGAACTAATACTTCTTATTTATATTTTATCAGTTTATATGGCGGCCATATCTAGGATTACAAGAACAGCAAAATGACGACCACCTAATTTGGAGCGCTACTACACCCATTTTTTGTTTATGGATTGTTGAAATGCATCAATCCGATCGGGTCAAATTGCAATTCGGGTATGAACAAGAAATACCCATCTCACCGAGGTGTTTAAAAGAAGAACACTTTATGCACATGCAAACATCTTGGGGTTACGCTTTCACGGATTTGTATCGTCCCGAACAAGATCTTTGGGCTAACAGACAACGGTTGTGTTTGACTGGGGTGCAGTTTGACGGAGAAAGGAAGCCTACTCAAGACTACTTATATTGGTTCCATATGCTACCGTATCAGTTTGCATCAATAGAACAATTCTTGGCCGACCCCCGTCAAAGAAACCCAAGAACAAATTATCCCAACCCACCACAACAAACTCAACAATACCCTCATACCCAATACACACAACCAAACGCATCCACCCAATTTCAACCACAACAATCATCTTACCAATCACCTTACCAATACACATACCAAACCCTCCAACAACTTTACCACTACACATACCAAACCCCCCCAATAACAAACTTACTTCCACCCACAACGACACCACACCCATATATCACCACCAAACTTTGATTACACTCAACCAAACCAACCTTCATCATCCCTCAATGTGTCCGACAATTATGTCACGACCGTCGCACCATCGGCGCCAAACCCTACCCAATTCACCCAAACCTCACACGAATTTCCACCGCCATAATTTTTTGAAGATTTCGACCCGTTTGGAATTCTCCCCAACCAAACACCCGTTGTCCAAACATTTAACAATCCAACCGCTCCTACATAAGATTTAGATCGACAACGACGTATTCGGCGACCAACAAGATGTGGAACCGGTAGTTGTTTACCCAATGTAGAGGACGAGGATTGAAATCAATAAGTTGTATAATTTTAAATTGTAATTTTATTTATTATATTAATGAGAATTTTCTTTTACTATATTGTATTTTTTTAATTTATTTTATTAATAATATTATTAATTTTTTAATTATAGAATTTTAATAGAACTAGAATTAAAATAAATAAAAAACTAAAAAAATATAAATATAAATAAGAATATAAATTATAAACAATAAAAAAAAAATTTTAATTTAATATAATATTTATATTATTATATTAATAAATATAATTTAAATATAATAAAAAAATGTATTTTTTAACTCAGAAAAATATTAAACGAAAAAAAAGGGTGTAATATCCAAGATGGCGGACCCCTACAGCAGGTGGGGCCCAGCCGCCATCTTGGTTGGAGGAGGGAAAAATATTTTTAAAAACCCCACTAGATGCCAAAACTTGTGGCATTTTGGGACTTTTTTTTCATAGGGTGCCGGAATGGGAATTTAATTTCAGAAACGTGGCACATTAAGAAAATACTCCTGGAATGGAGAAAATATCTCTATTAGGAATTGAGACCCTATGAGGACTTGAGTAATGAGATTTGGAAGAAATTTCAATAGTGGGAGGCATGTTGTTATTAGCAGCAGAGGACAACATTATATCAGTATCATTAGAGTGACTAGAGAATTTATGAGCAATTTGACGAGCTAGATCAGTTAGGGAGTTGTTTTGTGTATCCTCATCATACCTATTTATTTTGGAATAAGAGGACATATCAGGCCTTACTGAGTGGCTAGTAGGACTAGGTAAAAAATCATCAGTAAGAGTGACAGGACTATGCCCTGATGCAGCCTGACTTAGAATTTGATTGGTGACAAACTGCTTTGTAGCATGCATATGTATAAACTGATTGGGAGACTTTAGAGGACTTATGGATTTTATGGATTTAGACCTAACATCATTGTTTAACTCTTAACTGTGAACAAATTGGTTATCAGGAAATGTTAGGATTTGTGAACTTAGACATAATACCAGAATTTAAGTCTTGAGTGTAGACTTCCTAAGTAGGACCTACATTGAGACCTGCATTACTTGGAGAGAGTAAGTTTGCTACATGTACACCACCAGTTGCTACAAGATTAGAAACCTGACCAGAACCAGTATGATTAGTCACCATCCTCCTAGTGCTTAAAGTACTAGAAGTTGGACAAGGGACGCAAGATACATTGTGAGACTCAGTAGGTACATTATTTGGAGAAAACAATGTTTGAAAGGGGAAGGTGTGTTCATTAAATGTGACATCCTTAGAGAAGTAAATTCTTCCATCTTTGTTTAGACACCTAAAACCTTTATGTTATAGAGAGGGACCTAAATATACACACTTTTGGCTCCTCATTTGAAGTTTGTGTTTATTATAGGGTCTCAGTAAAGGAAAACATGAGCCCCCAAACAATTTTAAACTTGATTAATTTGGATTTCTGCCATATAGAGCATGAAATGGTGAATTAAACTGAGACAAAGCTGGAGAAGGGAGTATGTTTATAATGTGAACAAAAGTGGAAAAGTTGTAATCCCAATAGGCAATAGGTAAATTAGCATAAGCAAGTAAAGTTAACCCCATTTCAACAAATTGTTTATGTTTCCTCTCTACTGAGCCATTTTGGTAGGAAGTATGAGGATAAGTAAGTCTATAATGAAGAAAATGTGTATTCTTTTATATATATATATATATATATATATATATATATATATATATATATATATATATATTGATCTTCTTTGTGATTAAATACATTATAAAATTTTATCTTTTCTTTAATTAATATTAAATATATTATTTTGACTTTATGATTAGTTACCTATAATTAATTAAAGAGTTAGTTTGCATTTTGATATTTAAGTTTTTGAGTAAATTATTATACTCTCCTTTTTCTAAAGATATTCATATTACACGCTACCGTTCACTTCACTCTTATATAAACTATATTACTTATATCTCCTTATAGATACTTATATTTGTTGCATCTTGAAAAATCTGATCCTTCATAAGCATTCACATGTTCGTGGGAAAGATGTTTGTAAACACCCCAAATTTGCCCTCACTAAGTTCACACCATGGCTTGTGGTCTTTCATCTTTGCATAAGTTCAATCATATCATCTCATATTACATATTTGCTTCACTACATTGTTTCTAAATCATCTGCATCTAGGGTTTGTGATCTGAGCAATCCAAGGGCTATCTGAGCCACTCCAAAGGTTTTCAATCACCTCAAGAGGGTCCATGTATGTTCAAACATCATATTATATCCTCCCAAGATCAAGAAAGTCAGAAGATCACAAGAACTGAGAAAGGCATAGAAGCAGAGCCGAGCTTAACTGCACAGATGACCTAAAATTAGGGTTTTGGTTTCAGAGGCCATAACTCCAAATTTTTTTGGTCATTCTTGTTTCTATTGGTATCTATATGTTATAAGGATCATACATACCAATTTTCATGAAGAAATTCAATGGGGAAGGCATCTGATCAAAAGATGACTTCTTGAACAAGTCAGTGTAAAATCAGGGCATCTGAGGCCCCCAATCATCCAACCAAAGGGTTTTCTCCATCATTTTGGATGTGTATGATCTTTATTTGATCTTAGAAGAAGTTAGAAGTTCACAAAATTGAAGAATTTCAAGCCATTTGCAAAGTTGCCATTTTGGGAAAGTGACTTGTAATGTAAACTTGCCATTTTGGGAAAGTTTTTCAACCTCCTCTTTTTGATTCAAAAATGCTTCAAATGAAAAATTCTTGTTCATGAAAGTTGTAGATTGGATCTTCCCATTTTCAAAAAGTACAAGAACTTGATCTAATTCATTCTAGAACTAAAGTTATGGCTTTGCAAAGTTGGGAAAAATCACTTAATTTTCACTATTGTGCCAAAGAGGAAACTTGCAAAAACACTTGCCAAAGCCAAATGTGACCTCTAATTAACTTCTAACCATCACACAAACATCATTCATGATCCATAATTCAGAATTGGCTAAGAGATTTCCCATTTTCATGCCTTGAATTACAAGTCACATAAGGCATTTCTCATGAATCTTCAAGAATGGAATTTTTGCAAAAGGAACTTTTAATGTTTGAATTAATTGTTAAGTGAGCTCAAGACATCATGACAACTTCATATGGCCCATTTGTCTGCAATTTTCCCAAGAGTTTATAGGTTTCTTGGCCTTGATTTACAAAGACTTCCAAAGAGGGAAAAGTTGCAAGAGTCATGCTACCACTTGCCCTAGCCATTACAGCTGCACAAAATCAATCTAAGGGCCTTCCTTGATCCATGCTGAGCCCAGCCATGCCCCTAATCTCTCTCTGACCCGAGCCATACCTCAAGTACACAAAGTCATGACTTTCTTGCATTTTGCCCATACCAATCAAACTGTGCCATTACCAACTCTCTGCCCAATCAGAGCCTCATATGTGGACCTCAAGGACTTGAAAGATACACACACACAAGCCAGCAACCTCCCATAAGCCAGGATACACAAAAACTGCCTTTTTCTTCATCTCTTCGAAACTCTTGATACAACCATCAAACCTCAAATATTTCTTCACCAATAAGTCATATGTCACCCATGGATCAAGAACCAAGCATTGAAACAGCCTAAAACACCACATACTCAACCCTCCAAATCTGTTACACCAGAACCAAAACCTTCAAACTAAGCCATATAAACTCATTCTAAGCTTCATTTCATCATCAGGGGGTTCAAAGAGGTGGACTTGCAGCAAAGGAAAGGCCAGAAATCCCAGAACCAGAAAGCTCAACCTCAGGTATAGCTCATGAACTTTTTTCTCAGAAGCTTGTTTTTAAGTTCTTTTATGATTCCTTGAGTTCCCCTGGACATGGGGATATGATTATTATTGAGAATGGTTGAGAAACCACCATGTATGTGAGCTCTGAAACTTTTGCCCATTTTTACATTTTGGTTCGATTCGTGTTCATGATGTGAAATAAATGTTTTTTGATTGAGGGTTTAGGTTTAGGATGATTGGGGGATCATTTTTGAGCAAGAAATTTGAAGAATAGAAGCTTAGGGAAGAATCTAGGGTTTGGGTTCACTGGAGAAGATGACCGGAACACTGTTCCGGTCACCTGAAAAGGATTAGGGTTCAATTAGGGCTTAATCACGTGTTTAGTTCAGTTTGAATTTGGTGCGTTGGATTTGTTTTCGCGCGCGTCCTCAATGGCCAGGATCTGTCATTTAACCCTAATCTCAATTAATTAGGATAATTAATTAGGTTTAGTTTGAATTTAATCAGAACCAATCCTAGCCTTCCAAACCCGCGCCAAGTCAACTCCCACCTCCCTGGTTTGAACCACAGCCTTTGGATCTGATTACCTTCCATTTAATTCAATTTCATTTTCATTTATATTCATTTGTCTTGCACATTTTATTTAAAATAGCAAATCATTTCTAAAAAATCTCATTTTTTGCATCATACCTTAAAATATTTTTCTCTTTCTGAAAATAATTTTTATTTTATTTTTTGCATAATTTTCGTATTTTAAAAATATTTAAATGTTTATTTTAATTAGTTAATAAGAATTAATTAATTAAAATAGCATTTAAGTTTCTAAAAATCCCAAAAAAAATCATATTGCATCTTGATACATTTAGAAACATTATCAAACTCTTCAAACAAATTTCTTTTTGGTTCTTGACATATTTTGACATTTTTCTTTGGAATTAAAGTTCTTAAAAGTCAATGTTTTTGCCCTAACTTAGAAAAATTCATTCTGCCTAACCTTGAAGAGTTTGATGGTGGTTCTTTTTGCATTGCATTCTTCATATCATGTAGTTTCTGGGATAAAATTGGTTTGAATTTATCTTTCATTTTCAATTTGTTGTGCATTTTTTCCTTTTGAAGTTCCTTAAAACCCTAGCAAACTTGAGAAAATCATAACTCCCATTAGGTTAAGAGTTGGGTCCCCTCCTTTGGGAAGTGAACTTATGTAGGGTTAGGGTTCCTTTGATCCCATTTTCAATTTTTTATCTTGTCATTTGCTTCTGATTTTGAGTTTTGCTTTGTGACTTGTGCATAAACCCTAATTTTTGCCTTCATTTGCATTCATCTCTCATATGCTTGCATACATGAACTTGCTTTGACATTTTATGCATTCACATGACCTCTAAGACATCTTAGGACACATTAGAACCATGTTTGATCATTTCATCATTCATTTGCCATGTTATGCCTTCGTTCCATTTCATAAACTTTTATGAACTTTCATGGTTCAAAACATGCTTCATTTGCATCCTTATCCTTGTATGATCATCCACAAATCTTGTATTGTGTTTGCATTACCTCTTAGTATCATTAACATCATGTTTTTGCTTCTGGTTTTGGTTTACATCATTGCATCTTTCTCATTTTCATTCCATTTCATTTTCTTGTTGCTAACTTTTCAGGTGGTAAGTCATTGGGAAGTGAATTTGCCTTCACTTCTCATAATCTCTTCTCATCTCTCATATGCATCATTTCTGCATTTTACTTGTGTATTAGAGTGAGCTTGTTCATTCATGCTTCTTCTCCTCTTTCTTTCTTCAAGCAACTTATCTTCTTAAGTGAAGTAAGTTGTCTTGCTTCTTTCTGCTTAATCTCCTTTCATCTGTTTCTTCCTTGGTGGCTTTTCTCTTGAAGATCTTCATGCAAGCCTCATAAACCCTAGGAACAACCAAGCATGATCACAATTAGGGTTTGATTAGTCCCCCATTAGTCTAACCTTTGTGTCATCTTTGTGTCTCCTCTTCTCATCTCTTAATCAAGGACTAAACCTTAAAGGTTTTAAGGCTTTGTGATTAGGGTTATGCCTGTATCCTTCTATTAGGATGGAGTGTATAACTTTAATCCTAAGTGTTAAACCCTTAATGTGTTTAACTCCTTTAATTAATCCACTTAATAATCACTAAGACATCAAGCTTGTAACTTGGGCCTTGCATTAAGGTTCTAATTCTTCCTTAAGTGGTTAAGAAGGACTAACCCTAGTGTTAATGGACAAGTCCCCCTCAAGTTGTCTTACAAACCATAAAATCCACTTCTTAATCTTACCATTAACTAAAATCCATTTAATAAAGGCTTTGTTTTGTCATGAGGTTAATCCCTAATCATGGATTAAGTTGAGGAGCCTTCCTCAGCTTAAATGTTCCCATCTATTATCCTTCTATTAGGATGGTGTAATGGGTCCATTAAATATTTGATTATGGCTTAAACTCATTACTTAACACTAAACAAAAACTCCAAAAACATCTAAATAAATGCAAGTAGGTTAATGATCTTAATCCTACATCAGGGTGATTAAGTGTGAGGTGTTTACTTCACACTTAAGGTATTCTCATTACCCCTAATCAGAGGGAAGATGTGATGAGTTTACTAACCCTTGGTTTAGGCTTAAGCTCATTTTCTTATGACAAACCTCAAAAAGAAATAAAAGATTAAAAACACAAAAAACAAACAATAATCGTCTCCTCCGGGATTCTTTTCTCATCTCACTCACTCACAAACGAGAACTTGCTTCTTCCGT